>CM046450.1:86944337-87579337 GCA_025506515.1 Flaveria trinervia
GATTTATTCATTTGATCCTATCAAATGGTATCAGAGCTGTTGTTAAGCTATTAGTGATTGATTTTCTTTTTAAGTTCATCGAACTTGAAAACCTAAAAATCTCATTGAATCTGTGATTGAGATACAATTCAATTGAAAATTTGTGAATTTCAGTTGTGTTTCATCATCAGAAACATGATTTGAATCACAATTAGCAGATCAATTCATCAAATTCAAGTCAATTGTTGTTCGAAAAAGGTTTGAAGTTTCGAACTGAAATTCTAAAAATTAAGGAATTTGTTGTTGAAATTGAAGAAATTGATATTAGAAGAATTTTATCGGCATAAAACTCATCTAATTGAAAAGTTTCAATCGAATTCATCAACATTTGAAGAATTCCGAAGATTTGAGTTTGTTACATTCATTTGAAGATGATGAATGTGTCGCATGAGCTGAGATTGACTGAAAATTTGTCTAAGTGTTAGTCGTATTAACACTGTGTAGACGTGTTTAGTCAGTCGTTTGAGTACTGTTGAAGAGAAAAATCTCAGACATATCACCATTGTTGAGCTGATAACTATTTAGACGTTTGACAACTGTTTAGACACTTGACAACTGTTTAGGCGTTTGACAACTATTCAGGCGTTTGACAACTTTTTAGGCGTTTTAACCTACCAGACGCATTAATACTTCGACGTTTTGGAAAATTTTCTAAGGCATTCACTTAGACGTTTCTCAACTTAGACGCATCAACTGTTGAGTCGTTTGAATACTCTTCAGACGTTTTAACCTTGATACTTAGAATTTTTTTTAGAAAATTCTTTGAAAACTTTTTCAATTTTTTTTAAAATTCAAAATATAAGAAAACAACAAAAATATAGAATGGTAAAATCAGAAGATTCTGAAAACAGAGTTCCAAAACTTAAAAATAGAGCTGATTTCAAAAATTGGTCTCTTAGATTAAAACAGCACTTTAATTCCATTGACACTGATCTCTGGAAATCTATAGAAAAAGGACCATACATTCCTATAACAACTGATGGACCAGACAGAGGATTTGTGTATACTAAAGATTCTCCAGAACCTTATCCAGAAGATGATCTTCAAGGAGATGATCTAAAAAGAGTTAAGAATGATATTAAAGCCTATTCATTGATGTGTAAAGGACTGCCTTTGGAAGTTCTTACAAGGCTTGATGCATATCAAACTGGATATACACTATATAAAACATTGAAGATCATTTGTGAAGGAGGTAAGGAGATTCAAAATCTAAAGAAACAAAAGCTGAAAAGACAATTAGAATTGTTTCAACATTTGACTGGAGAGACAATAAATCAAATGATGAACGGATTTGTTCAACTCATAACTGAGATGTCAACAGCTGGTATCAAACCTGATCTTGAAGATTAAATCTCAGACTACTCAATGCTTTACCATCATCATGGAAACAAACTGTAACTCTACTAAAGCATACTGAGAAGTTTCCAATGGATCTAGATCTTCTTATTGCAAAAATAGAATCAGTGGAGATTGATGAAAGCTCAAGGAACAATGATAGAGTAGCATCAATGTCTCAATATCAGTTTGTTGCTTCCCCTGCAACCACTATAGAGAATGCATTCATGGCAAAGAGTGAGAAAAGTTCTGAAGAAGAGGAGATCTGTTTGTTGGAGCAGGATTTTTCACTGACTCATCATTTACCAGTGCACCTGCATATACAACTCAGTCTCATTCTCAATCTCCTCCTAAACCACAGTCCCAATCATCAAATATTCAGACAGAGACTTCTTCATCATCTAACTCTGCTAAATCTAGCAAAGTTAAAGATGTGATTAACATCCTATTAGAGGATGAAGAGTCCAAAACTGCATTTACTGCTTTATGGCCAGCTTTCAAGCATATCAAGGTAGCCATTTAACTCAACTAGATTTTGTTTTGCAGGATTTATTTGAGATGGATCCTAAGATGTTGAAGAGATGGACCTGAACTGGCAGATGGTGATGATTGCCTACAGGACTCAAAAACATTCTTATGTCAACAAGAAATACAAGCCTAGTGCAAACAAGACTGTTGGATTTGACAAGTCAAAAGCTAGATGTTTTCAACTGCAACAGTTATGGACATTTCTCAAGAGAATGCAAAGCTCCAAGGAATAATGGAGGAAGTGCTCAATCAAGCTCAAATAATCAAAGGTTTCAACAAGCTCAGAAGACTTTTCAAAAGCCTTATCAAAGTCTTCCTATGCCAGAGCTTAAAGATGAAACCAAATCATCTGATGAAACAAAGAAAGCACTAGTAGTCAGCATAAAAGATGGATATGATTGGAGTGCATATGCAGATCAATTTACAAATGAATTAACATCAAGTTTATCTCTTATTGCAGAAATTCAAGAAGAAGATTGTCAGAAAACAATGACCCAAAAGTGGAAAGTGATGAAGAGGAAGATACTATGATTGGAGTGACAAGTCTGATCCTAAAGAGGATACAGAGGAAGTAGCTCTAATGGTTCAGTCTGATCAACCAAAGGTTAACTCTTCTATTCAACATCTGAAACCACAGTTCCAAATTTCCTAAATACCATCAGAAGTAAGAGAAAAGCTTTGCACCAAATCATGCTATGAACATGTTGAACACTACAGAAACTATTCATTCAAAATCTGTGAAAAGCTAAAACAAGAGGAATCTATGCATAACCAACTTAAATCTGATCATAAAACTGCAGATCAAAAGATTATCTCTCTTCAAAATTCATGGAACAAAACAATCAAAGATTTAGAAATTGTTACAAAAACTAGAAGAGATGACCAAGAATCTTGAACAAGAGAAAATAGCACATGCTGCTACTCAAGTTGATCTGCAAAAGTAAGAGTTCAAAAATGATAGTAGAAAACTAATCAGTGAAAGAAAAGATAAACAAAAGCAGGGTTAGGTTTCACTCATGAACCTATGCCTGAATCTATCACAAACACACTACCAGAGAACTTCAATACTCATGATCATTCACCTGAAAATAAAGCAAAGCTTAAAGCCTTCCAGATCAAAACAAGAATGCAGAAGAAGAAAAAGAAAATGTTCAAGTGTTTGTTGAAAAAGATCAAGAAAAAATCAAAAATGGTCATCCAATCAAGATAAAATCATATGAACCAAAACAACCAAAACAAAATATATCTTCTGATCAAATTCATAATGTAATAGAAGAAGTCAGAGTTCAAAACAAGGATAAACAACAGATAGGAACATCAGAAGATTCAAACACCATCAATATGAAACAATTTCAATGAAAAGGAATCTTCTTCTGATGATGTTCAATCTGAAAATAAACCAAGTTCTTCTAAATCAAAGAATCAAAGAAGAAGAAAGAAATCTGCAAAAGCAACATCTGAACAAAACAAAAGTTCAGAAAATTTGATTAAAGCAACAAATCAAACATCAAAACTAAAACCAATTAAATTTGTGTCAGCAGGTATGTTAAATATGAATTCTCTTCCAAATAATAAAGCAAATATTATGAACAAATCAAACTCTGATCTGAAATCTAGTTCAGATTCAAAGACTTCCGCTGTAGCAAAAGATTTGTTTCTAATACATTCAAGAAGGAAGTTCATGTTAAACAAATGAACAATAATCTGACACAAAATCAAACTGTGAAAAATGAAAGACAACAGTTTAACTATTGACACCAAAATCAAACATTATGTCATTGTCAAAAGTTAACAAAAGTTGTTTTTAACTCCACAAAAGTACTGTGAAATTTGTGATATGAAAATCACAATACTGCTGAGTGCTACTTCAACAAGTACTGTCACATATGTGACATGAGAAATCATTCGACAGCAGATTGTTATTATAACAAATATTGTACTTATTGTGATGAAAAGA
Organism: Flaveria trinervia; assembly: GCA_025506515.1. Taxonomy (NCBI): domain Eukaryota; kingdom Viridiplantae; phylum Streptophyta; class Magnoliopsida; order Asterales; family Asteraceae; genus Flaveria; species Flaveria trinervia. The sequence goes on from CM046450.1 coordinate 86,948,197, forward strand.
CTCACAACACTGCAAATTGTTACTTTAGAATAGATCTCCCACTAGAAACTTTGCAAAACAAACATGAGCAAAGGATTTGCTAATCCACAGTATTTGAGAAATCAAACTAATGGATTTCAAAGAGACATTAATCAACCTAATGTAGGTTTGAGATCTTTTCCTAAGAACAATTATATGAGCTCAAAACATAACATGCAAGAACACTTCATACCAAGATCTGTAAGGATGAATAATAAAAATGTTAGTCATCAATACATTTCAAAAGATGATCAATCAAATGGTATGAATGTTCACAAAAATAAATCAAACAAGTTTCAAAATAAAATTGGTAAATTCATCAAAAAAACCTGATTTGAATAATCTCCATTAAATTTGTTGATAAGCCCCAAGACCATTTCGGCTTGGGTAGATATTTCAACTTAACTTTCTTGTAGTGCTGGTACGCCCAAAAAGACCAATCAATACATGGTATGTGGATAGTGGGTGTAGTCGGCACATGACAGGCAATACTGCCTTGTTACAAGACTTTAAGTCAAAAGATGGAACTCACGTCGCCTTTGGTGGTGATGCTGGAGGAAAAATAACCGAGAAGGAACAGTATCCAATGGGATAATAAGCTTTGATAAAGTCAACTTTTGTTCACAGTTGAACTTTAATCTTTTAAGCGTATCTCAAATATGTGACAAATCTTATTCTGTTCTGTTTGATGATTCATTCTGTTATGTTTTGAAGCCAGGTTTCAAGATAAGCAAAGATTGGGTGATTGTTACAGCTGAGAGAGACAGAGATGTATACAAATTGGATATGTCTCAAGTTGATCCTTCAACTGAAACAACATGCCTAATTGCAAAGGCATCAAATGATGAAAGCCAGCTTTGGCATAGACGTCTCGGTCATTCAAACTTCAAGAACATGAACAAGCTTGTAGCAGGAAATCATGTCATTGGACTTCCATCCAAGAAGTTTGCAACAAATGATCACTGCTCAGCATGTTTGAAGGGAAAGCAACACAGAGCGTCTTATAAGTCCAAGCCTATAACTCAACATCCAAACCTCTCAGATGTTACATATGGACCTTTTTGGACCAACAAACGTCAAGAGTATTGGACGAAAATCATATTGTTTAGTTATCATTGATGACTTCACAAGATTTTCATGGGTTTTCTTTCTTTATGCCAAATCTGAAACAGCTGATTTACTAAAAGAATTTATCATTAAAGTTGAAAATCAATTAGACAACAAAGTGAAAATAATAAGAAGTGATAATGGAACGAATTCAAAAATGCTAACATTGAAATGTTTTGTGCACAGAAAGGGATAGCTCATCAGTTCAGTGCTCCCAGAACTCCTCAACAAAATGGAGTTGCTGAAAGGAAGAATAGAACACTGATTGAAGCTGCTCGTTCTATGTTAGCTGATGCAAAAATCCTATCACTTTTTGGGATGAAGCAATATCAACTGCGTGTTTTGTTCAGAATCGAATCTTAATTGTCAAAGATAAACTGAAAACTCCATATGAGTTAATGTTTGGCAGAAAACCGAACATAAACTTTTTAAAATCATTTGGTTGTCCTGTTATGATTCTTAATTCAAGTGATCAATTAGGAAAATTTGAAGCAAAATCTGATAATGGATTTTTTGTTGGATATTCATCGGTTTCAAAAGCCTATCGAGTCTACAACTCTAGGACAATGTAATCCTTGAAACATTCAACGTTAAATTTCTGGAAAGTTCTTTTCCATCAGTTTCAAATGGTCCTGCATGGTTATTTGACTTAGATTCATTATCAAACTCTTTTCAATCTAATTTGTTTGATCAACCAAATTGTCTTAATTCTACAGATAAGAAGAACTCAAGAGGAGATCTTGGATCTTTCAGTGAAGATTCAGATTCTGATGACCCAGATGATTCAAGCTCAGACTACCCATTTTTGTCATTTGTCAAGGATTCAACAATACAAACCATGAAAATACAGTTTCAGATCATTCAGAGTCAATTAATCAGGAAGAATCACAAAATATTCCTAATGATGGTAATGAGTTTGTGATACCTGAGTCTGGAACATCATCCATTTCAGGTGATGTAGTTGATACAGGTAACTTTGATTACTTTGTCAATTCACCTACTCAAGTTCCAAACTTCAATCCACATTCTTCTACTTTGATACATGAGTTTTCCAACTTGAATCAAACAAATCTGGATGTTAATGTTCAATGTGATGAGATTACTACATCTCGTATTCACAAGAATCATCCAATTTCTCAGATTATTGGTTCATTGAATGAGAGAACACAAGGAGTAAATCAGAACAAGCAAACGTATGCTTATACTCTTGTTTTCTTTCTCAAATTGTTCCTAAAAATGTTACCAAGCATTAAAGGACAATGGTTGGATAGAAGCCATGCAAGAAGAATTACTTCAATTCCGCAAACAAGAAGTGTGGAATTTGGTGGATCTACCTGAAGGAGAAAATGCAATTGGCACGAAATGGTTATTTAGAAATAAGACTGATGATCGTGGTGTTGTAATAAGAATAAAGCGAGACTTGTTGCACAAGGATACACACAGGAAGAAGGTATAGATTATGATGAAGTGTTTGCACCAGTTGCAAGACTTGAATCAATTCGAGTTTTTCTGGCTTATGCTTCATTCATGAAATTCAAGGTGTATCAAATGGATGTAAAGGGTGCATTTCTATATGGTCCAATCACTGACGATGTGTTTGTGAAGCAACCTCCAGGCTTTGAGGATGCACAATTTCCACATCGAGTATATAAACTGAGTAAAGCTTTATATGGACTTCATCAAGCCCCTAGAATTTGGTATGAGACGTTATCACAACACTTAATCCAACATGGATACACACGAGGGAAAATTGATCCAACTTTATTCATAAAGAAGGATAATAATGATCTTTTATGTGTACAAGTGTATGTTGATGACATCATATTTGGTTCTACCTGTCCAAATTGTGCAATGAATTTGAAGAAATCATGAAATTCGATTCCAAATGAGTTCTATGGGAGAGATTAACTTCTTTCTTGGACTTCAAGTCAAGCAAACTACAGATGGAATCTTCATCAATCAAGAAAAGTTTGTTGACAAGCTCTTAAAGAAATTTAAGTTGCAAGACTGTCAGTCCATACGAACTCCAGCAGATGTTAACACCAAGATTGAACCTGATCCAAAAGGAAATCTATTGACCAAACGTTATACAGATCAATGATTGGATCTTTGATGTATCTTACTGCATCTAGACCAGACATTATGTATGCTGTTTGTGTATGTGCCAGGTATCAATCAGACCCGAAAGAATCTCACTTAATTGCTGTCAAAGGATATTCAGGTATCTCAAAGGTAAACCAGCCTTAGGGCTTTGGTATCCTTACGAGGGTAACTTTGAACTATATGGATATACAGATAGTGATTATGGTGGATGCTGTCAAGATAGAAAATCTACTTCGGGTGGGTGTCAATTTCTTGGTCCCAGATTAGTCTCGTGGCAATGTAAGAAACAAACAAATGTCTTGTTTCAACTGCAGAAGCTGAGTACATTGCTGCATCAGCAGGATGTTCTCAAATCCTTTGGTTGCAAAATCAATTACTAGATTATGGATTCAACTTTCTTAAAACACCAATTTACATTGATAACACAGCTGCTATGTTCATAACAGCTAATCCTGTTCAACATTCAAAAACAAAACATATCGAAATTCGATATCATTTTCTTAGAGATAACTCTGAAAAAGGATTAATCATATTGATTCAAATTGCAACAGAAAAACAATTGGCAGATCTATTTACTAAAGCCTTCCTACCAGGACGGTTTGAGTACTTAGTAGAATCAATTGGTCTTATAAATCATATGTGATCTCCCTAAATCAAAAGATCATAATAAGTGATACTCTCATTGTTAATTGCCTGTTTATATTTTTGTGTGTGTGTGTTTTTATGTTTTTCATAGAAAAATCAAATACAAAAATATATTCAAAAATACAAAAATAAAGTTTTTTTAGAAAGGATTATGTTTTGCAACATGTGAGAAATGATAGTACATTAGTGAGATCAGTTGCATACTTCACTCATTAATAAAGTCTAGACATGATCAGATATGATGTGTACAATATCTGACTATTATGCTGAAAAAGTAAATTCTTGTGATCAAACTAAACATACATGCGTGTGTGTATTCATCTGAGTACTTTTGAGTTGTTTTAGCTTATCAGAATGAATGTTTGTTAAGATACATCTCTCACACCTGTTGAAACTATGTGAAATCATGAGATCTGTTACAAAGCATCATTTCACTTCTCTGTTATGAGTCATCATAGACCTGAAGTACTGAGATATCCTCTGTTGTAAGTCATTACAGACCTGGATTCTCTTTTGATGCAAAAAGATGCCAATGTGCACAACCTATTCAAATGAATAGTCAGAGCTGATCAAATGGTTATCCATGATCATCCTCTATAACTAAGTAACATGAACTCTGGTGATATCTATGTTTCAGGTAATAAGTTGAGCATGTGTTCTTTCTTACATTTCATGATGATAGTTGAGCTCTCTTAGTCTCTGTATGCTTTACATCATGTCATATCTAAATCAACACTAATCAATCCAAGAATTGAAAAGTAAGTGAGTTGATAATTGTGTCAAAAACACTCATTGTCTGTCCTTAGATCTTGTGTCTCCTTTGCTGTGATATCACTGACCTGGAACACACTTGATCAGGATTTATTCATTCTATGACTCTCCACATTTTTTTTACTTTAATGTGCTGATCTTCATTAATATGATCTCTCTGCAGACATTTATTCTATGCTTAATATTAGATTTTGATTCTATTTTCATCTTTCTTTTATGCATGTCTTTGTGTGTGAAGGCAATGTCTCAATGTGCTGTGTGATCTTATTCTCTTTCATAAGAAACTTATAAGTTTTTCAAACTTAAAAGTTTAGGGGAGTAATAAATGAAAGAGTTGTTCTCAGAAATATTCAATAATCATAATCAAAATTTGAAATGTTGAATTGAAAGGATGATGCTTTATGTTCAAAGTATTTGTGTAAACTGAAAATAGAATGTGTTTGAAAATTACAATATGAATCTACATAATCTTTGCAAATAAATGATTTTTAAGTTGAAAATCAGATGATATTTGATTTTATGTTGAGACTAAAATGAAGGGACAAAAGAAATTTAAAAAGAAATAGAAAAAAATTTTATAAATTGAAAGTGCAATATGCAAAAAGTTCAAATTTGGGGATCTAAATGGTAAAAAGTGTAAGTGAAGAAATTGGAAATATCATGAAAGTCAACTCATGCACCTAAACAGTGCACATGCGCCTCAATAGGAGCATGATGAAATTTTCGGATTATACAAGTGTTGGACGTTTGATTCATTCCCTCATGCGTCTAAACAGTTGTAATACATCTATGAAAATTACAAGTGTTGGGCGTTTGTGATAATCCCATGCGTCTAAATAGTGTTTCTGTGTTAGACGTTTGTCATGTCTCATGCGTCTAAATAGTTTCAAAATTTCAAGTGTTAGACGTTTCACAAAGTCCATGCGACTGAACAGTGCAAAAGCGCCTAAACAGTGCTTATGCGTCTGAACAGTTCCCATGCGTCTGACTTAAAACGCACAACAGTGCTCATGCGTCTAACAAAATAAGTGAATTCTAGGTTTTCATACGCCCAAACAGGGACCATACGTCCGAACAGGGCTCATACGCCTAAAATTTCACTTATATAAATTGAACACTTATGCGTATCTCTCATTTACACTTCAAAATATCAGAACAAAACCCTCAACTACTGCGACTGTCGAGCATCATCACATCTGTATTTCATCTGAAATCGAATCAAATCCTTTGAGTATACATTGTATTTGAATATATAAACGTAAGTTTGTGATTCAAATATATAAATTTTGGGTTAAATCAGTGCTTTGTTATAGACGGTTGAATGCTATTTGGGCGTTCGAACCCATATAATCCAAGTTAATCTGATCAAATGAGTATCATATAAAAATTGATACTGGATTATTGATAAGAACTCATTTCGAGTACATTGATGTATTGTTTTGATCTTAAAGTGAAAATGTTTTTGTTGATGATGAACTCAGTGATTTACATAGTCGAAGAAGAAAAGATGAACAGACAGTCATTCTTTGAACAAAAATAATAAAAATAAAATTAAATCAAAATTGAAATGTTAATAATAAATTCAAATGAATAAGATAAGTTTTACAACTTGAAATCTCAATTCAAAAGTAAAATAAAAGTCAAATTAAAAGTCAAAATCAAAAGTCATATGTAGAAATAAATTTCATTAATCAATTCAATGTCTCATAATACTTTTTTTGTGTTTTGCAGATGGCAGATTTAAAATTTGAGCCAAAGCATAATGTAGCTGCTTTTTTAGATGATGAAACCAGAGAAGCTACTGGATATGAAGATATTATCAGATTTCTACTCAGAACAAAATATGTGTATGCTATGTGTGCAAGGCCATGATAAATGGAAGAATGATTAAGAAATTCTGGAGAACTGCTCAATTGAAAGAGATGATCAAGGAAACAAAGTTTTAAGAGCCTTCATCACATCAGAAAGAATGCTTGAAGTTTCTGAAGAAGCAATTAGACAAGCTCTAAGACTGGGTGATAATGATCCTGAAGATTTATCAGAATATACATTTAATGAATGTAGAGAAGTTTTTATACAGATGGGTCATCCAGATCATTTCCCTAAGAAGCAATTTTTCAGAGCTCGTGTATTTAAGCATTGGAAGCTTTTATGCTATATCTTTCAACATTGCATGTCAAAAGAAGTGCGGGTTGGGATTCATTCCCTGTAGACATTGCATCTCCAATTATAGCCTTATCCACAAACAGAAGATTTAATATGGCTAAGTGGATAATGAATGGATTCATTTTTAATCTGGAAAGAGGAGTAAGGCATAAGTATTTGATGTACCCAAGATTTCTTCAACTTCTTATTAATGATGCAAATCCAGATCTGTATGCTGAAGAAGTTATTGGTGAAAAGATTCAGTTAGAGCACATGTCAGAGATTGTTTACAAAAGACTGGCAATGATCACTGGTGCTCAAAACATTCCAGTTTTTGATTATATCAGGAATGTATCAATGGATGAAGTTGATATTACTCAGCCACACTTCCATCTAACTAAGAAGAACCAATAGATCCAAATGATCTGATTGAAGATGTAGAAGTTGATGAAGAAAGTGATGATGATGTGTCTGAAATTTCATCAAGTGAAGAAAGTGATGATGATGATGATGGAAATGATGATGCCACTGAAGCAATCAAGAAGGAAATGAAGAAAGAAATGCAGAAGATACTGTAAATGAGACACAACCTATGATTGAAGAAAATGTTGAGGAAGATGTACAAGAAAGAATTCTCAAAATCAAACATTTGAGTTTGACTTTATAAATGATATTTTATTCAATCAGTATTTGAAATTGATACAAATGAAGGAGAAGAAGAATCCCTGTTAGTATGTCACACAATGTGTCTATACAAACAGAGGAAATAGTTGACATTGATGAGATTGAAAAATTGAAAGAAGAAAATTTAAGCAAAGAAAAAGAGATTGAAGAGTTGAAAGTGGAAAATGAAAGAATGAAAGAGATAATCAGATCTTGTGAAAAAGAAATTCAAAAGCTCAAAGATGAAAATTTAAAGTTGTCTGAAGAAATGCATTAAAAGATGAAAAGATTGTTAGTTTTGCCAAAGATAAAGAAGACGTGATCAAGAACTTTGAAGTAATGATTAAAGATTATGATAGTCTTGAGGAGAAATTCAAGAAATTATCTGAAGAAAATGAAAATCTCAAAGCTGAATTGCTAAAGGAAAGAGAAGCTCAGAAATCTATATCACCAGTACATGTGATCAGTACTGAGATGCAGGTTGAAGAAATCTTGAGCAAAGAAAAGGCAAAGGAAAGTGAATGAATTAGAAGATATTGGTCAAACTGAATCCTCTTCTAAGCTTCAAAGAACTGAAGATCCATTGAAGAGCAAAATGTTCAAGAACAGATTGATGCTTTAGATGATATTGAAGAAATATACAATGATGATTGGTATGATGAAGTTCTAGATAATGAAGATATTGATGAAGCTGAATTTGTGTCACATTTCTCTTCACAAGAACATATTCAAGAACAAGATGAAGTACCACAAGACTTTGAAGAAAAATATAATTATCTTGTGAACATGAAATACAATCGAGTATATTTGGATGGACTGACTGTTTCTCAGATTAATGATGAATACGAGAAATGTATCTATGCAGAGTCAGTTGCTTCAATAGATCCAAATGAGATTGTTGTTGAACATGGTGAATGGTTAAGAGCAAAAGAAGTAATAAATGTAGAAGAATTGTCTAGTTCTGAGTTGCACCATCCTGATCCAGATGATATGAGTATTCCCGCTCTTAGATCATGGTTGCAAGCTAGAAATTACCCTTGGAGGAAGCTGAAGAGATTACAATCTGTATCTCTGAGAAATCTTGTTAGAAGCTTTCAAGAAACTGAGAAACAAATGAAGAAAATGATAGTGCTTGATACAGATAACCCTCAGTATCTTGAAATAACAAAAAGAACAAGAATGTTAAAGCCTCAGGAGATAAAACAAATGTCAAGATTTGATGATGCTCATGCTCATAGAAAAGAATTGATAGAAATGTTTGCTGATCCAGAAAGACAACTTATAAAGCATCAACTGAACAAAGGCATATTCTTGATAGTTCAAGAACAACCGAGACTTGGTAAGAAACATATTGCAAAAAGGACAATCAGTTGCTGAACTGTTGAATGCTATGATTGCTCCAGATTTTACCAACCAAGTAAAGATCATTGCATGGAAGTATGATGAAGTGTTTGATGCATTTTTGATAAAGAGAGTAAATGTTGTATGTGATGTTTATCATTTTTACTCCAGTATCATAAAACTTCTTGTGCAAGATTTAAAAGATTAATAGATTACCTCTGATCAATCCTTCTGATTCAAAGCGTGGAAGATGTTTGTAGAATTATTAAGAAGAGGATTGGATAGATCGAGTAATTTTCTTAACACAAGATGTGATCAAGAGGAAAAGAGTACTTTGCTACTCTGAAGAAAAACAAGAAGCTTAAGGGAGTTCATTCAGAAGAAGAACATTCTTTGATAGAATTTTGTGATAAATATTTTGAAAAAGTTACAACTCCTGGACTGAAAGTGATTGATGGTAATCAAAACTCAAAGCCAATTCTCAGATGGTTTTATAACACTGAGACATTTGAGCTGAAGTTAGTCCGAAATCTAGAAAGATGTGAGGACATGATTACTTTATTTGGAGTTTTTGAACTAAAACTGTTACATCCAAGTTATATTTCATTTTTGTCAGTACAAAAATTTGAGAAAGTATCTCCTGAAGTGGCTGAGCAAGATAAGAAATATTTCATTTCTATTATCAATGTGATGAATGCTGCCATGGAAAGAATATCTTTGAGAAAAGCTCTTGCGTATGCCAACATTGTCAAGAAAGATATTAAAGATATTGAATTCATGAGAATATCAAGGAAAGGGGTATTAGAAGTGTACTCAAAGGAAAGTAACAAGCCTATTGAGTTATATGCTAATATTGATATTTCATGTCTTTCAAAAGACACATTGGAGAGAATGGACAAGATGGAGATTAAAACAAATGAAGCTAAACCCGAACAAGGCATTCTTGCAAGTAAATTCAAGTCTGCAATATCAAAAGCTTTGAAAGAGTTAGATATGTACAAACAGAAGCCAATGTTCAAAGTCAAAGAAGAACCAGCAGATTATTTTGAATGATGAAGTCAAGGCTGAAGATAGAATTGAAGATAAAGTTAGCAGTCAAAGCTTGAAGAGTTTGAAGACTGAAGACCATGTCAATCTTAGGGGGAGTATTGTTAAGTGCTCTAAGAAAGATTAACATGTTGTCTTTATTTGTCTTTTGATAGTTTGTAATAGTATAGGGACTATTTGTGTAATTTGTTAGTTCCTTTACTTTTTGTTTTCAGTATAAATAGCTTAGATTTGCAGGTAGATAGTAACGAATACACAAGATATTCGAATCTGCTTTCATACTTGTAATTGTCTTAGCTTGATATTAATGAAAACTTGAATTTTATTGATATTGTTTTGATTTGATTACTTTGTGTGAATTTCATTGAATTGTGTTTACAAATCATCACAGATTTATTCATTTGATCCTATCAACATCACTCTGGTCCCAGTACCTAGGTAAGGTTCGGGATCATTACGTCTGTTACAATCCTCACGTTCTGGATCGTGTCAACTACTATGCCCCAAACATATGGCTACTAGGCCGAAGTTCATAAATGACTTCCTCCACACTGCACCGTAGCTTGGCACCGCACCGGGGTAGCACAAAGATCCCAACTAAGTCTCACCCCCATCATTGGGCACACGACATTCTACACCCACCAACAAATTGGTATACACCCCATCAAAATGGTACTACACCCCAACAATGTGGGTACTACACCCCCATCAAAATGGGTACTACACCCCCAACAATGTGCGTAGGACACCCCCATCAAATGGGTACTACACCCCCTCAAAATGGGTACTACTACCCACCAACTGTGGGTACTACACCCCCATCAAAATGGGTACTACACCCCCAACAATGTGGGTACTACACCCCCAAAAATGTGGGTACTACATCCCCGTCAAATGGGTACCACACCCCCATCAAAATGGGTACTACACCCCTAACAATGTGGGTACTACACCCCCATCAAAATGGGTACTACACCCCAACAATTTGGGTACTACACCCCCAACATTATGCATAGCGCGGGTAATATCTATACACTATGCACCACATCGATGGTCAGTCACAAAGACTGGAGCCACTGCGTGCACCCTTAAGGATTAGCTGAACCACACGCGGTTGAGATTAAGGCATTTATAGCTGTGCCTTTCGGTACACTTCGCTCGCAAGCCTTTCATACTTTCATTCGTTCATTAATGATGCATTCATTCATCATATCCCTCTTTTCATTATCTTTCACATTACGTTACATAGTACTTTCATTACATTCATTAATGCTCAACACAAAGCCACAGAAAGATACGTATACATAACAGGAATATAAATATAAACATACACACATCACCATACAGGGCATCATCATACATACGCATCAATTATACACATGCATTGTCAACATCACAAATATCCCCGACATAACGTCTATGACGTTGAAAGTCAACTCACACAAGCCTACGGGAACCTCCCGTGTCAAAACCCATAAGTGCACATTCCCTTGAAAGTCATAAAATAAATTGTTGCTCTTTCGGGCGTATGAATCCTACTTGGGCATATGACACCCTCCAGTCGCTTGGCCTTCCGGGCGACTGACAATTAGGCGAACGAATATCAGGCGAATGGACCCTATGTGAATGGACCTATGGGCGAATGGACATCCATGTGTATGGACTCTCAGTTGCATAACTTCTATGCGTATGGCCTTCAGTCGCATGACTTCAGGCGCATGGGCTTCAGTCGCATACCCTTCGTGCGAATGAACCTCAGTTGCATAACCTTCGTGCGAATGAACCTCAGTCGCATGGCCTCTAGGCGCATGGACTTCAGTCGCATAACTTTCGTGCGAATGAGCCTCAGTCGCGTGGCAATCAGCCGTATGGCCTCCAATCGCACTCCGGTCAGTCTCCTAGCCCTAGCTGATGCAGAATGCAGTTCATCCCGAACTGCAGCGGCGGTTTTTGGCCTCCAACCTCTTCCAAACCTCTTTTAAGCTCAAATCAACCATTCTAAACCTTAGGGAAACATACCACGACCTCATTAAAGCATAACCAAGCATGAAATCAAGCTGCAAACGAATCATACACATACACATACATACAAAACGGGTTTACACCCAATAACTCGAAAAAGGGTTTTCAGATGTGTTCCAGCCCCAAAATCAGTTGAAAACGTGTAAAAGAGGAGTCCTAGAACTCACACAAACGTTCCTGTCGAGTAGAGCTTCGATTTGACCCGCTACATGATGATTTCCACGCTCGAATCCACCCGAACAAGCTTTTCTACTCTTTTTCTCCTTCTCTTCTCTTCTCCTCTCTTCTTAGCTGAAAAAATGGCAAGAATAGGGTGTCTTCCCCCTTTTATTCTCCTATTCATCAAAGTTTCTCTCGTTGGCGAATTTGGTCCCTCGACTTTGGACTTTATTTCTTTTTCTTCTTTCGTCGGCTTGAAAGAAAATTTCCGGGCGTTACAAGTCCACCCCCCCTATATAGGTTCGTCCCCGAAATCTGTTATTCCTTAAACCGTTGCGAGCAATTCTGTCTCATCTCTTTTCCAGTTTCCCACCTGGAGCTCAATTGGTCTATGTCTTTTATCCACACACGACTTCTTATCTATCTTTGGCTACCTTCATCAATGCTTTGATCCTTTCGAGCTTCTCAGTTGTGGCCTCGATCACCTCAATACTTTCCACATGACGTTTGGTACTCGGCCTTCACTTGTATACAAGTAAGGCATTTAATCTCGTACTCCACCATATCACGCTTCATGCACTTTGCCGCCACTTGCCATCGAAATCACCTTTGGAATCGCCGTTACTCAATCACCTTAAACCGTCATCGTGCTCCCGCCGGGCGCTGTCAACCGTATCATTTTCATGCGACACACAATGTTCACCCCGTAGTCTGCCAAACAATCCACTCCTAGGACTACCTCGAAGGGCGTATCTATATTCTTACCACTAACATGCAAGTCAGCACAGAAAGCAACAGGAACAAAACTTTTACTAGCGCCCGCATCAAATAACACAAAGGCTAAGGATTTATTTACTAGAAACATACCTGACACAACATCAGGGTCCGTCCTAGCTTCCTCCGATCTTCTTCACTCCCGAACCTTCCGCCCTCGACTTCTTGCAATCGCTGCTCTTGTGACCTTCCTCACCACAAGAGTAACACCTCCCCATACCGCAGTTCTTCGCCACATGTCCGGTCCTTCCACAACGAAAATAGACATTGGTCCCCAATCTACATTCCCCGGGGTGCTTGTGTCCACACTTGTCACACCTTTCCGACCCCGTATCGGTTATGACCACACGCTGGTCATCCACCCGTGCACCTTTGTTACTTGGAGCAGCTCCACCACATCCCAGTCGCTTCCCGTTCCAATCCCGATCACCATCTCCTTTCTTACTAACCTATGTCACCACCACCAATCTTTCATCGTATAATCTCCCCGCCAAATCAACCGCCGACCTAAACATGCTCGGTCGGGCAGCGCATGTGCCTACGCATATCCGCCGGCAAGCCATGAATACACCTCTTTATCTTTCGTGAGAGAGGTGTCACTTGATCCGGCACCAGCCGTGCCATTTCGTTGAATTTGGTAGTGTATTGCTGATGCGTCATTGTTCCCGCCTCCAGCTGCAGGAACTCTCTTTCAACTTTATCCATCTCACGGTGAGGACAAAACTCCTCAATCACCAGCCTCTTCAACTCTGACCATCTCATCCTTCTGATAGCCCTGCTTCCCTCAACTTGGACTATATTGTCCCACCAGCACAAGGCTGAATCCACAAAAGAGTGGGTAGCAAACTTCACCTTCTGGTCTTCCCAGCACTCGCTGATGTTTAGAACAACTTCCATTTCCCTCACCCATCGGTGAGCAGCAGCAGTAGTGCCATTACCATCAAAAGTTGGGGGCTTACATCGTTGAAACGCCCCATAGTTACAGCCTCATGCCACCTCCAGCGCAGGCTCTTCTTCTCCTCTTCCTCTTTGTCATCAGGGATAACTGTTTCAGTCTTGGGCCGTCTCCTTCCACCCAAAGGTCTACCCCTTTCCTGTCTCTCCCCATCTCTAACAGCCTTTATCATTTCGATCAGCATAGACGATAGGATTGGCTGCATGGCCTGATGCACTTCCTCCACAACCACCTCTCTCATCAAGGCTCTCAAATTAGCACTCTCATCACCGCCCTTCGGATAAGGGGTCTTAGGTTCCTCATGAACCACTTTCTCCACTCTAGATCTTCCTTTCGTGACCCGTGGTTTAGCACCACGTCCACCACCGCCTCCACCTCGTGAAGCTTTCGAAGATCTACCATCAACCATTCTCTAAACACACTGAAAGATTCAAACACTAACACGGTTATTCAAGGAACAACTCAGTTTATGTCAAGTATAGTAAGTCCCTAACTATAGTGGTTAGTTATGATTAGCCACTTACTTTACTCTTCACACCCCAAGCATTACCTGTCCTGACTACATCAGTATCTAAATCTACCAGCAACACATAAACCATATAACATGCGCATGTAATACCGATTAACATTACAAAAATACCTGATAGCACGCAGCTACTCAGATTGCCATCCCATTCCCTTTCCGTCCCATTCTCAGTTTAAGTTAAGGTTTAATTGAAAATTTACCCATTTCACTTAAACTTTGGCTCTGATACCAACTTGTAAGGCCCTGTTCCCGGGACGCTTACAGTTGGATCCTCATCGCTCGTAAAAGATAATATTACATTTCACTTTCATAAAACGTTGCAGCGGAAACATAAAAAAACAACATTTTCATTTCATCAAAATACTTTTGCAAAATAATGCAACCATTCATTTCACAATATCATTTTACATTTCATTACAAAAGCATTATAATATTGGATGCCCTCTAAAATAAGCTGAGTAGCCGCCCCGTGCCATCCTCAGCAACATACATGCCAACTGGAAACACATCAAAGTCAGCGTTGCTGAGTGAGTTCTAGTTTTATAATACAACATACTTTTATTTTGTTAAAACCTTTCGTTACATACATGCGATCACACATCATACATATACACAGATAATATCATTATTATCTTTATCATTCATTCATACTTTAAATTATGTTCGTTCATACGTTCTTATTTACATTCATTCGTTACTTATTACATCTTTTCATTACATTGAAACTATGAACTTTACCCTTCATGCTCATGGTACTGGACCTAAGCCTATCAAACATAGACCTTCTATAACGGTGCACATCACCTCATGGTCACAGTACCTAAGGTAAGGTTAGGGATCATTACGTCTGTTACATTATCACGTTCTGGATCAGTGTCAATAGCTATGCCCCAAACAATATGGCTACTGGGCCGAAGTTCATAAATGACTTCCACACTGCACGTAGCCTGGCACCAGCACCGGGGTAAGCGACAAAGATCCCAACTATATTCCTCACCCCCATCATATGGGTACTAAGACATTCTACACCCCTAACAAAATGGGTACTACACCCCCATCAAAATGGGTACTGCACCCCCAACAATGTGGGTACTACACCCCCATCAAAATGGGTACTACACCCCCAGAATGCAGTTCATCCCGAACTGTAGCGGCGGTTTTTGGCCTCCAACCTCTTCCAAACCTCTTTTAAGCTCAAATCAACCATTCTAAACCTTAGGGAAACATACCACAACCTCATTGAAGCATAACCAAGCATGACATCAATCCCCAAACAAATCATACACATACACATACATACAAAACGAGTTTACACCCAAAAACTCGAAAAAGGGTTTTTAGATGTGTTCCAACCCTAAAATCATTTGAAACGTGTAAAAGAGGGGTCCTAGAACTCACACAAACGTTCCCGTCGAGTAGAGCTTCGATTTGACCCGCTACACGACGATTTCCACGCTCGAATCCACCCGAACCAAGCTTTTCTCCTCTTTTTCTCCTTTTCTTCTCCTCTTCTCTCTTCTTGGCTAAAAAAATGGCAAGAATAGGGTGTCTTCCCCCATTTATACTCCCATTTATCGAATTTTCTCTCGCTGGCGAGTTTGATCTCTCGACTTTGGACTTTATTTCTTTTTCTTCTTACGTCAGCTTCAAAGAAAATTTCCGGGCGTTACATGAATCTAAATGATTTGCGAACAACAACTTGCAGCAGCAACACATTCAGCTTCACATGTTGACAGAGCAACTGTTGTCTGCTTCTTACACTGCCAGGTGACTAACCGTCTACCAAAGAACTGACATCCCATTGATGTTGACTTGTAATTCATCTTGCAACCACCATAGTTCGAATCACTATACGTTGTAAGATCAAAGTCATCATCATGAGGATACCACAACCCGAGTGTTGAAGTACCCTTCAGATTACGAACACTCCTTTTAACTCCAATGAGATGATTTACTTTTTGTTTTGCCTTATATTTGGAACAGAGACACATGGCGTACATAATATCAGGACGAGAGGCTGTGAGGTATATTTGAGATCCGATCATTCCTTTGTACATGGTGGCATCCACTAGATCACTATTTTCGTCAGGTGCCATGTCATGGTTCGTGGCAAGTGGAGTTCCAGCAGCCGTAGCATTCTCAATGTCGAATTGACTGAGGATATCTCCTACATATTTGGACTGATGCAGGAAGATTCCTTTTGGTGTCTGATCCACCTGTAATCCAAGACAGAACTTCATCTCCCCCATGGCACTCATCTCAAACTTTGCTTTCATTATAGATTCGAATTCTTTACATAATTCTTCATTTTTGGAACTGAAGATTATGTCATCCACATATATCTGTACCAATAGTAAATCACCATCCTTTTCTTTGATGAATAACAGGCAGTCAATAACCCCTCTATGAAAACCATGTTTTACTAGATGAGTTGAGAGTTTCTCATACCAGGCTCTAGGGGCTTGATGGAGCCCGTAAAGAGCCTTGTCCAGTTTATAAATTCTATCCCGATGATAAGGATCCTCAAATCCTTTGGTTTGATTGACGTAGACTGTTTCACGGATTTCACCATGAAGAAATGTACTTTTTACATGTAATTGATAAACTTTAATCTTCATGTAGGTTGCATAGGCTAGAAAGATACGAATTGCTTCCATCCGTGCCATAGGTGAAAACACTTCATTGTAGTCTATGCCTTCTACTTATCGATACCCTTGAACCACAAGCTGAGCCTAATTTCTAATTGTAACCCCTTGGTCATCTTTCTTACACTTTAGCACCTATTTAGTGCCAATCACCTTAGCACCTTTTGGTCTGTCCACAAGGGTCCATACTCCTAACTTCTTGAACTATAGGAGTTCTTCTTGCATAGCACTAACCCATGCCTCATCGTTTAGGGATCCACTTACATATTTTGGCTGAAATTCAGAGACAAAACATCAATAAGCACCATCGTGAAGATATCCTTTTTCCATGACTGAGGCATAATCAGCTTAGTATAGCTGATTCCATATCTGCACTCCCAATAGAACATCCCCAATGATGTTTTCCAGTGGATGATGCAGATTAATTCGAGATCCGGGAGTGGTGGGAACTACTACTTCAGGATCCAGATTTTGAATTTCAGGTTTAGTATCTGTAGTTGTTGGAGTATGACGTTCAGAAGTGTCAGAGGCATCAAGATCTGATGCTTGTGTACGTTCATTGGTGGGAACCTGGTCCTGCTGGTCCACATTTGTAGTCTCAATTACTTCATCATCAGAGGAGGAGTCACTTACTTCAAGCTCTCCCCCTAAAGGACTAGAAGAATCGTCTAATATAACCGATGGTGTCGAGTCTTGTGGAGGAGTGTTTAGAATGTCGTACATCATTGTAGCAGATAACTCACCATTAGGATGAGAGGGAGGTAGGTTGAAGGACTTAAAAAATCCATCATAGTCAAAGAAGAAGGAAGGTCCTTTTCCAGCAGGGGGTGGTGTATCTTTGAACATCAACATTGTACCACACTTCTACTTGACCCATTGAGTTGTTATAAACTCTCTTGTATGGTATACTGTATCCGAGAAAGATACCTTCTTCTGCCTTCTCACTAAACTTCCCATTCTGAGTTTTCTTTAACAACATGCACGATGCACCAAATGGTTCGAGATACTCCAAGGTTTTACCATGACGTTTAACCACGAGGACTCGATTGAGAGTGTAGCATGCATTCGCCACTGCCTTGTTCCAAAATTGAATAGGTAGTTTAGAGTCGGCTAACATTATTCTTACTGTCTCTATCAAGCTACGTTTCTTTCTTTCAGCAACCCCATTCATTTTTGGAGTGTAGGCAGACGTAAATTGATGTACAATTTCTTTCTCTCTACAGAATGCCTCCATCCACTGATTTTTGAACTCTGTTCCATTTTCTAATCAAATCTTCTTTACTTTCAGCTTCTAGAATGATTCCAAAGTAGTTACTAGATGTTTGAATGATTCAAAAGTCTCTGATTTGGATTTCAGAAACATCACCCAAGAAAATCTTGAGTAATCATTAGTTACTACAAGGCTATATAGATCTCCAACAATACTCTTTGTGCTTATTGGACCAAACAGATCTATGTGTAGAAGCTTGAGAGGAATATCGATAGAATTAACTTTTTTTGCTTTATGAGACTTCTTGGTCTGTTTCCCTTTCTTACATGCTATGCAAAAATCCAAAAGCTAGAAATTCTTGATAGTTACTCCATTCACTAAATTATTCAGTACCAGATCATTCATCTTCCTAGGATTAATGTGTCCCATTCTTCTATGCCAGGAGACTGAATCCCTCTCTGTTGCTTTTGACAAGAAGCATTGCACAGTGATCTCAGTTGTGGAGGCTTTTGATAGATCCAAGACATACAGATCATTATATCTTGAAGCTAACATTAGAACTTTATCCTCCTGGATAACACACTTCTTGTTGTCAAACACAACTTTGAATCCTTTATCACAAATCTGGGAGACTGAAAGCAAGTTGTTCTGTAGTTGTTGAACGTAATTAACCTTGTCAAACTTCACTTTCTTGTTTCCTACTTCGCCTTGAGTGGTGATGTAACCTCCTTTATTCCCAGCAAATGATACATGTCCCCAATTAATTTTTTTGACGTTAAAAAGGAGATACAAGTTTCCGGTCATGTGCTTGGACGCCCTACTATCAATAATCCAGGTATTTGTGATAGCGCTGTAGCGGACACCCTGCACATTCAAAGGAATTTATTAGTTCAGGTTTGGGACCCAAGCCTTAACTCGCTTGGGTGACCCAGAGGAATCACACATCTAGAACTCAAGCCACTATCCTTTAGAGGATGAGGGCACATTTTTCTTCTTCTTGTTCTTAGTATCAGACAAATTACTTGATTTTATCTTCCATAAGCTAGTTCTGTGTAAGGCCTGTTTGTGATAAACAGATGACTGGCTTATTGTTTGAACTTTAGGTTCACTAATACTCTTAGGTGGAGTATTAGATATCATTTTAGAAAAACTAGGTTTTGCATCATAAAGTTCAATTTTCTTTTTGGGCGTCTGATAATAAGGACAATTAGGAGAGATACGTCCTCGTTTTCCATAACTGTAGCATGATCTCCCTTCTAAAGACTGAAGAAAATTTTTATGTGGTGTTGAGTTTGGTAAGGGTGTGAGATATGTCTGGTTGGGTTTTGTCACTTCTCTTTTAGATGTTTTAACTTCTTTAACAATGTTAATTGTTTTAACATTTTGAACATCTTTAACTTTTAGTTTATTTGGACTTTGATGAGTAACACGTTTTTGGTTAACTGGATTAGTCATTTTGGGTTCAGAAGTAGATGTGTGTGAACCTGAACTTAAATTAACTTTTTCAATTTGATCATCCAAATTGTCAATAGGCATCTTCTCTATTGATATCAAAGTAGATTTCTTCTGTTTAGTGATATTTTTCACAGATTTGCCCGTAAAATCGGGATCACTAACTAGAGGAGTGGACACCACATGATCTTTTACTGGGTTATTATTGATTGGTCTACATTTAGTGTTCAAAAGGACTGCATGTGGTGGCGGAACTACTTTATAACCCAGACCTTCCCCATTATTTCATTCTTTCACTAAGTTTTGAACTATGTGAGAAGAACTAGCCAAACTATGCAGTTTTTGTTTTAAAGATTCAACTTCGACTTCTAAAACTGCTTTTTTCTTTTTGGTTTCTTCCAAAGAATTTAAATAAAAATTTATGTCATTTGCTTGATTTAATTAAACAACCTCGGTTTCCCTTAGTGTTTTTCCTAAAAGTTATATTCTTTCTTTGAAACTGCACTCATTTTGTTTTAAAATGATTAGCCTCAGTGCAGAGTTGTAAATCATTTACTAAATTATCATTGTGTTCTAATAACCTTTCAAATTTTGAGATCAATGCTTTCCCTAAATTTGTCACATTCAGTACAAACATGTTTTTCAAATAATTGGTCTTTAGAACTTACCTGTGAGGAATCAGACGAATCAGCCATTAGTGCTATATTAGATTCTTCGTTGACTGGAGATTCTGAGTTTGTTGCTTTGAGCTCTTCCCCAACCAAGTGATTTACAACATTCATAGTTTCTTCGGTATCTGACATCGCTTGCTCAGCTATGATCTCACCTTCACTAGCAGATCCATCGTCCAGTGCATTGACAAAGGCAATATCTGATTCACCTGGAGAAACAAAGCGGAAGGACTAGTCTTGCCCTTCATCACCTTGAGTAGTCAGAGCCTTTGTCTCTTTACTTGAAGAAGTAGTTCCAATCATGTCTTTGTCTTGACGGTTGAATGTAGGAAATGGGTTTCCATTTCCAGTTTTCTTGGGCTTTACACATTCACGTTTAAAGTGCCCTTTTTCACCACAGTTGAAACATGTGACTTTGGTTTTGTCAAAACCAAAAGTCGTATCTTTAGTGGCAACTAGCCAAGGCCTACATTATGTCCATTCTTTCTAGCTTATTTTCATCAACTTGCTCATAATCCTCATTTGCAAGATGACAATTTCCAATCTTACTGGCAACTAAACCATCATAAGATTGTACAACAGCTGCTAGAAGATCCATGAGCTCCTTAGCCACTTCCATTGTGACATTACTGAGATTCTCAGTCTTCAACTTTGTAGTATTTGCCTCAGGAACTATGTATTGGGTTCCAGATGACCCTGTCGTTTTGGTTCCTAATGCAGTGGTTTGGGAAGGAGTAGAGGAACTAGACACGAATGTTGTTTGTAATGGTGCTCTTCAAACAGCTGGAGTCAGATTTGAGTTGTAAAGTGAAAGATTCTGAACATAGGATCCTTTCTTTGACTTGTCTTTCATTCGCACTTCTTCCTCCCTTAACTTCAAGATGAAATCATTTATGTCTAACGTCACAAGAATGTCGTTTTGTCTCAGATTATACACAAATGAATCCCATTTATCAGGCAAACCATCAGCAAAGCTTGAAACTTTATCTTCCATAGATGTTGTCACACCATGAGTGTAACTCACTCATCAGATGATAGAATCTATCAATAATATCCAGGCTCTCATTCCCTATCGAAGAGAAATTAGCAAATTCCTTTTTAAGAGCTTTAGCCATCAGTGCTTTGAGAGTTGCGTTTCCATCATATCTCTTCTCCAATGCCTCCCATAACTTTTTAGCCTGCTTGTTCTCAAAGAACTGATGAAAGATGTCCTTAGGTATTGACCGAGTGAACAAGGCATATACTTTCTTTTCAGCATTGAACATAATCTTCTGAGCTTCACTCATTCATCCCAAGGCCAACCAATCTCAATGGATGTCCAAATATTTCGGTCAAATTCATTTAAATAGATTTCAAACCGCTGTTTCCACTATGGATATTCATCTAACGTTAACAGCTTTGGCAGTTTATTATGATTTCCAATTTCATTCTCCAAAAGTAGTAGATTCTGGATGCGGGAGTCCTTTCCAGCATTAAATGCAGCAAATTGGTCTTCCATTGCTTTAAACTTGGTACTTTTAGAACAGAACAGTTTCACTCGTGCGAATGGGCTATGAGAATGGATCACTTGTGCAAATTAAGGATGCGAATGAATTCAATTGTGCGATTGGATTCAGTCGTGCGTATGAACAAGGTGATTGGAATAAAAAAACTAGAGTTGTTCAGTCGTGCATATGAGAGATGCGACTAAGTTCAATCGAGTGGATGGAGTATACGATTGAGTTCAATCGTACGAATGGAAAAATCGTGCGACTGAAGGCTGTTGTGCTTCTAATATTGAATATTTTGACACTTTGACACAAAATACGAGTTTCCCAAGAACCCTAATCTGCTGTATATGAAAAACTAAGACTTTAATGCATGAAAATGTTGAAAATGCCTTTTGAAGTAAAGTGGTGACTCTCTTGATTTAAAATGTAGGTTTTTAACACCAAAACTAATCGAATCCAACGCAAAATCACGAGCCAAAGCTATCATACCACTTGTTAGGACCGTGTACGTATGGAATACTAATGGATTTTGCGTGAAACCAGATCAAATAGTGTGGAATCCTATTTGATTGGCGATCTAATCAGTGACAACGATAACTCAATCTATATAACAATGAACTAAACGTTAAGAATGAGTAGGAATCGATCAAGAACGAACTATGAAGTTGGATTGGCTATTTAGGACGCTCTGCATGACTAGGGTTTGTGTACATTCGAAGTATCTCTCCTGTGTTTTGTTTTTCCATGAATTAAGTGGTATTGATAGGTTTGCAATTTTCATTCTTACGACTGAACCATTAGCATGGTTTAGTCATGCGACTGACTCATGTGATTGATTCATACGCACGATGTCACACCCTGACCGACGGCGGAATCATCGGGGCGGACGAATAGGAGACGATTGCTCATAGCACATGGAACTAATTAAGTTGAAATAATATTAAATGTCTTTATTCATTAAACATTACAAGACAAATAAGTAATTACAAAATAATCAAAATACATCCAATAACATAAGACTTTCAATTAAAACTAGGTCCAAGTCCTATATGAGCACGAAGAGAAATCCACAAGAAGTAAACCTGAAACATGATAAAAACAAAAGGTCAACTAAAAATAGTTGGTAAGTTTCCAAGGTTTTCATACATAATAAAACAAGGTTACAAGTAGAAATTCATGTCATAGGTTATAAGTTAGTAAGGTTATTGAACACATATCGTTACAACCAAACCTCGACTTGATTACAATTATATAAGATTGCCTAAGTGTACTTGGTTCCCATGATGAACAAGCATACTTCATCAGGAGTTAGCAATACCTCGGCTTTAGCACCAAATAGGCTTGTCAGCCCCAAAGATCTAAGACGTCGCAAGGCTAGCAATAGTTAATGATTGCAAACAAGAATATGTATCTCATATAAACACTTACAACACATAATTAACCATGACAAAAATATGAATTGCAAGTGCATTACAAGTCTTAAACGGTTATATGTGTATGATGTATAAGTAATCATGTTTCACCCAAAATAGTGTGAAAAGATAAAAAGGGGCAAGGAAACTCACATGGAAAACAAGTATAAGAATGATGATAAGAGATTAAACGAGGCTTCAACGATTCCTTTTTACAAGATACCTAACGTATATATATATACTCCAAGGTTAAGTTTAAAGGTAAAATTAATGAATAAACGTGAACTAGGGTTTCAATTGGAATTTTGGGTTTTAATAGTTAAGTTAAATACAATAAAACGTAACTAACTATGTTTTGATTCCATATAAATAGAATAATTTGATTAAATAATTACATTTTAAAACAAATATGAATCATTAGTGAAATATTATTCAAACATTTAATTTGTAAAAATTGATGAAATAAAGATTCTTAAAGTGTGGAAGTAATCAATTAATTTTAATAAGTAATTATTTACTCTCATGGTCAAAATAATCATGTGAATAATCAGTTAATAAACAGGTTATTAAAATAATTTATTTGATTTAGAGCTTATTTAATAAAGTAAATAAAAGATAAACATTTAAATGACTTATGTCATAGTTTATATTATTAAAGCAATTTTTAAAGTAAAATTAGAATATTATATTATTTAATAAGTTTCATAAATTAATTTTAATAAATTTCTAAAATAATTTTAATTAACCTTAGTTTAATATCATAATATTATTTTAGATAATTTAGTTTATAAAGTAAAAAGTACAAAAAAATAAACATTGAGGGTACCTGGGTCGAACCTGGGACCTCTTCCTTCCAAACACCCGATGTTAACCGGTGGGCTAGAGCCCAGAATTGATTAAAATTCTGAAATAATTTTATAAATTCATTAATTAAGGAAAATCCCAAATCTCAAGAACCCTAATTCGATTTGGATCAAATCAAACCATATTTCCATTCTGTTAATCGACAATACATTAGGGCTTTTAATCATCATCCAAAACGAATGTTTGGAAGTGTTTAATTACCTGAATTACAGTGTCGTTCAATGATATCAAGAACATGCGAGGTCACAATTAGGTTGAAGTCGATTCAGGATACAACCGTTGATGATGATCAAATTAACTTTGCAGATAGATTCTAAAGACGATATAAGTGAAAGCCCTCTGTTAATTGCGATTAATACAACTTCGAGCATGGATCACGATTTGGTTGCAGGTTGCATACGAAGGTGGTGTTCGATGGTGATGAGTTTTTGTGTTGATGATGTAATTGGGAGTTCTATTAGTTTAGGAACACTGATTTGGTGATTTACCCTAGTTTGTTTAAGCGTTTAACGATCGGTTTCAAGTCGAATGAGTTCATTCTTTGAATTTAGATTTCAGTTTCGAGTTCTTGCCATTAATTATCAAATGAATCCAATTAAAACCGATACATGGTTCGAAACTGATGTATGGAAATGAAAGGGTGGTTTAATTGATGTTTAAATAAACGTTTTGGGTGGTTGGGTGGCCATCGGAGCTCGCCGGAGCTATGGCCGGAGGAAAAGATGGCCGACAGGATGGGGGGTTGGGATTGTTTTTTAATAGTTGACAATTTCAGTCCCTGTGGTTTTGAAAGCTTATCATTTTATGTAAGAAGCTTGTTAATTAAGTTTCAAAAATGACATATAGCCCCTTAACTATTAAGACCCTCATTAATTATTTAATAACAAATAATTTATATAACTTCTATAATTTAAAATTTTTAATGAATTATTTAAGTAACATCTTGTAATTCAATTAAATGTTTTATGGGTTAACACTTATAATTAACATTTGAAATTTATAAAATAGTAAATTTTTTATGAAGTATAATTATTATAAATTTATGTAACGATAAACTACTTGAAATTTTTAGTAACTCAATTCCTAGTAACGATTATATAAAAATTTACGGCGTTTGATCATCTAAATAACTAACATCCTTAAATAATGAATTTTACCATTTTGAGAAGTTTCAACATGATTTAGGATTTTTAATTGGAAAAATAGCGGATGTTACACACGACTGAAGGTTTAGTCGTGCGATTGAGTCAATCTTATGTCTCAATCATACGGCTAATCCAGTCTCCTCGTTCAGTCATGCGACAGGTCCATAAGCATGATATATTCATGCGTATGGTCCATTAGTATGGTCCATTAGCATGAATAATCACCCTACTAGGTTGAACACATTACTTAATCATTATTGACTAAGAACTATGTACAACAAACTCAACCCATATAAGATGTTCATATATGAATTATACCAAATACAATAATAATCATATTTAAGACATGAAAGACTTTTACATTTAAGCACATAAACTAGGCACATTATGTATCTACAGATCAGTAACTTGAGATTTCTTATCTCAGGGAAAAACTAGCTAGGAGATCCCTAAGGAGAGCTCAACAAGGAACACAAGAACCTATGAATGTGGTTGACCTAACCTCTAGCTCACCTATGCAAGTGGGTGATGCTACCAAAAAAGGGGAGAAAGTCACCACAGACACAGAACCTGGGAGTTCTTCACAGAGCATGGACATTGAAGACTCACCATCTTCACTTGCAACTATCCATACTTAGCAACTTCCTCAAGTTTACATTGATGTGGACTCCATAGACTCTTTTATTCAAAGTCTTTTTGAGGAAGGTATACCAAGGGTAGTATCATCTCCACCTCAAGGATCTCTCAATCATATCATAAGGTGGATGTATGATGCAAAAAGAAGAGCCCTTATCATTCAAAGAGTTCAAGGGCAGCAAGAAGTCTTCAACTTTTAGACTTTGAACTTCTATGAAAGTCTTGATCTTGTAAGCATGCCACTTGTCAACCAAAGCCAATCTAGACAAGATGACAGGCTAGCTCAAAGGATTCAAGACAGGATCACTGCAGAGTTTAGCTATAGAAGGAGACTAAGGCAATATCATTGGTCAACTGGATGTTGAGGCAGACCCTAAGACTAGCTTCATAGGGGAAACCTTGACTGAAGACCCAGTGGTAGAAACTGAGAGCCCTGTCTTACTATCAACTGTTGTAGAGCTTCATTCCCTTCATGAGACACTTGCTGGAGAAGGTGCATCTCAACCTGTCTTTGGCTAGAGCTTGGAAGCTACACCAAGCAATGAAGGCCAAAGCTCTCTCCACCCTGAGTCACAAAGGTCTGTGAGTGACAAAAGGAAATGAAAAATGAGTTCTAAGGAGATTAAGGAAGAGGAGAGAGAGAGAGAGGAAAAGGAAGCTAAGGGGAGAAAGTTCATCTGCTGGGTCTGCAAGAATAATGGAAGCTGCTATCAGGGTTGCCCCCAGGCCAAACACTCAAGATGATGAGTTGAGGGAAGTCAGGATCAACTACTTGCAGACCGACAACTATGATATTGATAATATCATCTCTCCCTTGTAAATGAACAAAATGAACTGGCTGACATGGAATTGTCAAAGGAAAGAAAGGAGGTAGAGGATGCAAAATTACTTCTACAAATCAAATAAGAAAGAAGTCAGAAAAGACTCTACAAGCATGTGTCTACTCTCTCCCCAGTTCAAGAAAGCTCTGTACAAGAGGATGTGGTTCCACAAAAACCTTAGGTAGACAAAGAAAAATATAGGATCAACATGATCAACTACCTGAGTGCCACATGCCTCTATCAGACTGATGCACTTTGTAACTTCCGCAATTTTTTCGAGTTAAAACCCAAAACCTGAATTCAATTTGAATTTCCATTATTAAATTATTTTAATGGTTTAGTTGGATTAAATACAACTTTTACTGTGAATTATTATTTTAAAATTATTTAAAACAACTTGTAATAATTTATAGAGTTATAAGTAATTCTTTGTGTATAGTTGTAAAGTGTTATTAATTATTTTACAATATATATTTAAATGAAAAAGTTTACTTAAAATTTATTAAGTTGTAAAATGATTTTTAATCAAGTATAAAGTTTACAAGTTTATAAAAGTTTAATATATAACTAATTTAATTTATTATTTACATTAGTTTTAATAGGTCGAGGGTCAAATTTGTAATTTATGAAACTTAGTTTTAAGGTTTAGACATAAAATAATAACTTCTAAAAACCACAAGGACCAAAGGTGTAATTTCCCCAAACCAAACCCACCTTTCCCCTCACAACCCGATTTTCCGGCAGAGCTCCAGCCAAACTCCGGCCACCTCATAACCATCAATTTTGGGCGATTTTTTACTAAAAACCATCTCAAATCATTTTGGAACACGATTCGAACCTTAACGTATCAATTAACCACATTTAAACAACCGTTTCTAGTCTAATCGATTACATAACCGATTCACATTAAACTCTCCAGCCGTTCGAGCATTTACACATCGTAATAATCTAATTAAACCAACCTGAATGATCATCTATCAATCACTAATCGAATACAACTTACAATTCCACCTGAAACAAACACCAACATCAAATCCAACCATACTTGATATCGCGACCCAAACCCCTACTCGAAAACCATTATCCGGGCTTCAATCTTCGAAATTGACAAGGGCTTTGCATCAAGAACACCACACGAAGCTAACCTCGAAGTTAATTGAATTATCATCAACGTTTAAATCTCGAACCAACTTTATCTCGGTCACGGCTATCATTATCACCATCTTCATCGAATCGAACTCAATAACGTAAGTTTCACATATCCATACACTCGATTTCACTTAGAGAACAAAAGCACTAAGTTTGATTTCTTTATCGTTATCGAATTGATGTTCAATTGAAACCAAATCGATTCTAGGTTCTTGGATATTTGGGGTTTTTCCTAATGAACATTTATAAATATTATTAATGGACCTAAATCAGATTCGGGCTAATAGCCCACCGGTTAACATCCTGTCCCCATGCAGAAGGGACCCAGGCTCCCTCAAATCACTTTTTGTAATTTTTATTTTATAAATTAAATCACAAAAAAATACTATTATTCCATTAAATTAAAATAAAAATTCTGTTAATACTTAAATTTAATTGGGAAATTGTTAATCTAATTTCTGAAAAAATTATAACAGTATAATCTACTATTTTAATAGTTAATAATATAAAACTTTGAGATCTTAAATTTTATAAAAAATATATAATTTGTTTAAAAGTTTAAATATTTATAAAAACTATTTTTCTTATCTTAAGACTTCTAAATCATATAATATCTTAGTTCTTTATTTTTGACAGGCTTTAATATTATGAAACCTTTATAATAATTACTCAAAAGTTTAAGAAAAACATTATAAATCAAACTTAAATACTTTTAAGTTATTTTGCAAGTCAACTAAATAATTAATTTTCCAATTGAAATTTTTTGTTAAGTTTTAAATAATTAAATTTTTGAGTAATTATATATCTTATACTCGACCATTACTTAATCAATTCTGATTAATATTTAAGCGATATTTATTATTCAATTTCACTAATGATTCATTATTGTTGTAAAATCATAATTGTTAATCGGCTTATTCCATCTTCATAGAATCAAAAGATAATTGGTTATATTATTTTATTTACACCTAATTAGTAAAACCCCAAATTCCAATTGAATCCTAATTCATGTCCAATTGATAATCTTATTATCAAACTTAATCTTGGAATCTATATGTTTAGGCAACTTGTAAAAAAAATCATTGGAGCCTCATTTAATTTCTTATCATCACCTTATTTATATCAAGTGAGTTCTCCATGCCTCTTTTTTACTTTGTTTCACACCTTTTGGGGTGAAACATGTTAACCTTATAAACTTACACTTATAAACATCTTGATACTTGTAAATGCACATGCAATTCATCTTTACCTTTTGTCATGGTTATTTGTGTTATTGTTAGTATTATATGAGATACATATTTTGTTTACAATCATTAACTATTGCTAGCCTGGCGACGTCTTAAATCTTTGGGCTTGACAAGCCTATTTGGTGCTAAAGCCGATGTATTGCCGGCTCCTGATGACGTATGCTTGTTCATCATGGGAACCAAGTACACTTAGTCAATCATATATACTTGTAATCAAGTAGAGGTTAGGTTGTAACTGTATGTGTTTTATAAGCTTGCTAACTGTAGAGACTAATGAAGAGGCTGATGCAACCCAAACATCCAAGGTTTAATCTGCTGCACAAGTTCTGAAGTAGAATGCTTCGGAAGTTTCACACACTCAACAGAATATTCTAAGCGTGAAATCTTCCGAAGCCAAGACCAATATCTTCCGAAGCCAAAGATGAAGTCTTCCGAAGCCTCAGAGACAAAGTCTTCCGAAGCTTCAAGTTATGAAGACAAATTTCTTCCGAAGACTTTAAGACATGCTTTTTCTGATGTACCTTTTTGTAAAGCTGGACACCTTTCCGCTGCACCTCTGCAAGTCACCAACTTACATGAGTTGGTGAAAAGGTCCATGCTTTTGGTAACTGTACATTGAGGTCTTGAGTCTGTATACTTTCTACTTTATGTACTTTATCCTTTTTGTAATAGAAAAGGATGTGAGCAATGGCATGTCATAGTCACAAGTCAAAAGGCAATCTGCCTTTTGACTCTACAATTGATTTTGTTTGTGTCTAGTCAATTGTATCCAGCTAGCTTCCATAGTATAGCCAGCTGTAGGATGTAGTATAAGTATCTCATGTTCTTGTATCTTTTATTTATGCTTTGTAACACTTGTAATAGAACATAGAGAAAGCAATATGCTGCATTCTTGAAAACCATACTCTTGTATTCTGTCTCTTACATTACTTGTGTTCTTACTGTCTTATCTTGGTTAATCCAGTTTACTGTTTGATTAAAGTTTGGTTAATCTCCTCTTTGTGTTGTTGTGTGTTGTGTTGTAACTCACACCCTTCAACGATCCTGCATTTGGTATCAGAGCGTTCAGGCTCTTGATATAAGATCTCACCATCTTAAGATCCCTCACACACACAAATACTAAACTTTTCAATGGCGGCCATTTCCAAAACCGATATGGAAACTGGAACCATGAACAAGTCCCCACTGATCACTCTTGATGAGTTTGACACCTGGTGTTTAAGAATGGAAGGTTTCATCAGGTCTCTCGATTCAAGAATGTGGGAGTCTATTGAGAATGGACCTTTCATACCCAGCACACCCTCTGCTACTGGTGCTGGTATGATCCCTAAGGATGTGGCTAACTACTTTGATGAAGATAGGAAGAGAGTAGAGATAGACAGGAAAGCCATGACAACTCTTCAAACTGCTCTTCCAAACTCTGTATACAGAGGTTTCAAGAAGTGCAAAATAGCTAAACAGCTATGGGATGCACTGAAACTGATGTATGAGGGTTCTTCTAAAGCCAAGGAGAACAAGAAGGATCTCCTGAAGCAGTTGTTTGAAAACTTCACCTTCAAAGCAGGTGAAACCCTGACTCAGCAATACTTCAGGTATGTTGAGATTGTGGATACCCTAGTGGATGGAGGAGTTTCTCTTGAGAATAGAGACATTGTAAGGAAGTTCATGTCCTCACTTCCTAGGCAATGGATACACTACTGTGTGGTGATCAAGAGAACTAAAAATCTCAAAACTCTCACTCTGACAGAGTTATATGGGATTCTCAGTGGCTACCAGATGGAGATGAACATGTAGGGTTCATCTGGCAACTCCAACAATCAAATGGGTACAACCCTACATGTGGTTGAAAGGGATAGCATAGAGCCCAACCATCATCTTATATGCTACCCTGACAACTCACCCAAAGGTCCTTTCATCACCTTCCCAGAGACACCAAGGGAGAACTACACTCAAGGAAGCCCATTCCAAGAGACAAGCTCTTCTCAAGCATTTGTGTCTTCTGATGAAAGCTGTGGCAACTCTCTTTTCACTCTTGAAGACCTAGACTGTATTCATCCAGATGAACTGGAGTACATGGAAATAGTCCAGCAGATGGCTCTTCTCACTCACAGAGCCAAGAAGTTCTACAAGAGGACTGGAAGGAAGTTTCCAAGTAATGCAACCAGTGGAAAGTTTGGACTGGATAAAGGCAAAGTCAAGTGTTATAACTGTAACTTGATAGGCCATTTTGCCAGAGAGTGTAAGGCACCTAGAACCAATGGTGGCCAAACACAATCCAGACCAAACTACACTAACAAAGCTCTTCATAATGAGAAGTTAAAGCAGCAAGATGCTGCTGCTGTTGAAGAAGGAGGCTTTGACTGGAGCTTTCAGGTGGAATATGCTTCTCCAAACCAAGCACTGATGGCAGATCATGATGAAGCCAAGGTATTGGAACATCTCTTTACTCCTGAATGCATTGCTAAAATTAATAGGTACAGGTCCTATAACTTGGAATTGAGATATGATACTGAGTCCTTAAACATTTTAAAATCTGATTTTAGAAAGTCTGAAAATGATTATAAGCTAAAAATAGAGGACTTAGAGAAAACCATTTCAGTTCTAAAACATGAACACACAGATTTTAGAACTCAAATTCAAGATCTCATAACCAACCTAACTGAGTGCCAGGCTGAGCTTGTGATCAGCAAAGCCAGGGCATAAAAGAGTGTTCTTGAAGAAGAGACCTTCAAAAACATGATATCCTCATCCCTGCACAACAAAGTGTGCTATCAAAACAGACAGGGACTGGGATCAAATGAGATAGCTCCTCCACACACAATCTTGTCTGTAAGACCCCCGAGGTGTGGAACTTGTGAAGATGAGCTTACTCTCATAGATCCTATAAGTGAGGAGGATGAAGAAGAGATAGTGAAGAATCCCTTTACTAAGAGTGAAGAGGAGGATTCCAAGAAGGGCCACTATCCTTCTGAGGAGAAAGTGGAGACTGTGATGACCAAGTCCATGAGAAAGAACTTGATCAGAAATAGCAAAAGAAAGGCAAGGAAGGCTCAAGAGATCAAGGCTGCTTTTGACTCTAAGCAGAAACAAGTTTTTATTTCTTTGCAGGGTTAAAGTGGTAGGGACTGAAGACATCAACCAAAACTCTTCTGCTAAGAGTTCTGGTTCTTGTTCAACTCATCTCAGTAGCAAGAAGAAGACTGATTTGCTGTGTACCACTGCTGCACAGCCTTGACCATCAAACCCCAAGCACAGTCCTCAGCCCAAGAGGACTGTCTCAGCATCCGTAAAGATGAAGGTGGAGAAGGGATGTGACCAAAAACAGTCTTATTCACAAGAAAAGGCTCTTGTGAAGAAGAAGATGAATTGTGTTATGTGTGACAGCACTACTCACATTGCCAAGGATTGTCCCTTCAATCCTAAAAGCACTGTCCATATGACCAAAACAAAGACTTCAAAGAGTTTGAAGAGATTCAAACTTCGGAAGGAAAACCTGGTTCCTTCGTAAGCTCAAAATCTAAGAAGAAGGCAAGTGGAAAATTACCTTCGAAGAAAATTGGTCTCGGAAGAAAGGAATTCTTCCGAAGCACAGAAATCTGCTGCAGTGTCTGCATAATCTTCCGAAGTATCAGTCATCAAAACTTCCGAAGTTCCAAAAACTTCCAAAGTTTTGAAGGTCAAGTCTAAGACTCCAAAGGTGGTGTGGATGTCTAAGAAAGACCAAGTGACTGAGATTTCTCCATCTACAACAGCTCAAGATCCTCTTAGTACAACCATAGGATCTATGCACATGGTTTCCAATTCAAGTCATACTACTTACACACACATGTGAGTTTACACATACAAGTGGTTCAGTGACCTTTATCCCACAAATATGTTAGGCCCACCTGAAAACACAAAGTTCCCTAAAAGTGGTGAGGTGACCTTTATCCCACAAATAGTTCTCAAGTGATTCGAGTGTCGTGTAAAAGGATGGTGTTAACCTTGTTTGCAAAGGGTTTTTAGTTTCATTAATTCTAGTTTTGAAAACTCTATGTACCTTGTATTTGCATGCTTTCAAATACATGGTACCATATGGTTCTCTTTTAGTAAAAAACCTTTTTTATTAGAATCATTAATCTTTAATAACCTTTTATTAGTCATTAATGATTAGGAACCATAAATTTTCAGATTGTTTTGTTTGTTAATTAGTTTGTTATGCATATCCAAATATCAAACAACCATCATATAAAAAACAACCAAACAAGCATAATCAAACAATCACAAGTGCATAACATAGCCACTAAGTTACCACACTTTTTGCCATCACAAGTGTTGTCATTTGGTTTTCCCAAAGGATTAATCATAACACAAAAGATAGGATCTCCAAAGACGCCCACTTGAAGTTGCATCTAAATGCTTCAAGTCCTTCTCTTTATGCCTTCCCTTGTGCTTCCAACTTGTCATCTTCTTTTACAAAATTTATATCCTAATATAAATTTTCTAATAAAGAAAATACACCTAATCTATTTATTACATCACCATTGAATGAATAAATAAATTACAACCATTAACAAGAACAAAAGAATAATATTACAACCCACAAAGAATGAAATCAACCAAAAGCAAATCATACAGGTCAAGGCTAGGTAATGCACAATATGAAACAACATTACAACATCCAAGAACCAAAATAAATCCATTTAACCCTAAATTTTAAATCAACATAAACCAAGAATTTAGGGGTTTTGTCCATACAAAATATAATCAACCATTTGAAATCTTTCATTCAAGGTTTAATCATAAGCATGTAAGATAAGTTTGAAAGATTGGGGATTCATCATATCATCACAAAAACAGACCTTCAGGAACATGATATCCTCATCCCTGCACAACAAAGTGTGCTATCAAAACAGGCAGGGACTAAGATCCAATGAGATAGCTCCTCCACACACAATCTTGTTAATAAGATCTCCTAGGTGTGGAACTTGTGAAGATGAGCTTCCTCTCATAGATCCTATGAGTGAAGAGGATGAAGAAGAGATAGTGAAGAATCCCTCTGAGAAGAGTGAAGAGGAGGATTCCAAGAAGGGCCACTATCCTTCTGAGGAGAAAGTGAAGACTGTGATGACTAAGTCCATGAGATAGAACTTGATCAGAAAGAGGAAAAGAAAGGCAAGGAAGGCTCAAGAGATCAAGGCTACTTTTGACTCTAAGAAGAAACAAGTTTTTATTTCTGCAGGGTTTAAAGTGGTAGGGACTGAAGACATCAACCAAAACTCTTCTGCTAAGAGTTCTGGTTCTTGTTCAACTCATCTCAGTAGCAGAAGAAGATTGATTGCTGTGTACCACTGCTGCACAGCCTAGACCATCAAACTCCAAGCATAGTCCTCACCTAAGAGGATTGTCTCAACATCTGCAAAGATGAAGGTGGAGAAGGGATGTGATCAAAGACAATCCTATTCCAAGGAAAAGGCTCTTGTGAAGAAGAAGGTAAATTGTGTCATGTGTAAAAGTATCATTCACATTTCCAAGGATTGTCCCTTCAATCCTAAAGGTACTGTACATATGACCAAAACAAAGACTTCAAAGAGTTTGAAGAAGATTCAAGCTTCAAAAGGAAAACCTGTTTCCTTCGAAAGCTCAAAATCTAACAAGAAGGGAAGTGGAAAATTCCCTTCGGAAGAAAATTGGTCTCGGAAGAAAGGAGTTCTTTCGAAGCACTGAAGTCTGTTGCAGTGTCTGCAGAATCTTCCAAAGGTTCAGTCATCAAAACTTTTGAAGTTCCAAAAGCTTCCAAAGTTTTGAAGGTCAAGTCCAAGACTCCAAAGGTGGTGTGGATGTCTAAGAAAGACCAAGTGACTGAGATTTCTCCATCAACAACAGCTCAAGATCCTCTTAGTATAACCATAGGATATATTACTGTTGAATTACCTTTTCCAAATGAGCCCAAGACAAGCAAGGCTTGGGTTTCCTAATGTAACGAATCATTTTCTTTGTGCAGGGACAGTTGAAGACAGACAAAAATGTCTGGATCATAGACAGTGGTTGTTCCAGGCACATGACAGGCAATAGGTCATTACTCCAGAACTTTGAAAGGATTGATGGAGGACCGGTTGTTTTGGAGGAGATAAAGGTGGTTACATTTAGGAAGGGGCAAGGTCACAAATGGTAAGCTCTGCATTGAAAAGGTAAACTTTGTTAAGGAGTTTGGATACAATCTCCTGAGTGTATCTTAATTTTGTGATCAGAGTCATAACATGCTCTTTACTAGCATGAGTGCATTGTTCTTAAGCCTGGTGTGGTCATTCCTCATGAGCATATCCTGCTTAGAGCCCCCAGGAAAGGAAACATGTACAAGATGGACTTGCAAGAAACCTCTCTCTTCGGAGAAGTTTCATGCTTTCTATCTAAAGCTAATAGTGATGAGTCTTTCCTATGGCATAAAAGAATGTGCCATGTAAACTTTAAGAACATGAATAAATTGATTAAGCATGATTTGGTAACTGGAATGCCAAAGAAAGAGTTTACAAGCGATGATCACTGTGTTGCATGCCTGAAAGGGAAGCAACATAAGGTATCTCATAAGCCTAAGGAAATGAACTCCATCACTACACCCCTACACTTGTTACATATGGATCTCTTTGGCCCCACCAGTGTAATGAGTTTAGGAAGGACCGTATACTGTCTAGTGATCACAGATGGTTTTACAAGATTCACTTGGGTCTTCTTCCTTAGAACTAAGGATGAGACTCCTGAGATTCTAAAGAATTTCATCTTAAAGATTAAGAATCAGTCTGATCACAAGGTCAAAATCATAAGATGTGATCAAGGAACAGAACTCAAGAACCAGACCCTTGATACATTTTGTGATGAAAAAGGTATTGCAAGGCAATTTAGTGCCCCCAGGACTCCTCAGCAAAATGGTGTTGCTGAGAGGAGAAACAGGACACTGATTGAAGCTGCAAGAACCATGCTGTCTGACTCTAAACCGCCCATCACCTTCTGGGCAGAGGCAGTCCACATTGGCTGCTATGTGCAAAACAGAGTTTTAGTAGTTAAGACTCATGGCAAGACTCCTTATGAATTTTGGCACAAGAGAAAACCTTTCATTGGTTTTCTCAGGTCATTTGGATGTCCTTGCACAATCTTGAATACCAAAGATCAAATTGCCAAGTTTACTGAGAAATCAGATGATGGGCACTTTATTGGATACTCTTCCCAAGCTAAGGCTTATAAAGTGTACAATCTTAGAACTAGAATAGTTGAGGAGTCAGCCAATGTGACCTTCAATGAACACACACCATGTGTTGCTGGTTCTGGTCCAGATTGGCTATTTGATCTTGATTTGGTTACCAACTATTTAACAAATCTTGTGAGAATGTTTCAGGATCTGTAGAAAATTTAAATACAGGTGATCCTGACCCAAGATTTGAGCTAGGAAGACCTTCAAGTCATACATCTTCAGCTCCAGTTGGAACTACTTCTGCAAATGAGGTTTCTATCAGCACAACAATGAAAAATTCAACTGATACATCTGGTATGCCTTCAAATTCTAGCAGAGGCTCTACAACCAGATAAGAACACCTCAACTGTGGAAGAAACAATGGTGATGGTGACAGTGACCAAGAGTTTCTTGATGCCACTAACCACACCATAGATGAGAACATCAATGATGTCACACACTGCTTGGATCAAGTTTCACTTGAAAAGTGTGCTGATGTGGTGGGAGAAACATCTATGCCAGATCTAAATTTTTCTAATTTAGATCTTTCTCAACAACTTGCTGTGATTCCTCAGCTTAGGATCCACAAGTCTCATCCTACCACAAACATCATTGGAGATGTTGTCTCCGGGGTAAAGACAAGAAGACAAACCCATGAAGCAAATGTTTGTCTTCATTCTTGTTTTCTATCCCAGATAGAGCCAAAGAAAGTTGAGGAGGCTCTAAAGGATGGAAGTTGGGTTGAAGCTATGCAACAAGAGCTGCTCAATTCAAAAGACAGAAAGTTTGGAACCTTGTCCTCTCCTCTCAATCTGGGAAGCATGGAACCAAATGGGGTTTAGGACAAGAAAGATGATAGAGGCATTATCATCAAAAACAAAGCTAGACTGGTTGTTCAAGGATACACACAAGAAGAAGGGATTGACTACACTGATGTCTTTGCTCCAGTGGCAAGATTAGAAGCTGTTAGGATATTCCTGGCATTTGCTGCATCCAAGAACTTCAAGGTCTTTCAACTTGATGTGAAATGTGCCTTTTTATATGGAGTGATAGATGAAGAGGTTTATGTTAAACAGCCACCTGGTTTGTAGATCCTGATCATCCTGATTATGTCTGCAAGCTTGATAAAGCTCTCTATGGGTTACATCAGGCACCCAGGAAGTGGTATGAAACACTGTCTGAGTATCTCTATAAACATGGATACAGGAGAGGTACTATAGATGGAACTCTCTTCATCAAAGAACAAGGAAAATACATATTGCTAGTTCAAGTATATGTGGATGACATCATCTTTGGTTCAACTAATCCAAAGCTCTGCAAAGACTTTGAGAAGTGATGAAAGACAGATTTGAAATGAGTGCCATGGGGAGCTCAATTTTTCTGGGAATTCAAGTGAAGCAAGTTGAAGATGGCATCTTCATAAGTCAGTCAAAGTATATTCAAGACATACTCAAAAGGTTCAATATGACTGACTGTAAGATTGCTAGGACACCCATAGCCAGAAACCCTCCCTTGGTCCTGATCTTGAGGGGGAGTGTGTAGATGAACACTTATACAGGGCTATGATTGGGTCTCTTATGTATCTTACTGCTAGTAGGCCTGACATCATGTTTGCTACATGCATCTGTGCATGATATCAAGCCAACCCTAAGATGTCTCATCTTATCACTGTTAAAAGGATTCTAATATACCTAAAAGGTGCATCAACACTTGGTCTATGGTATCCCAAGAATTCTGACTTCAATCTGTATGCTTATACAGATAGTGATTATGGTGGCTGCAATATGACTGCAAAGTCTACATCTGGGGATGTCAATTTCTTGGTGGAAGGGTTGTCTCATGGCAATGCAAGAAACAATCCTGTGTCTCTGCATCAACTGCTGAAGCTGAATACATTGCTGCCGCTAGCTGCTGTGCTCAAGTGCTTTGGATTCAGAATCAAATGCTAGACTATGGGTTAAATTTCAAGGAGACTCCAATCCACATAGACAACAACAGTGCTATCTCAATTACAGAGAACCCTGTGCAACACTCAAGGACAAAGCACATCAATATCAGGTATCATCTAATAAGAGATAATTATGAAAAGGGATTAATTAAACTAGTCAAGGTTCACACAGATGAACAATAAGCTGATTTGTTTACAAAGGCTTTTGATGAACAAAGATTTAAATATCTAATATCAGCTATTGGGATGATCAACCTTGAGTAAATTTTTCTTAAAACTAATTCTTATTATTTCTTAAAAGATGTGTGTTCTAAGTTGTCTAGTCTATCATCTTCATAAGCTCATGTTTTTCCCTTGGATTGGAAGACTTTCCTTAGATTAATTGATGATTTTATACTTCGGAAGTTATGCATTTTAACTTCGGAAGAAAATCACACCTTCAAAATATTTAACTGTCTAAGAAATTTACCTTCGGAAGAAATTTTAATTTTATCTTCCGAAGCTTAAATAGTTATCTTAGACACTTACTTATTTTCAAGGACCTTTTCCTTCCGAAGCAATATTAACTCTCGGAAGCTTTGTTGATCTCTATACAAAGCACTCAAGTCTTAATTTTTCCTTCCGAAGCAAAATCATCAAATACTCTCAGGAAATTCTTCCGAAGTCATTTTAGCTTCGGAAGCTTTTCATTAAAACTTCCGAAGATAATTTACCTTCGGAAGCTTGTTGATTTCCAAGAAAACTACTTTTTGAGCAAAAAGTAAACTACTTTTTCAGAGGTGGGACCGATATCCGGATTTCAAAGTTTATCCTCTTTCATTAAACTTTATCTGAAATCCTCTCTCTCATATAAACCCAACGGTTTCCCCCTCTTCTATCATCTGCTCTTCCTCCAAACCTAAACCCAAAAAATTTTCTCTCTGAAATTTCTTTATTTCTTTCTTCTTAATCTCTGAGCTACCTCACAATGGCTAACCTTGCTCACAGAAATGATCCCAACTTTACCATGCAGCTACACAGACAACACAATCAAGTTGCTCTGTTATGCTCTGAGAAAGATCCTCATTTCTCAGAGATTTGCCGTTTCTTGTCTCTGTCCCACTACTTCACCTCCCTAACCATTGATCCTCCACTCTATGAGGATTAGTTGCTTGAATTCTAGAAGACCTGCCAAGAGGTCATTATGGACGGGGAGAAGGCACTGTCTGCCACAGTGCAGGGGAGAACAATCTTCATCACTCCGGCCATCATCAACCGACATCTTCAGCTGGATGATGAAGAAGGTGAGGTGTTCTTCCCAAAGGAAGCTGTTAATCATTCCTTTGAGCAGATGGGCTACGAGGGAGATTTCTCTGTAAAGACCTTCAGGAAGGGGAAGGTCTCATCCCAATGGAGATTCCTGCTCCATGTGGTCATTCACAGCTTATCAAACAAGCATGGTGGATGGGACCAGATTCCAAAAGATCTCTCTTCATAGTCCATGGAATGGTTCAAGGGGTCAAATTCAGGTACTCTCAATTTGTTTATACAAATTTGCTTGCTAATTTAGACTCCTTAGAGTACTACATGTTTCCTAGATATGTCCAGTACATTCTTAACTGTGAATTGGGCTCACAGTTAAGGGAAACAGGTAACACTCTTAAATTGGGAAAGATGAAGCCCGACATCTTTAAAATACTGAGAAAGTCCACTGTTGGATTCTCTGGGGTAGAAACAGTCCTAGTCCCAAAAATGTTAGAGCTCATTGCTCAAGGTGACAATCTAGCAGCACAAGCTAGTGTTGAACCCACACCTGTTACTTTCCAACCACCTACACAGCCTCAAATATCTATCACCTACTAAAGAAAATCCAAATGAACCCCTGCTTAGACTATTCAGTCTGAGGAGGCCCCCATATACTCACCAATACAGGAAGAAGTGGATACTGGAGCTCCCACTTCTCCTGAGGAGCAGACCACTCCCATCTTATCAAGAATCAGTGCTGAGGTTCCTCATTCTCAGCCTGATGAGCTCATTAGCCCTACTGCCTAAGCCATCACTCTGAGTCTCAACACTCAAGTGATCAACTTTCAGGGGACAGTTACCATCCCCAACTTATAGATTTCAACCAACCAATTCCTAACCTTGACTTCTATACTGATAAAGATCTAGGTTTCAGTGAGTATAATGAGTCTTTCTTCTTTTCCCCTACTCAAAGAGAGATGAATACTCCTGAGTCTCCTATATCTATCCCACATCAGTCACCCACAACTGAGGGGGTCACACTCCTGAACCTGTTCAGGATGTCCATGGAAGAGGCTCTCACTTCTGCAAGTGATTACATCATTAAGACCTCACCATGGCAACTCAGCCTACTGACATCTCAACTAAGACTGCCAGTAAGCAGAGGAAATCCAGTGGCCAAGAACTCAAAACTGGTCATGAGAGAAAGGACTCTGGTCCAATCTTCTCCACCCCCAGTGATTCTTTTGATGAAGATGAGGGGGATCTGAGACTAAAAGTGCAACACCTATCCAAAACATGCACCTATTTAGTCTCAAAGGTCAGTCATCTTGAATCTCAGGTGACTACCTTACACAA
Source organism: Flaveria trinervia (assembly GCA_025506515.1). NCBI lineage: Eukaryota > Viridiplantae > Streptophyta > Magnoliopsida > Asterales > Asteraceae > Flaveria > Flaveria trinervia. Next base: position 86,988,947 of record CM046450.1, read on the forward strand.
TAGGATCAATGATCAGCAACTTGATATTTCATATCTTAAGGGAAAACTAGCTGGGAGACCCTTAAGGCGAGCTCAACCAGGAACACAAGAACCTATAGATGTGATTGATCTATCCTCCAACTCACCTATGCAAGTGGGTGATGCTACCAAAAAGGGGGAGAAAGTCTTTACAGCCACAGAACCTGGGAGTTCCTCTGAGAGAATGGAAATTGAGGACTCACCATCCTCACTTGCAACTGTGCATTCTCAGCAACCTCCTCTAGATCACATTGATGTGGACTACACAGACTCCTTCATACAGAGTCTGTTTGAGGATGGGATACCAAGGGCTATCTCACCTCCATCATCTTCAATCACATCATTGGATGGAGGGATGACAACAACTGGAAGGCCCTCATCATCATAAGAGTTCAAGGACAGCAAGAAGTCTTCAACTTTCAGACCTTGAACTACTATGAAGGTCTGGATCTAGTCAACATGCCACTTGTCAACCCAAACCAATCAAGACAAGCTGACAGACTAGCCAAAAGAATCCAAGACATGATCATTGCAGAGTTCAGCCTAAGAAGGAGACTAAGGCAATCAGGCAATGTCATCAGTCAACTGGATGTTGAGGCAGACCCTAAGATTAGCTTCATAGGGGAAACCTTGACTGAAGGCCCAGTGACATAAACCTAAGAGCCCATCTCATATCTCCAACTGCTGTAGAGATCCATATTCCTTCTGAGATACCTGCTGGTGAAGGTGCTTCTCAACCTCTCTCTGGCCTGAGCTCAAATGCTGCAACAAGCAATGAAGGCCAAAGCTCTCTCCACCTGAGTCACAAAGGTCTGTGAGTGACAAAGGGAAAAGAAAGACGACATCTGAGGAGATGGAGGAGGAGGAGAGAGAGGAAAAGGAAGCTAAGGGGAGAAGGTTCCTCTTCTGGGTCTTCAAGACTCATAGAGTCTGCAATCAGGGCTGCCCCCAGACCAGATACTCAGAATGATGAGTTAAGGGCAGTCAGGATCAACTATCTGCAGACTAGGAACTATGACATAGATAATATCATTCTCTCCCCTTGGATGAATTGATGAGCTGGTTGATCTGGAAAGGTCAAGAGAGAAGAAGGAGGCAGAAGATGCAGAACTCCTAGTACAGATCAAGAAGAAAGAAAAAGAAAAAGACTATACAGAGGTATGCCTACCCTCTCACCAGTTCAAGAAAGCCCTGAACAAGAGGATGTGGCTCAACAAGAACTCAGGTAGATAAGGAAGAAAACAAAATTAGATGATTAACTACCTGAGTGCCACAGGTCTCTATCAGGCAGATGCACTCTTTCCTTACCTTATGACTATGTTGAGTTTGAGTATTTAAAACAACTTGAGCTTGAGTTAGTCAAGGAAAGAAAGACAACAAAGAGGAAGATGAAGGAAGAAGCTGCAAAGTCAAGAGCCATCATCCAAAAGAGCATGAAGAAGTCTACTGATAGGCAGAGGATGATGAGCTTCTTGAAGCTGTATGGATTCTCCGGAAGGAGACTTGGACCCATGTCTCTATCCACTATGGATGAGCGTATCAGGGTAATCAAGCAGAAGATCAAGAGTGGAGTGCTCACTGACTTACACTCCACTCCAAGTCAGGCCCCACCTGAAGTGGAGGTTAAGGTTGAACAAACAGACACAACACAATCCGGGCCTCCTGCTAATGCTCAACAAGCTTCATCTTCTGATCCACAACATGGTCAACCTCCCTCTCCTTCTGATGAGAGAGAGGAAGTCCCAACTGAGAGAGACAGTAAAGATCAATCTGGTGCTGCAGGCCAGTCTTCTTAGTTAAAATTTGGAAAGAGAAAGAAGAAGATGGCTTCTAAACCAAAGTCTAAGAAGAAGAAGAAGCCTGCATCCTCTTCTGAACCTCAGGATGAGTTAGAACAACCTGAGGATGTGCATCCAGAGGATGCTCAACCAACTCCAACTTTAGTAGCTCCTCTTGCATCAGGAAGACCCATCTTGTCTTGGACATACACCACAAATCCAGAAAGGTGGCATGTCATTAGAGATCAAGGCTTTGAAGACACTTATACATGGCAAGACATGTTTCAATTGCCTCTGCATGATCTCTTTGACATGAGAAGATACTTTGACAGTGTGAAGAATCCTGATCATCCTTGAAGAAAGGAATGGTTATCATTCTAATGAGGACTGTTGATATCTAAAGTTTCTTAGTGTTTTGGTAGCATTAGCCTAGGGGGAGTTTGTAGAGAACTAATGAAGAGGCTGATGCAACCTAAACATCCAAGGCTTAATCTGCTGCACAAGTTCTGAAGTAGAATGCTTCGGAAGTTTCACACAGTCAACGGAAATATTCTAAGTGTGAAATCTTCCGAAGCCAAGACCAATATCTTTCGAAGCCAAAGATGAAGTCTTCCGAAGCCTCAGAGACAAAGTCTTCCGAAGCTTCTAGTTATTAAGACAGATTTCTTCCAAAGACTTTTAAGACATGCTTTTTCTGATGTACCTTTTTGTAAAGCTGGACACCTTTCCGCTACACCTCTGCAAGTCACCAACTTACATGAGTTGGTGAAAAGGTCCATGCTTTTGGTAACTGTACATTGAGGTCTTGATTCTGTATACTTTCTAATTTATGTACTTTATCCTTTTTGTAATAGAAAAGGATGTGAGCTATGGCATGTCATAGTCACAAGTCAAAAGGCAATCTGCTTTTGACTTTACAATTGATTTTGTTTGTGTCTAGTCAATTGTATCCAGCTGGCTTCCATAGTATAGCTAGCTGTAGGATTTAATATAAGTATCTCATGTTCTTGTATCTTTTATTTATGCTTTGTAACACTTGTAATAGAACATAGAGAAAGCAATATACTGCATTCTTGAAAACCATACTCTTGTGTTCTGCCTGTTACATTACTTGTGTTCTTACTATCTTATCTTGGTTAATCCAGTTTACTGTTTGATTAAAGTTTGGTTAATCTCCTCTTTGTGTTGTTGTGTTGTAACTCACCCTTCAACGATCCTGCACTAACTCGTAACCTGGACATGAATTGCTACTTGTAACCTTTTATATTATACATATATGTGTGTGTTTAAACCATGGGAACTCACTAACTTTATAGTTGACCCTTTATTTTAACATGTTTCAGGTTTCCTACTTGAAGATTCTTATGCTCATATAGGACTTGGACCTAGATTAATGAAAGAATTATGTATGGTGTATCTGATTGTTTTGTAATTACTTATTTGTCTTGTAATGTTCAATGAATAATGACTTCTAATATTATTTCAACTTAATTAGTTCCATGTGCTATGAATAATCGTTTCACATTCGTCCACCCTGATGATTCCGCCATCGGTCGAGGTGTGACACACTTCTTCCCTTACCCTTTGACTACATTGAGTTTGAACAACTTGAACTTGAGATAGTTAAAGAAAGAAAGATCACTAAGAGGAAGTTAAGGGAAGAAGCTGCAAAATCAAGAGCCATCATCCAGAAAAGCATGAAGAAGTCTACTAACAGGTAGAGGATGATGAGCTTCTTGAAGTTGTATGGATCTTCGAAAGGAGACTTGGTCCTATGTCTCTGTCCACCATGGATGAGCACATCAGAGTGATCAAGCAGAAGATTCAAAGAGGTGAACTTGTGACTTAGACTCCCCACCAAGTCAGATCCCTTAGAAGGTGGAGATTAAGGTTGAACCATTTGAGACAACACAACTTGAACTCCTGCTGAGCCTTAGAAAGTTTCCACTTCTAATCCACATCAGGGTTCTATCCCCTCTTAATGAACTTGTGAGAGAGTAAGACCCAACTGAGAAAGACAGAAGATCAATCAGGTGTTGCAAGCTAGTATTCTCAGTTAAAAGGTTCAAAAAGGAGAAAAAAGATGGCTTCTAGATCAAAGCCAAAGAAGAAGAAGAAAGAAGCATCCATCTCCAAACCTCAGGATGAGTCAGAACATCCTAAGGATGTGCAACTAGAGGATACTCCATCAACTCCCATTCAAATAGCTCCTCAAGCATCAGGAAGACCCATATTGTCCCGATCATATACTACAAATCCAGAAAGGTGGCATGTCATCATAGATCAAGGTGTTGAAAATGTCTATACATGGCAAGACATGTTCAATTTGCCTCTGCATGATCTTTTTGACATGAGATGACACTTTAAGAGTCTGAGTGATCCTGATCATCTTATGAAGAAAGGGATGGTTATCATCATGATGAGGACTGTAAATATTTGAAGTATACAAATCTTTTGGTAGTATCAGCCAGGGGGAGTTTGTAAGGTTTAATATAAGGCCGATGCAACCCAAACACCAAAGTCTCTCATGCATGCATGCACAAGTGTACTGAAGTAGAATGTTTCGGAAGTTTCACACTAGTATCAGAAAATATTCCAAAGATGAAATCTCCAAAGCCAAGACCAATATCTTTCGAAGCCAAAGATAAAGTCTTCCGAATCTTCAAACACAAAGTCTCCGAAGCCAACACTAGAAGATGGATTTATTCCGAAGACTTTTTAAACACATGCTTTATCTGATGTACCTTTTACATAAAGTTGGACCCCTTTCCGCTGCAACTCTGATGAGACACCAACTTTACATAAGTTGGTGAAAAGGTCCATATTTTTAGTAATTGTACATTGAGGTCTTGAGTTTGTAACTTTCTACTTTATGTATTTTATTCTTTTGTAATATATTAGGATGTGAGCTATGGCATGTTATAGTCACTAGTCAAAAAGACAATCTGCCTTTTGACTCTACATTGATTTTGTTGTTGTCTAGATCATGTATCCAGTTGGCCTTCAAAGTATGTCCAGCTGTAGGATTTAGTATAAGTATCTATGGTCCTTGTATCCTATCATTCACTACTTTGTAAACACTTGTAAGGAACTAGAGAGCAATATACATAACCTTGCAAAACCAAATACTTGTGTTGTTCTTGTTCTATCTCTTGAATACTTGGTTTCTTAGCTCTCACAAACTGGTTTCTTGTTCCCCATTTGATCTGTTAAGTGTTGTTACACTCTCCTTTTGTGTTGTTGTGTTGTAAGATTGTACCCTTCAATGATCCTGCATATATATATATATATATAATATATATAGATATATATATATATATATATATGTTTGTAATATATATGTATATAGGTATATATATTATATATATAAATATATTATACATGTATATATACACAATACACACACACACACACACACACACATATATATATATGTATATATATTATATATATATATATGCATATATATAGTGTAGGATTTTGGTATTTGAACGAAACACCAACAGATAACGTGTTAAACCAAACCAAATAGTGCGGAATCCTATTTGATTGGCGATCCAATCAGTGAGAACGCACGTAGACACAATAAGGTATTGAGTCTAACGTCAAGAATCGATTAGGAATCGATCTACAGCATTCTATGAATTTGGAGTACGAACTTAGAGGCTTCTGGATGGCTAGGGTACGTCTGGAGTCGAAGTGGATCGAATGCTTCTCTATTGTTCTTAATTGTTATGTTTTTCCATGAATTAAGTGGTATTTATAGGTTAGGGTTGCTCATTCGGGCGACTGAACCATGAGATTGATTCATTCGTGCGAGTGAGTCATGCGGTTGATCCATTCGCACGATTGAATGTTCAGTCGTGCGACTTAGTCAGTCGCATGAAGCTGTTAAAGTGTATGGACTATTTAGGCACATGGACACTCAGTCGCATGGCCATTCAGACGCATGACCACTGTTTGGGCGCATGGTCCAGTCGGACGCATGTGAACTTCACTTAACCAAAGTTTGAATGTATTCTTATTATAACCTTATGTATATCAATTCAAGCAATCACAAACCTATATAATCTAGTCAATAAGCATTACTCAACTTATTAATGAAAATATTAAACATTATAAATCACAACCAAACATTATCATTTCATTAAGTACCCAATATTACATAAGTGCAAGACATTCAAGACATATTATATTGAGATCAAGATCTAGGTACATAAGTGTATCAACAAACTCTCCCTTGGATCTAGATCTATCTACTATCTTACATCTTTCACAATTTCCTCAAATTTCTTGTACTTAGCTTCTTTGGTGACTCCTGTATTTATCTCGAAAGCAAAACAGAGTCGTATAACATTCTGGAATTGTAAAGCTTGTACTATATCTCGTGAGTCATAGAACAGTGGCCACTTGTATAATGTATACACATCATTAGCTGACAAGTTGGTAAGCCACATTGGGTCAAACACCCTTATGGTTTCCATTTTACCATTTCTGTTCAAGACTATCACGGCCTCTCTCGTTCTTTAATCGTAGTACCACCATTTGAAATGTGGAGTGAAGTCCTGAGGCATCTCACGTAGTGGGATCTTTGACATTGTACATGGTGGACTCCACTTCAACACGAGTTTTGGTTTGCCAGTTATGGCGTCAACCTCAGACCTTCTGATGTACCTCGTTGGTTGTTGAGGTTTGAAGTTGACCCATCTGGTGTGGTATTCCCTCTTTATAGCTGCTTCAAACCAGCCTGACATTTTACGAGGGTTAGCATATAGCAATTTTAACTTTGCTAACTGGTTAAGCTCAAAATCTGGAAGAGTCTTCAGGTCATGTGGAAACCTGAAATACTCAATTCCCTTCTCACGTTTAACTGCGTAAACATTGAGGTCTTCAAAATGTGCCCATGCTATGATCATGCTTGCCACCTTTTGATGTTTCTTGACCTTATACAATTTGGTGTAGAAAGTTGACGTTGACGCGCTATGTTGGGCTCTTATCTCCTCAAAACATGCTGCCCATTCTGTCTTTTTGATGTTCACTTTAGCATCTGTGGCTTGGGCCTTATCTTTATCTTTACTGGACTCTTGTTCCATCCTGTCTAGAGTCTCAAAAGTATCACTGACAAGGGTGTCTCCCAGATTGGGAATGGCAGTTCCCTCCTTGTCAGTGTACTGTGGATAGTGTTGAGCAGTGACATCTTCTATCTCAATCTCATCGACATCCTAAAGCTCATCATCACTCTTTACATTCACAGTAGGGGCATCTTTCACAATCTCTTTAGCATTCAGCTTGAACATTTCGGCTATTTGCTCATCAGTGAGATTATGAATGATTTCTCCTTCTCCAGGAGTATACATCACAAATCTCCTTACAATACCTTGGAGATCAAGAATCAACGTCAGTTGAGTCTTGATCTGTTGGAGTGGAGCAATGTCATATTCATCTCGTTGAAAATCTGGATCTGCTTGATTTAAACATTCAACACAACAATCAGTAATTAATAATCAAGACATAACCATTTACATTACATATAAACATTCATTACATAAAATTTTACACATGATCCAAATACAAAAGAGTTTAAATAACAATAAAAAATCTAAATATTACTCTTGTCTTGGAGCCTGTGTTCTTCTGCTGTCGGGGCTGATGTCGAGGCACCTGGATCTTGAGTCTTTTTGGTCCGCCTCTCACTAGCTTCCTCTGCACCCGAAGCAGATGACTCTCCTCCTCCTTCAATGTCTCCTCCATCCTCATCATCATCTTCATCATCACCATCATCATCTTCATCATCACTCTCATCATCCTCACTATCATCACCATCATCACCGTCTCCCTCTCTGATCTTCAGAGGCTCATCCTTTGTGCCCTTAAGTTTGACCAGGATGGTCCTCTTAGCGTCCTCCAACTCCTCATCTTCCTAGTAGATAACACATTTTGCTCCTTGAGTTGGGAAATCTCTTGGCTCTGAGCAGCCATTTGCTGAGCCTGTTCTTCAATCTGGTATGCCTATTGAGAGATCTGCTGTGATTATGCAGCTGTAAGCTCCACTAACTGTCTGAGTTGAGCAGTCTTCTCATCATCGGCTGCTAACAGTTTCAGCACCATACGATTTAGTGCTGAAAGCTGTTCCTCTACCCCACTTGGAGGTAGAGATGATCCTCAGGGAAAGGATGGGGAATATGATGGTCCTGCCTGGTGGCTAGAGATGGTGGTGGTAGCAATGGTGAATATGGGAGGTGGTATGTGTGTGGGTGGTGAGGGGTAAGCTGAAGTGGTGGTGGAGGTGATGTGGATTAGGGGTGGAATCACTGGTGGAGGTGTGGCTGTAGTAGTGGAGGGTGGTATGGTAATGGTGGTAGCTGTGGTGGTGGTAGTGGTAGCAGAAGTAGTGGTGGTAGAAGTAGTAACAAAAGTGAGTCGTCTTTTCTTCTTCTTCATGCCATGAGGCTGAGCCATCCTCTTCTTCCACGATCCAGACGAGGAGGATGCTCCCCCTAGGGCACGACTCAGCTGGTCGGGAGCATACGTGGGATCGGTATCATCCTCTCCCGAGCCGCCGGAGCGTTCACCAACCGCCTTGATCCCCCGTTCTATGGCAACTATTGCTTCCCACAGTACGGGTCAGTGGCTCCTCATCCGACTCCTCCTCCTCCTCACCAAGTATGAATTCCGGTGGAATCCAGCAGTCTCTGCTACATCTCCAGTGGGGGCAGATGCTGGAGATACACTAGCAGTAGTGCGGCCCCTTGGTTGAGTGGCCCTTCATCCCTAGCATCCCCGCTATCATCATCATCAGAGTCGTGCTCTGGGAGCTGTAGCTGCTCATCATCTAAGTCGCTGTCTACGTGACGCCACTTACGTCTGCCTGGCGCCACGTAGTTCTCCTTGGCCAGATGGCGGATAAGCCTCTTTACCTGGGGCTTTACCTGCTTACCCGGTAAACTCTCATACGACCTAGAGTCGTATCATCCATGATCTCCAAAGCCACTGCATCGTGGTGCTCTTTAGGAAGCGAGGGCAGCTTCTCATCAAAAATCAGCTGCAAGAACCTGAGGTACATACAAAACCCCTCTTTTCCCTGGCCTTCAGATTCTCCACAAGGTAAGAGAAGATCATGCTAGAGAAGCTGAAGGGGTAGTTCAGCACCAGTGCCATGTAGTCCTTTTGTATCTGGTTTGATAGGTCGTCAAACCCACCCCTTCTGGAAGCTATGCACTTCAGAATAACATGTGCCAAGTACTTATACTGGGGGCACAAGTTGCTCTTGTTGAGCACACCTGAGTTGATGTCCCTAGTGTACTTAATCCTCGAAAGCAGCCTCTCACTGTCAGCGGGTGTAGCTTGGTGGGGTATCCAGCATCATCTCCCAACCTAAGTACACGCTGAATATCTTCAGTTGTAATCTCTATGTCCATACCAAGATGGAACTCCTAATGCTGTATGGCTCTCGTGATCTATCCAGAGATGCATTCTCCCAGAAGGCCTGGTGTATAGACCTATAGGGAGTGCATGGGGTAGAGATCGCTTTGTGTATCCTCGATCGCTTGAGAAAAGCGATAATCTTTGCAAAGTCGGCACCATTCCGAGTTGTGTGGTCTAAATGAGCACAGATGTTGTGCTTGGGATTGATAGACCATCTCTCAGCCATCGATCTAAACATCAGATACATAAACATTAGATACTCACATAACACAATCAGTTCTAAGTAACTTGATAGATTCATTCTGATTCATTCATGCGAATGAATCATGCGACTATGTTCAATCGGTTGTCCTATCATACGACTGGACTCGTTCAAGTGAATGAATAGGCAACTGAGTTCAATCGGTTGACTGATCTTGCGATTGGTTCAGTCGGCCGACTGAGATCTTTCGTATGATTCATTCGGCCGATTGAGCTATTCGGCCAGCTCAATTGTCCGATTGGAGTTCATCCAGACGACTAGTCGCATGACCTACTGTTTGGTTGACTTAGGTTTGAATCTAGACCAATTCATGAAATTAAACATTGTGTATAGGTTCTTTAGACTCCCAATCACTTAACTAATAACCTAATAACATTATTTTTAACATTTTACATGGTTTCAGTAGGTCACTAATCCATTGAGTGGTTCGGTTCTTGTTTCAATCGCAAATCACTAATTTGGGCACCATTTCTTCTGATTTTTGTGAGATTTCATCACATTATACCTGTATAAATGCACACACACTTCAAAAGATCAATAGGAATGTATAATCGAGGTCTAAAGAAATTTGGGCAGCGTAAGGGTTAGATCTGCGATATAAGGGCGATTGGAAGTGATGAGCTGAATGCGATCGACTGTGGCCCTATTTATACTGAATCTGAGCTTAATAAGCCACTGGACTCATTCGTTCGGTTCATTAGGGCGAATGGAACTCAGTCGGGCGATTGGCTCAGTCGTGCACTTTCAGTCGGCCGACTGGAGCTCAGTCGGTCGACTGACTCATTCGCACACTCCCATTCGGTCGAATAGGTCATTTTGATAAGCCATTCGGGTGAATAGTTCATACTCATGTCCATTCGGCTATTTAATGCATGAGTATGGTCCATTCGTGTGAATGGGTCATACTCATAAATTTGACTTTATGACCATTTTACATATTACCCCCTTTTAACTTTTGAATAAATGTTATATGCACTTGATCATCTCAGACATGATCATTTTATTTTGAAAAACCTTTGATCACCTCAGACATGATCCTTTTAAAAACATTTTGTCACCTCAGACGTGACATAATTTTATTTGAAAGCACGTGTGGTCACCTCAGACGTGACCTTTTGGATGATAAGGTCCCTTATCAACTTCCATGAGATAGTCTGATACTACACCAAACTAAATTTATAGACTTTGTACAGAAATAAAAGAATAATACTGAAAACTTAAAACTTAGACATGTTTTTGTGTTTTTGTAAGGTTAACTCCTAAGATGTAATTCTAAGGAATAATTTTTCTGAGAGAGCAGCCTCAATCATTTAAACCATACATGGACCAATTCATTTGGAATCATACAGGATATTCAAATCATTCAGGACAAGTTATTAAAAAAACAAACTTTGATGCTCTATTCTTGTTTTTCATCTGGAGTCAGTTAGCAAATCTAGGAAATCATGCTAGTACTCTTAGGTCCCCACACTAATTTGAACTTTCAAGAATTGTAGCCACAATGATTGTTAGTATACTGGTCCTCTTAATCCATACACAGACTTTCAACATAGTTTGGTGACATTTTAATGGTTTGTTTATTTCAACAAGCATTTGTGGATCCCACACTTATATGGTAATTAACATTCCTCAGGATGTTTGAGCGGTCTCAGGATAGTGTTCAAGAAGAGACTATTCTTAGAACTTTCAAAGAGAAGCCAATCCTTAGGTCAGTGCCACCGCACAGCAGAGAGGTGGCAAACAACAATGAGTTCTAGAATATATAGATTATGCTTATCCTCAGGTCAGTGCCACCGCACAACAGAGAGGCACACATCCATCTTCTTGTTAAGCATTTTCATTCTTTTTGCATAGATCTCACCAACAATATAAGTTATCAGTTTGATTACATTGTTTTATGTGCTTTTGCTCATGCTTTGGTCTTACGCACACATTCGTGGCATTTATTTTGCTTGTCACCCCTTATTGGAATCTTGTTGATTGTGCTAACCAGGATAAGGTGTTACCCACAGCTAGTCAACATTTTAGTTTAATCTTGAGATCACCAAAAGTCTAGTCATCTATTGTGTTGAATCTACCCATATCATCTGTGGTGTTGAATCTACCGACATATCATCTGTGGTCTAGCAACCTCTAGGTCTACTTTCTTTGTGTTACCTTAGTGGTAGCTAGCTTATCTATCATATTTCCTTTTATATTGCTCAGACTACACAGATTTATACATGAGCTTTGCATCTTTTTGAATTTTGAATTTTAAAGTCCCAAATGGTTTGTACCTGTGTACTATCATATTCCAAAGATTGAATCGGTATCACACATACAATCTTATTATTATCAGCTTGTCACTCCTTTTCCCTCATCCTTTTTTTATATTGCCTAAACCTATTCTCCCCCTAAAATTATAAAACCACCAGGAGTAGTGTTTTAGGATTTTGATAGGCAAGGAAATAACCAGTGTATAAACTAAGTAACTGAAACAAAGACAAGAGAATAAAATAAACTAAATTAACAATTTAAAAAATAAAAGAACTAGACATGACACATCGAACTATACATGGTCATCTTCACGAATGACCTCACTTTTCTTTTTAACTCCGTTGACCTCTAATAAATAAAAAAACGTGGTTTGTCAAATGCCTTGTATAGAGGTCAGCGCGTTAAAAATCCGTACTTATTTTTACCACATCGATTAAGTTCTTTTCAAAACAATCACGTATAAAGTGATATTTAATACCGATGTGTTTTGTCTTAGGATGTTGGACCGGCTTCTTAGAAACTACAATTGCAGCAGAGTTATCAACAAAGATTGGAGTAGAAGAGAAGTGCAAACCGTAATCCCGCATTTGCTGTTGAATCCATATGATTTGAGAACAGCAGCTTGCAGCAGCAACGTATTCAGCTTCACAGGTTGACAATGCAACCGAGGTCTGCTTCTTGCATTGCCAGGTTACTAATCTTCTTCCAAAGAACTGACACCCTGCTGATGTAGACTTGTAGTTCATCTTGTAGCCTCCGTAATCCGAGTCGATATACGCTGTAAGCTCAAAGTCATCATCATGAGGGTACCACAACCCAAGTGTGGGTGTACCCTTCACATAACAAAAAATCCTTTTGACCCCAATTAGATGGTTCACCTTAGGCTTTGCCTGATATCGTGAGCATAAACATGTAGCATACATGATATCAGGTCGTGAGGCAGTGAGGTACATGAGAGATCCATCATCCCTCGACATAGTGGCATCAACCAGATCACCATTCTCATCGGGTGCTACATCATGGTTTGTAGCAAGTGGAGTGCCAGCCGTAGAAGCATTCTCCATGTCAAACCGACTGAGAATATCCCCTACATACTTGGTTTGATGTAGGAAGATGCCATTTGGTGTCTGATCCACCTATAACCCAAGAAAGAACTTCATCTCCCCCATTGCACTCATCTCAAACTCAGCCTTCATTACTGCTTCAAACTCTTTGCATAATTCTTCGTTCTTTGAACCGAAGATTCTGTCATCGACATAGATTTACCAGCAGTAATCTCCATCCTTTTCTTTGATAAACAATGTACAATCGATGACTCCCCTGCGAAAACGTGTTTCACAAGATGAGTCGAGAGTTTCTCATACCAGGCCCTCAGAGCTTGATGAGGCCATATAATGACTTGTCGAGTTTGTAAACTCTGTCCGATGATATGGATCCTCAAATCCCTCGGGTTGACTGACATACACTATCTTTCAATTTCACCATGAAGGAACGCACTCTTCACATCTAGTTGATAAACTTTGATTTTCATATACGATGCTAGGCAAGGAAGATACGGATTGCTTCCTCCGTGCCACTGTGCAAACACTTCATTGTAGTGTCGATACCCTCAACTTGTCGAAAACCCTGAACGACAAGCCGAGCTTTGTTCGATGATCACTCCCTGATCATCTTTCTTGCATTTCAAGACCCATTTGGTACCGATGACTTTAGGACCTTTAGGTCTATCTACTAGAGTCCATACACCTAACTTCTTAAACTGAAGAAGTTCTTCCTGCATGGCACTCACCTAAGCCTCATCATTCAGTGCTTCACTTACATACTTTGGCTCAAACTGAGACACAAAGCAGCGGTAGGCACCATCATGAATGTATCCCTTTTCCATCACAGAGGCATAATCAGCTGAGTACAGCTGATTTCTAGTCTGAACTCCTAATCTCACAACTCTTATAACATTATCCAAAGGATGATAGACATTTAGACGTGAGTCGGGAGTGTTGGAACAACTACCTCAGAATCAAGATCGTGAACATTTGGTTCTGAATCTGAGGCAATAGGAGCCTGAGGTTCCAATATCTTAGACGCATCATTATGAGATGCTTGCGGACTTGAGGTAGGCGGAACCTGTGCATCCTGGTTGTTCTGATCAGTTTCCACAATTTCTGCATCAGAGGAGGAGTCACTCATATCAAGTGCTCCCCCTGAATTGGTAGATGATGGACTTTGTGAAATGGATGGTGTTGTGTCTTGAGACAGTGTGTTCAAGACATCATACATCATCTTGTTTGCCAACTCGTCTTCTGAGGCAGAAAAAGGAATATTGAAGGATTTGAAGAATCCATCATAGTCGAAGAAGTAAGCAGGTCCTTTTTCAGCAGGCGGTGTGATGTATCTTTGAACATCAACGTTACACCACACCTCTACTTGACATGTTGAGTTGTTGTAAACTCTCTTGTTCGGTATGTTGTATCCTAGAAAAATCCCTTCATCAACCTTCTCACTAAATTTCCCTTCCTGAGTCTTCTTCAATAGGGTGCATGGAGCACCAAACGGCTCGAGATACTCTAAGTTAGGTTTACGTCGTTGTAGTAACTCGTAGCACGTTTTTCCATGGCGTTTGACTACCAGAACTCGATTAAGTGTGTAACATGCATTTGCCACTCCTTCATTCTAGAATGAATAGGCAGTTTCGAGTCTGCCACCATAGTGCGTGCCGTCTCTATCAAGCTGCGATTCTTCCGTTCAGTAACCCCGTTCATCTGTGGAGTGTAGGCAGAGATGAATTGATGCACAATTCCCTTTTCCTTGTAATAGGCCTCGATCCACTGATTCTTGAACTCGGTTCCGTTGTCTGAGTGCACCTGTCGTACCTTCAGCTTGTATAGGGATTCCAGTGTAGTTACTAATTCCTTGAAGATTCAAATGTTTCTGATTTGGATTTCAGAAACATTACCCAAGAGAATCTTGAGTAGTCATCTGTAACTACATAGCAATACAAGTCGCCTGCGATGCTTCTTGTACTGACTGGACCAAACAGATCCATGTGAAGCAGCTCAAGAGAAAGTTCTATAGAATGGAATTTCTTTTCCTTATGAGACTTCTTCGTCTGTTTGCCCTTTTTGCACGCAACACATAAATCCGGGAGTTGGAAGTTTTTGACATTTACTCCTTTCACTAGATCATTCTGGACCAAGTGATTCATCTTCCTCGGATTTATGTGTCCCATTCTCCTATGCCAGGAGATGGAGTCCTTCTCAGTAGCTTTGGACAAGAAGCACTGAACTTCATGATCCGTTGTAGAGGTCTTTGAGAGATCCAAAACATAGATATCATTATATCTTGAAGCTGACATTAGAATTTGGTCCTCCGGAATAATGTAGTCCTTCTTTAGAACGTAGCACTTCTTGTTGTCAAAGACTACCTTGAATCCTTTATCACAAATTTGAGAAACTGAAAGAAAGTTATTTTATAGTTGTTGGACATAGTTTACCTTATCAAACTTAACCTTCTCATTTCCTACTTCCCCTTGGGCTGTGATGTACCCGCCTTTGTTTCCAGCAAATGAAACATGCCCTCCTTTGATTTTTCTGGCGTTTGATAAGAGAGCACTGTTCCCTGTCATGTGCCTGGATGCTCCGCTATCTACAATCCATGTGTTAGTCTCAGCATTATAGCGAACACCCTGCACATTCAATGAAAACATTAGTTCATGTTAGGAACCCAAGCCTTCACTGGCTTGGGTTTCCCTGAGGCATCACACGTCATAAATTCAACCCATTGACCCTTTGAGATTGAGGGAAGCTCAGATTGATGTTTGTTCTCATTTTCAGATGCTGAGGCAGATTTTTCTTTCCATAGGCCAGCTTTGTGTAAAGCCTGTTTGTGATAGACAGATGACTGGCTTATGGATTGAACTTTGGATTCACTAGACCTTTTTGGAGGCGTCACTGATTTCCTCTTAAAAGATCTAGGTGTAGATACTGGAAGTTCTACTTTCCTCCTAGGTGTCTGATAATAAGGACACTGAGACGCTATGTGACCATACTCTCCACAATTATAGTAGGATCTGCTTTCAACTTTACGGTTTATTGGTTTTGGTGGAGATGTAAAAGTCACACAGTTGACCTTATTATTTTTGGATTGAGACACTTCTTTATTTCATGTACGACTTGGTTTTACAAACTTAATTGCTTTACCTGGTTTTACATCTTTTATCTCTTGTTTACCTGGACTTTGACATGACGTTCGTGATTGATTAAGTTTTATGGTCTTTTTGGGTTCTGATTTGACTTGGTTTGACCCAGACTTTAAATTAACTTTTTTAAATTTAGTTTCCAGGTTAACACAAGGCATCTTCCCTTTTGCCTTTGAAGTGGCCTTCTTTTGTTTAGAGTCAGATTCATTTGATTTACTTACAGAATTTGATCACTAACAAGAGGAGTGGACACCACATGATCCTTGATGGGTTTATTGTTAATCGGTTTACTTTTGGTGTTCATCAAGGTCTCAGTGGTGGTGGAACCACTTTGTATCCCAGCCCCTCCCCATTATTTCTCTCTCTCACTAAGTGTTGGACAATGTGTGATGAGCTTCTCCAACTGGGCAGTTTCTGTTTTAAAGAGTTGACTTCTACTTCTAAAACTGCTTTCTGCTTCTTAGTGTCATCTAGGGAGTTCAGATAGTACCTAATGTCATTTGCTTGGTTAAAGGCGACTACCTTTGTTTCCCTAAGTTGTTTATTCAGTAGGTCTATCTTTTTCTTATAACTATGCTCGTTTTGTTTTAACACTCTATTTGCCTCAGTGCACAGTTCCAGGTCCTTTACTAAGTTATTATTATGATCTAATAACCTAGCAAATTTTAAATCTATACTTTCTCTAAATTTATTACAATCTAAACAAGCATGATTATTAAATAACTGGTCGGTAGTACTTACTTGAGATGTTGACGATGAATCAGCCATGAGTACAACATCTGTTGTCTCCGGTTCTGGTGATTCTGACTTTGATTCAGATTTTTCTTCTTTAGGCAGGTGGTTGACCACGGGTGCAGTGTCTTTAGAATTGACATCGCGAGCTCTACTGCTATGTCTCCCTCACTTGCAGAATCATCATCAATGTCCCCCCATTAGCTATATTGGACTCTCCCAGTGACACGAACCGAAAGCTCCAGTCCTGTCCTTCATCCTCATTAACAGTCAAGGCTTTGGGGTCCTTGCTTGATGAGGAAGCACTGCTAGATGTGGCTTTGTCCTGACGATTGATTGACGAGAAGGGATTGCCGTTGCCAGTCTTCTTAGGCTTTACACACTCCCTCTTGAAGTGCCCCTTCTTTCCACAATTGAAACAAGTAACCTTTGAATTGTCGAAGCCAAAGGTTGTGTCTTTGGTCGCAACCAAGTTTTGTCCGGTCTTTTTGACAAACTTTTTAGCTCGTCAGACAGCACTTGCCAAAGCCCACATTATGTCCATACGTTCTAACTCCATCTTGTCCACTTGTTCATAATCTTCATCTGCCAGGTGACAATTTCATATCTTTCCAGCAACTAGTCCATCATAGGAGTGGACTACAACAGCTAAGAGGTCCATGTGTTCTTTGGCCACCTCCACAGTCATATTCCCGAAGTTTTCGGTTTTCAGTTTTGCTGCATTGGCTTCAGGTATCATATACTGGGTGCTAGACGACCCTGAAGTTGACGGTTGTGTTGGAATTGTTGTGCTTGAGACGAAGGCGGTTTGCAGTGGTGCTCCAGATGTCCTGAGCGGAGGAGTTGCATTGTAGAGAGTAGGATTCTAATCGTAGTTGGCCTTTTGGGCTCTATACTTCATCCTTAGCTCCTCTTCCCTCAATGTAAGAATGAATTCATTTATGTCTAACTTCGAGAGCATCCCATTCTGTCTAAGATTTGAAACGAAGGAAGTCCATTTCTCTGGTAGACTGTCTGCAAAATTGGATACCTTATCCTCCATCGACATAGTTACACCATGAGTGTGCATCTCACTCATCAAGTGGTAGAATCTGTTGATCACATCATCCAGACCTTCCTTTCCCATTGAAGACAAGTTGTCGAATTCCTTCTTTAAAGCTTGGCCTTAATGGCCTTGAGTGAGGCATTTCCGTCATACCTCTTCTCCAACGCATCCCATAGTTTCTTTGCTTGAGTATACTCCGAATATGATGGAAGATATCCTTCAGAATAGTCTAAGTGAGCAAAGCGTATACTTTCTTCTCAGCGTTGTATTTGACCTTCTGAGCATCCGACATTCTACTTAGAGTAAGTTTAACTCCATCTGCTCCTACGGGCATGTTGTACCCCGACTCTATTGCCTCCCACAGATTTGTATCTACTCCATTTAAGTAGATTTTAAAATGTTGCTTCCATTGTGGGTAGTCATCTAACGTTATAAACTTCAGGGGTTTATTGTGAATTCCCACTTCATTCTCCAACAACAGTAGATTCTGGATACGAGTATCTCTACTTGCTGTGTATGCTGAAAACTGGTCCTCCATTTCACTTAACTTTACTATTTAACAAACTGCTGATGTATGCGAATGAAGGTATGCGATTGGACTTATTCGGGCGATTGAACAAATGCGGATTGTTCAATTGTGCGATTGAACAAATGCAGATGGTTTAATCGTGCGACTGAACAAATGCGGATGAATCAGTCGGTCGAATGAACTAATGCGGTTGAACAGTCCGAATGAGGTTCTTAATCGTACGAATGAGCGTATGAATGAGTCCAATCGTGCGGTTAGAGAATGTGAATGAACTCAGTCGTGCGATTGAGCCAATCGTGCAACTGAACTTGCTGAAGTTTGATAACTCGTAGGTTAAACGTGTTTTGGCTGGAAAACTTCAAATTTTATCAAACCCTAATCGTCGTATGCCGGAAAAACTAAACTTTTAGGTCAGGAAACATCTAAGACTCCGTTAGACACAAAAAGATTGCGTTTTTTATGAACAAACACAACTTTTGTATCAAAACTATTGAATCAACACGTAATCAAGAGCCAAAGCTCTGATACCACTTGTTAGGATCTGGTATTTGAACGAAACACCAACTGATTAACTTGTTAAACCAAACCAAATAGTGAGAAATCCTATTTGATTGGTGATCCAATCAGTGAGAACACACGTAGACACAATAAGGTATTGAATCTAACGTCAAGAATCGATTAGGAATCGATCTACATCGTTCAATGAACTTGGAGTACGAACTTAGAGGCTTCTGGATGGCTAGGGTAGTCTGGAGTCGAAGTGGATTGAATGTTTCTCTATTGTTCTTAATTGTTACGTTGTCCACGAATTAAGTGGTATTATAGGTTAGGGTTGCTCATTCGGGCGACTGAACCATGAGCTTGATTCATTCATGCGATGGAGTCATGCGGTTGATCCATTCGCATGACTGAATGTTCAATCGTGCAACTTAGTCAGTCGCATGATGCTGTTCAGGCGTATGGACTATTTAGGCGCAGGACACTCAGTCGCATGGCCACTCGGACGCATGACCATTGTTTGGGCGCATGGTCCAGTTGGACGCATGTGAACTTCACTTAACCAAAGTTTGAATGTATTCTTATTATAACATTATGTATATCAATTCAAACAATCACAAACCTATATAATCTAGTCAATAAGCATTACTCAACTTATTAATGAAATATTAAACATTATAAATCACAACCAAACATTATCATTTCATTAAGTACCCAATATTACATAAGTGCAAGACATTCAAGATATATTACATTGAGATCAAGATCTAGGTACATAAGTGTATCAACATATATTTTTCAAGAGCTTGTCATTAGTTGAAAAATATATATGATTATTATTGTTGATTAATAATACTTGAATTTTGTGGTTAAAATTGTTAAAAAGTATTAAAAAGATTAACTTTTACAAAAGGTTAAAGAGGGTTTAAATGATAACTCCTAATTATGTAAAGTTTGGCAAACCCAAACCCTAGCCCCCTTACACCCCAATTTTGGCCAAAACCCTTTCTCTCCACCCTCACCATTCAAATTTGATCAAGAACAAGCACCAAGCATCGATTTTGATTAGTTTTAAGAGTTAGCAAGTGTTAATCATCTTTACATGTTTTAAGGTGAGTTTCTAACAAGATTTTCATAGTTTTGATCTATGTTAAACCCTAATTCGAAATTGATGAAGAAAAGTTGAAATTGATGATTGTTTGATGATGATATGTTGTTAGTTATGTTGTATGAATGTGGGTTATAATGATTATGCAAGAAATCTATGGTTTGACCATATACTTCATACATTGCCTAAAGTAGAAACTTTTTCTTCATAGAATTCATATTTTGACAATTGGTGTATGTTAGATGGATTGTTATGATTGCTATGAACTGGATTAGGGATGTTATTAATGAATTTGGGATTAAAGTTGATGAATTATGGATTTAGGATATTACTTTCCCGAAATGGAAACTTTATTGATATGAAACATGTGAATTTGATATTTGATGTAACACCAGGATTTTCAAAGAGAAAGAAAATTAAAAGAAATAATACAATTAAACCTAAGTTGAGGGGTCGAAAGTTTGCAAAGTACAAAATTTATTATTATTTTATACAAAAGTAGCATGACCGCCCATGCCATGCCACTTTTCACCTTTTCTACCAGTGGTAGAGAGAGAAAGAAGCAGAGAGAGCTCTCAAGTTTTGAATAAAGAAGAAGAAGAATTTGAATTCAATGTAAGAATTTGTCATTTTAAGTTGTTCTTGGCTAGTTCTAGCCTCGGTATATGCTTATGTGTTTGTATATGTGTTCGGGTTGTGTGATTTGGTGGGCTTTAGGTGGTGGAACTCAAACTACATTTGGGTTTCCGAAAGTTGCATAAGGTGAGTTCTAGAACCCCCTTTTTACAAGTTTTAACTGATTTTAGGGCTGGAAATGCAAGTATGAATGTTTTAATTAAGTGGGTTTTTGTACCTGTATAAATGTGTATGTGTGAATATGGGTGGGGTATGATAGTGTGAGTTGGTTGCCTATGCGCCCAACGGTCAATTTGCATCAATGTAGTTCCATGCACCCAAAACCCATGCTCCCAAATAGTATCCATGCGCCTAGAATAGGCTGAATTTGTCTAAGTGTTCCATGTGCCTAAATTGTCCATGCGCCTAGGCACTCATGCGTCTGCATAGTTCCCGTGCGCCTAGAAATGCCTAAAATGACTAAGTGTTGGGTCATGCGCCCGAATAGTGCCCATGCGCCCAAAACTTTTCCTATGCACCTAAGTGTTCCCATGCGCCTACATAGTGCCCATGTGCCTAAGACTTAGAATATTTTTATGAATTTTGGGAAAAAGTATAGTGCTATGCTTTGACTTAGGAGGTTCTCGGGGGTAATGTAAGTTAACTTTATGTGGTCTTATGTAATGTGATGGTTGATGCTATGTATGGTATGGTTATGTTATGTTATGTTATGTATGATTATTTTCTATGGCTTTGTGTGGTATGTTAATATCAATAAATGTAAAGTAGTATGTAATGTAAAGCGAAATATAATGAAAAGAGGAACGTAAAAAATGAAAGACCTCAAGCCCAGAAACCAGCTTCCCGCATAATGTTTGGGGTATAGCACATGGCATTAGTCCGTAATGAAAGTTGAATGATAGTGATGAATGTACTTGCCCTAGGCCCAAGGGTCAGCTTCGTGCGTAATGTTTGGGATACAATACATGTCATCTGAAGTTAATGAATGTACATAAGGTACAGTAAGAAAGATAACGAATGATAACGATGACATACGATGATGAACGAATGGAAGTTAATGAATGATGAAGAAATATAATAATAAATTATTATCTATGTGTACGTATGATGTATGATCACGTATAGAAGTAAAATACGGTTTTAAACGAAAGTAAAGTATTTAATTTATAAAATTAGAACTCACTCAGTAACGTTGACTTTTATGTCTTTTCAGATGGTAGGTAATGGTTGCTGAGGATGGCACGGGGTAGGTACTTGGCATTTTTGGATGGCATCAATTTTGTTGTATGATGATGTTTTTGCATTGTAATGCGAGCAAATAATATTTTGTAACGATTATCAATGTTGAATTATTTTGCAAAAGCAATTATATATATATGAAATGGGCTGTTTAAAGGAATTCCACTGCAAAATTTTAGTAAAGTTAATGTATGTTTTATGTGCAATGATTGACCAGTTGTAAGTGCCCCGGGAACGAGGCCTTACATATTGGTATTAGAGCCAAAGTTTAAGTGAAACGGGTAAACATTTTCAAAAGAAACCTGAACTTAAACTAAGAATGGACAAAAAGGGAAGGGATGCCGATCCGAATAATTGCGTGCCATTAGGTATTTTCTTAATATTAACTGGTATTACGTGTGCATGTTATGTGATCTATGTGCTTCCTAGTAGATTTAGATACGGATATAGTCAGGATAAGAAATGCTTAGGGTGTGAAGAGTAAAGTAAGTGGCTAATCACAATTGACCATTATAATTAGGAACTTACTATATGTGTCATAAACTGAGCTATTACCTTGAATGGCCGTGTTGGGGTTTGAATCTTATAGCGTGTTAGACGATGGCCAGTGGTAGATCTTCAAAAGCTTCTCGAGGTGGAGGTCATGGTGGACGTGGTGCTGGACCACGAGTCACGCGAGGAAGGCCTAGAGTTAAAGAGGCGGCTCATGAAGATCCCGAAACCCCTCATCTAGAGGGTGGTGATGAGAGTGTGTACACCCCGAATAATGTCTAAGTGAGCCAAATAATAATAATGGGCTTAGATGAGATCATTTAATGAAAATAAGATGGATATGGGTTATATATCGAGTACCTTTGCGGGTTATGTGTTTGGAGAGTTTAAGGTCCTGGTAACCCCGGTATATATAAACAGATCAGCTTGAGCATCTCTCATTTGCAACTCAACACTCTAGTTCTAGAGAGAGAGAGAGTAGAGAGAGAAAGTAGAGAGAATTAAAGATTCAAGGCTCGATTGATCTCAGGATTGAAGATTGGTGTTTGTGGGCATCCAAACAACAAGAAAACACCAAGAATTCAGGTAAGAAACATCATTTAATCGTTGCTTTTGATGTAAACCCAAATTCTAGGGTTTGGGTTTTTAAAAGTGGTAAAGATTCACCCAAAACTCACGTTTTTGTGCAAGAAAACATGTAAGAAGCTTAGATAAAGCTTATTGGGTGATAAACCAAGGTTTTGGATGTATAAGATTGAAATTTTGTGTCAAAAATGGGTTGTTCGTAATTTTCAGCCTGTTCTGCGAAACTGGGCATTCATCCAGCGAAATTAGGTACTCATCCAACGAAACTGTGGATCTTCCTGCGAAACTATAGTTTCGCAGGTAGTTTTGCATACATTGTTATCCAACAGAAGTTGGGCGAAACTAGCAGCGAAACTGGCACCAAAGATGCAAGCGAAACTGCCATGCCAGTAGCAGCGAAACTGTTGGTGAAACTAGCAGCAAAACTGCTGGTCTAGCAGTGAGAGTAGCAGCGAAATTAGGCAGAAATTAACTTCCTTGAGTGTTAACTTATCTGCAGGCTGTGTAGTGCAACCCTTGCATTGTAAGCTTGATTGAGAAGCTACTCATCGAGTACAGGTGAGTTCTAGATCCCCTATTTTAAAGGTTTTGAACTAGTTTGGGGCTGGAAATGCATACTAAATATACATTTTAGATGACCAAAATTTTAAGAGGTTTTAACGGAAAGATCGATTTTTCTATTATGAAATTTGCTATATAAAAGTGTTAAAATAAAAAATTTTCGCGCTGACCTAGCAACACTGCCCCAGCAAGGGCTGTTGCCCCTTGGACCCCACTAGGGGCTGCTGCCCCTAGGACCCTGTTGTGAGGGGCTGCAGCCCCCGAACCCCCGCTGTCCAGCGGTGGGTCAGTTATGTTTTATGATGATTATGCTTGATATGCATATGTTTAAGTATGTGAATGTACAATGCATGGTGTTTAAGATGTTGAATGATTGATGCTATGTATGATGATGTTGATATATGTATGTTATGTATGATATGTTTTCTTATGTTCCTTATTATGTATGATGACATGACTTTACGTGGTGATATTGATAATAACGTAAAGTATTATCTTAATGAAGTGAAAGATTTAAGATAATGAAAGTGGAACATAATGAAGGAACAAATGAAAAGCCTGGAAGCAAATGAAAGGAGGTTCACAACTCATTAAGAGTTGTTAACTCAACTGTATGTGTCTACAGTGTGTGCTTTTGGCTAATTCATAAGGGTTCATACACACAGTAAGAGTTTAGTCTTGGTGACTGCTCTAATACTTGCTATTTTCTAATTACTTTGTGTTATACAGCGTGCGATCTTGGCGAACCCATAAGAGTTCACACAGAGGGGGAGTCTGTCCTAGTGACCACTCCATACGTGCGATATGGGGTCCTTGTCGCTTAACCTAGATGAATTGCTTGGTGCTCTAGAAGGGGTTAACTACATGACAATACCTAGATAGAAGTGAAAGATAATAAATGTACGAAAAGTGCGATAAGTACGAAATGTGCGAAACGTGCGAAATGTACGAAACGAACGATGATGAAGATACTAGTGATTACCTTGATGTATGTATGATGTGTGATCACGTGCAATGTTTTTATAAAACTAGAACTCACTCGGCAACACTGACTTTTTATGCATTTTCCAGTTGGCAGGTGAGCATTGCTGAGGATGGCACAGGGTAGCTACTTGGCATTTTTGGATGGCATTCTTTTGTATAACGTTTTTTCATAGTAATACGAACGAAGTATATTTTGTAATGAACGATGTATTATTTTGCAAAAGTGTTTATTTAAAGGAAATGAAATGTTTGTTTAAATAGTTTCAGCTGCATGATTTTAGTAAAGTTAATGCAATTATATGTTTTATGTGCGATGATGGACCAGCTGTGAGCATCCCGGGAATGGGGCCTTACAGAGTGATAACTTGAGGGCCTCAATGAAAGAGGCAGTGGTGGAAGATGTTCACCAAGTCATGCAGACGATCTTCCCGTCTATTCTAACGTAAGTGATTAAGGTTGTAAGAGAATAAGAAAGTAAGGAGAGAATAGGTCCTCGGGAGGGAGAGAGCCATCAGAGATTGAGCAGGTTGTCTCCACTGATGAGGAGGATGAAGAAGAGCCTATGGTTGAGGCAGCACGAGGCTGTAACTATGGGGCATTCAAAGATGCATACCCCTTACTTTCGATGGTAATGGCATTGTTGTTGCTGCTCACCGGTGGGTGAGAGAGATGGAGGTTTTCCTTGATATCAGCAAGTGTCATGAAGATCAGAAGGTGAAGTTTGCCACTCACTCATTTATGGACTCGAACTTGTGTTGGGGGATAATATGTCCAGGCCAAGGGTAGTAGGGTGATTGATAGGATGAGGTGGAGTGAGTTGAAGAAACTGGTGATCGAGGAGTTCTGTCCTCATAAGGAGCTTGACAAGCTGGAGGCGGGAACCATGACACATCAATAGTACACCACCAAATTCAATGAGATGGCACGACTGGTGCTAGATTAGGTGACACCTTTGTCATGAAAGAACAAGAGATACATCCAATGATTTTCGGCGGATATTTGCATGCATATGACGGCCGCTTGGCCAAGTATGTTTAGTTCGGTGTTCGATCTCGCAGGAAGGCTGTAGGACGAGAGGTAAGTGGTGGTGGATGTGGAGAGAAAGAAAGACGGTGGTGACCGAAACTGAAACAGGAAGAGGTTTGGATGGGGTGGTGCCCTGGCAAACAACAAGAATGCACGGGTGGATGATCGGTGTGTGGTCACATTAGGTGCGGGGGTCGAAGTGGTGTGGCAAGTGTGGGAAGGAGCACACCGAGGAGCGTAGGTGGGGATTGAATTTGTGCTTCAAGTATGGAAAGCCTGGCCACATGGAAAGAGAGTGCAAGCTGGCAAGGTGTTTTAACTGTAGTGGGGAGGGCCACATGAGTTGGGAATGCAAGAAGGCAAGGGCTGAGAGTTCTGGAGGGAAGAATACGATTGGGACTGAAAGGTAGAAGGCAAGTGCAAGATCCTTCATGGTGACTCCGGAGGAGGCTAGGATGGCCCCCATGTTGTGACAGGTACGTTTCTAGTAAACCAAACTCTTGCTTCTATGTTATTTGATCCTGGTGCTAGTAAGAGTTTTATTTCTATTGCTTTTTGTGCTAAGTTGCCTGATAGTAGTAGAAGTACCTGTGGTCTTTGCATTAAAGATTTAGAGGCACTACCTATACGAAACGAAGTGCATAATCTTCACTGACCACGAGAGCTGGAAGTACTTCTTCGAGCCAAAAGACTTGAAAATGAGGAAGAGCCGATGGTTGGAGCTCATAAAGGATTATGATTGTGAGATCCATTACCATCCGGGCAAGGCAAATGTAGTGGTGGATGCCCTTAGCCGAAAGGAAGGACCCAAGCCGATACGAGCGAAGGATTACCGGTTAGTGATGACCTTTGAAGTGATGAAGCAGGTCAAGGAGTTTCAAGACGATATGTTGAAGGAAGATCGTCTTAACTCTGAAAGGGTGAGAGATATGGTCACAGAATCGGGTGAAAACACACTCGGTGTTAGAACTTGATTCGGGTGAACATGGATTCCTTGTTATGGAGATTTACGTGGGAAGATCATGGGTGAAGCTCATAAGAATCGATACTCCATTCATCCCAGTGCAACTAAGATGTATCAGGATATGAAGAAAGATTATTTGTCACACCTTGACCGACGGTGGAATCATCGAGGCGGACGAATGTGAAATGATTGTTCATAGCTCATGGAATTTAATAAGTTAAAATAATATAAAATGCCATTTTTTCATTGAATAATACTAGACAATTAAGTCATTACAATGCAACAAATATTTTAGCAACAAATAAAATATTTAATTAAACTAAGTCCAAGTCCTATATGTGCAAGAAGAATTCCTCAAGTAGCAAACCTGAAACATATTAGAAATAAAGGGTCAACTATGAAAGTTGGTGAGTTTCCATGGGTTAACATTCATACATACATACATACATATATATATAATATATATATATATATATATATATATATATATATATATATATATAAAGATTTACAAGTAGCAATTCATGTCAATAGTTATGAATTATGCAAGTTTATAGAACACATATAGCTATAATCAACCTTGACTGAGATTAAGATTACAAGTTTATAACGATTAGCTAAGTGTACTTGGTTCCCATGATCAACAAGTCATACGTCATCAGGACCCAACAATACATCAACTTTAGCACCAAAGTGAATATGAGGTGCATGTGCATTTACAAGTATCAAGATGTTTACAAGTGTAACTTTATAAGGTTAACATGTTTCACCCAAAAAGATTTGAAAAAAAATAAAAAAGGGCATGAAAAACTCACATGGGAAACTCACATTGGAAACTCATTTAACCAATTAGTATATATATGGAGATTAATAAAATTAATAAACATCGTTCCAACGTAATTTTCACAAGGTACCTAAATATATATGTTTCAAGGTCTTAAGTCTTATCATATGTTTAACGAATTAACGAGGACAATGGTTTCAAGTGGAAATTGGGGATTTTTGTAAGTACGTTGAATAATGTAATAAAGAAAATGTACCATTTATGTCTTTTAATGTAGAGAAAACAAAGTTGAACCATTTATAATAACTAGTAAAGTTTAAACATAAAATTTGAACAAACATTTGAAATAAACATGATTTAAACGAAGGAAACGTTTGGACCAATAATAATTATTAATTCCTATTTAAAATCCATAAAAATAAATCAAGAATAACCTTTGTTAAAATATTTTATTAAAAATAATATTTGGTTATTTAAATTTAGAAAAATTACAGAAAATGATGTGATGACTTTAAAAATATTTAAAGTTTACAAAATCTATTATATATATATATATATATATACATATATATATTAAAGTTTTCTATAATTGAATTAAGGGCTAAAAAGCCTTAAAATAATATTTGAGGGTGCCCGGGTTCAAAACCGGGACCTCAAGGTTGATATGTGAGTGAGTGATGAGTAAACAAAGGGTTGTGGCCGTGGCATATCTTGGCCCTTAACTGTTAAAAGCAGTATTACAAAACAACCCAAATCAAATGAACCCTCGATTGATTCGAACCTAAATTCAAATATGATTCTAGTAATAACCATAGGGCTTTTGATCCCCAAGATGTATTTAATTACCAAAAAGTTGTTTGAAATAGATAGCACCGGTTGAAGAATAGTCGCGACCAAGGTGATGTAGGGTTCGTGATGCAAACGTTGATGATATAGCCAAATTTTTTGCATAGGAAGCTTCCAAGGATGATTAGAAACAAAACCCTCTATCAGTTGGAGTTCAGAATGCGTGAAAGATGATGAACACCTCCATTGTAGGTCGCGGTGAAAAGTGAGAGCAGTTTGTATTGTTTAGGAGTGATTCAGATGAAATTGTGATTTTTAAGAGTTTAAGAATAGTTAAAATTTTGATTAAGTTAAAATTAAATTGGTAATTATTTTGTTTTGATGATCGAACGGTTCGATGATTGAAGACAACGGTTATTCGAGTCGTTTCTTTAATGAAACAACTGTTTTGATCAAATGATAGTGGTTAAAAGTTCGATTAATGTTCACGTTCGAAAGGGCATGGTTTAATTGCAACAAAATCAAACGACTTGGGCGTTTCATGTAACACCCGGATATTTATTATTTTGAAGCCGGTGGCGAAAGAAAAGAAATAAAGTCAAAAGTCGAGGGACCAAACTCGCCAACGAAGAAAAGTTGGGAAAATGTGGTGATATATGTAGGGAGAGGGCAGCCCACTCTCCCACACTCACATTTCAGCTTACAAAGAGAAGAATAGAGAGAAAGAAGAAAAAAAGAGGAAAAGTGTTGGTTCGGGTCGCCAAATTGTCGTGAAGCAAGCCGAATCGAAGCTCTTGTCATTGTGCTCGTTTAGGTGAGTTCTAGGACCCCTCTTTTACATGTTTTTGAATGATTTGGGGCTGGAACACATCTGAAAACCCTTTTTCGCGTTTTTGGGTGAAAACCCGTATGTATGCGTGTATGTATGTGTAGGACCCGTTTGGGGCTTGATTCTTGCTTGGTTGTGCTTGAATAATGTTATGGTATGCATCCCTAGGGTTTAGGATGGTCGATTTAGGCTTAAAATGGGTTTAGATGAGTTTGGAGGCCGAAAACCTCGGCTGCAGTCGGGTTGAACTGCATTCTGCATCAGTTAGGGCTAGGCGACCGACTGGAGGCCGAATGGAGGCCATACGGCCGATTAGGGTGCGATTGGGGTCCATTCGCACGATTGGGGTTCATTCGCACGACTGGAGGGCCAGTCACATGGGGATCATGCGACTGAGGGTCCATTCGCACGACTGGATGTTCATTCGCATAGGTGTTCATCCGTATTAGTTCATCGCATGATGTTCAGTCGCATGAAGGCCATGCGACTGAAGGGTGTCCATACGCCCGAATAGGGCTGTTGGAACCGAGGAAGGTGTAGATTGACTTCTGACTTTCGGGGGAAAGTGCAGATGTAAGTTTTGATGTAAAGGTTCCCATAAGAGTTTTTAAGATGACGATCGAGGTCTTAGAAAGCATGTTGGGCATGACGAGGGTGATGATGTTGCATGTTGTGTATGATGATGTTGCCATGTATGATGTGATGTTGATGCATGTTATGTTCCTTAATGTGATGTATATATCTTTCCTGTGGCTTTACTTGTTATGATGAATGAACGAAGTATTATGTAACGTAAAGTGAAAGATAAAGAAAGAGGAACATGATGAATGAATGCATGTATTAATGAATGAATGAAACGTCTTGCACACATCGGATACGGGGTCCTTCTTGGTGATTGACCCTAAATGTAGAACCTCTACCGCTCACCCCTAGTACTGTGGCATACGTTTAGCTGTCATTCTGACTTCGCCCAGTAGCTAAGACTGATGGTACTCCTAGTACCGTGGCATACGTTTAGCTGTCATTGTTGACTTCGGCCGGTAGCTACGACTAACCGGGGTGTAGCACATGGTATTGGTTTGGGATGATGTCCGATGCGCAAGTAAGGTGATGAAAGAAGGAATGAACGAATGAGGAAGATAATAATGATATTATCTATGTGTACGTACGATGTGTGATCATGTAAAAGTAACGAATGGTTTTATCTGAAAGTAAAGTATGTTTTATTTATAAAACTAGAACTCACTCAGCAACGCTGACTTTGATGTGTTTCCAGTTGGCAGGTAATGATTGCTGAGGATGGCACGGGCGACTACTCAGCTCTTTTGGGATGGCATTCTTTGATTAATGTTTTTGCATTGTAATGCGAACAAACTATTTTTGTAATGAATGTTGTATTAGTTGCAAAAGCATTTACATGGAAATGAAAGTTTGTTTTAGTTTTCCGCTGCGATTCATTAAATACAAATGTAATTATATGTTTATGTGCGATGAGAACCCAGCTGTAAGCGTCCGGGAACGGGGCCTTACAAGTTGGTATGAGAGCAAAGTTTAACTGAAATGGGTAAATTTCAAATAAACTAATCTTAAACTGAGAATGGGACGGAAAGGGAATGGAATGGCAAACTGAGTAGCTGCGTGCCATCAGGTATTTTGTAAAGTTAACGGTTTTATGTGCGCATGGTATGTGTTATGTGTTATATGTAGGTTTAAATACTGATGTAGTCAGACAGGTAATACTTGGGGTATGAAGAGTAAAGTAAGTGGCTAATCACAACTGGCCACTGTAATTAGGGACTTACTATACTTGACATAAACTGAGTTGTTTCCTTGAATGACCGTGTGTGGTGTTTGAATCTTTCAGTGTGCGTGTGATGGCCGGAGGTAGATCTTTGAAAGCTTCTAGGGGTGGAGGTCACGGTGTTGAACCGCGATCTAAGAGAGGGAGACCCAGAGTTGAGAGGGTGGTTCATGAAGAACCAGAGACCCTCATTCGGAGGGTGGCGACGAAAGCGCCAATCTGAGAGCCTCAGTAAAGGAGGCTGTTGTAGAAGAGGTCGATCAGGTCATGCAGACAATCTTACCGTCTGTGGTGACTGAAGTTATTAAGGTTGTACGAGAAGGGGAAAGAAAAGAAAGAAACAGATCCTCTGGAGGACGGGAACAACCAGAGCCGGAAACGGTTCTGTCTGATGAAGAAGAAGAAGAAGAAGAGCCTGTGCCAGAGGCAGTGCGAGGATGTAATTAGGGCTTTATGAGATGCAAGCCCCCGACTTTTGATGGAAACAGCACTGCTGCAGCTGCTCACCGGGGGTGAGGGAAATGGAAGCTGTTCTCGATATCAGCGAGTGCCAAGAGGACCAAAAGGTGAAGTTTGCTACCCACAATTTTGTGGATTCAGCTCTGTGTTGGGGATAACATTGTCCAAGCAGAGGGTAATCGGGCGATCGGAGAATGAAATGGCCCGAGTGAAGAAGATGGTGATTGAGGAGTTCTGTCCTCACAGAGAAATGGATAAGTTGGAAAGGGAGTTTTTACAGTTGGAGGCTGGGACCATGACACACCAGCAGTATACCACCAAGTTTAATGAATGGCACGGCTTGTGCCTGATCAGGTGACGCCTCTGTCTCGGAAAATCAAGAAGTATATTCAGGGTTTACCGATGGATGTTCGCCGGCATATGATCGCCGCCCGGCCAAGCACGTTTAGGTCGGCGGTTGATTTGGCAGGGAGGCTGTATGACGAGCGGGAGGTGGTGGTGACCGAGGCGAGTAGGAAGGGTGGTGGTGATCGAAACTGGAATGGGAAACGGGTTGGTCGAGGTGATGCCCCGATGGGTAACAAAAAGGCACGGGTGGATGAACGCCGTGTGGTCACATCAAGTGCGGGGTCGAAAAGGTGTGGCAAGTGTGGAAGGGAGCACAGCGGGGAATGTAGGTTTGGGTCAAACTTGTGCTTCAAGTGTGGGAAGACAGGGCATATGGCGAAGGATTGCATGTCGAGCAAGTGTTTTAACTGTGGGGAAACTGGTCATATGAGCAGAGATTGTAAGAAGTCGAGGACTGAGGGTTCAGGGGTGAAGAAGACGGGAAGTGATGGACCGAGGGCGAGCGCCAGGGCGTTCACCATGACACAGGAGGAGGCTAGGACGGACCCTGACGTTGTGTCCGGTACGTTTCTAGTGAACCAGACTTTAGCTTCTGTGTTATTTGATTCTGGTGCTAGTAGGAGTTTTATTTCTGCTGCTTTCTGTGCTAAGCTGCCTGTAGTAGTAGACGTGTTGATGCGCCCTTTGATGTAGAAACTGCCATAGGTAAGTCTACCAGGATTTCTGAGATGATAGAGAATTGTGATGTGGAACTTGAGGGTCATAAGTTTCTGTTAGACCGTTCGTGATGACCTTGGGAGGTTTTGATTTGGTTCTTGGGATGGATTGGTTGGCGGATTTCGAGGCGAACATTGTGTGTCGCAAGAAGATGGTTCGGTTGACAGCGCCTGACGGAAGTTTGGTAACGGTTTATGGTGATCGGGTTACTACGATTCCGAAGGTGATCTCAATGGCCGTGGCGGGAAAGTGTATGAGGCATGGATATAGCGCCTACTTGGCTTATGTAAAGGATGTGGATACACCAACACCACAACGAGCTGATGTACCAGTTGTGTGTGACTTTCCAGACATGTTCCCAGAAGACTTATAAGGAGTGCCACCTGACAGAGAGATTGAATTTCAGATTGATCTGATACCGGGTGCCAACCTGTTGCCAAGGCACCATATCGGTTGGCTCCAACCGAGATGAAAGAGTTGATGGAGCAGTTGCGAGAGCTGCTTGATAAGGGGTTCATTAGACCGAGTATCTCTCCTTGGGGTGCTCCGGTCCTATTTGTAAAGAAGAAGGATGGTAGTATGAGGATGTGCATTGACTACCGCGAACTGAACAAGTGACAGTGAAGAACCGCTACCCCTTACCGAGGATAGATGATTTGTTCGATCAGCTTCAGGGTGCTAGTTGGTTCTCGAGGATAGATCTTCAATCTGGTTATCATCAGTTGAAGGTGAAGGAGCAAGATATCCCTAAAACAGCTTTCCGTACGCGCTATGGCCATTACGAGTTCTTGTCATGTCCTTGGTTTGACCAACGCGCCAGCTGCTTTTATGGATATGATGAATCGTGTGTGTCGCCTATGTTGGATAAATCAGTGATTGTGTTTATTGATGATATCCTGATTTATTCGAAGAGCGAGATTGAGCATGCTGGTCACATTCGAGAGGTTCTAGAGACGTTGAGAAGGGAGAAATTGTATGCTAATTCTCCAAGTGCGCATTTTGGTTGCGCGAAGTTTAGTTTTTGGGTCATGTGGTGAATCCTGACGGGATTATGGTTGACCCGGCGAAGGTGGAGGCGGCGGTTATGCAATGGAAGTCACCAAAGACGCCATCCGAGATCCGTAGTTCTTGGGCTTGGCGGGCTACTATAGAAGATTCATCCAAGACTTCTCTAAGATTGCTTCTCCACTAACTAAGTTGACCCGAAAGGATGTGAAGTTGTATGGGGTCAAGCTCAAGAGAAGGCGTTCGAAGAGCTGAAGGCAAGACTGACTCAAGCTCCTGTTCTGTCATTACCCGATGGAAGTGAAGATCTAGTGGTTTATTCTGATGCTTCCTACTCGGGGTGGGGTGTGTGTTAATGCAGAGAGGGAAGGTTATAGCCTATGCATCTCGACAGTTAAAGGTTCATGAGGTCAATTATCCTACTCATGACTTGGAGCTAGCAGCCGTGGTCTTTGCATTGAAGATCTGGAGGCACTATCTCTACGGGACGAAGTGCACCATATTCACCGATCATAAAAGCTTGAAGTATTTCTTCGAGCAAAAGGATCTGAACATGAGGCAGAGGCGATGGTTGGAACTTATAAAGGATTATGATTGCGAGATCCATTACCATCCAGGCAAAGCTAATGTGGTGGCGGATGCCCTTAGCCGAAAGTAGAGGCCCGAACCGATTCGGGTGAAGCTTATCAATTAATCATGACCTCCGATGTGATGAAGCAAGTTAAGGAGTTTCAAGATGAGGCATTGAAGGAAGATCATTAACTCGGAAAGAATGAGAGGTCTGGTTGGGGAATTGGGTGAAAATACACTCGGTGTTAGAACTCGATTCGGTCGCGTGTGGATTCCTCGTTTTGGGGATCTACGGGTGAAGATAATGGATGAAGCCCACAAGACTCGATACTCCATTCATCCTGGTGCCACGAAAATGTACCATGACATGAAGAAAGATTATTGGTGGCCGGGTATGAAGCGTGACGTGGTGGAGTATGTGAGTAAGTGCCTTACTTGCTTACAGGTGAAGGCAGAGCATCAAAAGCCGTACGGGAAGATACAACCTTTGGATATACCAGAATGGAAGTGGGAGCACATCACCATGGACTTCATTACGAAGTTGCCACGTACCCCGAAAGGGTATGATGCCATATGGGTGATAGTTGATCGTCTGACGAAGAGCGCTCATTTTCTACCGATCCGCGAGACGTATTCATCTGAGAGGTTAGCTGATCTGTTCATCAAGGAAATTGTAGCTCGTCATGGTGTGCCGGTGTCTATCGTGTCTGATCGCGACACTCGGTTTACATCTAAATTTTGGAAGAAATTCCACGACGCTATGGGGACGAGGTTACATATTAGCACGGCTTATCATCCCCAGACTGATGGTCAATCAGAAAGGACCATTCAGACACTGGAAGACATGCTCCGAGCGTGTGTGATCGATTTTGGTGGAAGTTGGGATGACCACTTACCGTTAGCCGAATTCTCATACAACAACAATATCATGCCAGTATTGGTATGCCACGATATGAGATGCTATACGGTAGGAGATGCAGAACACCGTTTGTTGGGGTGATATTGGTCAGAAGAAATGGGGAGCGTTGATGTAATCGAGGCTACGACAGAGAAGCTTGAAAAGATTAAAGCCTTCATGAAGGCAGCCAAAGATAGACAGAAGTCGTATGCCGATAAGCGACGTAGGCCAATTGAGTTCCAGGTGGGTGACTGGGTTATGTTGAAGGTCTCACCTTGGAAGGGTATTATCAGATTCAGAAAGCGGGGCAAGTTGAGCCCAAGATATATAGGCCCTTTCCGAATCATTGCTCGAGTAGGAGAGGTGGCCTATATTTGGAGTTGCCGGATGAGTTAAGTGGAATTCACCCGACATTCCATGTATCTCATTTAAGGAAGTGCTTAGCAGATGAAGATATGATTGTCCCATTGGAAGATATTGAAGTAGACGAACGGCTCAACTATGTGGAGCAACCAGTGGCAATCATCGACCGAAAGGAGAAAAGGCTAAGGAATAAAGTGGTTCCTCTTGTGCGTGTACAGTGGAAGCACAGGAAGGGATACGAGTCAACGTGGGAGACTGAAGAAGAAATGAGACAGCATTATCCACGTTTGTTCGACGAATAACAGGTTTCGGGGACGAAACCTATTCGGGGACGAAACCTATTTAAGGGGGGTGGACTTGTAATCCCGGATATTTATTATTTTGAAGCCGGTGGCGAAAGAAAAGAAAATAAAGTCCAAAAGTCGAGGGACCAAACTCGCCAACGAAGAAAAGTTGGGAAATGTGGTGATATATGTAGGGAGAGGGCAGCCCACTCTCCCCATACTCACATTTCAGCTTACAAAGAGAAGATAGAGAGAAAGAAGGGAAAAAGAGGAAAAGTGTGGTTCGGGTCGGTCGGGTCGCCAAAATTGTCATGAAGCAAGCCGAATCGAAGCTCTTGTCATTGTGCTCGTTTAGGTGAGTTCTAGGACCCCTCTTTTACATGTTTTGAATGATTTTGGGGCTAGAACACATCTGAAAACCCTTTTTCACGTTTTTGGTGAAAACCCGTATGTATGCGTGTATGTATGTGTAGGACCGTTTGGGGCTTGATTTCTTGCTTGGTTGCGCTTGAATAATGTTATGGTATGCATCCCTAAGTTTAGGATGGTCGATTTAGGCTTAAAATGGGTTTAGATGAGTTTGGAGGCCGAAAACCCTCGGCTGCAGTCGGGTTGAACTGCATTCTGCATCAGTTAAGCTAGGCGACCGACTGGAGGCGAATGGAGGCCATACGGCCAATTAGGGGCGATTGGGGTCCATTCGCACGATTGGGGTTCATTGGCACGACTGGAGGGCCAGTCACAGGGGATCATGCGACTGAGGGTCCATTCGCACGACTGGATGTTCATTCGCATAGGTGTTCATCCGTATTAGTTCAATCGCATGATGTTCAGTCGCATGAAGGCCATGCGACTGAAGGGTGTCCATACGCCGAATAGGGCTGTTGGAACCGAGGAAGGTGTAGATTGACTTCTGACTTTCGGGGGAAAGTGTAGATGTAAGTTTTGATGTAAAGGTTCCCATAAGAGTTTTTAAGATGACGATCGAGGTCTTAGAAAGCATGTTGGGCATGACGAGGGTGATGATGTTGCACGTTGTGTATGTATGATGTTGCCATGTATGATGTGATGTTGATGCATGTTATGTTCCTTAATGTGATGTATAATATCTTTCCTGTGGCTTTACTTGTTATGATGAATGAACGAAGTATTATGTAACGTAAAGTGAAAGATAAAGAAAGAGGAACATGATGATGAATGCATGTATTAATGAACGAATGAAACGTCTTGCACACATCGGATACGGGGTCCTTCTTGGTGATTGACCCTAAATGTAGAACCTCTACCGCTCACCCCTAGTACTGTGGCATACGTTTAGCTGTCATTCGTTGACTTCGGCCTAGTAGCTAAGACTGATGGTTACTCCTAGTACCGTGGCATACGTTTAGCTGTCATTTGTTGACTTCGGCCCGGTAGCTACGACTAACCGGGGTGTAGCACATGGTATTGGTTTGGGATGATGTCCGATGCGCAAGTAAGGTAATGAAAGAAGGAATGAACGAATGAGGAAGATAATAATGTATTATCTATGTGTACGTACGATGTGTGATCATGTAAAAGTAACGAACGGTTTTATCTGAAAGTAAAGTATGTTTTATTATAAAACTAGAACTCACTCAGCAACGCTGACTTTGATGTGTTTCCAGTTGGCAGGTAATGATTGCTGAGGATGGCACGGGCGACTACTCAGCTCTTTTGAGATGGCATTCTTTGATTAATGTTTTTGCATTGTAATGCGAACAAACTATTTTTGTAATGAATGTTGTATTAGTTGCAAAAGCATTTACATGGAAATGAAAGTTTGTTTTAGTTTTCCGCTGCGATTCATTAAATACAAATGTAATTATATGTTTTATGTGCGATGAGAACCCAGCTGTAAGCGTCCCGGGAACGGGGCCTTACATTTTAAGGTTGCCGGAAGCATCCGGACTTGCGGCCGGAGGTTTGGCTGGGAAAACGGGGATGAGGGGGGCGGCGGTTTGGGTTATTTTAATCAAATTACACTTTTGGTTCCTCGATTTTCATTAGTTATATTTCATGTCAAAACTTTGAAACAAAGTTTTTAAATTGCAAATTTGACCCCAAACATAATATCACCCTATTTTAGTAGTTAAATAAATTTCTTCTTATATTTTATAAAATCTTTATAGGCTATTAAATTTTACAAGGAATTTTACAATTTAATTCCAATTGTGTAATTAAAACTCATAATTTAGGATAACCCTATAATCTTTATAAAATCCAATTTTATATGATTATTCCATTTATCAATTTTAAAACATTATAAAATAATAAATCTTGTTAATATTAATTATTAAATTATTATGGTGGTTAAGAATAATAATCATTATAGATTTAATTATCTTTATAAATCTCATAGAAATTTTAAAGTCTAATTCCTTTATTTAATGTTTAGAACTTCTTAAATGATATAAGTCTCATAAGTTTATAAACTTATTAAATGAAAGATTACATGTAAATTTTAAATCATCAATTTCACAAAGTTAGTTAAATAACATAGTTGTTGTTTTAAAAACAACAAAATGAAAGAAATAGTTTGAATAATATGCTTATTTATATAACCAATGAAACGGGTTCGGGACCATATTTTAAAAAATAGATATGTTACAATATTGGTGGCCGAGTATGAAACGCGACATGGGAAGTATGTGAGTAAGCGCCTTATTTGCTTGCAAGTGAAGGCCCGCATCAGAAGCTGTTCGGCAAGATCCAACTGTTGGATACACCATAGTGTAAGTGCAAGCATATCACCATGGACTTTACCATGAAGTTACCATGTACCACGCAAGGGTATGATGCCATCTGGGTGATAGTTGATCATTTGATAAAGAGTACCCACGTCTGCCACGTTTGTTTGAGGAATAATAGGTTTCAAGGACAAAACCTATATAAGGGAGTGGACTTGTAACACCCGGATTTTTGAAGAGAAAGAAGAATAAAATAAGTAATGCAATTTAATCCAAGTTAAGGGGTTGAAAATGTGCAAACTACAAAATTTGTTATTATTTTGTACAAAAGTAGCATGGCTGCCCATGCCATGCCACTTTTCACCTTTTCTGCCGATTGTAGAGAGAGAATTAAGTAGAGAGAGCTCTTGGGTTTTAAAGTAAGAAGAAGAAGAAATTGAATTCAAGGTAAGAATTTGTCATTTTAAGTTGTTCTTGCTAGTTATGCTTATGAGTTTGTATGTGTGTTCAGGTTGTGTGATTTGGTGGGTTTTAGGTGGTGGAACTCAAAGTGTGTTTGGGTTTGAGGAAGTTCATTCGAATATTGCATAAGATGAGTTCTTGGACCTCCTTTTTACATGTTTTAACTGATTTTGGAGCTGGAAATTCATGTATGGATGTTTTTATTAAGTGGGTTTTGGTACCCGTATTAATATGTATGTGTGAATGTGGGTGGGGTATGACTTAGGTGCTTTATGATGTTATGATTGTGCCTTGTTCATGTTATGATGCTTAGAATGTTAGAACAAAGGTTAGAACATGATGAATTGATGATGTTGAGACTGATTATGATGTTGATAGAGAGAGTTGGTTGCCCATAACCTGAAATTGGCCCATGCGCCCAACGGTCAAATTTCCTAAGTGTAGTTCCATGCGCCAAAATAGTATCCATGCGCCTAGAATTGGCAGAATTTGGCTAAGTGTTCCATGTGCCCAAACTGCCCATGCGCCTGCATATTGCCAATGCGCCTAGAAATGCCTAAAATGATTAAGTGTTAGGTCATGCGCCCCAATAGTGCCCATGTTCCTAGAACTTTTCCCATGCGCCTAAATGTTCCCATGCGCCTGCATAGTGCCCATGTGCCTAAGACTTAGAATATTTTTCTGAATTTTGGGAAAAAGTAAAATGTTACGCTTTGACTTAGGAGGTTACCGGGGGTAATGTAAGTTGACTTTATGAGGTCTTATGTAATATGATGGTTGATGCTATGTATAGCATGGTTATGTTATGTTAGGTTCCTTGTTATGTATGTTATTTTTCGTGGCTTTGCGTGGTTGTTAATATCAATAAGCGTAAAGTAGTATGTAATGCAAAGCAGAAGATAATGAAAAAAGGAACGTAAAGAATGAAAGAATTCATGCATTAATGAATGAAAGTAATGAAAAGTATTGGAAGCAATGTATGGAGGTTCACACCCAATTAAGGGTGTTAGCTCAACTGTGTGTGGGTTAGCTACCCCGGAAGGATGCACATTGGGGTCTAATCTTTGTGATTGATCATATGTATTGGACCCTTATTGACAGGATCAGTGATCACACGTTTGACGTATTAGGATTCAAAGCAGCGGAATATGAACAAGAATTAGACAAATTGTAGCAAGCAATCGACACTTGTAATCACTAAGAGCGCATACGGTTATAGGGAGAGAATATATGTTTCTGATTTCAAAGAATGTTTACAGATGTAGAATATTTCCAATCAACTCATTCATTACATTCCATCATTCATCCACACTGTTACAATAGGTTGTCACTCCTTATATAGAGTGCAACAATCACTGCTGTTATCACGGAAGTGAGTGACAACTGCAGATCAAATACAAAAGTAACAAACTCTTAACAAACTACTGAAATGTTCACAACTACTGAGAACATATCAGAGTGTTAAGTACAAAATATAAAACTACTGAAACTACAACGACTGAAGAACAAGCTCTTCAGTCGTTTTACAAAACTACTGAAACATAAAATAAAAACTACTGATATCACAACTACTGAAGAAGTACTCTTCAGCAGTTGTGACAAACTACTGAGGCTTCAGTACTTGATCTTCAGACTTTGACCTTCAGGTGTTTCATCAGCTGATGACTTCAGTAGATACCAACAGCTGATGTCTTCAATCTTTGTCTTCAGATTTGTACATCAGTTGTTGATCTTCAGTACTTGTAAACTCTTCAGCTGTTGTACTTCAGTACTTTGGTCTTTCAGCTTCAGCACTTGTGTTCTTCAGCTGTTGTACTTCAGTACTTTAGTTCTTCAGCTGTTGAAGTCTTCAGCACTTGATCTTCAGCTATTGAGGTCTTCAGCACTTGTCAAACTGCTGATGAGTCTTTTAGCAGTTGTTGTGATACCATGTGGGACTTAGAGGTTTTCTGATCTTGGCTCATTGGTTCTTTGGTCCAACAAACTCCCCTGAACCAATGCAGCCAAAACCTCTAACTTATTTATTATCCCACTTATTGATGGCAAAATGTTGGTCTTTTTCCTTCTTGATCAGTAGAGAAGATGACCCATGTAAGCTCCAGCCTGGGAAGAAATCTCAAATATTTGTTTGGCAGAGTATGAATGGGGACTCTGTTTTGGGGAACTGACACAGAGTTGTTATCCCATTCATGAGATTTACTTCCCCATAATGAGTCTGTATGACTCACGAACATAGGCCTCAAGGAGAACAACTTGTTCCTCCTGAGAGAGTTCTTCTACTCCTCCTTCAAGAAGAACTCTGGACCATACTCTCTAGATATCATGAGTCTCTGACATTTTTCAGCTCCTCCACCTACACCCCTACCTATACACCAATATCACTTGATGGGTGTGCCTTCAGGAGTAACTGGAGCTCATTCTCTCTGATGTCTTCAAGCTCTTATATAGCAACCCCTTCTGATCATCTTGTTTTCTAGTAAAGCTTGAGGGGTCTTCTTTGTCTTGGTGACTTTCTTGAATTCATCATGATTTCCCAGGGTGAGACTACAACGGCCAACATGATGGTAGACTCTATTGTTTTTCGTACCTGGCCGTTGTATCTGTGGGTAGTGATAGTTCTTTTATTGATCTAGAACTCACCCTGGGGTCTGGCCATACTCTCACTCTCTCCTTCTGATATTGAAAGGTGTGCCTGAGAGTGTACAGGCCTTTGAGCATGCCCTTTCATGGCTTGAATAGATGATGACTGAGGGAATTCCTTGTCAACCATCTTCAACAGTTGCTCATCGTGCTGTTTCTGCTGTTCTCTTCTTCTATCTTGACTCTGACCATTTCCCTTTGAGAGTCAGTGTGATCATGGGTTGACTTTGGGGTTTTGGTAGCTTCAGAACAGCAGAGAGTGGCAGACTATCATCTTCATCCTCCTCTTCTTCTTTCTCTTCCTCCTCAGCACCCGTCCCCTCCTTCTGGGTACATCACTGGATGATGGTTGTGTTGGTGAAGGGATTGTGTGGTGAAGGATTTGTTTTTGAAGAATGAGGATGTTTGGATTTTGGCTTAGAGATTAGTTGGGAGATTTGAGGGATGGGATCTGTTTGCGTGGGTGGAAGGGAAGGTTGATCCAGCATCTTTGTAGTTAGCTTCGCCTTTGTGAGTTTAGCCATCTCTAACCTTTTACCAGCCCCAGCCTCATCAAGGGCTTCCACCATAATCCCTTTGTTGAATTGCTCAGACAGACAGATTCTGGTGGCTATAGCCAGAATGCTGTCCCTGGTCCATGCGCGAATCTCCACTAATGATCTTCCTAAATATTTTGCAATGAAGCGGATCATTATTTCCAATCTCTCTTTCTCAAGAGCATCATACCCTGCCCATCGGTTTGTATCTCTTGTACTTCCAGCCTTCTAATCTCACTATCCAGTGTGGCTGTGTCAAACCCCTGCCTGAAAAGTTGTTCAATTATTTTATCCATGGATCGGCTGTGTGTAGTGTCAGCTCTTTTGACCAGCTCCTCCAAGGATTTGTCTTCAGCAGTGTGATCATCAGCACTCTCTTTCGCTGTAAGTGAGCAGAGGTTTGCTTTTCTTTCTCCTCCTCTTCCTTCTTCTCTCGTGCTTTTCCTCTTCTTCTCTTTCACTGCAGTACTCTCCCCCTTTTTGGTTGCATTGGAGAAAGGGTTTGTACCGCAGAAAGAGTCTTTTGGACAGCAGCATCAACCAAGGGCTGTAAAGTTGAGGAAAGCCTCTCATCAATGGCTTTGGTTACAATATCAGTGATTAATGGTGTGATGAGAGGGAGGGAATTTTGAAGTGCAGCACCTATTTGCTCAGGAAGGTTCTGTTCCTGAGAAGTAGGGCCTGAAGCAGAGGCAGGTGGTTGAGTTTGGAGTGGCTCAGTGTTTGGGGAACCTTCAAGTGAAGGTGCCATCTGTGGGTGGGTGGAGGCAGATGGTCTTTCTTCTTGTGAGAGTTGGTCAAGTAGGTTTTGCAGCCTACTGACTTTCTCTTCAAGGATTGTGTTCTGGGCAAGAACATCATAGAAAAGCCCAGGTCATCATCAGCCGAAGCTGAATCATCTGACCTCCTGCTTAGAGCAGGATTTACATGCACTGGGTGTAACCCAGTTGATGCATGTGCCCCTTGTGCTTGGTACTGGGGACTTCCAGCCTCAGGACAGTGTCCATCATCAGCTGTTGCCTCTAGTGAGGTCTTAGCAATGTTACCAGCCCCACTCTGATCATGTGCTGAGTCAGAGGAGGTGGCAGCCTCACTAGATATTCTAAGCTCCTTGTCTACACCAAGATAGAAGTGGTAAACCCCTGTGCTGTGGTTCTCATGCACTGTGTTCCTCCCCCTCATTGTAGAGGTATTCCCAGTAGTAAGTGGTTTCTGGGGAGGGGTGAGGAGTGCAGTTGAGTCAGCACTTGTGCAACTATTAAAGTTGGGTTGTGAGGGCGGTTGTTTGGGGTGAAGGGATAGAAGCAGTGTGCACCTGGGGAGGTTGGTGCTCTTCAATGGCAATCCCCTCAAGTGAGGAAGATCCCGATATGTAGGTACCCCTTTTGTGGTTGCTGCAGGCTCTGTTGGGAGGAGACCTGAGCGGCTCTGGCTGGAAGAGTCATTGTATCCACTAGGGGTTTTGGACTAGTGGATATATCCTGCATTTGTGTTGCAGGGGCAACCTCAGGGGACTCAATTCCCTGAGTAGCCGTTTGGGTTTCTTTTTGGTGGGTTTGGTGGGGACTTTGATTTGGAGGTGGTGGCTGTGGGTTCCAGCTTGTGGGTTGTCGCAGCTTGGCAGCCATTTTAAGTGTCCGGTCAGAGTTGTGCCGGGAGTATACTTCCGGCAGAACAGCCGTAGCAGGGACTCCCAAGCCAACAAGTCCCTCAGCATTAAGCTGGTTTGTAATGATGGCCATTATGAACCGTGGATATAGTATCCACGGTTGGCAGTTAGTTTTTGAGCCATATCCTTGAGCTCTAAAAATATTATTTCTGAAAAATTTAGTGGTTGTTTTCTCAAGAATAGAATACATTACCTGCTGCCATTTTGTCGACATTTGATCCCAAGACGATGTCTTAGGGGCCAAACATACATTCACCATGTGAAAATCGGCGCTCAGCTCGCGTCATTAAAATGTTTCTTCATGATAGTGGAGGCACTGAGATCGCCTTGATATCCATGTTGAGCAAAGGATAGATCTATGGTGCCCTTTGGATATCCAGCAGGAGAACTAGCATCATTCAGTTGAAGAATTTGGCGGATTGTTGCAGGAGTGATGACTACTTCTTTGTTGTTTACGACCCGACTGAGGGATGGTGTGTTGTTCTCCCCAGTGGTTACAGTAACATTCATCCAAATTTGTTCAAGGATTCGGCATGTAGTATGGGATTCAGAAGAAATGCCGTGTGTATTGGGACTGAACCATAAGATCGATAGCAGTATCGAACTTAGTCCAGATAGGCGATTTAGTGAGGTAGGCAACACAGTTGTGTCGCGGTTTAATTTGCATGGACGCCATGGAGAAAAGGAAAATTTTGGAGAGGAACGTTAGGTTTGAAGAAGATGAAGCATTGAGAGCTTAGGTTAGGGGATTTTATAGGGTACGGGTAAGAAAACGACTGAAGGATGTGGTGTTAGTCATCAGTAGTTTTAACCGACCGTTGACATGGTATTATCCTTTCAGACGTTGAAACAGCTGAAGTCGTGGTGTTAGGCATCAGTAGTTAGAAAACTACTGAAGACCGTGGTTTTGACTTCAGATGATTGAAACAACTGAGGACTGGTGTTTGTCATCAGTAGTTATGAAACTACTGAAGACAGTGGTTTTGTCATCAGCTGTTGTAAACAACTGAAGACTTGGTATTAGTCATCAGTAGTTATAAAACTACTGAAGACATGGTTTTGCTTCAGTTATTTAGAATGAAACAACAGTAGTACAAACGACTGAAGAGAAATTTCTCATCAGCTGTTTTCGTCAATTCTTAGCTTGTCAGCTGTTTCATACTGTCCTCAACACATTCATCAGCCTTTTTAGCTGATTTCAGTTGTTTCATAGGACATCAGTACTTATCTGTTTGTACTGATTGCAGTAGTTGTAGCTGCATCAGTAGTTGTAACTACATCAGTAGTTTAGAACAGATGAAGTACTTCAGTACTTGTGAGACATTTTAGCCTTCAGTAGTTATAAAAACTGCTGAGGGTAAAAGAGCTCATCAGTACTTATATGTGACATAGTTACTAATGATCATCAGTACTATTACTAAGATCATCAGTAGTTGTCACTTATTCTAGCTGCAGCATACCAAGCCTTAACACCAGGTTTTGGAAAGTTGAACTATCCAAGGCTTAGTAAAAATGTCTGCAAGCTCATCAGCACTAGGCACAAACTTAGGATCAATCAGACCTTTTTCAAAACAATCCTTATAAAATGATGTCTGATCTCTATATGTTTGGTCCTAGAGTGCTGGACTGGATTTTTGAAATGCAAAGAGCTGAAGCACTATCCATTAGCAATGGAGTCTTAGTCTCTGTAATGCCATAATCCAGAAG
Source organism: Flaveria trinervia (assembly GCA_025506515.1). NCBI lineage: Eukaryota > Viridiplantae > Streptophyta > Magnoliopsida > Asterales > Asteraceae > Flaveria > Flaveria trinervia. Next base: position 87,033,846 of record CM046450.1, read on the forward strand.
TTGGTTTTGAAGCCAGAGTACTTGAGATGTACAACTTGCAGCAGCAATGTACTCTGCTTCAGCAGTTGATGTAGCAACTGAGGTCTGTTTCTTGCTCTGCCAAGAAATCAAGCAGTTGCCTAGGAATTGACATCCACCAGAAGTTGATTTCCTGGTCAACTTACACCCTGCATAGTCACTGTCAGAAAAAGCAACTAATTTACCAGAATGTCCAGTGGAATACCATAAACCTAGAGATGGAGTGCCTTGCAGATATCTAAAGATCCTCTTGACTGCAATCAGATGAGACTCTTTAGGTGCAGCCTGAAATCTAGCACAAACACATGTAGCAAACATAATATCTGGTCTAGAAGCTGTTAAATACATCAAGGACCCAATCATACATCTGTAAAGTGTTTCATCAACCACTTTACCTTTCTGATCTGTATCCAGTTGTGTGGTGCTGCACATGGGGGTAGAACAGGACTTACAGTTTTGTAAATCAAACTTTTGCAAAAGATCTTTTGTATATTTGGACTGATGAATAAAAATTCCATCAGCCTTTTGTTTGATTTGCAACCCCAGAAAGAACTGTAATTCTCCCATGGCACTCATTTCAAACTTCTGTTGCATCAACTTTGTAAAGGCATCACACAACTTTGGATCAGAGGATGCAAAAATGATATCATCTACATAAATTTGAACAAGTAGATTATGCTGCCCAGCTTTCTTAATGAATAAAGTCTTATCTATGGAGCCTCTAGTAAAATTGTTTTCCTGAAGAAAGTTTGATAATGTCTCATACCAGGCTCTGGAGCTTGTTTTAACCCATAAAGAGCCTTATCAAGCTTATACACCCAGTTAGGATGTTTATTGTCCTCAAAGCCTGGAGGTTGACATACATAAACCTTTCTTTAATTTTTCCATACAAAAATGCACTTTTGACATCCATTAGAAAAACTTAAGGTTTTGATGAGCAGCATAAGCTAAAAACAATCGAATTGCTTTCAGTCTGGCTACAGGGGCAAAGGTTTCATCATAATCAATACCTTCTTCTTATGCAAACCCCTGAACAACCAGTCTGGCCTTGTTCTTAACAATAAGCCCATTTTCATCAGTTTTGTTCCTAAACACCCATTTAGTGCCTATTGCACACTTACCTGGAGGTAGAGGAACCAGTTCCCACACTTGCTGTTTCTTGAACTGAAGAAGCTCAAGCTGCATGGCATCAACCCATCCATTGTCCTTTAAAGCAATGTGATAATTCTTTGGCTCTTGCTGACTGATGAAGAGAGCATAGAAGCAGAAATTTGACATTGACTTCTTGTTGATACTCCAGCAGTGATATCACCAATGATTTGAGACATAGGGTGATTCTTCAGATCTTGATACACAATGAGATCTGTGCAAGTGTTTGTAGCAGGCTCAGTAGCAACAGATGGTGATGGTGAATCATTTCCTTGAAACCAATCAGTGGATGGTAATTCAAAGGAAGTTGAAGACGAAGAGATCTCATCAGCATTTGTTGTGGATGGTGCTACTGGCTACAGGATATCAGGTCTAGCTGAGTCAGGCAGCTGATCACTAAACCTGAAGAGGTGAGTACTGCAATCATCATCATCATCAGCAGTACCACCAGGTGGTGATCTGTTGACAGGAGCAACAGCAGGAGTTTGATAAGGAACATATTGCAGTATGTCCAAATCAAATAACTCCACAGGGCTTTGTGGAATCTTGTCCTTTGGAGATTCATTGAACTTAACATGTAGAGTTTCTTCAACCATCTTTGTTCTGCAGTTGAAGACTCTGTATGCTTTGCAAGTATATGAATAACCAACAAAGTACCCTGCATCCACCTTAGGATCAAATTTATGGAGTTGATCCTTTGTGTTGAGAATAAAAGGGGACACCCAAATGCTTTGAAAAATGAAATCAGAGGAGCCAAATGATGGAGGACTTCATATGGAGTCTTCATCAACCTCTGATTTACTAAAACTCTATTTTGCACATAGCAAGCTGTGTTGACAGCTTCAGCCCAAAGGTAGTGGCAAACCTGAGTCAGCCAGCATGGACCTTGCAGCTTCAATGAGGGTCCTGTCTTCTCTCCACACTACTCCATTTTGTTCTGGAGTCCTTGGAATGCTGAACTGCCTTTTGATTCCCTTTGAAAGATAGAAGTCATCAAGTGTATATTTCTGAACTCAGTTCCATTGTCACTCCTAATACACTTGACGGGAAGGGAATACTGTTTCTCAATATACAGCACAAAGTGAATAATCTTCTGTGCACCTCATCCTTTGAATGTAGAAAGAAAGTCCATACAAATCTGGAGTAATCATCCACAATTACCAGACAGTATTTCTTCTTGCCATGCTCATTACTTTCACAGGACCAAATAGATCCATATGCAGTAATTGCAAGCAGGCAGTGGACTTAGACTTTCAATAGGAGGGAATGAGACTTTGTGCTGTTTTCCTCTTAAACAAGCAGTGCAGGTTTCATCACAGTGGAACTCCTTTATTGGTAAGCCTCTGACTAAACTATTGTGGGTAAGCTGATTCATGTTTTTGAGATTAACATGACCCAGCCTCCTGTGGCACAGTTTAGATTCTTGAGAAGAGGCTTTGGAAAATAGGCAAGGATTGCCTTTGTGATCTATCTTCTTAGAAAGATCTAAGGCATACACTCTTCCTGTCCTGTTGGCTGTCAGGAGAGTGTGATCATCCAACACCTTGTCAATCAATGTAAAACTTTGGATGACAGAATCCTACAGTTTTGACTGGTGAAAAGGGCAACATGGCCTTTATCACACATTTGACTGACACTTAAGAGATTGTACTTGAGATTTTCCACATGATTAACATCATCAAATTTGATTTCTCCATTGGAGACAAAGCCCTTACCGATGATGTAACCCCTAGCATCATTGCCAAAGAGACAAATCCCTTCTTTCCTTGAGAGTAGTCATGAAGAAGAGAGCTGTTCCCAGTCATGTGCATAGATCCCCCACTGTCTACATACCAGATGCTACTTTGGCATGTTGAAGAACCCTGCAATAATAAACAATTAGTTAGTTTTAGAGACCCAAACCTTTTTGGTTTTGGGCCTGGTCTCATCAATAGATGGTAAACTAACAGGTTTATTTGAAACAACAGCCTGAGAGGAAGAAGATGGTGTAGAAGAGGAGTCCTTTGGCTTGGACCTCCTTTTCTGTGGTTTCAACATAGGAGCATCTAGTTGGAACTCTACCCAACAGATGTTGAACCATCATAACCAGCTGTGTCTGATTTTGTGATAAAGCTTTCAGCTCATCAGACACATTGCTAGTGGAGTTTGATAAGTTCCTATGTTGCACCTTCTTCTTCTGAGCACCCTCAGCTGTCACTTGTTTAACCCCTTCCTTTTTGGATTTCTTTGAGGACTTGAGGGTTACAGGTTTTGATGTTGCTGATACAAATGTGGTCTCAAACTCAGTTTTCATTTTTAACCATTTTCTCATTAATTTCTTCTTTTAGTTTGAGTTTGGAACCTCTTTTGTACCAACAATCATCTGTAAGATGATTGAACAAACCACATACTTCACATGGTTTCTTCTTCATCTTAGGTTGATCATCAACTAAAGAGGATGAAGCAACAGAAGACTTGTTCTTCAATGCTTTGGAAGCATTGTTTGCTTTCTTGACACCTCTTTAGTAGTCTTCAAACTCTTTCTACTGGCCAGTTTTCTTCTCTTCAGTACTGACAGCAGTTGAAGTTTGAACTTCAGGTGTTAATCCTGCTCTCTAGTCCTTTTAGGACCTTCAGAATTAACTCCTGAGTTGATCAACTCATTAATCATGTGAATGTCAGCATTTGAACCATCAACATCAGCTGATAGGTTCAAAGAGGGCTTGATGCTGACTGCTACTTCTGATTGTGCTGTATCAGAAGGTAGATCACATGATGTGATGGATTGGTTATCACTCTCACCATCAGATTCTACTCTCTGCTTGGGGTAAATCTGTAGGTGGAGCAGTGTGATTGTAACCAATTCCAAACTTCACATTTGAAGCAGATTGCTTACTAAGAAGCATTTCAAAATCTTTGCATGATTGTACCCATCTATCACACTCTACCTAGGTAACTGCAAGGGTTTCTTTGAGATCTTTGTACTTCTCTAGAAGTACTTCTTCTCTAGCCTTATCATCAATTATTTGGCAATTCAGTATATAAATCTCATCATCTTTATCTTTAAGCACAGACTCAAACTCAGCTTTATTTTTGGAAATTGTTTGTTCTAGCTCAATGTTCTTATTAGTTAGAGCTACATTTGCTTCTCTAATGGAGGCAAATGCTGCTATGCATGGTTCAGAACATAATTTGGCTTTTGCCTCAGAGGATACCTGTGATACCTGAGGTAGATGTAGGCATTAGAACATGAAGTATCAGCAGACTCCAAAGCCATAAGAGCTAGATTCCAAAAGGACTGTCACCACCATGTTGACCAGCACCTGAGAACAGTTGATCATGACCAGACATGTCATCTGGTAAACTGCTCCAGTCAACAACTCCTGGGGTGAAAGCTGTGTGTTGAGGTTGAGTTTGTTGATGAGATTGGAAGGCTGAGTTCAGGTAGTGCATGAGGTTGTGGTGCCATAGGAACTTGAACTTGATTTGATTGTGGCATGTAATAACAAGGGTAAGGATATGGCATTTGACCTGAGGAACAAAATATGCTGGAGATTGTTGTTGAGGATGATGACTAGAGGTGACAGGATGTTGGCCTCTGTGTTGTTGACTATTGCCAGGAAAAGTCACAAAGGGTGCAGTGGAGTTAGATCCAGTTGATCTACACTCTCTTGCAAAGTGTCCAAGCCTTTGGCATTTGTGACACCTCATTTGCTCTTGTCAAAACCAACTTTGGTTTGCCAGAGAGTCCTGGGAATTTTCTTCCAGTTCTTTTATAGAACTTCTGAGATCTGATATTTATCAAGGCCATTTGGCTCAAAATATCCATCTCTTCTAAGTCTCATCGGCAATCCCCTTGAGATCATCCATAATGAAGCATTGTCATTATTACACCCAGTAAAGTGACCATCAACACTCACAAATGCAGAATCAGAATTGCTTGAAGAGAAATTAATATGCTCATCATACTGGCATTCAGATGAAGCATATTCTGACTCATGACCCACCAAGGCAGTGTTGCCTGGTACAAAGTCTTCAGTGAGCTTTCCAGATGAAGACACTTTCTCTTCTGTTCTATCTCTCTCTCAAAAGTGAGCAGTTTCCCATGGAGTTGGGTGAGAGATAGTTTGTCCAAACTTGCACTGGAGCGTAGGACAATAGTATATGTGTCCCATCTCTCAGGCAGTGATCTGAGAAATCTGTTATTCATCTGAATATTTGTGTACTCAAGTTTGACCATTTTTAGTTCAGAGATCAAACAAGAGAACCGCTCATATTGTTGAGTCAATGTCTCACCCTTTCTATGAGAGAATGTCTCATATTGTTGGGCAAAAATTTCTCTATTATTTGCCAAGACCTCATCTGTTCCTCCAAATTGTTCTTTCAAGGCATTCAGAGGTCATGGGCAGTTTCATGATGCATTAGCCCAGAATATTTTCATTTGGCAGTGCCATGGCCAGGATTCCATGGGCTTTTGCATCAATTTCAAGCAACTTCTTATCCTCATCTGAGTATTGCTCCCTCCTCTTCGGAACCATTTGATTGGTTTCCGGGTTATTCACCATAGGCTTGTGTGGACCATGTACCACTGATGTCCAACACCCTGCGCTGTTAACAGATAGGTGATGGAGCATACGTCTTTGCCATATGTTTACTCATTCCTAACCAGCATCGGTGGCTTGGTTGAGGAACCAGTATTGTGAGGATCATTGGAGGGAGTAGTCATTTTCAGTTCAAAAACAATTTAGTTCAGGCTTTTAAAAGTTTTAAACAAACCACAACAAACTCAATGAAAACCAAGAGAAGATCTCAGGATGAATGATCAGAAATACAGAAAATTCAATCTCTATAACCGTTTCTTGCAATGACAAAAGCTAATTCAATCAAACTTAGATCTTGAATAGCAGTTTCAATGATCAATTATTAGATCGATCAATGATTAACCTGCTCTGATACCATTTGACAGGATCAGCGATCACACGTTTGACGTATTAGGATTCAAAGCAGCGGAATATGACAGAATTAGACAAATTGTAGCAAGCAATCGACACTTGTAATCACTAAGAGCGCATACGGTTATAGGGAGAGAATATATGTTTCTGATTTCAAAGAATGTTTACAGATGTAGAATATTTCCAATCAACTCATTCATTACATTACATTCATTCATCACCACTGTTACAATAGGTTGTCACTCCTTATATAGAGTGCAACAATCACTGCTGTTATCACGGAAAGTGACAACTGGCAGATCAAATACAAAATAACAAACTCTTAAAAAACTACTGAAATGTTCACAACTACTGAGAACATATCAGAGTGTTAAGTACAAAATATAAAACTACTGAAACTACAACGACTGAAGAACAAGCTCTTCAGTCGTTTTACAAAACTACTGAAACATAAAATATAAAACTAAAACTACTGATATCACACTATTGAAGAAGTACTCTTCAGCAGTTGTGACAAACTACTGAGGATTCAGTACTTGATCTTCAGACTTTGACCTTCAGTGTTTCATCAGCTGATGACTTCAGTAGATACCATCAGCTGATGTCTTCAGTCTTTGTCTTCAGACTTTGTACATCAGTTGTTGATCTTCAGTACTTGTAAACTCTTCAGCTGTTGTACTTCAGTACTTTGGTCTTTCAGCTTCAGCACTTGTGTTCTTCAGCTGTTGTACTTCAGTACTTTAGTTCTTCAGCTGTTGAAGTCTTCAGCACTTGATCTTCAGCTGTTGAGGTCTTCAGCACTTGTCAAACTGCTGATGAGTCTTTCAGCAGTTGTTGTGATACCATGTGGGACTTAGAGGTTTTCTGATCTTGGCTCATTGGTTATTTTGGTCCAACACTTATCGCTTGTCCTAGGTACTGAGTCAACTTTGTGCATAATATTCGAGGTCTATGATAGACCTTAGGACTAGTAACCAGCTTTGTGCACAATGTTCGGGGTATAGCACATGGCATTGGTCCGGAATGAAAGATGAATTATAGTGATGAATGTACTTGCCCTAGGCCCAAGGGTCAGCTTCGTGCACAATGTTCGGGGTACATACATGTCATCGGAAGTTAATGAATGTACGTAAGGTATGGTAAAAAGATAACAAATGATAACGATGATGTACGATGATGAACGAACAGAAGTTAACGAATATGATGAAAAAGATAATAATAAATTATTATCTATGGTATGTTATGATTATGATCATGTATGGAAGTAAGTTGATTTGTTGGAGCATATATTGTCATATATAGTGTGTCTGTCGCTTGATGAATAGTCTAGGCTTAATGTATTACACCTGATATGTTGTAAACACATGAAACTGGGTCATTTGCAGGAGCATATCCGAATGAGACTCAGTCGTACGACGAGCCATGCTAATGGACCAGTCATGCGACTGAGAGATGCGATTGGGGAATTCTAAGACTGTACCATAAGAATGGTCCAGTCGTACGATTGAGCCATAGAATGGTCCAGACGTACGATTGAACCATACGCATGGTCCAGTCGTATGATTGAACCATACGCATGGTCCAATCGCACGAATGAGCCCAGTCGCATCTAATATGGGCCGAAGCCTATATATACCAGTTTCAATGCGTAGAGAGATAAGGATTTTAAAAGGAGTCTGTCCGGAGCCTAGGATTGCCAAATGAGAGGGGAGATCATGCCCGATCTCCCCTTGCCAAGAGTCTTGATTCTTATGTTGTAACGAGCTTGTAATCATTAGGTTTTATCAATGAAACCATTTATTATAGTTCGTGTTATTGATTGTCTCTTGGTTTTTGCTGTTGTTTATCCTTCCATCAAGAATACGCTCGGATGTTTACCGATCCAGCCGACTTCACAATTGGTATCAGATCCGGTTACTGCTTGAATGATCTAACAATCATTCTAGCAACCCGAGCTCTGATTTCTGGATCTATTTCAGGTTCTTTGATGTTAAACCCACTTTGTGTTCTTTGTGTTTTGATCAGATCTGGTTACGTGTGGTGTTTCTATGTTAAAATCGAACTCGAAACCACGTTCCTATCACCCCTGCGAATCTTATGATGTCTATTTCGGTTCGGTTCATGTAAAAGTCATAAGATTAGGGTTTTTGGCAGTTTTGGCGGCTGGAGATCCAAAAATCTGGGTGCAGAATGGTTCATGCGACTGGACCATGAGACTGGACCAGTCTTATGTCCATTCGTATGACTGGACCATGAGATTGGACCAGTCTTATGTCCAGTCATGATGTCCAGTCGTAAGACTGGACCAGTCTTATGTCCAAACGTGAGACTGGACCAGTCTTATGTCCAGTCATGCTACTGGACCAGTCTTATGTCCAGTCATGCTACTGGACCAGTCTTATGTCCAGTCATGCTACTAGACCAGTCTTATGTCCAGTCATGCTACTAGACCAGTCTTATGTCCAGTCGCATGAATATGGCATTCGTATCATTCATTCACACCAATTGTGATATTTTTCTCCATGTCATACGAATGAAAGGTGTTCCAGACCAAAAAAAATATAAAATAAAATATAAAATAACTGGAACTACCTTTTGCACAGATTTGAGGATGAGCAAAGTACATTCACCCTGAGGTTCTTTTGTCAAATAAGTTCGATGGATACCCCATTATTTATTGGACTTCCAGAATAGTTGATTGTAGTTAGAACACAAAAGATAGGAGAGAAGATGTTAGCAGTTGGTGCTGATTTTGTGGGGTAGTTAGGAGCATCTGACTACTTATGGACCAATCAAGTTATATTTATCCGCACAGAGAGGATTCTCATTCTTAGGGGGAATCCATGTATAGAGAAATTGAAGACGCAATCAGAAAGTGATGATGTGAGCAGGTTTTTGATGATGAATCTACGTGCATGTTGATTTGTTTGATATTGTCAGTTGTGGATTGGAACCTTCAACCTTTTTCCCAATACACCGTATGAAGACGCCAGGAGAGCACAATGTTTATATATTGGGATATGCTAAATGTGAGGGGGAATTTCTACAGTTGTTAATGTTAATCAGGTTAGACTATGTGAAGATTGAAGCAATGGAAAACTGTTCATGTCATTATCTGGAAAAGTTAGTCATATGGGGAATCTTGCTGTTATGATGGTGTTCTTCAAAGTAAACGAAAGCTATTATGCCTAAATTCATTTTTAGGGATACTGTAGCAACCTGACGGATCGGCAACATTGGCTAATATGGTTGTTCGTTTGATTCTATTGTAAACTGGAGCAAAGATTGATTGAAGATTGTAAGAGGTGTTATCTACTATTCGCAAGCAGCGTTCAAGGGGGAATTTGTTTGAGCATATATTGTCATATATAGTGTGTCCGTCGCTTGACGAATAGTCTAGGCTTAATGTATTACACCTGATATATTGTAAACACATGAAACTGGGTCATTCACAGGAGCATATGTGAATGAGACTCAGTCGTACGACTGAGCCATGGTAATGGACCAGTCGTCCGACTGAGAGATGCGATTCGGGAATACTAAGACTAAAACATAAGAATGGTCCAGTCGTACGATTGAACCATACGCATGGTTCAGTCGTACGATTGAACCATACGCATGGTCCAATCGCACGAATGGGCCCAATCGCATCTAATATGGGCCGAGGCCTATATATACTAGTTTCAATGTGTAGAGAGATAAGGATTTTGAGAGGAGTCTGGCTGGAGCCTAGGTGCTGCCGGATGAGAGGGGAGATCATGCTCGATCTTCCCTTGCCAAGAGTCTTGATTCTTATGTTGTAACGAGCTTGTAATTGTTAGGTTTTATCAAAGAAACCTTTATTATAGTTCGTGTTATTGATTGTCTCTTGGTTTTGCTGTTGTTTATCCTTCCATCAAGAATACGCTCAAATGTTTACTGATCCAGCCGACTTCACATGATTTTAACGAAAGTGAAGTATTTTATTTATAAAACTAGAACACACTCAGCAAAGCCGACTTTTATGTGTTTCCAGTTGACAGGTAATGGTTGCTGAAGATGACCGGGGCAACAACTTGACATTTTTGGATGGCATCCATTTTGTTTATGATGATGGTTTTGTATTGTAATACGAGCAAACAATATTTTGTAACAATTATGAATGTTGTATTATTTTGCAAAAGCACTTATATATATATACATACATACATACACACACACACACACACACACACACACACACACATATATATATATATATATATATTATATATATATATATATGAAATGGTTTGTTTAAAGGAATTCCGCTACAATATTTTAGTAAAGTTAATGTATGTTTATGTATAATGATTGACCAGCTATAAACGTCTCGGGAACAGGGCCTTACATTTGATCATGATTAGGATGTTACCCGCATGCTAGAGTGATCATGGAAGATGTCTAATGTGTTAGATTATTATAATTGGATCATTTGATTACTTGGTGAATCTATGGAAAATCTAGGTGTTCTTGGAAAATGTGCAAGTATGAAATTTTGTACAACTTATGAAGTTATGATACAACATAGAAAGTGAATATTATATGATTGTTTATTGACTTGTATAAATACTATTTGGGTATGTGATGATGGGTATCATATATGTCTGCGGATCGGATGACCTTACTTTGTAGAATTAGCAGGGTTTAGGATATGTAGTTGTAATTGGCTTCACATGGCACGTTGTGAGTGACTAACCCAATGTGTAAAGTATAGTGGAATTTAATTATGAACATGTTTAGTATGATGAATTGATTAGCATGTGTTATATGATAACCTAAGTTACATGAAAAGCATGATGAGATTTGAGGGTTGCAATGTGGCTTACGTGAATAACATGTATGATAACCATGTATGATGAATTGCTATACTTGATCAAATGAGATTTCAATTAACATGTACTAAGTTAAACTAGAGTTGTTAAGATTTCTATGTACATGAACTTATGTACTTGCGTGTTCTATGTAACCTTTGAAGGGTTGTCTTTCCATCCATCATTAGTTCTTTTTTTATCATTGTCTTTGCACATCAGGTGAGCTCATGCCCCACTATTTTATAAACACTCTTTTGGGGGAGGTAGCATACTTGTTCACAAATTCTATATTATTGTCATTATTATAAGTTATGTATGTTTTAACATAGTGCATAATACCTTGAAAGTCCTCACACTTTCGAATCACTAATAATTATAACTAGCGGAAAATCTTGGGTAGTACTACTGGGTTTGACAAGCCCCACCTATGCGACTTGAGGTCAATCGGGTGCAATATTGTCCTAAGCACAAACATTGTCACGATCTGTTATGTGGTGATGGGAGGCAACAAACACAACACAATCAGCTTCGATCCCAAAATCACTACGGTTATTACTTGTGAATATAGACTAGTTTCTATTTCAATACACTTCTTATGTTATACAAATGTTATTGTTTATGTTAAACGCAACTCTTGAACTCACTAACCATTGTGTGGACATTTTTAGTATGTTATTCTCAGGTCGTTAACTCAGGTTGCCATTAGGAGCACGTCACGGGTCCAACATGCATTCTAAGTCTTCATCTTAAGTCATAACACTTGGATTTTATTTATGAGATTTAAATATTGGGCTGGCGTGTGTTTTGCTAAAATTTACATTTATATACATTGGGTTTGTCTTATTTACAAAACACTTCCGCACAGTTTTAAAGTTTGAACTTTGATTGGTTTTATTATAATGTGGCATATAATATCGTTCTGAGTAACTAGTGACTATAACCCTGGTTTGTTCACATGCCTCGGCGTAAAACTCAGCATGTGGATTTTAAGGGTGTGATAGATAAAATATGTCTAAGATCATTTAATTTTGTATGTATTAATAAATTATTAAAATAAAATATTTATATTTTAGATTTTTTAGTTAGCTTACTTATTTAAAACAATAACTATTTAATATGAGAGAGACAATAAAATACAAATATAATCTCATTTGTATTAGTATATTTTAGTACAAAAAAGAAAGTGAATTGATTGTTTTTTATAATTTTTGTATTTATTATAAGAGAGAGGCGAAAAATGGTTTTTTTGATATGCTAAAATTATGACACGTGTCCTTTAATATGCTACAATGATAACAATTGTCTTAAGAAAACCTTTTTTTATTATATGTTATAGATTACTTTATTTATAATAATATAAATGAACATTATATTTATATTTTTATTATATTTTTACTATTTAAATTAAGTATTATATTATCAACCAATACTATCTATCAAATATTTACATAGTTATAACAATAATAACTATAATAATAATAATAACAATAATAATAATATTATTATAAATAATAATAATAATAATAATAATAATGATATTAATAATAGCAATATTTAAAGTTGGTCGAAAAAGGGACTTAGTAGCACCCGTGCATCAGACTAGCCAATTTATTAAACATAACATACAGAAAGCAATAATTAATATCTATATTATCTATACTATTTATAAAAATTTTAGAATGTCAAAATAATAATTTTATGTTGACTTTAAGAAATATAGGGTTAGTATAATAATATTATGGTTGATTTTTATTTAACCTTTTTAATCTATAAGATATCATTGAATTTAATAATAATTACAATAATAATAATAATAATAGTTATAGTAATATTATTTAAAGTAATTATAATAGTTATTTACAAAATAAAATAATTTTAGTAACAAGTTATCAAACTAAAAATATACAAGTTCTCAAAACTGATCCAATTTTTGAATTTGTTAAGTCGCTGGATCGGTTGACATCCGAGCGTGTTCTTGACGGAAGGAAACAAAAACCAAAACCAAGATACAAACAATAGAACGAACAAGAATATAATGGTTTCATTTATAATACCTAATGATTACAAGCTCGTTAAACATAAGAATTAAGACTCTTGGCAAGAGGATATTGAGCATGATCTCTCCTCTCATCCGGCAACACCTAGGCCCCGGGCACACTCCTTAACCTTGTCTACACAATGAAACCGGTATTTATAGGCCTCAACCCATATCAGATACGACTGGGCCCATTCGTACGATTGGACCATGTGTATGGTTCAATCGTACGACTGGCCCAATAGCATCTCTTAGTCACACGACTGGTCCATTAGCATGACTTAGTTGTACGACTGATTCTCATTCGCATATGCTGCTACAAATGACTCAGTTTCATGTGTTTACAACATATCATGTGTATTACATTAAGGCTAGACTATTCGTCAAGCGACGGACACACTATATATGACAATATATGCTCCAACAAATTCCCCCTTGGACGTTGCTTGCGAATAGTAGATAACACCTCTTACAATCTTCAATCAATCTTTGCTCTGGTTTCCAATAGAATCAAATGAAAAACCATATTAGCCAATGTTGCTGATCCGTCAAGTTGCTACAGTATCCCTGAAAATGAATTTAGGCACAATAGCTTTCGTTTACTTTACAGAACACCATCATAGCAGCAAGATTCCCCATATAACTGATTTTTCCAGATAATGACATGAATACTTTTCCATTGCTCCAGTCTTAAAACATGCTAACCAGATTAAGATTAACCCTGTAGAAATTCCCCCTCAAATTCAACATATCCCAATATATAAACATTGTACTCTCCTGGCGTCTTCATACGGTATATTGAGCAAAAGTAGAAGGTTTCAATCCACACTTGACAATCTCAAACAAATCAGCATGCACTCAGATTAATCATCAGAAACTAGCTCACGTCATCACTTTTTGATTGCGTCTTCAATTTCTCTATACATGGATTTGTTGGACCAAAAGAACCAATGAGCTAGATCAGAAAAACCTTTAAGTCCCACACACATCGAAACAACTGAAGTGGTATACAACAGCTGAAGACAAAGTCTGAACATAAAGTCTGAAGACAAAGTCTGAAGACAACAGCTGAAGACAAAGTCTGAAGATAAAGTCTAAAGACAAAGTCTGAAGATAAAGTCTAAAGACAAAGTCTGAAGACAACAGCTGAAGACAAAGTTGAAGGGCTTTAACAAGTTTATCAAAGTTCATATAAGCATGTATATATGAAAAACGCAGCGGATAATAAGTTTTAAAACTTGCTAATATGATTATGATTAAAACCATTTAATAAGCAAACCCAAAACCATGGATCATTATACGAGATGCATACATAAGATATAAGTAAGATGTTAAAAAACAACCTTAGGAGCAGCAGAAAATCGATATTGAAGAGGTGAAAAGGATGAGATTCGTGGCTGAATCTTCAAGCAAGAAGACCTCAAGATGGTGATACCCCAAGCCACAAACGAACCTCTTGAATGCTAGGTTTCTTGACACCAACTTTTAGCAACAAAACCCCTTTTTGATGCTGAAACTTTTAGCTTTTCTTTTTGCCCTTTTCTCTTCAAATTCGAAAGGTGAGAGAGAGAGCAAGAGGAGAGCCAATCTGCCTTTGCATGTAAGAGAGAAGTCCCTTGGAAGGATTGAGTCTAAAACATTTAATCTAGTGTGTTTTCAAGACAAAGACGGACCCCTCAAGCTAGTGGGCGGCCGAAAAATCCATTTGAAAATGGATTCCCACACTTTGTTTTGTTACACAATCAAATACTCACTTAACCCTTATGTTTATAAAGTTAAAACATATTTAAACTTTATAAACTTAGTACTTTTATTTGTTCTTATTTAGTAAGACTAAATAATGAAAAACAAAAGGTACCATATGAACAATTATCCATATAATGATGTTCATCTACAAAGGCAAGGATTTAGAAAACCCATTTTCTAAATTGGTGTTATAATTTATTGGTGTTTGTTTAGCTTGTTATTGGGTATGACCCGACTTGGATCATATCACACTAGCCACATCAACTTAATATGCATCTTGGGCAGATCAGGTCTTTTCAATCTCCCACTTGCACAAGATTCATAGAAGGTTGATGCAAGTAGAAAATAACGCCTAGCAACGGTTTGCTACCCCTAATGTATATGATTAAGTGCCATTCAATAACATCGTCCTCCTTAAGTACCTTGAAATGTTTTAGGTGAATTAATCATCTATCCTTTTGTTTCAGATGTCATGTTAAATCCCAGAGACACAGAATCGTCATTCTCTGTTGATTTAACTTTAACAGGCCTTAGACATCTAACTCTCAACGAATAAGAGGAACAAATTCCATCTTGACTACATACGTCTCTCACAATCACCTCATGTCATACCTGAACTCAGCCTTATGTACTGCCAATATTTCAGAACAACAAAGAACTAAGTCAAAGTACAATACTTGGTGAATATCAAGACCCAATATGTATCTCAGGTCTGAGGATAAAATGATATTCGCCTTTACTCAATATCTCTTATGACTAATCACAAGGATTCCATGAAGAAATAATTAAGAGCGGGTCAGTCCTATACCTATATCCTATAGATATCAATGAACTTTGGTAGCAACCTCTTGCTTTATATTCATACCTTATGAATATCAACCAATCCAAGTTCATTATAGTCTTACATTCACAGTTGTTCCCACAAGCATGATCGACTACGGACGTTTAGAATAACTTATTTATTCACGGATTTAAAACTTGCTAAAATAGAAGAACAAATGAAAGTTATAACCATATAATTAAGTCAAAAAACATAAGTTCCAATATCCAAATACAAGATATAAAATCAAATCCAGTCACTAGTATATCGAAATCCCATGGCACAAGCATGACCTTCATGCTTTGCCTTTTCAAGGAGTTTTGTGAGTGGATCTGCAATGTTTTTATCAGTGTGAACTTTGCGAATACATATCTTTCCCTTTTCAACTTCATCCCTTATGTAGTTGAATCTACGCTCAATGTGCCTTGTTTTCTGATGTGCACGTGGTTCCTTGATTTGTGCAATCGCACCCTCGTTATCACAAAGAATCTCCAGAGGATCCTGAATGGAAGGGATTACCCCTAGATCGGCTATGAATTTCTTCAACCATGCAGCTTCCTGTGCTGCCAATGAAGCGGCGATGTATTCTGACTCTGTAGTGGACAATGCTACGACTTCTTGCTTTGAGCTTTTCCAAGAAACAGCTCCCCCATTCAGGATAAAGATGTACCCCGATTGAGATCGTGAATCATCTCGATCGGTTTGGAAACTCGCATCCGTGTACCCTTTACAACGAGTTCCTCTTCACCAGACCCGTAGATCAAGAACATGTCCTTAGTCCTCCTTAGGTACTTTAGGATGTTCTTGACAGCCATCCAATGACCATCACCAGGATTTTGCTGGTATCTACTTGTCATGCTTAAAGCGTATGACACGTCTGGTCTAGTGCATATCATTGCATACATGATGGATCCTATAGCAGATGCATATGGGATTGCCTTCATTTTATTCTGCTCCTCCTTTGAGCTTGGACATTGAGTCGTACTCAATATTGTCCTCTCTGAATAGGTACAGTACCTTTCTTAGAGTTTTCCATCTTGAACCTTTTCAAGATTTTGTCAATGTATGCACTTTGATTCAAACCAATCAGCCGCCTCGATCTATCCCTATAGATCTTATTCCCAGAATATAGGCGGCTTCACCAAGATCCTTAATGGAAAAGCAGGTTCCAAGCCAGGCTTTTACACCTTCCATTGTTGGAACGTCATCCCAAACAGTAGAATGTCATCGACATATAATACTAGGAAAGTTATTATGCTCCCACTAGCCTACTTATACACACAAGCCTCATCAGCATTTTTGATGAAGCCAAATTTCTTGACTTCCTCATCAAAACGGTGATTCCAGCTTCTTGACGCTTGTTTCAATCCATAGATTGATTTCTTTAACTTTCATACTTTATTAGGATGTTTTGGATTAACAAAACCTTCAGGCTGAACCATATAGACATCTTCCTCAAGATATCCATTCAGGAAAGCGGTTTTGACATCCATTTGCCAAATCTCATAATCATAATGAGCAGCTATGGCAAACAATATCCTTATTGACTTTAGCATCGCAACAGGTGAGAAAGTTTCATCATAATCAACTCCTTGAGTTTGAGTAAAACCCTTTGCTACAAGTCTAGCCTTATAAGTATCCAAGTTTCCATGCATGTCAGTTTTCTTCTTGAAGATCCACTTACTTCCAACTACCTTGGAGTTGAGAGGTGGTACAACAAGTTCCCAAACTTGATTGTCATGCATGGATTGCATCTCAACGTTCATGGCTTCAAGCCATTTGACACAATCCGAATTGGACACTGCATCATGGTATGTGGTTGGTTCATCTGATTCTACCACATAGCATCCATCCATGAAAGATCCGTATCTTTCAGGTGGATTACTAGTTCTGCCACTCCTGCGAACGTTTTGTGTGTATCGATCAACCACTTGATCATCTTCAACATCCTCATGTTGAGTGCTGGTTTCAACCAAACGTGCACTGGTTTGTGGTTCTTGATCCTCCTCAAGATCCACTGTTCTACTGCTAGTTCCTTCCATAAGGAACTTTGCTTCTAAGAACTCACCCTTTCTGGCAACAAACACCTTTTGTTCCAGTGGATCATAGAAATAATATCCCATAGAATCTCTAGGGTATCCTATAAAAATACACTTGGTGGATCGGACTTCCAATTTGATTGGGGTGGGAGTCTTAACATAAGCCTCACAACCCCAAATCCTTAAGTATGATAGGGATGGAACTCTTCCATGCCATATCTCAAAAGGTGTCCTTTCCACCTTTTTGGTTGGGGCCATATTTAAAATATGGGCCGCGGAGAGCAAAGCGAAACCCCAAAATGATAGAGGTAATGTGCTTCTAGCCATCATAGATCGGACCATATCCATAAGGTTCGATTCTCCTTTCAGACACACCATTATGTTGTGGTGTTCCCGGTGGAGTGAGTTGTGAGACAATCCCACAACTCCTAAGATGATCTTGAAAGGCATCACTTAGGTATTCACCTCCTCTATCGGTACGAAGAACTTTAATAGACTTGTTGAGTTGATTTTCTACTTCATTCTTGAAGATTTTGAACGTTTCAAAAGCTTCATCTTTGTGTCTTAATAAGTACACGTATCCATAGCGACTATAATCGTCGGTAAAGGTAATGAAGTATCTTTCACCATTTCTAGTCATTGGCTTAAAAGGACCACATACATCCGAATGTATGATGCCTAATAAATCTTTTGCCCTTTCGTTAGTTCCACTAAAGGGTGCCTTAGTCATTTTTCCTTGTAAACAAGATTCACATATATCAAATGAATCACATTCATTTGTTTTTAAAAGACCATTCTTTTGAAGTATTTGTGTACGTTTCTTGTTTATATGACCAAGACGACAATGCCAAAGATAGGTATCAGTCATATCCAACTTGAGTTTCTTGGTGTTAGTATGGTACAATGAACTATTTAAAGTATTTTCATGAACCAATTCATAAATACCATTAATGGGAATAGCTTTAAAATAGAACATATCATTTAAAGAAACATGAATATCATTTTCAACAAAAGATATACATAATCATAATGTCTTAATTGAGATACAGAGATGTTCCTAGTCAAACTAGGAGCATACAAAACATTCTTCAAAGTCACTTCCAAACCACTTAGAAGTTTTAGGATGTAGTCCCCACGAGCTTCTACTTTGACTTTGGCTCCATTGCCCATGAAGAGGCTAACATCCCCTTGATTGAAGTCCCTACTTCTTTTGAACCCTGCAACAAATTGCAAATATGAGTTCCACATCCGGTATCCAATACCCATGTGTTGGAAGATATGACATTAAGATCAATATGAATCATGTAAATTGTACCTGAGGTTTGCCCCGCATCCCTCTTTTCCTTCAACTCTTGAGATAGACGGACATTTTCTCATCCAATGCCCTATCTCACCACACTTGAAGCATGGTCGTTTGCAGCAACCTTTTGCTTCTTTTGATTGGGCTTCGGAGGTTCCGCCCTAACAACCATCTTCCCTTTTCCCCAAACGTGCCCTTCCCTTTGGCAACATTTGTCTTAGGTGGGGGTTGAGGCCTTTTCTTCTTCCCACCTTCATTGATGGTGAGAACAGGTAAAACCCTTTTACCCATTCCCGCCTCGGCCGTTTTGAGCATTGAATGAAGTTCATTTATGCTCTTGTCCCATCCGTTCATGTTGTAGTTCATGACGAATGCCTCAAACCTTTTAGTTAGGCCATTAAGGATCAAATCCGTGGCCAACTCCTTTGAGACAGGACAATTTAGCCTTTGGAGGCGGTCAATATGGCTTTTCATCTTGAAACATAAGATGAAACCGATTGGGATTCCTCCATCGACAGGCATGAAGCGCTCGAACCGTTTCGAAGCGCTCCACCCTAGCTTGTTGCTGGAATGTTTCCCGCAACTGGGTGATCATGTCATAAGCTCCATGAAGCTCATATTCTTTTGGAGGTCGGGTGTCATACTCGCTAACATTAGGCAAGAGACTTGGATGGAGTCTTCCATATATTTAACCCAATCGTTATAGGCCCCTTCATCCTCCTCGTTGGGTTCATCGGGGATGGGATCATCAAGGATATAGGCCCGCTTTTCTTGCTTGAGAAAGATTCTCAAGTTGCGGTACCAATCCATGAAGTTGTTAGGTGTTAGACGATCCCTTTGAAGGATCGCCCTAAGAGATTGGTTGTTTTGGGTTAGTACATCGTTATTAGCGTTGTGGTTGTCGGCCATCTAGAAGATTTTACAAGTTCCATTTTAGTATTCATTGATATAATAATATTTCATTTATTAATACCTTTATGTCTCATAGACGATTAATAAAATAAATTTTAGAATCCAATGTTATTTAAATATTGGTTAGGTGACCTTTATCCCATTATTTAAATTAACAAGGTAGTCATGAACAACAATTGCAACCTATTGCGACTTCTAAGGTATGGGATTGTTTGAACATCTTATGTTTTGAAACGGCATGTTTATCCCATCAACACCTTTGTAAAGCATATTTTAGGTGATCCATTCAATATATTTCACAAATCAAGTCGTCCTACTTACACACGTGTGAGTTTACTACATAAGTGGTTAGGTGACCTTTATCCCACAAATATGGTATTCTCACCTCAAGTTACAAGTTCCCTCAAAATGGTTAGGTGACCTTTATCCCACTAAGAGTTTGCAAGTAACCTAAGTGTTGTGTAAAAGGATGGTTTTAAACTTGTTTCAAAACGGATTTAGTTTGGTTGGAAAGTCCAATGTACCATATGATTGTATGCATTCAACCATATGGTACCCAATTTGTACTTTTAAATAAAACCCATTTTATTTTCCAAATCATTAACCCTTTTATAAAACCATTCTATTAGTGCTTAATGAGTAGAGAACGAATTTCTGGTAATAGCATGTATAAATTGACGGTTTTGTTAATCACATCCAAATATTCAAAACAAACATCAACATAAGCAATCAACCAAGCATAATCAAACATCCACATATGCATAACTAAGCATACTAAATTGAGCACACTTGTTAGCCAAAGCAAGTGTGTCAAAAGGTCTTGTCCTAAGGGTTAAGAACATGACACAAGGATGGCAAAAAGGGCTCCCACTTGAAACCACATCTTCAAGCATCCTCTTTGTCCATCTTTTCTTCACATCTTGATCTTGAGCATCCTTACAAAATGTATCCTAATACAATTTTTCTAGTAAAGGAAAAACTCCTAATCTATTTATTACAAACCAAATGAATAAATAAATTACAAAACGGGACTTGAAACATAAATTAAATTATTACATAGCTAAATGAAAATATCATGACAACCAATCAACAATCCACAAGGTCAAAGCTTTGTTATGCATAACCAAACAACATATCCAAATATGAACATATCAATCGATTTTGGCAGCCCCTTTTCAACCCATATTCTTGGCCAACATAAACCGAACAAAAGGGGTTTGTCCAACAAACAAACAAACACCATGAACTAAATTTAAAGATCCTTACATGCATATAAAATAGAATCTTTAAAACCAAAGGGGTAACCATTCCGGCCCACAAACTCACGGCCATATGGTGTCACACACCACAAAACCGTGAACAAGAAAGTCAAAAACATGTATGCATTCGTATAGTGGCTCTTGATGCCATTGAAGGGCTTTAACAAGTTTATCAAAGTTCATATAAGCATATATATATGAAAAACGCAGCAGATAATAAGTTTTAAAACTTGCTAATATGATTATGATTAAAACCATTTAATAAGCAAACCCCAAACATGGATCATTATACGAGATGCATACATAAGATATAAGTAAGATGTTTAAAAACAACCTTCGGAGCAGCAGAAAATCAATATAGAAGAGGTGAAAAGGATGAGATTGTGGCTGAATCTTCAAGCAAGAAGACCTCAAGATGGTGATACCCCAAGCACAAAACGAACCTCTTGAATGCTAGGTTTCTTGACACCAACTTTCAGCAACAAAACCCCTTTTTGATGCTGAAACTTTCAGCTTTTCTTTTTGCCCTTTTCTCTTCAAATTCGAAAGGTGAGAGAGAGCAAGAGGAGAGCCAAATCTGCCTTTGCATGTAAGAGAGAAGTCCCTTGGAAGGATTGAATCTAAAAAATTTAATCTAGCGTGTTTTCAAGACAAAGATGGGACCCCTCAAGCTAGTGGGCGGCCGAAAAATCCATTTGAAAATGGATTCCCACACTGTGTTTTGTTACACAATTAATACTCACTTAACCCTTATGTTTATAAAGTTAAAACATATTTAAATTTATAAACTTAGTACTTTTATTTGTTATTATTTAGTAAGAATAAATAATGAAAAACAAAAGCTACCATATGAACAATTATCCATATGATGTTCATCTACAAAGGAAATGATTTAGAAAACCCATTTTCTAATTGGTGTTATAATTTATTGGTGTTTGAGCTTGTTATTGGGTATGACCCGACTTGGATCATATCACACTAGCCACATCAACTTAATATGCATCTGGGCAGATCAGGTCTTTTCAAAGTCTGAAGATAAAGTTGAAGACAAAGTCTGAAGACAACAGCTGAAGACAAAGTCTGAAGACAAAATCTGAAGACCAAAGCTGAGACAAAGTCTGAAGACAACTGCTGAAGACAAAGTCTGAAGACCAAGTTCTCAGAAGTTGTCACAACAGCTGAAGTAGTTCTCTTCAGTAGTTGTGATGGTTTACATTTCAGTAGTTTGTAATCAGTAGTTTTATATTATGTAAAACATCTGAAGTTCTTATACTTGAGATGTTATAACTTCAATAGTTGTAATGTTAGCTTATACTAAGCTTTTTGTGAAGGTGTCCTCAGTAGTTGTGGACATCTTCAGTAGTTTCGTTTACTTTCAGTTGTTTGTATAAATTAGTTAGATGTCACTATCAAGTGACGTCAGCTGATGTCACATTCCTTATAAAAGGAATGTTGACCTAATTTCCTTGTACGGGAAGCTTGTGCGTGAATGAAAACATTCTTTTTGCAGAAAACTCTCTCTCTATAACTGTTACTGTGGATTGAATATTCATATTACTCTTGCTATAATTTAGTCTAATTCGTGTGCTATTCCGCTGCAAATATCAATCTAATTGATCAAACTAGATCTTGATCCATATGGTATCAGAGCTGGTTAATCATTGATCGATTTAAAAATTGATCATTGAAACTGATCTTTTGATATCTAAGTTTGATCGAATTAGCAAATTTGCAAGAATTGGTTAGAGAGGTTGTTTTTCTGTTACTTCCTGTGAATTAATTTGAGATTCTTCTTGTTTTAAACTGTGGTGTTGAGTTTTTTTTAGATCTATTAAAATCTCATGAACCTGTTTGAATTGGTGAAAATGGCTACATCAGTCAATGATCCTCACAATATTGGTTCCTCAACAAAGCCTCTGATGCTTGTTACGAGTGAGTATAACATATGGCAATGCCGAATGCTCCATCACCTGTTTGTCAACAGTTCAGGTTGTTGGAAATCTGTGCTTCATGGACCATATAAGCCTATGGTGAATAATCCAGAAACCAATGAGATGGTTCCGAAGAAGAAAGAGCAATACTCGGATGAAGATCTGAAACTGTTTGAAATTGACGCTAAAGCCCATGGAATTCTGGCCATGACACTGCCTAATGAAATCTATTATGGACTTATGCATCATGAAACTGCTCATGACCTCTGGGTTGCTCTGAAAGAACAATTTGGAGGAACTGATAGGTCTTGGCAAACAATAGAGAGATCCTTGCCCAGCAATATGAGACATTCTCTAATAGAAAGGGTGAGTCACTGACTCAACAGTTTGAGTGATTTTCCTGTTTGATATTTGAATTGAAAATGGTTAAACATGAATATACAAATAGTCAGATGAACAACAGATTCCTCAGATCCCTGCCTGAGAGATGGGACACATATACTATTGTCTTACCTCCAGTGCAAATCTGGACAATCTATCTCTCACCCAACTTCGTGGGAAACTACTAACATTTGAAAGAGAGATAGAATAGAAAAGGAAACTGGCTTCATCTGGGAAGTTCACTGATGATTTTGTACCAGGGAATACTGCTCTGGTTGGTCATGAGTCAGAATATGCTGCATCAGAAAGTTCTTATGATGAGCATATAGATTTCTCTTCAAACAGTGAGATCATGCTTTTGTTGGTGTTGATAGTAACTCAGGGTGTAATAGTGATAATTTGTGATTTTTGATGGATGATTTGAAAGGAATTGCTGATGATGATTTGGAAGAGATGGATATTTTGAGCCAAATGGCATTAGTTAATATCAAATCTCAAAAATTTTACAAAAAGACAGGTAGAAAATTCCTGGTCTCTCTAGAAAAGCCAAAGTTGGTTTTGACAAGAGCAAGTGGAGGTGTCACAAGTGCCATAGACTTGGACATTTTGCAAGAGAGTATAGATCATCTGGATCTAACTCTTCTGCACCCTTTGTGACCTTTCCAGGCAATAGTTCACAAATCAAAGGGCAACATTCTACTAGTTCTGGTCATCATTCACCAATTCAATCATCTCCTTTATATTTTGTTCCTCAAGGTCCAATGCCATATCCTTATCCCTGTTTTTACATGCCTCAGTCCAATCAGGTTCCAGTTCCCATAGCTCAACAACCTCATGCCCTACCCGAGCCTCAACCATCTCAACAAGTCAACAATCTCAATCTCAATCACATCAAATCTTTTTCACTCCTGGAGTTGTTGACTGGAGTAGCTTACCAGATGATCTTTCTGGTTATTCTGAACAAGTGTTTTCTGGTGCTGGTCAACATGGTGGTGAAAATCCTTTTGGAAATCTTGCTCTTATGGCCCTGGAGTCTACTGATGGTTCATGTTCAAATGCTTTATCATCACAGGTACCACAAGTATCTTCTGAGGCTAAGGCCAAGTTATGTTCTGAGTCATGCATAACTGCTTTTGCCACAATCAGAGAAGCAAATGTAGCTTTAATTAATCAAAATCTTGACCTAGAGAAAGTGATTTCCAAAAGAAAAGCTGAGTTTGAACTTGTTTTAAAAGAAAAAGATGATGAGATTTACAAATTAAAATGCCAAATAACTGATGAAAAGGCAAAGGTAGAGGTCATCTTAGAAAATCATAAGAATCTCAAAGAAACACTTGCAGTTAATCAGGTACAGTGTGAACGTGGGTAACATCTTGCAAGGGGTTTGAAATGCTCTTAGTAAGCAAACAGCTTCAAATGTGAAGTTTGGGATTGGGTATAATCACACTGAACCTCCTACAGATTTTACTCCCAAGACAGAAGTAAAATCTGAAGGTGAAATCAATTCCCAAACCATATCATCATGTGTCTCATCCTCTAAGTGATAACGCAAAATTAGAGGATGAAGTCAGTAATACTACCTCAGCAAATCAATTTGTTGATGGTCTTACTGCTGATGAACACATGATCAAAGAAAAGTTGAGCACTTCAGGTGTTGTCTCACAAGGTATTCAAAGTACTGAAGAGCATGTAACAACACCTAAAGAACATTTCAAACCAAATGAAAACAAACATGGTTTGACAACTGCTGAAGAGTCTATCAGGAAATCCAAATGTACTGATAGAAAACTTCTGAAGAACAAGTATTTAGTTATTACAAATCCTTCAGTACTTCACATAAGTACTGAGAGGAAGAATGTACTAAAGAACACACCTTCAGTAGTTTCATCTTCTTCAGCAGTTGAACAACAGAAGATGAAGAAAAAGCCATGTGAAATATGTGGTCTATTCAATCATCTCACTGATGAATGTTGGTACAGAAAGGGTTCCAAATTTAACAAAGATAAAATCATTAAAAAGAAAATTAATAAAATGAAAGATGAATTTGAAACCAAGTTTGTGCCACAAACATCTCAAACTAATAACCCAAAGCTTTCACAAAAATCTAAAAAGAAGGAAGGAGTTTATCATAAAACAGCTGAAAATATTCCACAAGGAGTATCAAAACACCAGACTAAGTCTGTGTCTTTCAAAAAGGAGGACATGGTGAGTCACAGGAACCAATCAAATACAAGTACTGATGTGTCTGCTGAACTGAAGGCTTTAACAACCAATCAGACACAACTTGTTATGATGGTTCAACATCTATTGGGGAGAGTTAATCAAATATATGTACATGTGATTAAACCACTGAAAAGGAAAACTAAGCCAAAATCAAAGGAATCCTTTTCAACACCATCTCCACCTTCAAAGGCTGTTAATCATGACAAATCAGTTAGTATAAACTCTATTGATGAGAACAGACCCAAAACCAAAATGGTTTGGTCTTAAAAGCTAACTAGTTTCTTTTGACAAATGCAGGGTTCTTTAGCATGCCATAGAAGCATCAGGTATGTGGACAGTGGAGGATCTATGCATATGACAGGGAGCAGTTCTCTTCTTCATGACTACTCTTAAGGAAAGAAGGGATTTGTATCTTTTGGTAATGATGCTAAGGGTTACATCATCGGCAAAGGCTTTATGTCAAATGGTGAGATTAGATTTGATGATGTTAACCATGTGGAGAATCTCAAGTACAACTTGTTGAGTGTCGGTCAAATGTGTGATAAAGGGCATGTTGCACTTTTCACCAGCCAGAACTGTTAGATTCTGTCTTCCAATGTTTGAGAATGATTGACAAGATATTGGATGAATATACTCTCTTGAAGGCCATCAGGATTGGAAGAGTATATGCCTTAGACTTATCAAAGAAAATTGATCTAAAAGGCCATCCATGTCTATTCTCCAAGGCCTCTCCTCGAGAATGTGAACTATGGCACAGAAGGCTTGGTCATGTGAATCTTAAAAACATGAACCAGCTCATCCGTCATGGTTCAATTTCTAGGCAACTGTTTAATTTCTTGGCAGAGTAAGAAACAAACTTCTGTTGCTACATCCACTGCTGAAGCAGAGTACATTGCTGCTGCAAGTTGAACATCTCAGGTACTCTGGCTTCATAATCAATTACTGGATTATGACATTACAGATACTAAGACTCCTTTATTGATGGATAGTGCTTCAGCTCTTTGTATTGTTAAGAATCCTGTCCAGCGTTCTAGGACCAAACATATTGAGATCAGACATCATTTTATCAGGGATTGTTATGAAAAAGGTCTGATTGATCCAAAGTTTGTTCCTAGTGCTGATGAGCTTGCAGATATATTTACTAAGCCTTTGGACAGTGCAACTTTCCAAAATCTAATGCTAAGGCTTGGTATGCTGCAGCTGGAATGATTTGAAAATTACTGATGATCTCAATTCATAAGTACTGATGAGCATTAGTATACAGCTGTCAAAAATAAGTACTGAAGTTATTTTATCTTCAGCAGTTTTCATAGCTACTGAAGACTAAATTACTGAAAAGTACTGAAGTACTTTATTTGTTGCAAAGTACTAATGTGGTTACAACCACTGATGTCTGTTTTAACAGATAAGTATTGATGACCAATGAAACATCTGAAAATCAGAATCTGCTGAGTAAGTGTTAAGGTCAAATGAAACAACTGAGATATGTGAATTGACGACTGTTGGACCAAAAGAACCAATGAGCCTGATCAGAAAAACCTTTAAGTCCCACGGACATTACAACTGCTGAAGAAGATTACAACAGCTGAAGACATCAGCTGATTAAAAGGTCTGAAGACAAAATCTGAAGACTTTTACTGAAGACAAAGTCTGAAAGTAAAGTACTGAAGACAAAGTCTGAAAGTAAAGTACTGAAGACAAAGTCTGAAAGTAAAGTACTGAAGACAAAGACTGAAGACAAAGACTGAAGACCAGAGTGATCAGTAGTTGTCACAACAGCTGAAGTTATTAACTTCAGTAGTTGTGATGGTTTTCCTTTCAGTACTTGTAATTTACTTTTCAGTAGTTTATAGTTTTAGTAGTTTTAGTTCAGTACTTTTATGTTTTTGTACTTAGCATTCTCTGAGATGTGATTAGTTGTTGAGAACATTCTCAGTATTGTTTGTATAAATCTGTTAAATGTCACTATCAAGTGACATCAGCAGACGTCACATTCCTTATATAAGGATTGTTGACCTAATTGTAAGTGTGACTTTGAGCCACCACGAAAGCATTTGAATGAAATATTCCTTTTGTAGAATTATCTCTCTTTCTATACAAGGAGGAAATGGTGGGTCACAAGAACTCATCAAAAACAAGTACTGATATGTCACAAGAGTTGAAAGCTTTAGCTACAAATCAGACACAACTTGTTATGATGGTTCAACATTTGTTGGGGAGAGTTAACCAACTTGATGCACCTGTGATCAAACCACTGAAAAGGTATTCCAAGCCCAAATCCAAGGAATCCATTTCAGCACCATCTCCACCTTCATCACTGTTAATCATAAGAAACAAGTTATGGTTAAATCTGTTGATGAAAACAGACCCAAAACCAAAAAGGTTTGGGTCTCAAAACCTAACTAGTTCCTTGTGCTGAATGCAGGGTTCTTCAGCATGCCAAAGTAGCATCTCGTATGTAGACAGTGGAGGATCTATGCATATGACTGGAAGCAGTTCTCTTCTTAATGACTACTCTCAAGGAAAGAAGGGATTTGTTTCATTTGGAAATGATGCTAAGGATTACATCATTGGGAAAGGATATGTGTCAAATGGAAAAATCAGATTTGATGATGTTAACCATGTGGAGAATCTCAAGTATAATCTACTGAGTGTCAGTCAGATGTGTGATAAAGGGCATGTTGCACTTTTCACAAGCGAGAACTGCAAAATTCTATCTTCCATAGTTCTGAGGCTGATTGACAAGGTATTGGATGAAAATACTCTTCTAAAAGCCAACAGGATTGGAAGAGCATATGCCCTGGATTTGTCAAAGAAGATTGATTTGAAGGGTCATCCTTGCCTGTTCTCCAAAGCCTCTCCTCAGGAATCTAAACTGTGGCACAGAAGGCTAGGTCATGTAAATCTCAAAAACATGAATCAGCTGATCCACAATAGTTTAGTGAGAGGTTTACCAATAAAGGAGTTCCAATGTGATGAAACCTAAACTGCTTGTTTGAAAGGAAAACAACACAAAGTCTCATTCCTCCTATTGAAGAACCTAAGTCCACTGCCTACTTGCAGTTACTGCACATGGATCTATTTGGTCCTGTGAGAGTGATGAGCATGGCCAAGAAAAATACTGTCTGGTAATTGTGGATGATTACTCCAGATTTGTATGGACTTTCTTCTTGCATTCAAAGGATGAGGTTGCTCAGACGATTATAAACTTTGTGTTGTATGTTGAGAAGCAGTATTCCCTATCAGTCAAGTGTATAAGAAGTGATAATGGAACAGAACTCAAAAACCATACACTTGATGATTTTTATCTCTCAAAGGAATCAAGAGGTAGTTTAGCATCCCAAGGACTCAAGAACAAAATGGAATAGTGGAGAGAAAGAACAGGACTCTAATTGAAGCTGCAAGGTCCATGTTGGCTGACTCTGGTTTGCCATTGACCTTTTGGGCTGAAGCTATCAACACAGCTTGCTATATGCAGAATAGTGTTTTAGTAAATCAGAGGTTGATGAAGACTCCATATGAAGTTCTACATCATTTGGCTCCTCTATTTCTTTCTTCAAAGCCTTTGGGTGTCCTTGTTTCATTCTCAACACAAAGGATCAACTCCACAAATTTGATCCTATGGTGGATGCAGGGTATTTTGTAGGTTATTCATCCACATGCAAGGCTTACAGAGTCTTCAACTGCAGAACAAAGATAGTTGAAGAAACCTTGCATGTGAAGTTCAATGAATCTCTTAAGGATAAAATTCCACAAAACCCTGTGGAGTTGTTTGATCTGGACATACTGCAATTTGTTCCCTATCAACCTCCAGCTGTTGCAGATCATGTGAATAAATCATCTTCTGCAGCAAGTCTTCCACCTGGTGGTACTAAAGATGATGATGATATCAGTACTCACCTTTTCAAGTTTAGTGATCAACTGCCTTATTCCACTAAACCTGATGTTCTTGTAGCTTCAGTAGCTCCATCCACAACAAATGCTGATGAGATTTCTGACTCCTCTACATCATTTGAATTGCCATCTCATACTTGGTTTCAAAAGTCTGGATCAACATCTGTTGCTGCTAACCTGCTACAAACACTTGCACTGATCTTATAGTGTACCAAGAGCTGAATAATCACCCCATGTCTCAAATCATTGGTGATATCAATGCTGGTGTCTCAACTAGAAGTCAATTGTCCAACTTCTGCTTCTATGCTCTCTTCATCAGTCAGCTAGAGCCAAAGAACTATCATGTTGCTTTAAGAGACAATGGATGGGTTGAAGCCATGTAGCTTGAGCTACTTCAGTTTAAAAAGCAGCAAGTGTGGGAACTGGTTCCTCTACCCCCAGGTAAGTGTGCAATAGGCACTAAATGGGTGTTTAGGAATAAAACTGATGAAAATGGGCTTATTGTCAAGAACAAGGCTAGACTGGTTGTACAAGGATTTTCACAAGAAGAAGGTATTGATTATGATGAAACCTTTGCCCCTGTAGCCAGACTGGAGGCAATTAGATTGTTCTTAGCCTATGCTACATTCCATAATCTTAAAGTTTTTCAAATGGATGTCAAAAGTACTTTTTATATGGAAAAATAAAAGAAGAGGTTTATGTGTGTCAACCACAAGGTTTTGAGGACAATAAACATCCTGATTGGGTGTATAAACTTGATAAGGCTCTTTATGGGTTGAAACAAGCTCTTAGAGCCTGGTATGAAACACTTTCAAATTTTCTTCTTCAAAATAATTTCATTAGAGGCTCCATAGATAAATCTTTGTTTATTAAGAAAGTGGATCAGCATAAGCTACTTGTTCAAATTTATGTTGATATAATTTTTGCATCCTCTGATCCTCAGTTGTGTGATGAGTTTACAAGTTTAATGAAGCAAAAGTTTGAAATGAATGCAATGGGAGAATTACAGTTCTTTCTAGGCTTGCAAATCAAACAAAAGGCTGATGGAACCTTCATTCATCAGACAAAATATACAAAAAATCTTTTGAATAAGTTTGATTTACAAAACTGTAAGCCCTGTTCTACTCCCATGTGCAACACCACACAACTGGATGCAGATCAGAAAGGTAAAGCTGTTGATGAAACACTTTACAGATGTATGACTGGGTCCTTGATGTACTTAACAGCTTCTAGACCAGATATTATGTTTGCAACGTGTGTTTGTGCTAGATTTTAGGATGCTCCTAAAGAGTCTCATTCGATTGCAGTCAAGAGGATCTTTAGATATCTGCAAGGTACACAATCTCTAGGTCTTTGGTATTCCACTGGACACTCTTGCAAATTAGTTGCTTTTTCTGATAGTGACTATGCAGGGTGTAAGTTAACCAGAAAGTCAACTTCTGGTGGATGTCAATTCCTAGGCAACTATTTGATTTCTTGGCAGAGTAAGAAACAAACATCTGTTGCTACATCCACTGCTGAAGCAGAGTACATTGCTGCTGCAAGTTGTACATCTCAGGTACTCTGGCTTCAGAACCAATTATTGGATTATGGCATTACAGAGACTAAGACTCCATTGTTAATGGATAGTGCTTCAGCTCTGTGTATTGTCAAGAATCCAGTCCAGCATTCTAGGACCAAACATATAGAGATCAGACACCATTTTATTAGGGATTGTTTTGAAAAAGGCCTGATTGATCCAAAGTTTGTGCCAAGTGCTGATGAGCTTGCAGATATATTTACTAAGCCTTTGGATAGTTCAACTTTCCAAAACCTTGTGTTAAGGCTTGGTATGCTGCAGCTAGAATAAGTGACAACTACTGATGATTTTAGTAAACAAGTACTGATGATCATTAGTACACATGTCATAAATAAGTACTGATAAGTTTTATTCTCAGTTGATTTAATAACTACTGAAGAATAAATTACCTTAAAAAGTATTGTACTTTCTGTTAAAAGAAACTGATGCAGCTACAACTACTGATGTAGTTATAACTACTGATGTCAGTAAAAATAGATAAGTACTGATGTCCTATGAAACAACTGAAAACAACTAAAAAGTCTGATGAGTAAGTGTTGAGGATAGTATGAAACAGCTAAAAGGCTAAGAATTGACAAAAACTACTGATGAGAATTTTCTCTTCAGTCGTTTCCACAAACTGCTATTTCACCTTAAACAGCTGATGACAAAACCATGTCTTCAGTAGTTTCAGATGACTAACACCAAGTATTCAGTTGTTTCTTACACCTAAAGACAAAACCAATGTTTTCAGTAGTTTCATAACTACTGATGACTAAAACCAAGTCTTCAGTTGTTTTCAAATGTCTGATAGTTAAAACCAAGTCTTCAGTTGTTTTCAAACAACTGATGACAACACCAAAACTTTCAGTCGTTTTCTTTTCAGCCTTTCTTACCCTATAAATACTTGCACTTATAGTCGAACGTTTCATTAGCCGTTTTCTATCCTTTCTCTCTCTCAACAATGGCGACTATGAAACTTAAACCTAGACATAACTGTGTTGCCTACCTCTCGAAATCGACCTTCTGGAACAAATTTGATAATGCCATCGATCTTATGGTGGATTCCCAATATCGAACCGCTTTTCTTTTGAATCCTACCATATACCCTGAATCCTTAACCCAATTCTGGTCTAACGTCTCTATAACAACTGGTGACGATGATAGCCAAATCACTCTCCAGTCGTTGGTTAACCAGAAACAGGTGGTAATCACCCTTGACATCATTTGCAAAACCCTAAACTTGCATGATGCCACCTGTGTTGTAGAATACCCGAAAGGCACCATCGATATGTCTTTCATCAACAACGGGTATGAAGGAGACTTAAGTGCTACAACCATTCTCAAAAAGCACTTCCATGATGCTAAAAGACTTATCTTCCACATGGTAAATGTCTGCCTTGCTCCAAAGACATCTTCATGGGATCAGATGTCCTCACGATGGCAACAGGTATTGTACTCTATCTTTGAACAACAAAATCTAAATTTTTCTGAGATAGTGTTTATGGAACTTAAGGATCTGGCTCAGAAACCTGTGTCAAACAGATAGCTATTATATCCCAGGTTTCTGATGGACATAATTTTAAATCAATTAAATTCTGACACCTTGTTGGTCTTTGAGT
Organism: Flaveria trinervia; assembly: GCA_025506515.1. Lineage (NCBI taxonomy): Eukaryota > Viridiplantae > Streptophyta > Magnoliopsida > Asterales > Asteraceae > Flaveria > Flaveria trinervia. The sequence continues at coordinate 87,066,496 of CM046450.1, forward strand.
CCCTGCTCCAGCTGTCTTAGCTGAGGTATACTCCAGACATACCTCTGACCCCACTCTCAAAGGGGCTGCCCGCTTGCTCAAACCCAAGCAGAGGGAACCCACAGCCTCCACCTCCAGATCCAAAGTCCCCACCAAACCCAAACCCCAAAAGCCAAAAAGGCTACTCAGGGAGATGAGTCCCCTGAGGATGCCCCTATACCACCAATACAGGAAACATATACTGGCTCTAACCCCCCAGTTATGTTAGAGACTCAACCTGCTGAAACCGCACAGGTATCCTCTCTACAGGATCCTATTGCAACCAAACTAGGGGAACCCACACTACTAGAACCTATCTCAGTTGAGAAGGTTACCATTGAAGAGCACCTCTCACCCCGGGTGAAATCTGCTTCTGACCAATCTCCCACTACAACCGCCCCTCAAAGCCTAACTCTTATCGTTGCTAAAGTGCTAAGTCAGCTGCATTCCTCACCCCCTCCCCAGAAACCAACTCACACTGGGCATACCTCAACAATTGAGGGGGAGAACCAAAGTGCTGCTGATAACCCACAACACAGGGGTTATAATGTTCAATCTCCAAGTGTAGAAAAGGAGGTTAGAATTTCTGGTCAGGCTACCACTTCTACTGATTCAGAAAATGAACAGGATGAAGTTGGTACCATATATAAGACCTCACCAGAGGCAACTGCCAATGAAGGACAAAGTCCTGAGGCAGGAAGTCCCCAGAACCAAGAACAAGGGACACATGCATATACTGATCTACACTCAGGGCATGTACATCCTGATTTAATGAGGGGGTCAGATGATTCAGCAAAGATTGATGATGACCTGGGCTTTTTCTTCGATGTCTTAGCCCATAACACCATCCTAGAGACTGAGGTGAGCAGACTTAAAGAACTGCTAGCCAAAATGTCTCAGGATAAAAGTCCATCTGCCCCAATAAACCCCTAGATGGCACCTTCATTTGAAGGTTCACCAAACACTCAGCCACCACACTTAACTAAGCCACCAGCCCCTGTTTTTAGCACCAACTCTCAGGGAAAGAACCCCTCTGAGCAGATGGTTGCAACCTTTCAAAACTCCTTACCTCTCATCACTCCCATCCTCACTGAGATTGTACATAAAGCCATTGATGAGAGGATCTCCTCAAATCTACAAACACTTGTTGACGATGTTGTGCAAAAGTCACTTTCTGCCATTCAAACCCCTGAACCCAATGCACCCAAAAAGGGGAGTCTAAGGCAGTAAAAGAAAGAAAGAGAAAGAGAGTGGTTGATGAGAAACAACAAGGAAAAGAAAAGGAGCTAGAGAAAGAGAAACAACTGATCACTTATAAAAGGGAGAAAAGTGCTGAAACACAAGAGCCTGTTGAAGAGAGATCCTTAGAAGATCTGGTTAAAGAAGCTGATGAAGCTCACAACAGATCTATGGACAGAATAATAGACCAACTCTTTAGACAGGGCTTTGATACAGCCACTTTAGACACTGAGATCAGAAGGCTGGAAGTTAAGGAAATACAAGAAAGATGGGCTAGTTACAGTGTCATGATAGGGAAAGGTTGGAGATAATGATCAGATTTATTGCAAAATACTTGGGAAGATCATTGATTGAGATCAAATCATCGACCAAAGACAATATTTTGGCAATAACCACCAGAATCTGTTCTTCTGAAGCATTCAATAAGGGGTTAATTATAGAAGCATTGGATGAGGCAGGTGTTGGGAAAAGAACTGATATGGCCAAGCTCTCCAAAGCAAAACTTACCACAAAAATGCTAGATCAGCCTTCCCTAACTCCAACTCATAAACAACCAACTCCAAAACCTGCCAACCCTATCCCTAAACCAAAACCACTCACAACTCAACCCACAAAACCAACTCCATTACCTTAAAAACCACCTCAAACCACACCCAGTGATGCACCCAGAAGGAGGAGAAGGGTGTTGAGGGTAGAAGAAGAAGCAGAAGAGGATGATAATGAAGATAGTCTGCCAATCTCTGATGTTCTCAAACTTAAAACACCTGAGCTCAGAAGTCAGCAGATGATTACACCTGACTTGCAAATGCAATTGGTGAAAGTAAAGATTGAAGAAGCAGAACAACAGAAGCAACATGATGAGCAATTTCTCAAAATGGTTGACAAGGACTTCCCTCAGTCCTATCCATTCAAGAAATGAAGAAACAAGCTCTGAGGCTGTACACTCTTAGGCATACATTCCAACATCAAAGAGAAAGAGTGAGGATTTGGCTAGACCCCAGGGTAAGTTCCAGAATTCATAAGAAAAACATACCAAGTAGATATCATGGCCAAGTGAAAAAGACTTTGAATGCTACAATTAGTTTGGCTATGGTAGTCTCACCCTGGGAAATTATTGAAGAATTCAAGAGAGCACATAACTCAAAGACAACCCCTCAATCTATACTTGAGAACAAAATGATCAAGAAGGGGTTGTTATACAAGAAACTTGAAGATCTTCAAAAGAGTGAACTCTAGTTGCTGCTAGAAGGCTCTCACCCAGATGAATTCGCATACAGAGAGATCACAACTGTTGAGTTGAAGAATGGGAAGACAGTTAGATATCTGTCTGAATATTATGGGCCTGAGTTCTTCTTTGAGGGAGAAGCAGAAGAACTCACCAAGGAGGAACAAGTTGTTCTCCTTGAGGCCTATGCAAGATAGTCTTACAGACTCATCAATGGGAATTAAGTTTCATGGTTGGGACAAGGCTCTGTGTCCAGTTTCCCCAAGACAGAGTTCCCTTCCATACTTAGCCAATCAAATATTCAGAAACCTTTTCCCAGCCTATGCTTACATGATTACCTCTAAAGCTGATCAAGAGAGTGTTTCTGCCAAAGAATAAGTGGGATCATCAATAAACTTAGAGGTTTTGGCTGCATTGGTTTAGGGGGAGTTTGTTGGACCAAAAGAACCAATGAGCCTCATTAGAAAAAACTCTAAGTCCCACAGACATTACAACTGCTGAAGAAGATTACAACAGCTGAAAACATCAGCTGATTATAAGGTCTGAAGACAAAGTCTGAAGACAAAATCTGAAGACTTCTACTGAAGACAAGTCTGAAAGTAAACTACTGAAGACAAAGTCTGAAAGTAAACTACTGAAGACAAAGTCTGAAAGTAAGTACTGAAGACAAAGACTGAAGACAAAGACTGAAGACCAGAGTGATTAGTAGTTGTCACAACTGCTGAATTAACTTCAGTACAACTGCTGAAGTTATTAACTTCAGTAGTTGTCACAATTGTTGAAGTTATTAACTTCAGTAGTTAATAACTTCAGTAGTTGTCACAACTATTGAAGTTAATAACTTCAGTAGCTGTGATGGTTTTCCTTTCAGTACTTGTAATTTACTTTTCAGTAGTTTATAGTTTCAGTAGTTTTATGTTTTTGTACTTAGCATTCTCTGAGATGTGATTAGTTGTTGAGAACATTCTCAGTAGTTTGCATAGTTTCAGTTGTTTGTATAAATCTGTTAAATGTCACTATCAAGTGACATCAGCAGACGTCACATTTCTTATATAAGGATTGTTGACCTAATTGTAAGTGTGACTTTGAGCCACCACAAAAGCATTTGAATGAAATATTCCTTTTGCAGAATTATCTCTCTTTCTATAACCGTGCACTATTCCATTGAATATCAATTGTGTTCTTGCAAAATTGTTTAATTCATTGATCAAATTCCGCTGCAATCTACTCTGATCAATCAAACTTAGATCGCTGATCCTAACAACGACAATAACTGATGAGTAATTTTATTCTTCAATTGTTTCAAACAACTGCTATTTCATTCAAAACAACTGAAGCCAAAACCAAGTCTTCAGTAGTTTCCAACTACTAATGACAAACACCAAGTCTTCAGTTGTTTACAACATCTGAAAGTTAAAACCATGTCTTCAGTCATTTTCTAACAACTGATGACTAACACCAAAACTTTCAGTTGTTTTTTTTATTCGTTTCATAACCTATAAATACCTAACCCTAACTTCAAACTTTTCATAAATCGATTTCCGAACGTTCATCTTCCATTAATGGCGACCATGCAAATCAAACCACGACACAACTGTGTTGCCTACTTCACAAAATCGGCCTTTTAGACTAAGTTTGATGATGCCATTGATCTGATGGTTGATTCCCCGTATCGAACTGCTTTTCTTCTGAATCCAACCATCTATCCCGATACCTTTCGCTAATTCTGGACAAATGTCACCATCCATACTGATGAGAATGATGTCGCGATCACTCTCCAGTCATTTGTAAACCAGAAGAAGGTGGTAGTCACTCCTACTATCATTCGCCAAACGCTAGATCTGAATGATGCTACCTTTGTCACCAAATACCCGAAGGGCACCATTGATCTATCATTCATCAACCATGGATATGTGGGCAACCTAAGTGCTACAACCATTCTGAAGAAGCACTTCCATGATGCTGAACGCCTAATCTTCCACATGATCAATGTTTGCCTTGCCCCCAAAACCTTTTCATGGGATCAAATGTCATCCAGGTGGCAGCAGGTATTGTATTCTATCCTTGAACGCCAAAACTTAAAATTTTCTAAAATTAAATTTTTAGAATTAAAAGATCTAGCAATGAAACTTGTGGCTAACAGATGGCTATTATATCCAAGGTTTCTTATGGCCATAGTCATGAATCAGTTAAAATCTGATGGCCCTGTTGGCCTTGGAGTCCCTACTGTGGTAGTTTTGCCAGAGGTATACTCCAGGCACAACTCTAATCCACACCTCAAAGAGGCTTCCAAACTGCTAAAACCCAAGCAGAAGGAACCCACAGCCTCATCCTCCAGATCTAAAGTCCCCTCCAAACCACATTCAAACAAACCAAAAAGGCTACTCAGGGAGTTGAGTCCCCTGATGATGCCCCTGCAACACAAAGGCAGGATGAAACTATGGGTTGTAATCCCCCTGTAGTTTCCAAGACTCTACCAGCTGAAACCACTCAGGTATCCTCTCAATAGGATCCTGATGCAACCAAAAATGAGGAAACCACATTACTGGAATTTCTCTCACTTGAGAAGATTGCCATTGAAAAGCACCATTCGCCCCAGGTGCAATCCTCTTCACACCTATCTCCCACTAAAGCCACCCCTACAAGCCCAACTGTGGTTATTGCACAAGTGCTGACTCAACTACATTCCTCTACCCCTCCCTAGAAACCTATTACCACTGGGCAAACCTCAACAGTTGAGGGAGAGGATTATAATGTAGCTGATAACCCACATCACAGGGATTACAGATTTCAATCTCTCTGTGTAGAGGAGGAGATTCGAACATCTGGTGAGGTTGCCTCTTCTCCTGTTTCAGCACATGATCAGGATGAAGATGGTATCATTTCTAAGTCCTCACCAGAGGCAAATGCCAATGAAGGACATCATCCTAAGGCAGGAAGTCCCTAGTTCCAAGAAATAGGGGCACATGTGAATACTGATCTACACTCAACACATGTTCATCCTGATTTCATCAGGAGGTCAGATGATTCAGCAAAGACTGATGATGACCTGGGCTTTTTCTTTGATGTTCTAGCCCACAACACCATTCTTGAGACTGAGGTATGCAGACTACAAGAACTGCTTGCCAAAATGTCACAAGAATCAAGTCTATCTGCCCACATTCACCCACAGATGGCAGTTTCTCCTGAAACTATCCCAAACACTGAGCCACTCCCAACAAATTTGCCACCAGCCTCTAGTTCAGGCACCATTTCTCAGGGACAGAACCCCTCTGAGCTAATGGTTGCTGCCTTTCAATCATCCTTACCTCAAATCACTTCCATAATCACAAACATTGTGCATCAAGCCATTGATGAGAGGCTTTCCTCAAATCTTCAATCCTTAGTTGATGTTGTTGTTTCTCAGAGACTTTCTGACATTCACACCCCTAAACCCAATGCAACCAAAAAGGGGGAGTCTAAGTCAGTGAAAGTAGACAAAAGAAAGAAAGTTGAAGAAGAAGAAGAAAAGGAGAAGAAAGAAAAGGAAATGATCACCTACAAGAGAAAGAAAAGCTCTGAACACACTAAAGGTGATAAAAAGATAGAAGACCTAATCGAAGAAGCTGATGAGCAACATAGCAGATTTATGGATAAGATTATTGATTAACTTTTCAGACAAGGATTTGACACTGCCAAACTTGACTCTGAAATCAAAAGGCTAGAGATTCAAGAGATTGAACAAAGATGGGCAAGTTGGAGTGAGAAAGAAAGGGAAAGGATGGAAGCTATGGCAAGATTTATATCAAAACATCTGGGAAGATCAATCATTGAAGTAAAATCATGGTCCAGAGACAGTATTCTAGAGATAACCACCATAATCTGTTCTTCTGAAGTATTCAACAAAGGATTGATCATAGAAGCCCTTGATGAAGCTGGTGCTGGGAAAAGGTCTGATATGGCAAAGTTATCCAAAGCTTCACTCACAACCAAGATGCTAAAGCAGCCTGCACAATCTCCTACACCAAAACAACCACCCTCACAACCCTCAAAACCAACTTCTTTACCCAAGAAACCTACTCAACCCACTACCAATGATGCACCCAAGAGGAAGAGAAGGGTGTTGAGGATGGAAGAAGAAGAAGATGATGATGATGAGGATGATAGTCTGCCAAACTCTGTTATTCTTAAAATAAAGATGCCTGAGCCTAGGAGTCAACCAACAACAATCACACCTGACTTCCAAAGGCAAATGGTAAAAGTCAAACTTGAAAAAGAAGAACAGCACAAACAACATGATGAGCAACTGTTAAGGATGATTGATAAAGAGTTTCCTAAGTCTTCATCCATACAAGTTATGAAGAAACATGCTCAGAGGTTGTATGCTCTCAGATTTACATTTCAATATCAGAAAGAGAGAGTGAGAATTTGGCCTGATCCTAGAGTAAGTGATAGAATTTATAAAAAGAAGATTCCAAGTAGATACAATGACCAAGTAAAGAAGATTGTAGATGTTGTGATAATGCTGGCCATTGTAGTGTCACCCTGGGAAATCCTTGATGACTTCAAGAGAGCTTACAAGTCTAAGATGACTCCATAATCTTTACTAGAAAACAAAATGGTAAAGAAGGGGTTGATCTACAAGAAGCTTGAAGAAATAAGAAGAAATGAGCTCCAGTTGTTGCTTGAAGGCACTCATCCTGATGAGTTTGCATACATAGAAATAACGAATGTGGAGCTGAAGAATGAAAAGCATATTAAGTATTTATGAGAGTACTATGGGGCCGAGTTCTTCTTTGAAAGTGAAGCTGAAGAACTCACAATGGAAGAACAAGTTGTTTTCCTTGAGGCCTATGTTAGAGAGTCTTACGGACTTATCATTGGGAAGTAGGTTTCATGGATGGGGTAACAGCTCTGTGTCCAATTCCCCAAGACAGAGTTCCCATTCATCCTTTGCCAATCAAACCTTCTGAAACCTCTTCCCTGGCCTGAGCTTAATTTGAAGATTTCTAAGCTGATCTAGATAATGTTTCTGCCAATAAGTGGGATTTTAATAGTCTTAAAGGTTTTGGCTGCATTGATTCAGGGGGAGTTTGTTGGACCAAAAGAACCAATGATCCATATCAGAAAAACCTTTAAGTCCCATAGATATCAAAATAACTGAAGTGGCCTACAACTGCTGAAGACAAAGTCTAAAGATAAAGTCTGAAGACAAAGTCTGAAGACAACAGCTGAAGACAAAGTCTGAAGATAAAGTCTAAAAACAAAGTCTGAAGACAAGAGCTGAAGACAAAGTCGGAAGATAAAGTCTGAAGACAAAGTCTGAAGACAACAGCTGAAGACAAAGTCTGAAGACAAAATCTGAAGACAACAGCTTAAGACAAAGTCTGAAGACAACTGCTGAAGACAAAGTCTGAAGACAACTGCTGAAGACAAAGTCTGAATACCAAGTTCTCAGAAGTTGTCACAACAGCTGAAGTAGTTCTCTTCAGTAGTTGTGATGGTTTACATTTCAGTAGTTTGTAATCAGTAGTTTTATATTATGTAAAACATTTGAAGTTCTTATACTTGAGATGTTATAACTTCAATAGTTGTAATGTTAGCTTATACTAAGCTTTTTGTGAAGGTGTCCTCAGTAGTTGTGGACATCTTCAGTAGTTTCGTTTACTTTCAGTTGTTTGTATAAATTAGTTAGATGTCACTATCAAGTGACGTCAGCTGATGTCACATTCCTTATAAAAGGAATGTTGACCTAATTTCCTTGTACGGGAAGCTTGTGCGTGAATGAAAACATTCTTTTTGCAGAAAACTCTCTCTCTATAACCGTTACTGTTTGATTTAATATTCATATTACTCTTGCTATAATTTAGTCTAATTTGTGTGCTATTCCACTGCAAATATCAATCTAATTGATCAAACTAGATCTCGATCCTTACAGGATTCCCCCTAAGAATGAGAATCCTCTCCGTGCGGATAATATAACTTGATTGGCCCATATATAGTCAGATGCTCGTGACTACCCCACAAAATCAGTACCGACTGCTAACATCTTCTCTTCTCTCTTTCGTGTTCTAACTACATTCATCTATTATGGAAGTTCAACGAGTAATGGGGTATCCATCGAACTTATTTAACAAAAGAACCTCAGGATGAATGTGCTTTGCTCATCCTCAAATCTGTGCAAGAGGCAGTTCCAGACCTTTTTTTTGGTCTGGAACACCATTCATTCGTATGACGTGGAGGACAAATATCACATTAGTGTGAATGGATGATACGAATGATATATTTATGCGACTGGTCATAAGGCTGGTCCAGTAGCATGACTTGGACATAAGACTAGTCTAGTAGCATGACTGAACATAAGACTGGTCCAGTCGCATGGTTCAGTCGTACGAATGGTCCATTAGCATGGTCCAGCCGTACGAATGGTCCATTAGCATGGTCCAGTCGTACGAATGGTCCATTAGCATGGTCCAGTCGTATGAATAGTCCATTAGCATGGTCTAGTCATACGAATGGTCCATTAGCATGGTCCAGTCGCATGAGCCGATCTACATGTAGATTTTCAGATCTACAGTAGCCATGGCTACCAAAATCCCTAATCTGATGATTTACATGAACCGAAACAAAATAGACATCATCAGATTCGCAAGGGTGATAAGAATGTGGTTCCGAGTTTGATTTTAACTAAGAAACAACACACGTAACAAGATCTGAGCAAAACTCGAAGAACACGAAGTGGGTTTAACGTCAAAGAACATGAAATAGATCCAAAAATCAAGAGCTCGGGTTGCTAGAATGATTGTTAGATCATTTTAGCAGTAACCGGCTCTGATACCAATTGTTATGTCGCTGGATCGGTTGACATCCGAGCGTGTTCTTGACGGGAGGAAACAAAAACCAAAACCAATAGACAAACAATAGAACGAACAAGAATATAATGGTTTCATTGATAAACCCTAATGATTGCAAGGTCATTAAACATAAAAATCAAGACTCTTGGCAATGGGAGATCGAGCATGATCTCCCTTCTCATCTGGCAGCACCTAGGCCCCGAGCACACTCTTTAACATTTTTTACCCAATGAAACTGGTATTTATAGGCCTCGGCCATATCAGATGCGACTGGGCCCATTCATATGATTGGACCATGCGTATGGTTCAATCGTACGACTGCCCCAATAGCATCTTTCAGTCGCACGACTAGTCCATTAGCATGACTCAGTCGTACGACCGAGTCTCATTCACATATCCTCCTACGAATGACTTAGTGTCATATGTTTACAACATATCAAGTGTATTACAATAAGCCTAGATTATTCATCAAGCAACAGACACACTATATATGACAATACATGCTCCAACAGAATTTATGGTTTTTCTCTTATTATCATAAAAATATGATGGTTTCTAATATCTAAAATTGACATTATGATGTGTAAATTATATCAATGTTTTGACATCATTTTTTTCCAAAACAAACAATATAATTTTATCCATATATACGGATTGACCTAATGTACAAGTAATCAAAATCAAGTATTATAAATTTTAATAACCCGCAACAAAGCGTGGGTGTAAGAGTTATCTCATAGGCTGATTCTAACCAAAGCTATTTTAGCATGCATTCTGAAGTACAAGGAAGCTACTTTGGAAGATTTGGCAACGCATAAAGGAAAATTCACTAAGTGTCAAATCTTCTAAAGCCAAAGACACAAATTTTCCGAAGCTGAAGACACATATCTTCCGAAGCAAAAGATAAAGATTTTCAAAGCTTCAAGACAAAGTCTTCCGAAGCTTGAAGACATATTTCTTCCAAAGATAGAGAAGACATGATTTCTCTAACATTACCTTTGACAAAAGTTGAACCAATTTTCACTATCAACTCTGTATAACTCGCCAACTTATACTTGTTGGTGATTATCTTCATACTTTTGTCAACTATAGATTATGGTGTTTATGACTATAACATTTCACTCTTGTACTTTTATTATTTTTGTAATATATTATGATGTGAGCTATGACATGCCATAATTATTAGTCAACAAATAATTTGACTTTTGAGTTTACATTAATATTGTTATCTAGATTAGTATTTAGTTGGCTTTAAAAGTATGACCAACTTTAATATGTAGTATAAAGTGTTTTATATAACCAGTCCTTAGTACTAAACCTTGTAACAATTATAAAACACTTGAGAAGAGTATACCTCATCCTTGAAAACCAATACTTCTTTATTCTTGTGTTCTTAACTTTGTTCATTGTTTCATTTGCTTGATTTTCAATTTGATCTGTGAAATGTATACTCTCCACCTTCTGTAACTATTGCATAACCATTACTGCTGTAGTGGATTTACGCACTATTCATATTTAAAGAACAGGTTTATTTCAAAATTTTAAAATTTTACATCGAATTTAGTAATAAAATGTAATTTATATTTTAATAATAATTATTATAGAATGGAACATTAATAATTAGGTTTCGAATAGTGTAAGATCGAAAACCTTTATCTTAATGTCCAAAGTTTTATTTAACAAAAAATGATTATTAAACTTTTAATTTAGAATATTATTATCACATTAAACTATTTGAAATGTAAACTTTAATAATTGAGTTCTGATTATTAAAAAATTATATTTCGATCATTAGAATCTTATATTAAAATTGAATATTATTTACTTAAATAATATTAAACTGTTCAATATACAAAAAATTATACATCCAACCCAATGTATACGTGTTTTAGGATTTGATATATATATATTATATATATATATATATATATATATTATATATAATATATATATATATATATATATATATATATTATATATATATAAGGGTTCCTAAGAAAACTAACAAATTTTATGAAAACCAAGAAAACCAAATCATTCGATCCGAATTTTTCTTTAAGTAATAAGATTTATTATTTTTAAGGGTATTTATGTAATTTTGTTAGTAATTTATTTTTAATTAATATCAAATCCCTATTTATTATCTGTTTCAATTGATTACAACGAACTAAATTAGCACATTTTATGGATCGTTTTTTTGATGAATTCACCAGTTACAAGTTTTGCATTTGTGTCATTCGTATGTTTTTCTTCACATTGGTAATCGAATTAAACTATCATATATACGAAGGAGGTGAGTCTCTATCAACGTTTTTTATTCTGATTGTCTGATACTCTGTTCTTGTATAATCTGGGTTTATCTATTTTAGAATAGATATATCGATTTCTTCTGCAATGGTTAATGGAATTGGGATGGAGATTGAAGAGTTTGTTGAAGCAAATCCTTCAACATGTATCAATAACATTAGTAATCAATCTTCTAGTAATAATCTCGTTTTAGACAATTCTATAAATCTTATCCCATCAGATTTGAATCGTGGATATAGTCACATATATCTTACAGGTGTCGAAAATGAAGATAATTTATATACCTAATACGTTCGATTAGTTTGTTCCAGTTTAAATTTTTGATTACGTATATGTATGTAGCATGATGTTATGTCTTTTTAAGAATGTTTACATGTATGTAAGCATTAATATATATTTAATATCCCCTTAGTTGTTATTATTATTATAAGTCAACTCTATTGAATTTTTAATAATGTACTGACTTATTACATTTTATCTTAATGTCAAGGTTTTTTATCTACCATGTATATGAATCTCCAATGGAACACGATTCTAGACTCCTAATGTTCCACCTGATTACAAGCTTGTTATAGGAACCAAATTCGATACATGGCAAGATGTGATGAATATGTATGAAGCATATGCTCAGAAGGCTGGTTTTTCTACTCGGTTAGGTGCAATGAAAAAAAAGGATGGGATGATTACTCACAGATACATGTTGTGTACCAAAGTTGATAAGCCTAATGGTCAAGTTGTTGACACTTTGGATTCCTCATCAAAGTCAAATATTCATCATACAAATTTTAAAGTAACTAATTGCCAAGCACGTATAAAACTAAGAGCAATATTAGGTACGTCAGCTTTTGAGTTATATGAAACCAATGAGGTTCATAACCACGGATTAGTGAATTCTGACAATTTGGATTTGTCACGTAAAAGACGAAAGTTGAATTTTGTTGATCAAGAGTATATTTCCAAATGTCGATTGGCAAATATTGGGCCAACCAAAGCTCATAGGTTACAAGTTTCCTTAAAGGGTGGCCATCATATGGTGTGTTGTACTAAAACGGACTATAAAAACTTCAGTCGTGATATTACCAAGTACATTGGTAAAAGAGACGCTCAAATGTTTCTAGATAAATTGAAAGAACGCGAGATGTATAAAGAAAATTTCAGTTTCGAATACGTTGCTGTTGATGGTGAGGTTAGATCATTCTTTTGGGTGGATAATGTTTTGAAGGTCAATTATGAAGTTTTTGGTGATGTTTTGGCATTTGATGCAACCTACCAGACAAATAAGTAAGTCTCATTTGTTTACCTATTATTTAAAACAATTTGTCTAACCATTTTTTTTACTTTTTTAGGTATAATATGATTTTTGTTCCATTCACCGGCGTTGATCACCATAAAAGGTGTCACATTTGGTGTCGGGTTGTTGTATGATGAGACAATTGAATCTTATACGTGGTTACTGAAATGTTTTGTTAAAGCCCATAACAACAAACAGCCAATGTTAATTCTTACGGACCAAGATACGTCAATGAAAGTAGCGGTCACTACAGTCTTTGACAAATCAATCCATCGTTTGTGCATGTGGCATATCACTATAAAACTTCCATCAAAAGTAATAATTACATATATTTCTTTACTATAATGTTTACGGTTTTTTTACCTCGTATTTTTTTGTATGGATACTTGTTGACACATAGCATTGACTTACATATACGTATGTATTATTTATTAAAATATACGTATGTGTAAACACTTTTATTTTTGATGTATAGGTTATTGGGAACAAGTTGAACAACACTAATTTGCGTGCATCTATACATAAGTTAGTATGGAATGTTTATATGAAGCCATCTGATTTTGAACATCGATGGAATTTGCTGATGGAAGAGTATAGTTTTCAAGATAACCTATATGTTCTCCATTAGAGATCAATGGGTTCCTGGTTATTTTAAAGATATACCCATGTGCTGTTTAATGAAGACTACATCTAGGTGTGAAAGTTCTAACTCATTTTTTAAAGTCAACTCAAGTGCATCTAATACTCTTGTTCTATTTTTGTTGTGCTTTGACTCTGCAATGGATGGGCAAAGGTATAACCAACGTTTGCTAGAATATAACACCGCAACAACCATACCAAAACATCTTACATCTTTAGCAATTGAACGTCATGCGGTTGAGATTTACACACACCACATCTTTTTAGAAGTTCAAAAGGAGATACATAAATGCACATCATTATGTTACATATCTAATCGCAAGATACTTGATGGATCCTATATTTCTATGATTGCATATGAAGACAATAGGTCAGACATTATCAATGAGTTCAAGGTTAGTACTTTTTATCCTACATTTGTTAATGATTATATTATGCTTCATTGAACAATATTACTATTTTATTCATTCATATATTTTAATTTCATAGGTAACGCTGCAATTACCTAAAAACTTGATTACATGTTCTTGCATGGGATTCACACGTATTGGTTATGTGTGTCGTCATGTTTTTTGTGTGTTTAGACATCATAAAATTGACAAAATCCCTGATCAATACGTGCATGATTGATGGTGAAGAGATGTTGTACCTAAACAACTGTTTAGTATTGCCAACCGATATGGTGCGAATCAAAGTAAAAATTCAATACTTAGACATCGGGTTCTGGAAAACATGCAAGAATGTGCTGATCTGATAAGACATGACACAGAGCGTTTAGCATGGCTTGAAAAACATGTCCAAAACTAAAATAAAAAATAATGAAGGAATTTCCAAATCAGCATACTAAACATAACACAGGTGTTGTAATTGAAGAGTTTGTAGGACAATCTGAACCCAAAGATGTTGAAGTCAATGCTTCACAAGGCATAAGAAACAAAGGTTGTGGAACAAAACGAAGACTAATTGGTCCAGGGGAAAAGACAAAAGTAAACAAAAAGAAGCTTCAGGTTGTGCAATTTTTGTCATAAAATGGTAAATGATCATGATTCTAGAAACTATCCTGTTAAGAAGAAAATGAAGGAAAAAATGGACCAACATGATAATTCGGAAGATGTATCTCTAATGGAAGATGACAAATTCGTTTATGAAGAAGAATCAAGTCAACATTACGAAGATTCATACGGACTTTAGTATCATCTATTATTAGCATACACGTACCATATATATGGATTAACAAATTATTTATAAAGATATTTGCATCAAATTTTATATTTGAATATTTATGTAAGCACATTTATTTCAGTTTTTTTAAATATGTGCAGTTGCTTATGTTTTTGAACCTTCGGTTTCTAGATCTTATACATAATAAGAAAACATATATGAATGCAAAGATAATGAAATAGAAATTCTATTACTACTACATATATGTAAACATATACTAACTAATAAACATAAAAATATAAAAATGCTTACATATACGTAAGCATTTTAGATATATAAGAATGTTGGTTTTTCAAGTCCTCTAGGTGCAATGAAAAAACCTAAATGTATAAAAAGGCTGCTTTTACTATTAGTTTAGGTGCAATAACAGAATATAATAAAAAAAATTTTACTCCTACAGACATGTAAACATATATTAATTGTAACATACTAAATATATAAATATAATTACATATACGTAAACATTTTTAAATGAAAAAAAATAAAAATATGTATACACGTGTAAATTAAAAATATCATACCTAACTTTAGTTTAATACAATCAGCTAATATATAATTCATATCTGTATGCACTTTTATAACTTAGAGGCTTTAATGGACCTATAGTAATGATAATGAATGGATCAACATTTTTGTGAATACAAACAATATTGATTATTTTTTATTACATATGATAAATTAGTAAGATGATATTATATATATGTAGTATAAAATCACTTTTATACGTTAATTTTTTTTAATATAGAATTATTATACTCAAATTAAAGATAGAAGAATTTTTAATTTTATGATGTAGTTTTAAAAATAATATATCATAAAGTTTAAGACATGAAAAATAAAAAAATCTTAAGTTCTAAAATTAAAATTAATTTTGCTCTTCATTTTTTGATATTATGCTATGATCAGATAAATTTACATTCATTAATTACCATACATCTTACAATTGTAACGACAACATATTAGAATGTTATATTTAGTTATAAGCATGTTTTATATAAATAATTACAAACATGTTCATGAACCATATCTGTAATTAATCAATATCTTCTCATCTAGTCTAAGACGTCTTCCAAGAAATGTACCGTTGACCAAGAAAATATACGCTTGAATACTCATTAGGAAAAGCATTAGAACATGACCTATATGGAACTAAATTTACATTTGCAATATAAAAATAGAAAAGTTTAATGGGAATACATTTAGTGGTATTATTAGTGTATCCAACACATAGTTACATGATTATAGCATGATGATTGATGAGGCCTTTATATATCCTCAAATGTTATACCTTTGATCAAATAAACCAAAGATATCCCCCTGCAATGATGCCTAGAAAGAGTAAAGGTCGTCAAAAGATCCGAATGGCACGAATGGAGAAAGAAAGCAACTTGTTGGTTACGTTCTCTAAACGTCGTTCAGGCTTGTTTAAGAAAGCGAGCGAGCTTTGCATCTTGTGTGGGGTGGAGATCGCGATCATTGTATTCTCGCCTGGAAAAAAGGTATTCTCCTTTGGTCATCCATCTGTAGAGGCTGTGGTGGATCGCTTCCTCAAGCAAAATCCACCACAATATTATTCTAGCGCGTCTCAACTTATGGAGGCGCATCGCAATGCCAATATCCATGAACTCAATAGGCAACTCACCTACGAGATTAGTCAACTGGAGATTGAGAAACTCAAAAGTGAAGAGCTTACAAAAATTAGGAAAGAAGGCATGGAGAACCATTGGTGGGAGGCTCCAATAGAGAGTCTAGGATTAGAAGAGCTTGAGCGGTTAAAAGTCGCGATGGGGTTTCTACACAAGGACATTGAGGAACAGAAGAAGAGATCGAAGCCGCTAGCTCGCTGCAAATTGTCCCCGTTTGTGGTCCTAGTGGTATTGGTGGTGAGTATGTTGCAAAGGCTTCGGGACTCGAGTTAACAATGACTCCACATGGATTTGTGCTCGGATATGGACATTTTGGTCGTTGAGTAAGGTTAGTTAAACTCTTTTCACTTGCTATTTGACTGTCATATATATTTGCATGTAGATCTGAAGAGTTCATTTGATCAGGTATCTAGCTATTTCCAGACAACGAAAACGACTGGAGTAATATGTGAAGGTTTTATTGCAATGGAGTGAATTTTCATTTTTTGAAAGTTATTATTGTTTTGTTGATCAAAACATTATAAGAAAGAATATATATAAACTTCTTATTTATGGTTTTATGGTTGTGATAATTCATTAATCGTATCAAGTACTTGTCCATTCCCAATGCACTGCCCCTAGATCATCGTCAAATGTGAATCTTCGGCTTGGTATCCTTATTGCTAATTAGGGGCTTCGCCGTTAAGAATTAATGAGGTTAACACCAAAAAATCAAAATCAACTCAAAGAATAGTACATTTCGTACTTCTTGACTAGTTTGATGGAGTATGATTTACATTAACAAAAACAACTCAATCAGTTGTACTAAAATATCTAACAAATACTATTAATACTAAATAAATATCCAATACGATGAGTAAAATTTAGTTGCACTCCGCAAAAGAAACCCCGAGAAACATACACTACGAGAAAAGGGTCTATAGTGACTATAGCTACAACGACGACAAAAACTAGTCGGCATTAGGTTATGGCGACATCATTTAGTCCCCCTAAACTTTTTTAGATTTACGGGTTTTTTTGTCAATTTTCATAACAACATCTCGTTAGAATAAGAATAAGTGCCATTTCAAAAAAAATGAGCCATATGATAAAATGTACTGATGAAATGTCATGGGTAAAGACTCAATTAGATTCTTATTTACTTTATCGTATTTAGGCATTTAAATTAAATAAAAATGAAACCTATATTAATTACATGTCCACTACATAAGGTTTATAACTTTCATGTATTATATAAAAAAATAAAAAATAAAACATGTGTTATTGCTTAGGCCTACGCTGACGAACCGTTGTCAACATAGGTGTCAGCTATGAAGAGGAAATGATGCAATATATAATGAAGAAACTACTTGCCAGATTGACAACAAACAATCTCAATCGTCGAGTCGTTGCCAACGAGATTGAGGTGAAATTGATGATAATCAGATAGTTTAGTCTAATTTATATATAATTTATGTGTATGAACAATTTTATTATGTAACACCCGGTTATTTTGTAGTCATGGAAGAAAGAAAGAATAAAAGTGAAGGAAAAACAATAAGTTATTTAACCCAACCTTTTTGAAGATCGGATTCTAGAGAGAGAAAGATCAAAGCTCGGGTTTGAAGAAGAACAGCAAAAAAAGTATGAATTCAAGGTAAGAATTCATGTGGTTATGATGTTCTTAACCGGTTATATCCTTAGTTGTATGCTTACGTGTGATTATGTGTGTTCGGGTGTGTGTTTGGTGGGTTTTTAGGCGGTTGAACTCAATTGCGAACGGATTGTGAAGAAGTCACACCTAAGAGGCAACTAAGGTGAGTTCTAGGACCCCCTTTTTACTTGTTTTTAACTACTTTGGAGCTGGAAATGCATGTATGAACGTTTTCATAAAAGTTGGGTTTATACCCGTATATATGTATGTGGGTATGTTGCGGGTGGGGATTGATTTTGGGCTAAGTTTGTCTTTGATGTTGTTATTGTTGTGTTTCTAAGGCTTAGAATGCATGATTTAAGCTTAGAATAAGTTTGAGAATGATTGAGGACTGAATTATGATGTTTAACTGTGAAATAGGCTGCTTATGCGCCCGAATAGGGTTTATGCGCCCAAATAGGGTTCATGCGCCTAGTATGGAAATCTGCCTAAGTGTCCTCATACGCCCGAAACCTCATGCGCCCATATAGTAGTCATGAGCCTAGAAATAGGCAAAATTTGACTAAGTGTTCATACGCACAGATAGCTCATGCGCCAAGGCACTCATACGCCTGCATAGTGCTCATGCGCCTAGAATTGCCCAGAATAGATTAAGTATTGCTCATGCGCCTCAATAGTGTTGATGCGCCTGAAAGTTTCCAATGTGCCTAAGTATTCCTCATGCGCTTGCATAGTGCTCATGCGCCTGCATAGTGTTCATGCGCCTAAAAAATTAGTATATTTTCTAATTTTTGGGGAAAAGTGTAAAGTAGGCTTTGACTTGGAGGTTCCCGGGGGCATAGTAAGTTGACTTTTTAAAGTCAAAGATGATGTGATGGGCATAGTATGTATGATGTATGATTGATGCTTATTGCATGATGGTATGTTTGTTGTATGTCATGCATCTATGATGGTGCCTTGTATGGCGATGTTTGTATGATTATGTTTATGTTCATGTTATCTATGTTTATCTTTCCCGTGACTTTAAGTATTATAGTTATGAAAGGAATAATAAAGTATTTCGTAAGGTAAAGTGAAAGATAATGGAAAGTGGAACATAATGATAGAATGCATGCATTCAGGAAAGATAAAGTAAAGAAGGCTTGCAAGCAACATGTACGGAGGTGCACGACTCTAAAATATCATAAGCTCAACTGTGTGTGATTTAGCTAACCATTAAGGATACACGCAGGGGTCCAGTCTTTGTGACTGACCAGTGATATAGTACATGGGTTATAGTGATTACTCACCCAGTGCTGGTGCCAGGCTTTGTGCGTTATGGAAGTCATTATGATCTTCAACCCAGTACCCGCTTTGTGCATACGTTTGGGGTGTCGTATACAGTTGGGATCTTGTCTCTTACCCGGTCCTGGCGCTAGGCTATGTGCGTTATGGAAGTCAATTATGATCTTCAACCTAGTACCCCCATTTGTTTGGGGCATAGCTGATGACACAGATCAGACAGTGATAAAGAATATGATAAAGAAAGAAAGAGTTACATAAGTAATGTGATGAATAACAAAGGAAGATAATATTGAAATTACTATATATATATATATATATATATATATATATATACGTACGATGTGTGATCATATACAACAGTATAGTATGATTTGAAAGAAAGTGATGAACAGTTTTATACGAAAGTAAAGTATTTTTATTTTAAAACCAGAACTCACTCAGCAATACTGACTTTTTGTGTTTTCAGTTTGCAGGTAAAGGTTGCTGAGGATGGCACGGGATGACTACTTGGCTTGTTTTGGATGCATATGTTTTCATAATGCTTTTGTGATGTAATGCAACATGTAATTTGTAATGTTATAACAATGTATTATTTTGCAAAATCTTTTATAATGAAATGAAATGTTTGTTTTTGATGATTCTTCTGCAATGTTTCTTTTAAGTTAATGTAAATATATGTTTTATGAGCGATGATTGACCAGCTATGAGCGCCCCGGGAACGGGGCCTTACAAGTTGGTATCAGAGCCAAAGTTTAAGTGAAACGAGTAAATTTTCAAAAGAAAACTAAACTTAAACTGAAAATGGGACGGAAAGGGAAGGGATGCCAGTCCGAGTAGCTGCGTGCCATCAGGTATTTTGTGTAGGGTTTTACAACACAAATCATAGTTTAACCTCTTAAATGTTTCTGAAAACGCAGTGGAATTACAACTTTATAAACTTGTTTATAAGCTGAAAAATATGTTCATTAGATGACCATATTAATGTTTAAAACAAACCCATATATCAAAGGATCATTATATGTGAATAAGCATGCTAAGTGAACATAAAACAACATAATATAACAGCCACAAAGGGCTCCTATAACTACCTTCCAGCAGCTCAAAAACCATGAATGAAAGGGGATGAGATGAAGGTGATGATGATGATATCGAATATGCAGCCTAGACTCTAAGAAGAGGAGCCCTCAAGCTAGTATACCCCAAGCCTCCTTACAAGCACCTCTTGTTAGGGAGATTCAACACCAAACACACCACAAAATTTCTCTCCAAAAACCCCTTAATGTTGTTGCCTTGGCCGTAGCTTTTGAAGAAAGGAGAGAGGATTTTTTTTTGTTTTGCATGTGAAGTAAAATAAGTGTTAGAGAGTCCAACACTCTTTCATAAAGAGTGTGTGTTACCAAGGCAAAAGAAGGAACCCCATTGGCCCATGGGGTGGCCAAAATTTAATTTAAAATGGCTATGATTCCCTCTACTTTTATGTCTTGGGGACACATTAAAAGTTCATGGACCCTCTTCGATTTTTAATGTGTGACAAGTGCAAGAACCATACTTATGTTTTATGCACTAATCTTTAATTAAACATTTTAATTAAAGATCACTAACATTACATTATCTTATATTATTAAACCCTTTTAAATAAATGTGATTAATAAAACCCATCAACAAATTATCCTTATGATTTGACCCATTTCACATATAATTGTTTAGAAAACCAATTTTCTAAATTTGGTGTGTTATTATTTAATTGCATGATCACATCATCAATTAAATAATCGTTTGTGTTTGCAAAGCTTGTGATTTGGGTATAACCCGACTTGGATCATAACGTACTAACCACATCAATATTCTAAGTGTCTTGGGCACATAGAGTCCTACATTTTGTTAATGTTAACCGGCATTATGTGCGCTTGTTATGTGGTTTATGTGTTGTTTTTGGATTTAGATACTGATATGGTCAGGATAGGTAATTTTTAGGGTATGAAGAGTAAAGTAAGTGGTTAATCACACATGGCCACTGTAATTAGGGACTTACTATACTTGACATAAACTGCGCTATTCCCTTGAATGACCATGCTGGTGTTTGAATCTTATAGTGTGTTAGAGGATGATCGGTGGTAGATCATCGAAAGCTTCGAGGGGTGGAAGTCGTGGTGTGCATGGTGCTGAACCGCGGACCAAAAGAGGAAGGCCTTGAGTTAAAAGGTGGTTCATGAAGAACCCGAGACCCATCATCTAGAGGGCGGAAATGAGAATGTTAACCTAAGGGCCTCGGTGAAGGAGGTTGTTGTAGAAGAGGTGCATTAGGTCATGCAGACGATCTTACCGTCTGTGGTGACTGAAGTGATAAAGGTTGTACGGGAAGGGGGAGGAAGGAAAGGAATAGGCCTACGGGCGAAGGGAGACGATCCAAGACTAAGACGGTTTTCTTGGATGACGAGGAAGAACTGGAGGAAGAGGAGCCTGCGCCGGAGGCGGCATGAGGCTGCAATTACGGGGTATTTCAAAGATGCGAGCTCCCTACTTTTGATGGTAACGGCATTGCTGCTGCTCACCAGTGGGTGAGAGAGATGGAAGCTGTTCTGCATATCAGCGAGTTCCAAGAGGACCAAAAGGTGATGTTTGGTGCCCACTTATTTGTGGATTCGGCTTTGTGCTGGTGGGAAAATATCATTCAAGCCGAGGCTAGTCGGGCAATTGGAAGGATGAAATGGGCAGAGCTGAAGAGGGTGGTGATTGAGGAGTTCTGTCCTCACCATGAGATGGACAAAGTTGAGAGGGAGTTCCTGCAACTGGAGGCAGGGACTATGACCCATTAGCAATACACCACCAAGTTCAACGAGATGGCACGTCTGGTACTCAAAGAAGTGACACCCTTTTCACGAAAGATCAGGAGGTATATTCAGGGTCTACCAGCGGATGTCCGTAGGCACATGATCGCTGCCCGACCAGCACGTTTAGGTCGGTAGTTGACTTGGCGGGAAGGTTGTATGATGAAAGGATTGTGGTGGTGGCTGAGGGGAGCAAGAAGGGTGGTGGCTGAGGGGAGCAAGAAGGGTGGTGGCGACCGGAACTGGAATGGGAAAAAGTTTGGTTAGGGTGGTGCCCCGACGAGTAATAAGAAGGCATGGGTGGATGACTGCCGTGTGGTCACACCTGGTGCGGGGTTGAAGAGGTTTGTTAAGTGTGGACGAGAGCACACCGGGGAATATAGAGTGGGATCCAATGTCTATTTCAGTTGTGGGAGGACTGGACATGTGGCGAAGAACTGTGCGGTAAGAAGGTGTTATACATGTGGCGAGGAGGGCCACATGAGGAGAGACTGCAATAAGCCAAGGGCTGAAAGTTCTAGTGCAGGGAAGAAGAACACCGGGACTGAAGGGCAGAAGGCGAGTGCCAGAGCGTTCACAATGACACAGGAGGAGGCTAGGATGGACCCCGATGTTGTGCCAGGTACGTTTCTAGTAAATCAAACTTTAGCCTCTGTTATTTGATTCTAGTGCTAGTAAAAGTTTTATTTCTGCTGCTTTCTGTGCTAAATTGCCTGTTAGTAGTAAGAGTATAGATATGCCCTTTGATGTAGAAACTGCCATAGGTAAGTCTACCAGGATTTCCAAGACGATAGAAGGGTGTGACGTAGAACTTGAAGCTCACAAGTTTCCTGTTAGACCATTTGGGATGACCTTAGGCGGGTTTTGATGTAGGCCTAGGAATGGATTGGTTGGTGGACTACGAGGTGAACATTGTGTGTCGCAAGAAGATGATTCGATTGACAACACCTGATAGGAGTTCGGTGACGGTTTATGGGGATCGAGTTACGACAATCCCGAAAGTGATTTCGATGGCGATGGTGGGAAAGTGCATGAGGCGTGGATGTAGTGCCTACTTGGCTTACGTGAAGATGTGGATGCGCCAACACCGCAACTGACCGATGTACTAGTGGTGTGTGACTTTCCAGATGTGTTTCCCGAAGACTTACCAGGAGTGCGACCTGACCGCGAGATCGAGTTCCCGATTGACTTGATACGTGGTGCCCAACCTGTAGGTAAAGCGCCGTATGAGTTGGCTCCGACTAAGATGAAGGAGTTGATGGAGCAACTGCAAGAGCTGCTTGATAAGGGGTTTATTAGACCAAGTATCTCTCCTTGAGGTGCTCCGGTCTTATTTGTGAAGAGGAAATATGGTAGCATGAGAATGTGTATAGACTACCGTGAGCTAAATAAGATGACAGTGAAGAATCGGTACCCCTTAACAAGAATTGATGAGCTGTTTGATTAGCTACAAAGTGCCAGTTGGTTTTCGAGGATAGACCTTTAATCTGGCTACCATCAGCTGATGGTTAAGGAGCAAGACATTCCTAAAACAGCTTTTCGCACGCGTTATGATCACTACGAGTTTCTTGTAATGTCATTTGGGTTGACCAACGCGCCTACTACTTTTATGGACTTGATGAATCGAGTGTGTCAGCCGATGTTGGATAAATCAGTGATTGTGTTTATTGATGATATCCTAATTTATTCAAAGAGTGAGATAGAGCATGCCGATCACATTCAGGAGGTGTTGGAGACGTTGAGAAGGGAGAAGTTGTATGCCAAGTTCTCCAAGTGCGTGTTCTGGTTGCGCGAAGTCCAGTTCTTGGGTCATGTGGTGAACCCTGACGGGATTATGGTGGACCCGACAAAGGTGGAGATGGTGATGCAATGGAAGTCTCCAAAGACACCATCCGAGATTCGTAGTTTCTTAGGTTTGGCGGGCTATTATAGAAGATTTATCCAAGACTTATCTAAGATAGATTCTTCGTTGACTAAGTTGACCCGGAAAGATATAAAGTTTGTGTGGGGTCAAGCTCAAGAGAAGACGTTTGAGGAGTTAAAGGCGAGACTGACTCAACCTCCTCTCTTGTCTTTGCCCGATGGAAGCGAAGATTTGGTGGTTTATTCAGATGCTTCCTACTCGGGGTTGGGATGTGTGTTGATGCAAAGAGGAAAGGTTATAGGTTATGTATCCCGACAGTTGAAAGTTCATGAGGTCAATTATCGTACTCATGACTTGGAGCTAGCGGCCGTGGTCTTTGCGTAAAGATTTGGAGGCACTACATATACGGGACAAAGTGCACCATTTTCACCAACCACAAGTGCTTGAAGTACTTCTTTGAGCAAAAAGACTTAAACATGAGGCAGAGGAGATGGTTGGAGCTCATAAAGGATTATGATTGCGAGATCCATTACCATCCGGGCAAAGCCAATGTGGTGGCGGATGCCCTTAGCCGAAAGCAAAGACCCGAGCCGATTGGGGTGGAGGCTTACCAGTTGGTCATGACCTTTGATGTGATGAAGCAAGTCAAAGAGTTTCAAGATGAGGCACTGAAGGAAGATCATCTTAACTCTGAAAGAATGAGAGGTCTGGTACCTTTGGATATACCGAAGTGGAAGTGAGAACATATCACCATGGACTTTATTAAGAAGCTACCGCGTCCCGCGCGAGGGTATAATGCCATATGCGTGATAGTGACCCGTTTGATGAAGAGTGCTCACTTCCTACCGACCCGTGAGACATATTCATCTGAGAGGTTGGCGGATCTTTTCATTAAAGAGATTGTAAGTCGTCATGGTGTCCCGGTGTCTATTGTGTCTGATCGTGACACCCGGTTTACATCTAAATTCTGCAAGAAATTCCATGATGCGATGGGGACGAGGTTACATATCAGCATGGCTTATCATCCTCAGACGGATGGTCAGTCAGATAGGACTATTCATAAAAAGTTAGGGAGCGTCAAGGTGGTCGAGGCTAAAGATAGGCAGAAGTCGTATGCCGACAAGAGACGTAGACCGATTGAGTTCCAGGTGGGTGATCGAGTTATGTTGAAAGTCTCACCTTGGAAGGGTATCATTTGGTTCAGAAAGCAGGGGAAGTTGAGCCCATGGTACATAGGGCCTTTCCGTATCATTGCTCGAGTAGGAGAGGTGGCCTATAGATTAGAGTTACCAGATGAGTTAAGTGGAATTCATCTGACATTCCATGTATCACATCTGAGAAAGTGTTTAGCAGATGAGGATATGATAGTACCACTGGAGGATATCGAGGTAGATGAAAGGCTCAGTTATTTGGAGCAACCAATGGCGATCATTGATCGTAAGGAGAAGAGGTTAAGGAATAAAGTGGTTCCTTCTGTGCGTGTACGGTGGAAGCACAGGAAGAGATCTGAGTCTACGTGGGAGACAGAGGAGGAATAAGACAACATTACCCATGATTGTTTAGGAATAATAGGTTTCAGGGACGAAACCTATATAAGGGTGGACTTGAAACACCCGGTTATTTTGTAGTTATGGAAGAAAGAATAAAAGTGAAGGAAAGAAAGATAAGCAATTTAACCCAAGTTGAGGGGATAAATATGTAAAAGGTACAAAATTTATTTATTTTTGTACAAAAGTAGCATGGTTGCCCATGCCATGCCACTTTTCACCTATTTGAAGATCGGATTCTAGAGAGGGAAAGATCAGGGGTCGGGTTTGAAGAAGAATAGAAAGAAAAATGCGAATTCAAGGTAAGAATTCGTGTGGTTATGATGTTCTTAATTGGTTATATCCTCGGTTGTATGCTTATGTGTGATTATATGTGTTCGAGTGTGTGTTTGGTGGGTTTCTAGGCGGTTGAAATCAATTGCAAACGGATTGTGAAGAAGTCACACCTAAGAGGCAGCTAAGGTTATTCTAGGACCCCCCCCCCCTTTTAACTTGTTTTTAATTGCTTTAGGGCTAGAAATGCATATACGAACGTTTTCATAAAAGTTAGGTCTATACCAGTATGTATGTAAGTGTGTATGTTGCAAGTGGGGATTGATTTTGGGCTAGGTTTGTGTTTGATGTTGTTATGGTTGTGTTTCTAAGGCTTATAATGCATTATTAAGCTTAGAATAAGTTTGAGAATGATTGGGGGCTGAATTATGATGTTTAAGTGTGAAATTGGCTGCTCATGCGCCCAAATAGGGTTCATGCGCCTAGTATGGAAATCTGCCTAAGTGTCCTCACACGCCCAAAACCTCATGCGCCCATATATTAGTCATGCGCCTAGAAATAGGTAAAATTTGACTAAGTGTTCATACGCCCAAATAGCTTATACGCCTAGGCACTCATGCGCCTGCATAGTGCTCATGCGCCTGCATAGTGCTCATGCGCCTTGAATTGCCCAAAGTAAACTAAGTATTGCTTATGTGCCCCAATAGTGTTGATGTGCCTGAAAGTTTCCCATGCGCCTAAGTGTTCCTCATGCGTTGGAAAGGCCAAGCGCCTACATATGCTTATGTGCCGGCATAGTTTTCATGCGCCTGCATAGTTTGCATGCGCCTAAGACTAAGTATATTTTCTGAACTTTGAGGGAAAAGTGTAAAGTAGGCTTTGACTTGGGAGGTTCCCGGGGGCATAGTAAGTTGACTTTTTGAAGTCAAAGATCATGTGATGGGCATAGTATGTATGATGTATGATTGATGCTTATTGCATGATGGTATGTTTTTTGTATGTCATGCATGTATGATGGTGCCTTGTATGGCGATGTTTGTATGATTATGTTTATGTTCTTGTTATGTATGTTTTTCTTTCCCGTGGCTTTACGTGTTATAGTTGTGAAAGAAATGATAAAGTATTAGTAACGTAAAGTGAAAGATAATGGAAAGTGGACATAATGATAGAATGCATGCATTAATGAAAGGGAAAGTAAAGAAGGCTTGCAAGTAAAATGTATGGAAGTGTACGGCTCTAAAATGCCTTAAGCTCAACTGTGTGTGGTGGTAGCTAACCTTTAAGGATACATGCAGGGGTCCAATCTTTGTGACTGACCAGTGATACAGTACATGGTTTATTGTGAGCGAGGGTTTATGTGTTATGGAAGTCATGTATGATCTTTGGCCCAGTACCCGCTTTGTGCATATGTTTGGGGTGTAGTATACAGTTGGGATCTTGTCGCTTACCTCGGTGCTGGCGCCAGGCTATGTGCGTTATGGAAGTCAATTATGATCTTCGGCCTAATACCCCATTTGTTTAGGGCATAGCTGATAACACGGATGCAGATAGTGATAAAGAAAGAAAGAGTTACAGAAGTAATATGATGAAAAGTAAAGGTGGATAATAATAAAATTATCTATATGTATATATGTACGATGTGTGATCATATACAACAGTATAGTATGATTTGAAAGAAAGTGATGAATGGTTTTAATTGAAAGTAAAGTATGTTTTATTTTAAAACTAGAACTCACTCAGCAACGTTGATTTTTATATGTTTCCAGATGCCAGGTAAAGGTTGCTGAGGATGGCACGGGGCGGCTACTTGGCTTGTTTTGGATTACATCTGTTTTTATAATGCTTTTGTGATGTAATGCAACATGTAATTTGTGATGTGATTACGATGTATTTGATAGGATCAAATGAATAAATCTGTGATGATTTGTAAACACAATTCAATGAAATTCACACAAAGTAATCAAATCAAAACAAGATATCAATAAAATTCAAGTTTTCATTAATATCAAGCTAAGACAATTACAAGTATGAAAACAGATTTGAATATCTTGTGTATTCGTTACTATCTACCTGCAAATTTAAGCTATTTATACTGAAAACAAAAAGTAAAAGAACTAACAAATTACACAAATAGTCCCTATACTATTACAAACTATCAAAAGACAAATAAAGACAACATGTTAATCTTTCTTAGAGCACTTAACAATACTCCCCCTAAGATTGACATGGTCTTCAGTCTTCAAACTCTTCAAGCTTTAACTGCTAACTTTATCTTCAATTCTATCTTCAGCCTTGACTTCATCATTCAAAATTTTCTTCTGGTTCTTCTTTGACTTTGAACATTGGCTTCTGTTGTACATATCTAAGTCTTTCAAAGCTTTTGATATTGTAGACTTGAATTTACTTGCAAGAATGCCTTGTTCGGGTTTAGCTTCATTTGTTTTAATCTCCATCTTGTCCATTCTCTCCAATGTGTCTTTTGAAAGACATGAAATATCAATATTAGCATATAACTCAATAGGCTTGTTACTTTCCTTTGAGTACACTCTAATACCCCTTTCCTTGATATTCTCATGAATTCAATATCTTTAATATCTTCTTGACAATGTTGGCATACGCAAGAGCTTTTCTCAAAGATATTCTTTCCATGACAGCATTCATCACATTGATAATAGAAATGAAATATTTCTTATCTTGCTTAGCCACTTCAGGAGATACTTTCCAAATTTTTGTACTGACAAAAATGAAATATAACTTGGATGTAACAGTTTTAGTTCAAAAACTCCAAATAAAGTAATCATGTCCTCATCCCATCTTTCAGATTTCAGACTAACTTCAGCTCAATGTCTCAGTGTTATAAAACCATCTGAGAGTTGGCTTTGAGTTTTGATTACCATCAATCACTTTCAGTCTAGGAGTTGTGAATTTCTCAAAATATTTGTCACAAAATTCTATCAAGGAATGTTCTTCTTCTGAATGAACTCCCTTAAGCTTCTTGTTTTTCTTCAGAGTAGCAAAGTACTCTTTATCCTCTTGATCACATCTTGTGTTAAGAAAATTACTCGATCTATCCAATCCTCTTCTTAATAATTCTACAAACATCTTCCACGCTTTGAATCAGAAGGATTGATCAGAGGTAATCTATTCAGCTCTTTTAAATCTTGCACAGGAAGTTTTATGATACTAGAGTAAAAATGATAAACATCACATACAACATTTACTCTCTTTATAAAAATGCATCAAACACTTCATCATACTTCCATGAAATGATCTTTACTTGGTTGGTAAAATCTGGAGCAATCATAGCATTCAACAGTTCACAGCAACTGATTGTCCTATTTGCAATATGTTTCTTACCAAGTCTCCGGTTGTTCTTGAACTATCAAGAATATGCCTTTGTTCAGTTGATGCTTTATAAGTCTGTCTTTCTGGATCAACAAATATTTCTATCAATTCTTTTCTATGAGCATGAGCATCATCAAATCTTAACATTTGTTTTATCTCCTGAGGCTTTAACATTCTTGTTCTTTTTGTTATTTCAAGATACTGAGGGTTATCTGTATCAAGCACTATCATTTTCTTCATTTGTTTCTCAGTTTCTTGAAAGCTTCTAACAAGATTTCTTAGAGATACAGATTGTAATCTCTTCAGCTTCCTCCAAGGGTAATTTCTAGCTTGCAACCATGATCTAAGAGCGGAATAATCATATCATTTGGATCAGGATGGTGCAACTCCGAACTAGACAATTCTTCTATATTTATTGCCTCTTTTGCTCTTAACCATCACCATGTTCAACAACCATTTCATTTGGATCTATTGAAGCAACTGACTCTGCATAGATACATTTCTTGTATTCATCATTAATCTGAGAAACAGTCAGTCCATCCAATATACTCGATTGTATTTCATGTTCACAAGATAATTATATTTTTCTTCAAAGTCTGGTGGTCTTTCATCTTGTTCTTGAGTATTTTCTTGTGAAGAGAAATGTGACACAAATTCAGCTTCATCAATATCTTCATTATTTAGAACTTCATCGTACCAATCATCAATGTATATTTCTTCAATATCATCTAAAGCATCAATCTGTTCTTGAACATTTTGCTCTTCAGTGGATTCTTCAGTTCTTTGAAGCTTAGAAGAGGATCCAGTTTGACCAATATCTTCTAATTCATTCACTTTCCTTTTGCCTTTTCTTTGCTTAAGATTTTCTTCAACTTGCATCTCAATACTGATCACATGTACTGGTGATATAGATTTTTGAGCTTCTCTTCCCTTTAGCAATTTAGCTTTGAGATTTTCACTTTCTTCAGATAATTTCTTGAATTTCTCCTCAAGACTATCATAATCTTTAATCATTACTTCAAAGTTCTTTATCACGTCTTCTTTATCTTTGGCAAACCTTACAATCTTTTCATCTTTTAATGCATTTACTTCAGACAACTTTAAATTTTCATCTTTGAGCTTTTGAATTTCTTTTTCACAAGATCTGATTATCTCTTTCATTCTTTCATTTTCCACTTTCAACTCTTCAATCTCTTTTTCTTTGCTTAAATTTCTTCTTTCAATTTTTCAATCTCATCAATGTCAACTACTTCCTCTGTTTGTATAGACACATGTGTGACATACTAACAAGGATTTCTTCTGCTCCTCATTTGTATCAATTTCAAATACTGGATTGAATAAAATATCATTTATAAAGTCAGACTCAAATGTTTGATTTTGAATTTCTTTCTTGTACTTCCTTAACATTTTCTTCAATCATAGGTTATGTCTCATTTACAGTATCTTCTGCATTTCTTTCTTCATTTCCTTCTTGATTTGCTTCAGTGGCATCATCATTTCCATCATCAACATCACTTTCTTCACTTAATGAAATTTCAGACACATCATCATCACTTTCTTCATCAACTTCTACATCTTCAATCAGATCATTTGGATCTATTGGTTCTTCTTCAGTTAGATGGAAGTGTGGCTAAGTAATATCAACTTCATCCATTGATACATTCCTGATATAATAAAAAACTGGAATGTTTTGAGCACCAGTGATCATTGTCAGTCTTTTGTAAACAATCTCTGACATGTGCTCTAACTGAATCTTTTCACCGATAACTTCTTCAGCATACAGATTTGGATTTGCATCATTAATAAGAAGTTGAAGAAATCTGGGGTACATCAAATACTTATGCCTTACTCCTCTTTCCAGATTAAAATGAACCATTCATTATCCACTTAGCCATATTAAATCTTCTGTTTGTGGATAAGGCTATAATAGGAGATGCAATGTTTACAGGGAATGAATCCCAATCCGCACTTCTTTTTGACATGCAATGTTGAAAGATATAGCATAAAAGCTTCCAATGCTTAAATACACGAGCTCTGAAAAATTTCTTCTTAGGGAAATGATCTGGATGACCCATCTGTATAAAAACTTCTCTACATTCATTAAATGTATATTCTGATAAATCTTCAGGATCATTATCACCTAGTCTAGAGCTTGTCTAATTGCTTCTTCAGAAACTTCAAGCATTCTTTCTGATGTGATGAAGGCTCTTAAAACTTTGTTTCCTTGATCATCTCTTTCAACTGAGCAGTTCTCCAGAATTTTTTAATCATTCTTCCATTTATCATGGGCCTTGCACACATAGCATAAACATATTTTGTTTTGAGTAGAAATCTGATAATATCTCATATCCAGTAGCTTCTCTATTTTCATCATCTAAAATGCAGCTATATTATGCTTTGGCTCAAATTTAATTCTGCCATTTGCAAAACACAACAAAAGTATTATGACAACATTGAATGTTGATTAATGAAATTTATTTTCACATATGACTTTTGATTTTGACTTTTGAATTTGACCTTTTTATTTTTACTTTTGAATTAAGATTTCAAGTTGTAAAACATTAACTTTATTTATTTTGAATTTATTATCTAACAGATCAATTTTTAATTTTTTAATTTTTTTTAATTTTTAATTTTGTTCAAAATATGATTGTCTGTTCATCTTCTTCTTCTTCGACTATGAAAATAGTCTGAGTTCATCATCAACAGATCTTTTTCACTTTTAGATTAAAAATAATACAACAACAGACTCGCAAATCAGTTCTTATCAATAATCCAACGTCAATTTTTATATGATACTCATTGATCAGATTAAACTTGGACTATATTGGTTCGAACGCCCAAATAGCATTCAAACGTCTATAACAAAGCACTGATTTAACCCAAAATTTATATATTTGAATCACAGACTTACATTTATATATTCAAATACAATGTATACTCAAAGGATTTGATTTGATTTCAGATGAAATACGGATGTGATGATGCTCGACAGTCGCAGTTCGAGGGTTTTGTTCTGATATTTTCAAGTGTAGATGAGAAATACGCATAAGTGTTCAATTTATATAAGTGAAATTTTAGGCGTATGAGCCCTGTTCTGACGTATGGTCCTTGTTTGGGCGTATGAAAACCTAGAATTCACTTATTTTGTTAGACACATGAGCACTGTTGTGCGTTTTTAAGTCAGACGCATGGGAATTGTTCAGACGCATAAGCACTGTTTAGGCGCTTTTGCACTGTTCAGTCGCATGGACTTTGTGAAACATCTAACACTTGAAATTTTGGAACTATTTAGACGCATGAGACATGACAAACGTCTAACACAGAAACACTATTTAGATGCATGGGATTATCACAAACGCCCAACACTTGTAATTTTCAAAGATGTATTTCAACTGTTTAGACGCATGGGATTGAATCAAACGTCCAACACTTCTTGTAATCCTGAAAATTTCATCATGCTCCTATTGAGGCGCATGTGCACTGTTTAGGTGCATGAGTTGACTTTCATGATATTTCCAATTTCTTCACTTACACACTTTTTACCATTTAGATCCCCAAATTTTGAACTTTTTGCATATTGCACTTTCAATTATAAAATTTTTATTTTCTATTTCTTTTTAATTTCTTTTGTCCCTTCATTTTAGTCTCAACATAAAATCAAATATCATTTGATTTTCAACTTAAAAATCGTTTATTTGCAAAGATTATGTAGATTCATATTGTAATTTTCAAACTATTCTATTTTCAGTTTACACAAATACTTTGAACATAAAGCATCATCCTTTCAATTCAACATTTCAAATTTTGATTATGATTATTGAATATTTTCTAAGAACAACTCTTTCATTTATTACTCCCCTAAAATTTTAAGTTTGAAAAACTTATAAGTTTCTTATGAAGAGAATAAGATCACACAGCATATTGAGAGATTGCCTTCACACACAAGACATGCTTAAAAGAAAAATGAAAATAGAATCAAAATCTAAGATAATGACAGAATAAATGTCTGCAGAGAGATCATATTAATGAAGATCAGCACATTAAAATAAAATAAATGTGGAGAGTCAGAGACAATGAATATATCCTGATGGTGTGTTCCAGGTCAGTGATATCACAGCAAAGGAGACACAAGATCTAAAGACAGACATGAGTGTTTTTGACACAATTATCAACTCACTTACTTTTTAATTCTTGGATTGATTAGTGTTGATTTAGATATGACATGATGTAAAGCATAGAAAGACTAAAAGCTCAACTATCGTCATGAAATGTAAGAAAGAACACATGCTCAACTTATTACCTGAAACATAGATATCACCAGAATTCATGTTACTTAGTTTATAGAGGATGATCATGGATAACCATTTGATCAGCTCTGATTATTCATTTGAATAGGTTGTGCACATTGGCATCTTTTTGCATCAAAAAGAGAATCAAGGTCTGTAATGACTTACAACAGAGGATATCTCAGTACTTCAGGTCTATGATGACTCATAGCAGAGAAGTGAAATGATGCTTTGTAACAAATCTAATGATTTTACATAGTTTCAAAAGGTGTGAGAGATGTATCTTAACAAACATTCATTCTAATAAGCTAAAACAACTCAAAAGTACTCAGATGAATACACACACGCATGTATGTTTAGTTTGATCACAAGAATTTACTTTTTCAGCATAATAGTCAGATATTGTCTACACATCATATCTGATCATGTCTAGACTTTATTAATGAGTGAAGTATGGAACTGATCTCACTAATGTACTATCATTTCTCACATGTTGCAAAATATAATCCTTTCTAAAAATAAAAAAATTAAAAAATTAATTTACAAAAGCTTTTATAATGAAATGAAATGTTGTTTTTGATAATTCTGCTGCAATGTTTCCTTTAAGTTAATGTAAATATATGACTTATGCGTAATGATTGACCAGCTGTGAGCGTCCCGCGAACGGAGCCTTACATATTAACATTTTTATATTTTGTTATATAATAGTATTTTGTATCATAATCGAAGTTTAGCTTGCATGAAATTTTATAGTTAAGTTATTTATAATATGTAGTATAAAAATTTGAGAAACTAAAAAAATTAAAATTAAGATAAACCCTACACCGACGACATAAGAAAAACCTTATATCGATGACTTATCATCGCAATAAAGGAAGAAATAAAATAAAAGAAAATTAATTAAACATACCTTATCTTGACGACATGTTGGCACACCGAATTTTTATTTAAATTAACAGTTTTTTCAAGTTTTTTTATATAAATAACTACGACTCTATGAAAACATAAAATCATAAGGAGATATAGCGACAACAACTATATTGGTAACTTTTTTGAGGACCGGTTAGGATGATATTATGAACACAACTAACAAGAAAAATATACAAGAACACTCAAATATTATATTCAAGAATGATGTATATTTCTCTTATGTTCTTACAAGTATTACAAAGGTTACATAAAGATACAAATACTTGAGACATTTTATACAATATCCTACAGTCGGCCATACTTTAAATGCTAGCTGAAAACACTAATCTTACAACAAGATCAATGAAGAGTTTTGACAAGTGACTATTACATACCACAACTCACATCCAAATATATTACAAAAAAAGAAAAAAGTATAAAGCACACACAAAAGACCTTAATCTACAGGTTGACAAAAGTAAGACTTTTCACCAACTCATATAAGCTGGTGAGTCATCATAAGTGGCAGCGGAATATTATTCAACTTTTTTTAAGAGGTGATTAAGAAAAAAAACATGTTTTCTCTATCTTCGGAAGAAATCCGTCTTTGGCTTCGGAAGGCTTTATCTTTGGCTTTGGAAGATCTTGGTCCAAATGATCGTTTAAGTGTGCTTTTGATGAAAATTTAACACTAGAATCCTAAAGTTATCACTATTCAATAACTTGTGGAACAAGAAATGATACAAGAATGAACACAAATCACACACAACCCATTTGAAATAAGATTTTGATGAATAAAAACAATGTTGAAAGATAACAATCAATAAACTTCTAGCAATGCACAACGAACTACATATCCATAATGTTTCATTAAGGTTTCAAGAGTTACATAATGTTCAACAAAGAAACATATGTATATAGGATCTTGTTTCGCATACAGTTGCACATTGTGCGAAACTGTCATGCACTATTACCATGTGAACCTATCGGGTGAAACTAAACTTTTGCATGCCACAGAATACAAAACTAGCAAAACTAAACTAGATCCTATTACAATAATAACTAAGTTATAACTAAAAAACATGTTGAATACCACCCTATACTTGATCATCAATATCCCCCTAGGGGGTATGCACCTACCAGTTCTTCTGGATTAGTTCCTACCGATGCGTTCTCCATCTTCCTTGCCAAGTCCCTTACTTTTGCTTCCAGATCATCATGTTACTACACACTCTTTCAAGCTTCTTGATCTCTGATCTTTCTCCCCAAGCTTTGTTGGCCACTCTCTCAAAAAAACTGGCCTCCACCTCGGTCTCTTCTCTCGTACCAAATTTAATCTGATTTTCACATAACACCTTTAGATCATCATCATTAAATAAGAATACCTCAATTGGATCAAACAATGATATTTCATTTCCATTCTTCACCCATAATACTGCCTCACCAGTTTGGTTATCAAAGAATCATTTCTCAAACTGCTGTAGTCTTGATGGTTACTGATCTGGTATCCTCACCCGATTGACATTCATTGCAGGCTTTAACTTCAGCATAATCTTCCCCTTTCCTATTTCCTAATCTAAATCTTCTCTTGACCTCTCCTCTCAGTCGTCATGTACCCAAAAGCAACAAAGTTATCCTAATCGCCCTGTCGAATTTCATGTTCTAGTAATGTGGCGCACTCGCTTAAACATGAAACTTACAGGGGATCTCTTCTAGCCTTCACAAATCCCACCTAGGAAGAACCTTAAATGCCTTCCTCTTATACAGATACGAGACCCCCGCTTCACGTCTCTTAATCATAAACATCTTAAATTTAGAATTGTTCTTTCAGCTCATGATCTTTTTATGAAATTCTTTCCTATATGGTTTTTGGATGTTTTGAAAGAGTGGGGTTAGCTTTTTTGAAAGAGTGGGATTAGCTTTTTTGGCCAGAAAGAGGTTGAGATACACCTTCACCAGCAGGTGCCTCATCAAGGGAATGGACTTCTAAAGCAGTTATAGGAGTGACATGGCTCTTAGGTTCTATCACTGGGCCTTCAGTCAAGGTTATCCCTTTGAAGCTAATCTCAGGGTCTACCTAACATCTAGCTGATCGATGATATTACTTGATTGCCTTTGTCTCCTTCTGAGGCTAAACTCTTTAGTAATCATGTCTTGAATCCTTTGAGCCAACTTGTCAGCTTGTCTGAGTTGACTTGGGTTAACAAGTGGAATATTGATATGGTCAAGACCTTCATAGTAGTTCAAGGTCTAAAAGTTTATGTTCTCTTGCAGCCCTGAATCATTTAAAGAATGAGGGCTCTTATCAGTATCATATCTCCACCCTATGACGTAGTTGGAAGTTCCTTGAGGTGGAGATGACATAGCCAAGAAACGGAAGGAGGTAGAGGATGTAGAGTTACTCCTCAATATTAAGGAAAAAAGAAGGCAGAAAAGGCTGTAGAAACATGCTCCAACCCTTTCCTTAGTTCTATAAAGTTCTGCAAGAGAGGCTGTGGCAACTGAACAACCTTAGTTAGATAAGGAGGAAGACAGACAAAAAATGATTAACTACCTAAGTGCCTAGGTCTCTATCAGGAATTTGTACTTCTTCCATTGTCATATGAGTATATTAAGTTTGAATACCTCAAGTAGCTTAAGCTACAAGCTCAAAAGGAGCAAAAAGCTGCTCAGAGGAAGATAAGGGAAGAAGAAGCAAAGTCAAGAGTTCTCATCCAAAAGAGTCAAAAGATGTCTGGTAATAGGCAGATGATGATGAGCTTCTTGAAGTTGTATGGATTCTCCGGAAGGAGATTTGGCCCAATGTCTCTTTCCACCATGGATGAGCATATTAGGGTGATCAAGCAGAAGATCAAGAGAGGAGAGCTTGTTGACTTACACTCCCCACCAAGTCAAGCCCCTCCGGAAGTGGAGGTTAAGGTTGAACACTTTGAGACAACACAACTTGGACCTCCTGTTGAACCTCAACAAGCTTCATCTTCTTGTCCATAACATGGTTCAACTCTATCTCATTTTGAACTTGTGAGGGAGGAGAACCCAACTAAGAAGGACAAAACATAATAATCTAGTGATAAGGCTAGTCCTCTCAATTGAAGTGGAAGAAAATGATGTGACTCATTTTGAGAATGATATTCTTTATTGATGTGAATCAACAATGACCGAATATGATTATTGAGTCAATGATTGTAAGATAGAATCAAAAAATCAAGGAACATTGAATGCAAGAAGTACTCATAAATGGTGTTTGTATTAATGAAGGTAAACAGTTACAACGAATGCTAGGGTAAGAGCATTAAACAGTAACACGACACCTTGTATACAGAAGATTCTAATTGTCTAGAATGTCTATCAATAGTCACCTCACATACAAGGTTTTCTATTCTATTAATAGGCTGAGAAGATGCCTTTTACAAAATGACTAAACTACCCCTGACCTATACATCAGTGAACTAGTCTAAGTTTTTATCAGCATTTCTGTTTTTCATCCTCATCGACTAATATGGATCTGTTGATCTTGATCAACATTTCTTTTTGGTTTTCAGCATTAGTGTTTGGTCATCAGCATTGACAAATGCGGATGAACAAACACATATGCTCATTTGATGCCGGGCATCTGCATTAGTTAATGTGGATGTACAAATACTTGTCAGAATTTCTTTTTGGCTATCTACATTTGTTAATGCGAAAGAATAAATACTTGTCAGCATTTGTTCTATGTCATCCGCATATACAAATGCGGTTAGCCGACGCTTGTATTCTTTTTTGTAGATTCTTCATCCACATTTGTTCTTGGAATTGTGGGATTTCCCGCAGAACAACCATCAACCCACCACTTGAGTTGGCATGTATGATCCTTTTAGGGTCCAACAATGCTCCCCCTAAGGATTATATAGCCTATGTTCTCCAAGGGTATGATGGTGGTTGAGGTTGGGAAGATTCTGCTAGGTCTTGTGGATGAATAAGAGCATCTGCCCGAGATGGATCCAAAATGGCCTTTATCACATTGACAAAGTCATTTGCATCAGACATATTCTTTTTATTTAGCACATGGATCTTCATCTCGCTCATAGTGTAGATGGCTTCTAAGGGCAGCTTCTTTATAGAAATGGGTTCCCATATTGACATAGTGAAAACCCATGTCTATGAATCAACAGAGCTCCATCCACATCCACCTTTAACTTTACAATATTTCCTAATTGTAGAGGAGCCTTCTTCTTCTTCTTCTTCTTCCTTTGCTCCCTCTTGACATTGATTCTATCAAATGCCATTTTTAAAATCTTTATACATTTCAGAAAGAAATGCATATCTTCTTCTCCCACTTTATTCTGTATCTCTCTGAAATGCCTTGTGTATATGTGGTGGATATAGGATTCATCTACCGATCTCACCTCATATCCACTAAACAACCTGATTTCAGCTCCTTTCTTTCCTCCCCATCTTTTTTCAATCACCAACTCATATGTCTTTTCATCATAATAGACATTTGAGATTGGTTTGGAGGAATGAGTTCCAACTACCATCTTTATTTTCAAAGATTCAGTAGGCTTCACCTTAAGCTCAGGGAACACCACTTCTTTAGCTAGTTTTGTTCTCTTCTTCTCCAAGGGGTTGACAAAGGATCTATCTTTTCTCATGCAGATAGCCTTAAGAGATTTGAAGTTGTCTGTTCTTTTAAACATCCTCAGAATATCTTCAAACTCATAACCCCTAAACATAGCCTAGTGATTGATCAACTCCAAATTGGCTAGTTCTTTCAGATCATGGATTTCCAGGGAGTTCATAGAGCAGAGTACTCTGTGAAGAATTGAACTAAACTTGAAATCCTATTAATCATGAACATGTTCTAGTCACTGTCTTACTTCCAAGCAATTATCTTCTTATCAGTTTTGCCTTTTGGAGCACACAGACCTCTAATCGTCTCAGCAGTGGTGATCCCTTCTTGAAGCTTCAATTGAGACGGCTTAACAAACCACTCTGGATTCTTGTCTAGAACAGGTGCCAGAGAGTCATGGTCTCTTTGGGTGAGCTGGATGTTTTGTACAGACACTCTTGTTCTAGGCTTTTTGCTACTAATCTTTTTTACAATTTTCTTCAGCCTTTCCTTCTTTTCATTGATCATCCTAAGGATAGCAAAACTTAGGGAATTTTCCTTCATGTTTCCCAATTTTCTTCTTGTAAATCCTTGATCAAATAGATAGTCCTTCATTTCCTTGTCAGTCATACTGTAGGGATCGGAATACAATGGTTGAGGAGTGGAAGTCTGCTTTATCTTGGAGAATGACTTGAACATTGGAGCTTTGGGAGACAGAGTCTTTTCATACTCAGTATCATATGTAGGGTCCAGCAGTTTGTTTAACTTTTCTTCTTATGCCTTCGTTCCCTCATAAGTCATTCTAAACACCAAGTTATCAGTTTGGGCTTTCTCTACCATCTCCCTTACTGATTCTTCCTCTTTCACAAGGCTTTTATGAGCTATTGGTTCATCAACAACATAGCCACCGTCTATATCTCCTTCTTATAGATCAATGAATTCAGCCTTCGATTTTAATTGAGCATCAGTGTTTTCATGCTCCTCTAAGAATTAAGCAATTGCTGCAAGGCTTCTAGGGTCATCCTTTTCTTGTTTTTAATTGGTTCTTTTTCTGCCATTTGTCTCTTCCCCATTGCCTTCTCAGATAAATATTTCCTCCTTCTGGTATAGGTTTGCATTCCTGAACCAGATGAGGTTTCAGCCTTTTAAGCTTCTTGAGGCACCTTTTCAGCCTCTAATTTTTCTTTTTCTTCAGAAACAACAGCTGATTATTCTCTCATTTGTTACTCTTCACATAATCTTCTAATGAGCTCTTTTTGTTCATCAATCAATGACACAACATGCACTATTTGCATACTCAATCCTTCTCAAGTGGGACAGGAGATTGAGTAATGACCACTATTGGTTCATCATTTTGCTCCTACTGAACAATAAAATCCCAAAATCATCATCTATAATAAACTCTTTTGCAGTGAAAGTGTCAAGAGCTTTAATCATATCACTGAGTTCAGCCTCTTCAATGTGAACTTCTCCTGGTTTGCTTGTATAGACCACCATCTCCATTCTTGATTCATCATGTTTAGATTCACTAGTTTCTGCCCCTTTCTCAGTTTCAAGAACTACATCTTTTTGGTAGGAGGGGAGTTATCACCACTTTCCTTGATGTACTTTTAGAACTGTCCTCTTTATCACTTTCCCTTTGCCTTTTCTCTTCTATTGTCTCTCTTTTATCTTTCTCATCTCAGCTTCTCTTTTGATCATGTCAAGCAGTTCTAACTCAGATACTCTCTTGTGTAGAGTTTCTATCTGTTTCAGCACGTCTCTAATAATATTAGATTGTTCTTCAATCATTCCTTCTTGTTCTTCCATGGCTATAGTTTGGATGGCTAAAGTTTCAACATGACCACTTATTTCATCCCTTGAGTGTTGTAGTGCTGCCTTTAACTTTTTAATCTCCTTTTCCTTTTCTTTCTTCTCATTCTCATACTTCTCTTTCATATCCTTCAACTTTTTCTCTTTCTCATCCCATTCCACAAGTCTGTCTTGAATGATACTAGATCTTCTATTAAGTAGTCTTTCCATCTTGGCTACCTTTTGTAATAGTTCTAAAATCAACTCATCCTTTTCATTAGGCTTGTTGACTCCTGATTCAGCATAACTTTCTAATAGAGTAGCCTTAGAAGCAACTTGTTTTATAGGCATCTGTCTT
Organism: Flaveria trinervia; assembly: GCA_025506515.1. Classification (NCBI taxonomy): domain Eukaryota; kingdom Viridiplantae; phylum Streptophyta; class Magnoliopsida; order Asterales; family Asteraceae; genus Flaveria; species Flaveria trinervia. The sequence continues at coordinate 87,107,627 of CM046450.1, forward strand.
GGATGATCCTCCTCATCAGGTGAGGATTTGGCTTCCTCTGAAGAGCTGGTAGAATCACCAATATCAACATGCTCAGTAGTAATAGGAGATGTTTGAACTGGTGATATTGGTGAGTGATGGATTGGAGTTATATGTAGAGAAATGATGGGTTGTGCTTGTGGTGATGGGATTTGTGTTCTTTGGGGTGATGGTATTGTTGTGGGCATAAATGGTGAGACCATATTAGTATCATGAACAGAAGGTCCGGTGTGAAGATCAACCCCTACATCCACTTGGGGTGACACAGACCTCTATCCTTTATCCCTTTCAACAGCTTGCTCAACAACAATTTGTTGGTCATGAGCATGTTGTTCTGTTTCCTGAACAGGCTCATCAACTAGAACCTCTTGTGCTTGTTCTTCTAGATTTATCTGCTTTAATATCCTGGGCAATAATGAAAAAAGGTTCCACTGTAAAAGTTCCTAGGATCTCTCTTATTGATGTAGTTGTAAGACTTGGCATTATAATGAGGAATATCCAGCACAGGTCCTTTAGGTACAATGTTAGGAAAAGCTTCATTGATGAGGCATTACGAGAACCTTGGATACATCAGGAACATATGTCTTCTACCTTCTTGAATGTTTGAAACTAGACCATTAAACACATAAGCAGACATGTTAAATGGCCTGTTAGTGCATATCGCAGATATAGCAGATGAGGTGATCACTGCCATTCCATCCAGACTTCCTTTTTGACAAACAATGTTGGTAAAGATGAATCAGGAACCTCCATTGTAAGTCAACCAATCCTTTAATAATCTGTTTGCCTTCATATCCTCCCTCATATCCAATATTGGCAAAGAAAGAAGTAATATCATCATCTTCAAGTTCTTAGGGAGTGTTGGCATCATCCCAAACTATAGACATGGTCTCATAGTTTGTTCATTGACAACAAGAGTATGATGATCAGTGATTCTTCCAGACAGCGTCCTTACACTATCTATCTCTGTCATCTCAGTAGTGCTCTAAAATGACCTTATGATTGGTCTGACAGTGATTGCATGAGCAAATCTAGTAGTGGATATAAATCCAATCATGTCTCTTAGACCTTCTGCCTCGGGTACATGAGGGTCAAGATAACCGTTGACATTATGGAGCTTGCTCCAAGTGAGATTTTTCATGTACCCTGCATTTAGAGGCAAATGAATTAGAAAGATTGATAATACTCAATAGATTGTAGAACATGCATCAATCAAAATTTCTCATTTTGACTTTTTATGGTCAAAATGAATGCTTATAGGTACTATTCCATAGGACTTATACCTATACTTGATGTTATCATAAATAATCACTTTGTTTTGTTATGCATGCTTGAAGTGATCGTTTTTGTTGTTTTTAACTAATTTTAGCTCTTAGAATCAAGATTTGTTTTCTAATTTTCAATCTTTTATTATGCTTTGTTCATGCGATGAAAAAGGTAGTGAAAATCATGGTGAAAATCACTTGTTTGTTGTTATCTTCTTAGTTAACTTGTTCATTGCAGTTGAAAATCATCATCATTTATTAATCCAAGTTTGATTTTGAATCACCATGTTTGACCTAGGGTTCTAAGTTTATTACAGATTCAAAAGTCCACATTTTAGGTCATTAATTTCAAAGATTATCACCTTGTGTTTCATACTACAGTTGTAGAGAATCAAAACATAAGTCAAATGAAGTGAGATGAAAGTAGAACACTGGTTTGATGATGAAGATTATGGGTGATAAAAATAGTGAATTTCACTCGTCGCACTATGAAGTCTCTTGTAACACCCGGTTATTTATAAGGGACAAAGAAAGAAAAATAAAATGAAGAAAAAGAAAGAAAAGCTATTTAACCAGGTTATGTATGTTTGTATATGTTCAGGTATGTTTTTAGTGGGTTTCTAGGTGAGAACTTGTCGTAATCGGGTTTTGAAGGAAGTCTTACCCAAAGAGGTTGCTAAGGTGAGTTCTAGAATCCCCTTTTACTTGTTTTTAACTTTTTTTGGGGCTAGAAATTCATGTATGAACATTTTTTATAAAGTTGGATTTTGTACCCGTATGTATGTATGTGTGTATGTTGCAGGTGGGAATTGATTTTGGGCTATGTTTATGGTTCATGTTGTTATGAATATGATTCTAAGGCTTAGAATGCATGATTTAAGCTTAGAATAAGTTTGAGAATGACTGGGGACTGAATTATGATGTTTAAGGGTGAAATAGGTTGCTCATATGCCCAAATAGGGTTCATGCGCCTAGTATAAAAATCTGCCTAAGTGTCCTCATACGCCCCAAACCTCATGCGCACATATAGTGGTCATGCGCCTAGAAATAGGCTGAAATTTGACTAAGTGTTCATGCGCCCTGCATAGTGCTCATGTGCCTATAATTACCCAGAATAGACTAAGTGTTGACTCATGCGCCCTAATAGTGCCGATGCACCTGAAAGGCCATGCGCCTGCATAGTGCTCATGTGCCTAGAATTGCCCAGAATAGACCAAGTGTTGACTCATGCGTCCCAATAGTGCTGATGCGCCTAAAAGTTTCCCATGCGCCTAAGTGTTCCTCATGTGCCTGCATAGTGCTCATGCGCCTGCATAGTGTTCATGCGCCTAAATACTTAGAATATTTTCTGAATTTTTGAGGAAAAGTATAAAAGTAGGCTTTGACTTGGGAGGTTCCCGAGGGCATAGTAATTTGACTTTTTGAAGTCAAAGATGATGTGATAAGCATGAATGATTTATGATGATGATGATGTTATGCATGATGGTATGTGTGATGTATGTTTTGTATGCATGTTGACATGTATGAAGATTTGCATGATCTTGTTGATGCTCCTGTTTATGTATGTTTATCTTTCTGTGGCTTTGCGTTGAATGTTAATGAAAGAAATGATAAATTATTATGTAACGTAAAGTGGAAGATAATGAAAAGAGGAACAAAATAATGAATGTATGCATTAATGAATGAATGAAAGTATGAAAGGCTTGCAAGCAAATGAAAGGAGGTTCACAACTCACTGAGAGTTGTTAGCTTAATTGTGTGTGTCTACAACATGAAATTTTGGCTAACTCAAAAGGGTTCATACACACAGTAAGAGTTGAGTCTCGGTGACTGGTCCAATACGTGCAATTTCCTAATTACTGTGTGTTATATAGCGTGCGATTTTGGCTAACCCATAAGAGTTCACACACATAGGGGGGGTCAGTCCTGGTGACTACTCCATACGTGCGATATGGGGTCCTTGTTGCTTAACCCTAGATGATATAGCTTTGTGCTCAAGAGGGGGGTTAAGTACGGGACCTAGATGGAAGTGAAAGATAATAAATGTACGAAAAGTGCGATAAGTATGAAATGTGGGAAACGTGCGAAAATGTACGAAGCGAACGATGATGAAGATAATAAGTATTACCTTGATGTGCGTATGATGTGTGATCATGTTTGATAGTAATGAAAATGTTTTAATGAATGAAAGGTGATATAATTTTTTATAAAACTAGAACTCACTCAGTAACACTGACTTTTATGTATTTCTAGTTGGCAAGTAAGGTTGCTAAGGATGGCACGGGGCGGCTACTTGGCTCTTTTTGGATGACATCCATTTTTATAATGCTTTTGTGATGTAATGCAACAAGTATTTTGTAATGTGATAACGATGTATTATTTTGCAAAAGCTTTTATAATGAAATGAAATGTTTGTTTTATTGTTTCCGCTGCAATGTTTTCTTTAAGTTAATAAAAAAATATATATTTTATGTGTGATGAATGACCAGTTGTGAGCGTCCCGGGAATTGGGCCTTACAAGTTGGTATTAGAGCCAGAGTTTAAGTGAAACAGGAAATTTTTTCAAAAAAACCTAAACTTAAACTGAAAATAGGATGGAAAGGAAAGGGATGCCAGTCCGAGTAGCTGCGTGCCATCATGTATTATCTTAATGTTAACCGGCATTATGTGCATATGTTATGTGGTTTATGTGCAGTTTGTAGATTTAGATACTGATGTAGTCAGGATAGGAAATGCTTGGGGTGTGAAGAGTAAAGTAAGTGGCTAATCAAAACTGGCCACTGTAATTAGGGACTTACTATATTTGACATAAACTGAGCTGTTCCCTTGAATGACTATGTTGGTGTTTGAATCTTATAGTGTGTGTAGAGCACCACTCCAGACTGCTTTTGTGTCTAGCTCGTCAGGTCCTTCACATGCTTCTCTTTCTGGATCAGACACGTATGGGTCGTCCTGTACCCATCATATTGAATCAGAAGCAAGTGCTACCAAACTGAAGATCAAGAACCTCGGTAATGTGACCGTAAAAGTAGCTCGAGAGCATATGGATCTGTTAGCAGCAGTGGTTCATTCATATGATGGACTTGCTGCCGGGAAGATTGGAAACTGCCATCTGACAGATGAGGACTACGAGCAGGTGGATGAAATGGAGCTTGAGCGGATGGATATAATGTGGGCTTAGCTAGCGCCGTCCGAAGGGCGAAGAAGTTTGTTAAGAAGACTGGACAAAATTTGATAGCTACTAAGGATACCACATTTGGCTTTGACAAGAGCAAAGTGACCTGCTTCAACTGTGGAGAGAAGGGGCACTTCAAAAGAGAATGTGTCAAGCCAAAGAAAACGGGTAATGGGAACCCGTTCTCATCCTTTACTCACCAAGACAAGCAAGGCTCCAGTTCTACTTCATCAAACAAGGATCCAAACTTGACTGCTCATGATGATGAAGGACAGGATTGGAGTTTTAGGTTTGTCTCACCAGGACAATCTAACATTGCCAGTGTTGAGAATATTGATGATGATTCTGCGAGTGAAGGGGATCTAGTAGTTGAGATAGCAATGTCACATAGTGAAGAAACAACTGCAGCCGAGGTCAGTTACAAGCCAAATGAGGAGATTTCCACGTCAGAGACAGAAAAGTCAGAATCACCAGAACCAGAGACATCTGATGCTGCACTGATGGCTAACTCTTCTGAACCAACTCAGGTAAGTACTACTGACCAAATGTTTAATAATCATGCTTGTTCTAATTGTGATACTTTTAGGAATAGCATAGATGGAAAATTTGCTAGGCTATTAGATCATAATGATAACTTAGTAAAAGATTTACGACTGTACACTGAAGCTAATAGAGTACTAAAACAAAATGAGCACAGTTATAAAGAAAAGATAGACCTATTGACTAAACAACTTAGGGAAACCGAAGTAGTGGCCTTTAACCAAGCAAATGACATTAGGTACTATCTAAACTCCCTAAAAGAAACTAAGAAGCAAAAGGCAGTTCTAGAAGTAGAAGTTAACTCATTAAAAAAGAAACTGCACAGTTGGACTAGTTCTTCACACATAGTTCAACACTTAGTGAAAGAAAGGAATAACGGGGAGGGATTAGGCTACAAAGTGGTTCCACCACCACCTGAGACCTTGATGAACACTAAGTCTAGACCAGTAAATAATAACCCCATCAAGGATCATGTGGTGACTTCTCCTCTTGTTACTGATCCAGACACCTCATGTTCATCTACTGAATCTGGACAGAAACAAAAGGAGGCCACATCAAAGGCAAAGGGTAAATTGCCTTGTGTTAATCTGGAAAATGAATTTGAAAAAGTCAAATTAAAGTCAGGGTCAAACAGAGTCAAATCAGAACATAAAAGGACTTCAAATGTTACTTTCTCACATGCTTCAAGTCAAAAACCAGTTAACCAAAAAGTGAAACAGGTTAAAATAGTAAATTTTGTTAAATCAGAGAAAACATCAAACATACAAGAGTCAAAAACTAAAGTGATTGATGTTACTAGAGTGTCACGCACTTCTCCACAAAGAAAGTCTACTCATAAAGTTAATAGCAGGTCATGCTACAACTGTGGAGAATGTGGACACATTGCTTCCTATTGTCATTTCTATCAGACACCTAGGAAGAAGATTGATCTTCAGGACTCTAGACCAAGGTCTTCTAAGAGGAGTTCTCCAACTCCACCTAGAAGAGCTAGTGAACCTAAAGTCCAACCTGTAAGCCAGACAACTGTTTATCATAAACAGGCATTGCACAAATCTGGCTTATGGAAAGAAAAGTCCACCTACGTGTCTAATACTGATGACAAGAAGGAACCTGAGCTACTCTCACCCTCTAAGGGTCAATGGGTGGAGTTTATGATGTGTGATGCCTCTGGGAAACCCAAGACAGTAAAAGCTTGGGTTCCTAACCTAAACTAATTCATTTACTTTGTATGTGCAGGGTGTTCGATACAACGCTGAGACTAACACGTGGATTATAGACAGCGGAGCATCCAGGCACATGACAGGAAATAGAGCCCTTTTATCAAACCTCAAACAAATAAAAGGAGGGCATGTTTCCTTTGCAGGAACAAAGGAGGCTATATCACAGCTCAGGGAGAAGTGGGAAATCAGAAAGTTAAGTTTGATAAGGTGAACTACATTCAACAACTTCAGAACAACTTACTCTCTGTTTCCCAAATCTGTGATAAAGGATTTAAAGTCATCTTCGACAACAAGAAGTGTTACGTGCTGAAGAAAGAATATATGATCCCAGAGGACCAAGTGTTAATGACTGCTTCAAGATATAAAGACCTGTATGTCTTGGATCTGTCAACAGCTTCTACAATGGATCACGAGGTTCAGTGCTTTCTATCCAAAGCTACTGAAAAAGACTCAATCTCCTGGCATAGGAGAATGGGACACATCAGTCAAAGGAAGATAAATCACTTGATTCAGAAGGATCTGGTGAGAGGTGTAAATGTCAAGAACTTTCAGCTTCCTGATTTTTGTGTAGCTTGCAAGAAAGGCAAACAGACAAAGAAGTCTCATAAGGAAAAGAAAGTTCATTCAATAGAACTTCCTCTTGAGCTTCTTCACATGGATCTGTTTGGTCCAGTTAGTACAAGGAGCATTGCAGGCGACATGTACAGTTTTGTGGTCACTGACAACTACTCAAGGTTCACTTGGGTAATGTTTCTGAAATCCAAATCAGAAACATTGGAGACATTCAAGGAATTAGTAACCACACTGGAATCTCTCTACAAGCTAAAAGTTAGACAAGTACGCTCAGACAACGGGACAGAATCAAGAATCAAGGGATGGAGGCATACTGCAAGGAGAAGGGAATTGTGCATCAATTCACTTCTGCTTACACACCTCAGATGAATGGCATTGCTGAGAGAAAGAACAGGAGTTTGATAGAGACAGCACGGACTATGCTGCAGACTCGAAACTGCCTATCCAATTCTGGAATGAGGCGGTGGCAAATGCGTGTTATACACTCGAAACTGCTAATAGTCAAGCGCCACAGAAAGACATGTTATGAGCTACTACAAAGGTGCAAACCGAATTTGGAGTATCTTGAACCTTTTGGCGCGCCGTGTACACTTCTGAAGAAGACACAAGAAGGCAAATTCAGCGAGAAGGCAGATGAAGGAATTTTTCTAGGATACAACATACCGAACAAGCGAGTTTACAATAACTCAACGGGTCTTGTAGAAGTGTGGTGTAATGTCGATGTTCAGAGATATACCACACCACCTACAGGCAAAGGACCAGCATACTTCTTCGATTATGATGGATTCTTCAAGTCCTTCAACATCCCTCTCTCTCCCTCGGAGGATGAGTTAGCTACTAGGATGATGTATGATATTATAAATACACCTTCTAGCACACAGGGAGAATCATCTACTCAGTCAGGGGGGGTAGTCGATGACAGTGACTCCTCCTCTGAAGATGAAACTGAAGCAGATGATCAGAACAGTCAGGAGGAATAGGCCCCAATTCCTAAAAGTCCACAAGCATCCATGAGTGATGCACCTTCTACTTCGGAACCTCAAACTCCATCCTCCTGACTGTTCACAATGTTCACAATCTCAGTTCTGAGGTGGCTGTGCCTACTACTCCAGGATCACGACTAAACGTCTATCATCCCCTTGACAATGTTATTGGGGATGTCAGATGAGGAGTACAAACCCGAAATCAGCTATACTCAGCTGATTACGCCTCAGTTATGGAGAAGGTTACATTCATGATGGTGCTTATAGATGTTTTGTTTCGCAGGTTGAGCCAAAATATATCAGTGAAGCACTAAATGATGAGGCGTGGGTGAGTGCCATGCAAGAAGAACTTCTGCAGTTTAAGAAGTTAGGTGTATGGACTCTGGTTGATAGACCTCAAGGTGCTAAAGTCATTGGCACCAAATGGGTACTAAAATGCAAGAAGGATGACCAGGAGTCATTATCAGGAACAAAGCTCGACTAGTGGTTTAAGGTTTTCGCCAAGTCGAGGGGATTGACTATAATGAGGTGTTTGCACCCGTGGCAAGGATGGAAGCTATTCGTATCTTCCTTGCCTATGCATCGTACATGAAGATTAAAGTTTACCAATTAGATGTGAAGAGTGCATTCCTTCATGGGGAAATCAAGGAAACAGTCTATGTAAGTCAACCCGAGGGATTTGAAGACCCTTATCATCGGGATAGAGTTTACAAGCTCGACAAAGCTTTATATGGGCTTCATCAAGCTCCTCGAGCTTGGTATGAGAAACTCTCGACTCATCTTGTGAAACACGGCTTTCGCAGGGGAGTCATTGACTGTACACTATTTATTAAAGAAAAGGATGGCGACCTACTGCTTGTACAGATATATGTTGATGACATAATCTTCGGGTCAAAGAACGAAGACTTATGCAAAGAGTTGGAAGCAGTGATGAAGAAAGAGTTTGAGATGAGTGCGATGGGGGAGATGAAGTTCTTTCTCGGGTTACAGGTGGATCAAACACCTAATGGGATCTTTCTACATCAGACCAAGTATGTAGGAGACATTCTCAGTCGCTTTGACATGGAGAATGCCTCTGCTGCTGGGACCCCACTTGCTACGAATCATGATATAGCACCTGATGAGAATGGAGATCTTGTAGATGCCACAATGTACCGAGGAATGATTGGATCCCTCATGTATCTCACTGCCTCAAGACCTGATATTATGTATGCTACATGTCTATGTTCTAGATATCAGGCTAAACCAAAGGTCAACCATCTGATCGGGGTCAAGAGGATTTTTTGTTATCTAAAGGGTACACCCACACTTGGATTGTGGTATCCTCATGGTGATGACTTTGAACTTACCGCGTATAGTGACTCGGATTACGGGGGATGCAAGATGAACTACAAGTCCACATCAGCTGGGTGTCAATTCTTTGGGAGAAGATTAGTTACCTGGCAGTGTAAGAAGCAGACATCGGTTGCATTGTCAACCTGTGAAGCAGAATATGTTGCTGCTGCAAGTTGCTGTTCACAAATCATTTGGATTCAATAGCAAATGCGGGATTACGGTTTTAAATTCTCATCTACTCCTATTTTTGTTGATAACTCTGCTGCAATTGCTGTAACTAAAAATCCAGTTCAACATCCTAAGACCAAACACATCGGTTTTAAATATCACTACATAAGAGACTGTTTTGAAAAGAACTTAATTGATGTGGTTAAAATTAATACTGATTTTCAACGCGCTGACCTCTATACTAAAGCCTTTGATAAACCACGTTTTCAATATTTGCTAGAGGTCACGGCGTTAAAAAGAAAAGTGAGGTAATTCCTGATGATAATAATGTGTAGTCCGAGGTAGTTTAGTTAAAGTTTATTTTATTTTATGTTATCTGTTTTATTTTCGTCTGTTATATTTAAACTCATGTTATTTTGCTGTTTCTTAAAATCCAAAAATAATCAAATCCGCAATGATTTTAGTATTTTAGGGGGGGAATATGTCAGCAAGTTAACAGTAAAAAAAAAACAAAAAAAATAAATGAAATGAGGGAGAAGGGGTAACTAGCTGAAATAAGGTAGATTGTGTCTATGATACCGATTCAATACCTTTGGAAAATGATAGTACACAGGAACAAATCAAGAGGGACTTTAAAAATTTAAGTTTTGAAAAGATGCAAAAGTTCAAAGTATAAGTCTGTGTAGTCTAAGCAATATAAAAAGGGAAGATGATAGAAAACTGGCAACTCCTAAGGTGACACAAAAAAGTAGACTTAGAGGCTGCTAGACCACAAATGATATGTTGGTAGATTCAACACAATAGACAATTAGACCTGATTGGTGATCTCAAGATCAAACTAAGTTGATCAACTGACTGTGGGCTTGCATCTTATCACTGGTTAACACAATCAAATATATTCCAATAAGGGGTAATGAGCATTTAAATGCCACAAATGTGTGCGGATGACCATAATTAGAGCAAAGCAAGAAAAAATGAAAGACAAATGCAATAAAGCTAATGACTTATGTTGTTGGTGCATATTGTGTAAAATAAAATAAGCTGCTCTAACAAGGAGATAGGTTGTGTGCCTCTCTGCTGTGCGATGGCACTGACCTGAGGATAAGCATAACCTAGATATTCTAGAATTCATTGTTGTTTGCCGCCTCTCTGCTGTGCGATGGCACTCACCTGAGGACAGGCTTCTCTTTGAAAGCTCTAAGAATAGTCTCTTCTTGTAATAATACCCGTAGACCGCTCAAAATCTTCCGAGGAATGTTGATTACCATATAAGTGTGGGATCCACAAATGTTAGTTGGAAAAATTAACCTAAATCAGTCACCAGTCTGCGTCAAAAGTCTGTGTATGGATTTAAGTGGACAAACATACTAACAATCTTAGTGGCTACATTCTCAAGAGTTCAAACCAATGTGAAAATCTAAGAGTTCCAGTATGATTTCCTTAAGTTGCTAATGACTCTGGATGAACACCGAGAATTTAAGCATCAAAAAGTTTTAATAACAAGTCCCAAATGATTTGACCTACTGTATGATTCCAAAATTGAATTGGTCCAGATATGATCAATCTAAGTTGAAAGCTGTCTACTCCCAAACCAAATCTCGTAGATATAAATCTCTGGATTTATCTCTCACAAAAAGCCAAAAATAAGTTTGTTATGAAATTAGTTCAAGGTTTTAAATTAGTTAGTTGGTTTTAATTGTAATTGTAGGCGTGTGTCGGGCTACATCAGGAAAATCAGAAGGAATCAACTCACTAAAAGGGTCATGTCTGAGATGACCATATGTGCTTCGAAAGTTTAAAATAGTCACGTTTGAGGTGACAAAGTGCTTTTAAAAGGGTCACGTCTGAGGTGACTAAAGTGTCTAAAAGGATCATGTCTGAGGTGATCAAAATGCTTTCAAAATAAAATGATCATGTCTAAAATGATCAAATGCTCATAACATTAATTTCAATTAATTTAAAAGGGCTTAAATGTAAATTGGTATAAATGGCAGAAAATTAACTAAGTGTGACCCATTCGCACGATTGGACCATGAGAATGGACCAACCATGCGAATGGCTTCCACTAACACGAATGGCTCATCAGAATAGCCCATTCGACCGATTGGAAGAGGGTGAATGAGTCAGTCGACCAATTGAAACTCATTCGGTCAACTGAACATGCGAATGAAAGGCACGACTGAGCCAGTCGACCGACTGAATCTCAGTCGGTCAAGTGCATGCGACTGGTTGGGCTAATCGTACGATTGAGCCTGAGTCGCCCGACTGAACTAGGGACTGAGGCCAGTCGGTCGACTGAGCCCAGCTTCAGTATTTAAAGGGCTCTGTCGATCGCATCTCACTCATCACTCCCAAATCGCCCTTAAATCGCACTCCCTACCGTTACTCTGCCAAAATTTTATTAGCACTGGTTTATCATTGTTTTTGATTCACTAACGTTCGCCATTCATTATACAGGTAGATTGAAGTCTTGTTTCATTGAAATCAGAAGGATTGAACCATAATGTGGTGAAATTCGAATGAAAACAAGAAACAGACAGAACGCGACCAAATAACCTATTTCAACTATGCAAAATGTTAAAATTAAGGTTGATAGGTTATTAGTAACAAGAATGCGAGTATATTGAACGGTAATCCATGTTAAATCACTTGTATTGATCAAGACGCAAACCACAGGCGACTGAACAACTGAGACAGGCGACTGGTCATCCTAATGAACTTCAATCGCACGATTGAATTTTTCAATTGGGTTATTCGGCCGAATGAACCATACAATTGATCTCAGTCGGCCGACTGAACCATTCGTAGACTCAGTCAGCAGACTGAACCCAATCGCATGTCACATTGACCAGAATGAGTCCAGTTGCATGAAAGAACAGACGACTAACTTCAGTTGCATGATTCATTCGCACGAATGAATCAGAATAACTTTCAACTTTACACTTAGAACAGAATTCTTCATGTCTTATGTACTAATGGTTCTATGTCTTGTGTGTTTCAGGTAAATGGCAGAAAGGTGGTCCATAAATCCAAAGCACAACATCTGTGCTCATTTGGACCACACCACCAGGAACGAGGCCGACTTTACTGACATTATAGCCTTTCTGAGACGTTCCCGGATTCATAAGGCTATCTCCACGCCTTGCACGCCATATAGATCACTCCATCAGGCATTCTGGGAGAATGCCTCGGTGGACCGCTCTCGTGAGCCGTACTGTATTAGGAGCTCTATATTGGGCCATGATATTGAGATCTCTGCTGTTGACATTCAGAGGGTCCTAGAGTTTGGGGATGACACTGATCATCCTACTAAACTACATCCGTTGACAGTGAGAGGATGCTTCCTGAGGATAAAGTACGCTGGGGATATCAACTCAGGTGTGCTCAACAAGAGCAACCTGAGCCCCCAGTACAAGTACTTAGCACACGTGATCCTCAAGTGTGTTGCATCGAGGAGGGGTGGGTTTGACGACCTCTCAGACCAGATTCAAAATGCCTACGTGGCACTGGTTCTGAACCACCCCTTCAGTTTTTCCACCATGATATTCTCCTACTTAGTGGAAAACTTGGAGGTCAAGGGAAAAGAGGGGTTTTGTATGTACCCCAGATTCTTACAGCTCGTCTTCAACGAGAAGCTGCCACAGTTGCCCAAAGAGAGTCATGACGCAGTGGCCTTAGAGATAATGGATGATACTACTCTGGGCAGGATGAGAGTTTACAGGGGAAAGCAGGTAAAGCCCCAAGTGAAGAGACTGATTGGCCACCTGGCCAACGAGAGGTATGTGGCGCCTGGCAGACGCAAATGGAGTAATGATGACAGCGACTCCGATGATGAGAGGTTGCTCCTACCAGATATGGATTCTGATGATGATGACAGCGGCAACGCCGGGGATGATATGCCTGCTACTCAAAGAGGCACTGAGTCAGATGTTATTCCCCCGGGGTCTAACACTACCGGAGAGGTTGCTGAGACGGTCGGTTTCCATCAGGGGTTCATTGTTGGTGATCAGGAAGAGGAGGAGTCGGATGAGGAGCCCCTCACTAGGACTGTGGGAAGCAAAGTTGTTCCCACAGAACACGGGCTTAGGGTGGTTGGTGAACACCCTCGGGACTCCACTAAGAGAGAGACTGACCCAAGCTATGCTCCGGGTTCAGTAGGCAGAGCTGGAGGGGGAGCATCCACTTCCACCGGGACTAGGAGGAAGAGGATGGCTCAACCACACGGACTGAAGAAGAAGAAGCGTCGCCTGACCTTCGTTACCACTGCTTCCACTACTTCCACCATCACAGCCACCACTATCACCTCCACTGACATACCATCCATCACCACAGCCACCACATCCACTACTGCTACCACATCCACCACCTTACCTACCACCACTGTATCCTTCCCATCCACCACCATACCATTCACACCTACATCACCAGCACCTGCTTACCGACCCATATTCACCAATGCTACTACCACCACCACCTCACATCATGCCGAACCCTCAACCCAGCCATCACATGTATATGGATCTACTCTACCTCACATCGGGGTAGAGGAGCAGCTGTCGGCGCTTAACCGTATGGTGATGCGCCTGCTAGCTGCAGATGAAGAGAAAGCGGCGTAGATTCGCCAGTTGACCGATCTGACTGCTGCCCTGTCTCAGCAGTTGGCAGAGCAGGCTCGGATGATAGATCAACAGACCCAGCTAATCGATGCTAGGAGAGTCAAGATGTCCCAACTCCAGGAGCAGCAGGCCCAATCAGCCAAACGTATAGAGGATTTGGAGACGACCAACAAGACGATTATGCTGAGGTTAAAAGGGTCAAAGGATGAGCCATTGAAGAAAAGGAGGGTGATGGGGATGATGGAGATGGTCATGATGAAAATGATGATGACGATGAGGAAGATGCTGAGGATGAAGAAGAGACAGAGGAAGAAAGGACAGAAGGTAGAGATGATGATGACGAAGCAGAAGGAGGGGATGCGGCTGCATCGGCCTCTGCTTCTGGTCAAGAGCGAAGATCGAAGAATCGACAGGATCAACCATCTACCTCTTCTGCTCCTCCGAGCGACGAGCGCAGGATTCAAGACAAAAGTACAGATTAGATGTCTTATGTATTTATTTATTTTGTGATTGAATCATGGAATAAAAAAACAAATGTGTTGAATGTTTATATATTAAGTTGATATAATTCTGTTTGATTACTTACTAATGGTTTGTGTGTTGAATGTTTATATATTAAGTTGATATAATTCTGTTTGATCACTTACTAATGGTTTATGTGTTGAATGTTTAAATCAAACAGATCCAAACTATCAAAGGGATGAGTTTGACATTGCTCCCCTTCAACAGGTCAAGACTCAACTAACCATGACTCCTGATCTGCAAGGGATTATAAAAAGGTCTGTGAGTTATACCCCGGAAGAAGGGGAAATAATTCATGACCTATCTAACGAGCAACTGGCAGAGATGTTCAGACTCAATCCTGATGAAATTGTCAAGGATGCTCCAACAATTGATTCAACTAGTGATGAAGAACTAAATGACGTTGATGAAGTTGAGGTTGAAGATATTACAGTAGAAGAGTACCCTTAGTACGGTGACAACGAGGGTAATGTGGTCCCCAATCTGGGTGAGTCCCTAATCAGTGATATGTTTGAGGTACTAGACAAGATGGAGCAGGAAACAGGAAAGACCAAAGGAACCGCCCAAGCCACAAATAATGACGTAGACACTCGAAAGGCTGAGTGGGCTACCTGTTTTGAAGAAGTTAGAGCCCAGCGTGCTGCACCAAAGAAAGATGCCTACACCAAGCTCTACAGAGTTAAGAAACACCATAAGGTTTCAGGCAGGATTATTGCATGGGCTTATTTTGATGACCTTAACGCGTATGTAGTTAAGAGGGAACAGGGCATAGAGTACTTCAGATTTCCACATGATCTAAAGACTCTACCTGGTTTTGAGCTCAACCAGCTGGCTAAGCTAAAGTTGTTGTATGCTCACCCACGAAAAATGTCAGGCAGGTTCGAGGCTGCCCTGAAGAAGGAGTACCACACCAGATGGGTTAACTTCAGACCACAACAGCCTACGAGGTATCTAAGAAGGTCTGAGGTTGATGCCAGTACTGGCAAGCCGAAGATTGTGTTGAAGTGGAGTCCTCCGCGCACTATGTCGAGAATCCCTCTCAGGGAAATGCCACAGGACTTCACTACACACTTCAAAGGTGGTACTATGATTGGAGAACTGCTGAAGCTGTCATAGTTCTTAATAAAGAGGGCCAAATGGATACTATCAGGGTATTCGACCCGATGTGGCTAACCAACTTGTCTGCTAATGATGTCTATACATTATACGACTTTGTTTTGCGTTTGAGATTCACGCAGGAGTCACTAAGGAGGAGAAGTACAAGAAGTATAAGGAGGTTATGTAGAAGACAAGAGACTAGATAGATCTAGGTCCAAGGGGGAGTTTGTTGATGCATGTATATGTCCCTAGATCATGATTTGAAATGTAATGAATCTTGTCTGTCTGAGTATGATGTAATCTGTATTGATTAATGAAATGACATAAATTGTTTGTTACTTGTGATGTTTAATATTTCATTAATGAGTCGTGATTGAATTGATTGGGTTTATGATTGCTTGAATGGTTGCACATCATGTTATATTAATTAAAACATTCAAACTTAACTTAATGAAGTTCTCATGCGAATGGCTCATGCGAATGAACCATACGCATGGATAAATTCACACGATTGACTCAGTCACATCACTGAACCAGGAGACTGGATCAGTCGTACGATTGCAACATAAGATTGGCTCAGTCGCACGACTGAACACTCAGTCGTACGAATGAATCAACCGCATGGTTCAATCGCACGACTGAACCAGACTAATGGTTCAGTCGCACGATTGAATAATACCAACCTATAAATACAACTCAATTCGTGAAAAATAGAGCTCTCGATCAATTACGATTCTAGAGGTACCCTAGCCGTCCAGAAACCTTCCAATTCGTTCTCCAAGTTCATAGAACACATTAGATCGATTCCTAATCGATTTCTAACGTTAGTTTCAATTCTTGATTGATTCTTCGTGTGTTCTCACTGATTGGATCGCCAATCAAATAGGATTCCGCACTATTTGATCTGGTTTACACGTTAATCTCTAGGTATTTCGGTCAAATACCAGGTCCTGACATTCTTAAAGAGCCTCTTTGATGATTTTGGGTACTCTTTGACAAAGAAAGCATGAGAACAAATAGATGTTTGCAATACTTACTTCTTGTCACCCTTTCATTGAGTTCACCAATAATGCATTCTACTGGATGATTCTTATGTAGTTTGGTGATTGGAATTGAGTCACCAGTAATTGTTACAAGTAATTGTTACAAGTATTGTTACAAGTAATTGTTACAAGTAATTGTTACATCAAGATTGAAGACATTCAGATCATTATGGTAAGAGGCACCTTCATATTGTACTGTTGGAGAATTATGAAGATAATCAGATTCTGTTTCTGTGACTACTTCAGCATTAGTAGCACTTTGATTGCTTCCATCATTTGATGTTCTTTCTGTTTCAACTGGAGGAGTAGCTTGATCTTGATATCTGACCTGAGTTGATGGGCCTTCTGAATGTGATAGTAACAAGCTAGGACCAGCTTCAGTTGAAACACTTTGATTCTGAGATGGTTGTCTGACAGGATCATCTTGTAGTGGAACATCTTCATTCAGTTGTGCATAAGAGGTTGGAGGAACCACTGGAAAGTCATTTCTTCTTTCTACTCCTGAAGGAGGTTCAACTGAAGGTATATTTCTTGCATTAGACAAATGAAATTGATGAAAAGATATTGTAAATAAGTCCATATCAAACAACCAGTCAGGACTATTTGTAGATTTGGTAAATGTATGTCACTTGAATTGAACATTTGTTGATTTATCAAATTGTTTAATATAGGATTAAACACTCTGTAAGCCTTTCAACTGAAGAATAACCTACAAATAATCCTTCATCAGATTTAGATGAAAATTTTCCCAAATAGTCTCGGGTGTTTAGTATTGAGATAGGCAACCAAATGACTTGAAGAATCCAATAAATGGTTTTTTATGAAGCAATAGTTCATATGTAGTCATGTTGGTTTCTTTTATAATTAGAGTTCTATTTTGCGCAAAACATGATGTGTTAACTGTCTCTGCCTAGAAGGTAATTAGCAGTTTAGCATAGGCTAGCATTGTTCTTGCTCCTTCAATTAGTTTTCTATTTCTCCTTTCAGCTACCACATTTTGTTGAGGAGTTCAAGATGCACTAAATTGATGGGCAATGCCTTTGGTTGCACAAAAGGAACTCATGTCTTCATTTTTAAACTCTGTTCCATTATCACTTCTTATTGTTTTGACCTTATGATCAAGTTGGTTTTCAATTTTTGTGATAAAATCTTTTATTATTTGGGATGCTTCATTTTTATGAAGTAAGAAGAAAACCCATGTAAATCTTGTAAAGTCATCAATGATCACCAAACAATATTGTTTCTTTCCAATACTCATAACATGAGTTGTTCTAAAAAGATCCATATGAAGTAGTTTCAATGGAGTATTGTTTGTGTTCACAAGCTTTGGTTTGTAGGAAGATTTATGTTGTTTCCCTTTGAGGCATGCTGAACAGTGATCAACAAAATGAAATTCTTATTGGGGTAGACCAATGGCATGGTTTTCTTTGACCAATCTATTCATGTTTTAAAGTTTGTGTGCCCCAAACGTCTGTGCCAAAGCTGAGACTCATCAAATGATGCTTTTGATAGAAGACATGTTTCTTCTTTTGGTGTAGCAGAATTCAGGTTTAAGACATAGGTGTTATTCTTCCTCGGGGTCTTTAGGACAACCCATTCTTCAAGTTTTGGAACCCTGGTTTTAGAATGTAGCAATGAGTGTGAGTAAAGTGAGCTGAATATTTCTTGACACAGATATGAGACATGTTGAGAAGATTGAAATTCAGTTGTTCATAATAGTTCACTCTATCAAAGCTCAACATCCCATTTGTCATACATCCTTCACCAGTAATTCTTCCACCTTGTGAATCTCCTCCGAATGTCACAGTAGTTCCTTGTATATGCTTGAAGTCATGAAGGAGGGAACGATCTCCAGTCATGTGTCGGGAGCATCCACTGTCGACGTACCATAAGCTGTTGGACCTATATGAATGACCCTGTAAGCATAAAAGAACTAATTAGAATATGGAACGCAAGCCATAATGTTCTTGGGATTCCTGTTCCTATCCATGATGATGACTTCTTGCTACTTTCCTCTAAATTGTGGGTTAGAGGGAGGTGTTTTGGGAGATTTCTATCATATTTTGAATGTTTCATCTCATCTGTATCAACTGAAGAGTTAGAAGAATAATGAAACCTTCGGTCTTTACTTCTATCAAGAAATTTGACCTGTTTCTTATTATTAAACATCATTTTTGGTTTGGGAAGATCATATTTGCTTGATGTTGTGATATTTGTTTCTTTGAATCCTCTTCAACTCTTTTATGTTACCAATGTCATTTCTGATCTTGAAGTCCTAGATTGATTATTATGAAAATGGCATCTGACTTGGGTTTCAGAGATGATATTGGTGAGATGGGCTTGTTTTGGGGAATTTTCAACCCTTTTTGCTTGAAGTAACAATCAATTGTATTGTGATTGTTCATATCACAAAGTGAACAATAGTTATTGAAATATGATTTTTGGTGGAATGATTATTCATATCACAAATAAAGCAGTGTTGATTGAAAAGGCACTCTTTTGTTTTGTGATTAGACATTTCACATATGTCACAATACATGTGTGTTTCTTGAATCTGATTTTGGTGTTACTTACTCACTTGATTTACCCCTTCTCAACTGAGTCACAATCTTTGGTTTAAGGGAAGAAGCAAAATCAGCCTTTTAGTATTTTGCTTCACAACACAACTTTTGTTGATTGTTTTAGGCTATTTTTGTTTCCTCAATCTTTTCTTGACTTCTTGTTCAAACTAATTCACATGCTCCCTATTGTAGATGTCAAAACCTACTACTTGTTTTGATTTTGATGATTGGAGGTTTGACTAAATTATATTTTTTGAAATCAATGAACTTTTGTTTTTCTTTGGTAGTGAAACCTTGTCTGATTTGCTTAAATTTTTTAGAGATGTAATCTCATAACCAGAACTGCTTTAAGCAAAAGATTTCACTAAAGCCATAACTTTCTCCATCTCTTTTGAAATTATAGGTATACATTTCACAAAGGGGACAATGGCTTTGATTGGGCTTGATGGTTTAATGACATTCACTGTCTTGTCTGAACACTCCTTGATTTTAATTGGGTGACCTAATTTAATTTTCTCTTCATTTGTTTCAATGTAAACATTTGGTTTGTTTTGAGGATTAGCGACTTGTTTTACTTTTGTTTTGGTTCACTGGTATTAGGTTCAATTTGCTCTTTGAGTGTAACAGATTGAGGCATGACAGTGTAGTTATCATTGTTGGGTGGAGCACAAGAATTATACCCAATCCCAGACATATCCTTGGGATCTGTTTGTGAGTCTAGCATCTCTTGCAGCTTGACTAAAGACAACTGATACTTTTCAAGTTTCACTTCAGTTTTCAGTTTTTGATTGAGCTAACTTTTTAGTTAGTTGCTCATTCTCAGCTGCAAGAGTGTACTTCTCACCATGCAATTTTTCAATGTTAGAGATGAAAGATTTGATTTTAATTTCAAAGCCTTTAATTTCTCTCTTAAGCATTTTTGACTTGACCTTTTCTTCTTTTATTTTATCAGTCAGTTTATGACCGTGCTCATAATAACCTTGCAGTTCAGTAATACATTTATCACTACAAAGGTGGATTTTACCTCAGATGGCATCGGAGATGGACCATCATTGATGTGAGCCATGAGTGCATGATTCTAAAAATAAGGCTTCATTTCCTCTGCATACAGACTCTAATCACTTACTCCATCTTGTCTGATGACAAGAGCATTTGAGGATGGTGACTACTTCCGTGAGCTTGATTAGTCAGTTGTGGCTGACTTTGATACGGTTGTTGATGTTGTTGATGTTGTTGATGATGATACTACTGTTGTTGATTGTTGGAGTGAAAGCTTGTGCTTGATTTCAGGGATGACTGACCCTGAGAATTCCTTTGGAAATTGTTGTTGTTCCTTCTGGGAGCATTACATTCTCTAGAGAAGTGGCCAGTCATGCCATAGTTGAAACACTTTACCATGGATTTGTCATATCCAAGTTTCGTGTTTTCATTGTGGCTAAGCTTTCTTCCTTTTCTGAAAAACTTCTTGGCTCTCATTGCAATCATAGCCAATTGCCACTGCAAATCCATTTCTTCTACATCATCTGGATCCATTTCATCCAAGTATGCCAGGTAAGCTTCAAAGCTAGCAAAAAAGGCATTGTAAGTTGCCTTTTGCTCTTTTGATCTTGGGTCTTCAGGAGTAGTTGAGGGAGTTGCAGAGAACCCTGTTGGTTGTGATGGTGTTGAAGGCTTGTTAGTTGATAGAGCTTTAATGAAACCAGTTGTCTTCACTTGATCTCTTGAAGAAAGAAAATCATCATCCACAGTGATGAATGCATTTTCTACAGAGTGAGTATCTGTTGGAAATTATAAGCTTCATAACTCGAGATCCACCAAGATTTATGCTCCTCTCATCAAGTTCAAGAGCCTCTATCTTGGCAATCATGATGTCCAAGGTGGTACTCTCTAGATCAAGAGTGTTTTTCACCATTGTAACATTTTGTTTCCAACTTTTTGGAAGAATGTGAGGCATCTTCTTGTTCCGTTCTTTGACCTTGTATATTACCCCCATGATCTCCAAATCATTCACTAGCTACACAAATCTATTGACTCCCCCTTGGCATGATGAAAGGTTTCATATTGATTAACAAGCTTGTCCTTGTTAATTAAGCAACTTCACAACTATCTTCACACATTATCAGTAGTGCATCCCAAACAGCTTTAGCAGTTCCATACTTTTCTATTCTTTTTAGCACATCCATTTTCAGTGCTTGAGTGAGAATAGAATAAGCTTTGAGATCAACTTTTATCTTCTTATAATCATCATCATCAAGGGTGAGATCCTCAATAGGTATTCTTGAGGTTTAGTATATTGTAGCTTGATCAACAGAAAGAGTCACATGAATGTGAAGGCTTTTACATATTGAAATCCAGTAGTCCGGATCTACACCTGTAATATAGTTCATAAATCTTATTTTCCATTGCTTAAGTGTTTAAGCATGGGTAGCTTTGGAGTATGACCATGTTCAGAGAAATTATGTGAATCCATTTTTTATAAGTTGTTTTTTTGACCTTTTTGAATAATGATTACTTTGATTGTTAAGTTTAACTTAGTCCAAATAGTCCTAACAGGCTTATGTATAACCAGATCTACTGATGTTTATATGTTTCTAATGTAATAATTGTTCACGGGTTTGTTCTTGAAGATGAGTACAGATGAATAGTGACTGTTAAAGAGATTTTTGTAGTTTACTAAGTAGAGGTAGTTGTGTGGGACCCTGAAAGGATTATGCATGCCAATTCAATGGGTGATTTGATGGTTGCTCTACTGGATTCCCACAAGTCCAAGAAGTAAAGCAGATGAAGATCCTGCACAGAAGAAAAACCAAGTATGGTCTTCCGCATTTATCAATGCGGAAGACATAAAACAAATACGGACAAGTATTTGTTCTTCCGCATTAACAAATGCGGAAGACCAATTAGTTATGCGGACAAGATTTTTTGCATCTGCATTTGCCAATGCGTATGACCAGAAATGTGCAGAAGTATTGGTTAATGCGGATGACCAACATACTAATGCGGATGATCAAGTGAAGAAATGCTAATCAAGGTCGGATGAACAAGTAGAGATGCAGATCAAGACTTAGACTAGTTCTGATGTAATAGGTCAGGGGTAGTTTAGTTATTTTGTAAAAGGCATCTTTTCTGCCTATAAATAGAATAGATATCCTCATACATGAGGTGACAGAATTTAGACAATTAGAATATTTGTATTCTCTAGGTGCATTATTACTTTTCTTGCCAAACCTAGCAGTCATTGTAATTAATCACCTTTATTAATATATACAAAAGCATTTATGAGTATTTCTTCTACATTGAATGTTTTTTGATTGTATGATTCCACCATTCAATCATTAACTCAGTCATTATATTCGATCCTTAGTGAGAATCTTAATCTTACTAACCCAGTCAAGTTGAACACTCCATTAGTAACTCAATCACCAGATCAATAAAATTCTGCTCAGATCTAGGCAGATCTGAAAAAGAACCGAGAGCCAAAGTTCTGATACCAATTGACTGGGTTTGAGAATGCTATTCTCTGTTGATGTGAATCAAGAAGGACCAAATATGATGATTGAGTCGATGATTGTATGGCAGAATCAAACAATCAAGGAACATTGAATGCAAGAAATACTCATAAATGGTGTTTGTATTAATGAAGGTAATCGGTTACAATGAATGCTAATGTAAGAGCATTAAATAGTAACAAGACACCTTGTAAACAAAAGATTCTAATTCTCTAAAATGTCTATCAATAGTCACCTCACATACGTGGTTTTCTATTCTATTAATAGCCTGACAAGATGCCTTTTACAAAACGACTAAACTACCCCTAACATATATATAAGTGAACTAGTCTAAGTGTTTATCGACATTTCTGTTGTTCATTTGCATTGACTAATGCGGATCTGTTGATCTTGATCATCATTTCTTTTTGGTCTTCAGCATTAGTGTTTGGTCATAAGCATTGACAAATGTGGATGAATAAACACATATGCGCATTTTATGTTGGGCATCTGCATTAGTTAATGCAGATGTACAAATACTTGTCAGAATTTGTTTCCGGCTATCCACATTTGTTAATGCAGGAGAAAAAATACTTGTCAACATTGTTCTATGTCATCCGCATATACAGATACGGTTAGCCAACACTTGTATTCTTCTTTGTAGATTCTTCATCCATATTTGTTCTTGGACTTGTGGGATTTCCAGCAGAACAACCATCAACCCACCACTTGAATTGGCATGTATGATCCTTTCAGGGTCCAACATGATGGACACCAAATCTGTATCAAAAAAGAAACCAAAAGAATTTACTTTTTAGGCCTCAGATGACTCAGATTATCCTGAGGATGTGCAAGAAGAGGCTGCTCAACCCATTACAACTCAAGTAGAGCCTCTAGCATCAGGAACACCCATTTTGTCTTGGACTTTTGCTATAAATCTAGACAGATGGTATGTCATAAGAGATCAAGGTGGTCATGATGTCTACTTCTAGCAAGACATGCTTAACCTACCTTTGCATAATCTCTTTAACATGAGAAGGTACTTTGAGAGTCTGAGTAATCCAGACCAATTGATCAAGAAAGGAATGGTCATGATCATGATGAAGACTATTAATATACGAAGACACTTCTTTGTTTTGGTAGCATTAGACTAGGGGGAGTTTGTAAGGCTTAATGAAAGGCTTATGAACCCAAACTAGACCAAGTCTTTCTTGCATGTATGCACTCAGTGCAAAGTAAAAGTTGCTTCGGAAGTTGTACACCCTTCATCTAAATTATTCTTAGTGTAAAATATTACGAAACCAAGACCAGCATCTTTTGAAACCAGAAGTGAAGTCTTTCGAAGCTTCAAAGACAAAATTTTTTCCAAAGCTAATGGAGTGAAGACAAATTTCTTCTCAATACTTTGAAGAACATGCTTTCTCTGATGTACATTTCATAAAGCTGACCAGCTTTCCACTACAACTTTGGCGACTCACCAACTTATACAAGTTGGTGAATGGTCCATGCTTTTTGTAACTGTACATTGAGGACTTGAGTTATGTACTTTTATCCTTTTTTGTTATATATTTGGATGTGAGCTATGACATGTGATAGTCAGTAGTCAAAATGCAAATATGCCTTTTGACTCTACATTGATTTTGTTGTCTTGATCAATGTTTCCTGCTGGCCTTCTAAGCATGGCCAGTTGTATAATGTAGTATAAACTATCACAAGTCCTTGTAACTTATTTATTATGCTTTGTAACACCTGTAATAGAATTTGCGAAGCAATATACTGCAATCTTGAAAAGCAAACATCTTTGTTGTTGTTCTTAAGTTTCTGTCTCTCATTTACTTGTGTTCATAGTATTATAACCTATGTCCTGGTTCCCTATTTGATCTATTAAGTCTCCTAAACACTTTTCTTATTGTGAGACTAAGTGTACTGGCCATCCTTTAAATGGTCCTACACATACCTTTTGCATCTTGAATTGAAACAACTCCTCTTGCATTGATTCAATCCAATTGTTGTCCCCTCTTGGGTTCCATTTCAGAAAGAATGCATGAGTCCAGACAGACTTTCCTATTATGGGTTCGACCTCTTGTTCTCACACCTTCTAAGAGATCATCAATGATCTTCTCACCTGGATAAGTGTTGTGTACCTGAGCCTAGGAATCATATCTAACTACATAGATATATCCAGGTTGGAGAAGTTTTGCTCAGGATTTTGAACATCATTTCTAGTTGATATCTCACACTTAATCAATGAGGATTGATTGAATGAATGTGTGACAACATTAATGATATTTTCCTGTGAAGCAACATCAATAATTGTATGTTCCTCCAGATCATAGTATTCATTAGCTTGGTGTTAAATGCTTGTAAGGCCCCGTTCCTGGGAAGCTTCGCAATTGGTTAATCATATCATAAAATCATTTTAATAACAAAACAACGCAGCATAAATAATTATACATTCATTTAGAACTTGGAAATTATGTGGTTATACTCATACATTTGTCCTTTATTTGTATATAAAACATATTACTTTTTCTTAAATTACAATAAAAGATTTCATAAACAGGAATGCCATCCATTGTTCTCCAAGTAGCTTCCTGGTGCCATCCTCAGCATCAACATTTACCTACCAACTATTATGCATAAAAGTCAGCTTTGCTGAGTGAGTTCTAGTTTTAGTTACTATAAGAAAATATAAACTTTATCCATTATACAATGACAATGCATACATCATAACATATACATTTTCATCTTAATAAACATGTTCATTATCTTTCATTCTTTCATTATCTTTCACTTCATCATCAACGAGATTGCACAAAGCAAGAGCTCCATGTTGATCGACAACGAATGTCGATCCCTGTCGGTACACATCATCATGGTAGCTAACCCTCGATAGTTGATCCATAGTGCAAGGCACATATCCTTCTCATGAATACGGATCAATCATCATACATCAGGCTCACATAAGTGAAGTCTATCATAGTGCTTGCAAGACTTTCATCATCAAATGGGCCCGGGGTAACATTAATTAAGTTTCACTTTTCATTAATATCATCTTTCACTATAATATATAATACTTAACTTAAAAAGTACACAACATGCCAAGTACTAGTCATCATAAAACATAACCGACCCTCCGTGGGACGGCGGGGGTTCGAGGGCGGTTGCCTCTAATAGCGGGGTCCTAGGGGCAACAGCCCCTAGTGGGGTCCAAGGGGCAACGCCCCTGGCTCGGTCCATGCTTATAAATATTGTACTCATACATTTGTCCTTCATTTGTAAATAAATATAGTACTTTTTCTTAAATTATAATAAAATATTTCATAATAACTTATAAAAACTTATATAACACATTTTCTTATAGAAAAATCGATCTTCCTGTTAAAACCAATTGTGACACTTAAGCAAGCGCAACCCGTTATAGACACCCGTTTATGGCCATATTCGTAAAATAAAGGTTTCACCAAGAACTAAACTAGATTTTAGTATGTTTAGGATGTAAATTTGGGGTAATGATGGCTGGAATTGGTGATGACTGGGTCGTGGTGATAATAAACCACTCCGGGGACCCGAAAAGGGGTTAAACCCTTAAAATAGTAGTAAATATAGAGATTTAAAATTTTTTTAAAAAGAATTCCAGGCTCAAAATAAACAATTTAGAAGTAAAAGCTTGAATTGGAGACTTATTGAGTTAAGAATGATTTGAAATGGGTAAATTACTAAATAATGAACTTAATCAAATGACTTTGAAACAACTAAATACATCCTAAATAACCCTTGAGCACATAGCTTATTGCTTGAATCTTGTTGACTAAGATGCTAGGACAGAATCATTATTTTTCCAGTTTTGAGACTTATTCCTGATTCTAAAGTGAGTTCTAGTGTTCCCTTTTTACTATTGTTTTTGGCATGAAACAGGCTATGCTTAAACTGAAATGATTTATAAGCTATTGTATGGTACTTGAATGTTGGGGCTAATGTTAGAACCTTCTTTTACTTGTATGATGATCAATAGTTCTTGTGTGAACCACTTGTTTTATATGGGTAGATCTACTTGGGGAATCCCCCACACACAGTGCCTTCTGTGATGAACAGAAGGGTAGCACACTAAGATCCTATGGGGTCATTTAAGGCATGTGACAAGTTTTTGTAAGATACTAGGGTGAACCATTTGACAGGTATGGTCCTTTGTTTCGAGGCTCACTTCTTCCTTTGGGATTAACTGGTACGACCTAACTTTTGAAGAGGCTAGCCAGGACTGAGTGAAGGGTTGACTGTGATCCCCCAAAGCTATGAAACTATGATTCTTTTTAAATCGAATGTGGATTCAGTTGAATTCTTTTATTTTTAAACTTTAAGCACTTGAATTCACCAACATTTTAGTTGCCATAATTATCTTTTGAGCATGTTTTAAGTAATCCGTGAAGGGAGTCTAGCAGTTGTAGAAGACCTAGACCTAACACCATGACCATTGAATTGGCTTGTGTTGTTTTGAAACATTTTCAACTATTTACCTTTATTGTCGTTGAAAACAATTTGTACTGATGTTGTATGTACATGTTTCATTTGGGGGCTAGACCTACTTCTAGCCCAGGTTTATTTTAAACTTTAATGCCATGTGATGTTCTCTCCTTTTGCACTCTTATGATGGTTTGTTTCCGTTGTCATATGTTGTTGCAAGTCTGTGATGTCCAACCCTACTTGGCTTAGGGTGTGACACCATACATTTCTATTCTTGTCTTTGGGATGTCCCTGCACATAAAGTGAAACGATAAGTTACATTTGGAAACCCAACCCTGGTTGGTCTTGGGCTCTTCCAATGTTGATGAGATATATGAACCAAAGTGTATGCATGGGGCTTTGATTATTGTTTGGGAAGAAGAGGTTTGAGCTGCAACATCTTTTCTGATCTTCCAACCATCCTATGGTTGATTAGTGTAGATGAGTCTCTGTAGGCTTAAGCAGCATGACTTGCTTCTAACGCTTCTTTCTTCTCGGAAGAAGTTGTCACCACCCGTTCTTCTGAAGTAGTCTTCTTCTTGGTAGGTTTTAAAGGATTCTTTATGTTACTTTGTTTGTTATTTGGCTTGTCTTTTGAAGCTAATTTCCTTTCGAAAGAATGAGTTTCTTCTGAAGTCAACTTGGCTTCGAAAACAAGCTTTCCTTTACTTAACACTTGCACCATATGGTAAGGTCCAAATATGAAACCATCCTTGACTCCCTCTTTCTTAACTTTGGTTTCATAATGTGTGCAAGCTAGATTATAGTAACAATCTTTAGCCATGTGCTTATGCAAACCATAGAATGCACTTAATGTTATTCTTGATAGGGCATGAGGACTGTTGTTTCTTGCACTTCTTTTTTTTCTTTAACAACCTTTCCTTTTGATGTTTGATACCTTATCCAAATAGGAGTGTTGTACTACATTTTTTTCTTGAATCAGAACTTCCAATCACTTGGAAACTAGTT
The DNA here is from genome assembly GCA_025506515.1 of Flaveria trinervia. Lineage (NCBI taxonomy): Eukaryota > Viridiplantae > Streptophyta > Magnoliopsida > Asterales > Asteraceae > Flaveria > Flaveria trinervia. The sequence continues at coordinate 87,135,701 of CM046450.1, forward strand.
GAGATGAATACAACCTTTTGCCTTGGGTCTATTTTCAACTTTGAGTTAACCACCTTCTTCTTAGTTTTTCTTGCCGCTATGATTTTATTCTTTTGTGCTTTGGTCGTTAGAGGTTGATGATCATTGGTGTGGATGAGGAATTTACCTTATCCTTTCCTCTGGTGGTTTCTATTGTTGCATCATTCTTCTGCTCATTGAGTAGTGGGTTAATAGTTGAAACCTGTTTGTAAGGTCCCATTCCTGGGACACTCATAGTTGGTCATTCATTGCACATAAAACATAAAACATACATTTACATTTACTAAAACATTGCATCGTAATACTTAATAAACCATTTCTTATATGATATCATTTGTTTACACTACATCATAAAAACATCATTGTTACACAAAATGGATGCCATCTAAAATAAGCCAAGTAGTTGCCCCGTGTCATCCTCAGCAACTCTTACCTGCCAACAGGAAAATACATAAAAAGTCAGCGTTACTAAGTGAGTTCTAGTTTGATAAATAAAATACTTTACTTTCGTTTAAAACTGTTCTTTACTGTCCTATGTGATCCTTCATCATACGTACAAATAGATAATCTTATTATTATTTTTCATCATCATTCATTAACATTCATGCATCATTCCATATACGTCATCACTATCATTCGTTCTCATTCATAGTCTTCCTTACTTATGTTCATACATTTGTCATAATTCTTACATACATTCCAGACCAATGTCTTGTGTTATACCCCGAACATTGTGCACAAAGTTGGTTACTGGGCCTGAGGTCTATCAATAGACACCGAACATTATGCACGAAGCTAAATCCAGTACCTAGGGCAAGCGACAAGGATCCCATACATATAGTCAATCACAAAGATTAGACCCAGTGTGTGTGAATCCAAGGATCACAATCAGGAATTATCAATGTTAGACTGGAATCGAATTAATGATTGTTGAATGATCATTAATTGTTGCTTAATTGATTAATTATTAAAAATCAATGACAATAAATATTAATGCTCAAGAATAGAATGATATCAACATATAAATTAAGGAACATGATTTGATTCAAATGTATTTCATTAACCTTTATTAATGATTAAAGATGAACAAATAATAAATGCTATAAACAATGATTTCTTTGAATGTGTTGATGTGTTTCATGTATTGATATGATGGATGCTAGGGTTTTATGATTGATTGTAGGAATTTATGTGATGTTTGGTGTTTGCCGTCTATTGTTTGTCACTTGATGTGAAACATAAGACTCATATTTATAGAGACGCGTGTTTCCTGTTAAGAAAACATGGAATCTCTTGTAGTCCGTGATTGACTTGTTGAATTGAATTACTTGTATCATTCAAGTTCAAGTGATTGACTTGTTGAATTGAATTACTTGTATCATTCAACTTCTCAAATATCTATATGTGAAATGTTCATCAATGTCTTTGGTCTTTGTCTCTTTTGTATTGATGTTGAACCGTAGAATATCTTTGGATGAATGTCTTTTAAGAAAGATTTATATGGAAGAACAAAAGTTTTCATCCGTAGATGTTTCTTACACTTAGTCAATTTCAGAAATTGACCAAGAACAGGGCTTGAATCCTGCAATCATACACATCAACACATATATAGGTTAACCTATATATACATAATGCATATATCAAAATATTGAATTACAAATATTCATTACAAGTATTGATTTAAAGTTCTAAGACTATACAAAAAGATCTAGACCTATTGCTTCTTGATCTAACAATGTGCATCCTTTCGGGGTAGCTAACCCGCACATAGTTGAGCTAATGTTGATACATATGTACCTAGATTCTAATCTGAATGTAATATGTCTTTATTGTCTTATGCTTATGTAATTGTTGGGTACTTAATGAAATACAAATGTTTGGTTGTGTTTAAAATGTTTAATATATCATTAATGAGTTGTTTAACGCATATTAACTTGATTATATAGGTTTGTGGTTTTTTGAATTAGTATAAATAATGTTATGACAATTAATACATTCAAACTTAATAACATGAAGTCATCATGCGAATGGCCCATGCTAATGGACCATACGCATGAACAACTTCATACGAATGACTCAGTCGCACGACTGAAGCAGGAGACTGGATCAGTCGTATGACTATACATGAGATTGGCTCAGTCATGCAAATGGATCAACTGCATGACTCAATTGCACGACTGAACCATGCTCATGGTTCAGTCGCCTGAATGAGCAATCCTAACCTATAAATACCACCTAATTCATGGAAAAACGGAAGAATTCAATCCACTTCGACTCCAGACGTACCCTAGCCGTCCAGAAGCCTCTAAGTTCGTACTCAATGTTCATAGAACGCTGTAGATCGATTCCTAATCGATTCTTGACGTTAGATTCAATACATTATTGTTTTTACGTGCATTCTCACTGATTGGATCGCGAATCAAATAGGATTCTGCACTATTTGGGTTGGTTTAACACGTTAATCAGTTGGTGTTTCATTCAAATACCAGATCCTAACAAGTGGTATCTGAGCATTGGCTCTTGATTACGTGTTGATTCAATAGTTTTGATACAAAAATTGTGTGTTTTGGCATCAAAAACGAATTCTTTTGTGTCTAACGGAGTCTTAGACGTTTCCTGATCGAAAAGTTGAGTTTTTCCGGCATACGGCTATTAGGGTTTGATAAAATTCGAGTTTTTACGGACAAATCAAGTTAAATCTACAAATTATCAAACTTCAGCAAGTTTAGTCGCACGATTAGACCAATCGCATGACTGAGTTCATTCGGACTCTCTAACCGCACGATTGGACTCATTCGTAACTTCAATCGTACGACTAAGGACTTTATTCGGACTGTTCAATCACATTTGTTCATTCGGGCGACTGACTCATCCGCATTTGTTCAGTCGCACAATTGAACCATCCGCATTGTTCAATCGGACGAATAAGTTTAATCGCATACCTCCATTCGCATACATTAGCAGTTTGTTAAACAGTAAAGTTAAACCTAATGGAGGACCAGTTTTCAGCATACACAGCAAGTAGAGACACACGTATTCAGAATCTACTGTTGTTGGAGAACAAAGTGGGGATTCACAATAAACCTCCAAAACTTATTACGTTAGACGACTACCCACAATGGAAGCAACGTTTCGAAATCTACTTAAATGGAGTAGATACAATTTTATAGGAGGCCATCGAGTCAGGTTATAGCATGCCAGTAGGAGCTGACAGAGTCAAACTTACTCTAAGTGGCATGTCAGATGCTTAGAAGGTAAAACACAATGCTGAGAAGAAAGTCTATGCTTTGCTTACTCAGTCTATTCCGAAGGATATTTTCAATCAGTATTCGGAGTACACTCAAGGAAAAACTTTAGGATGCGTTGGAAAAGAGGTATGACGGAAATGCCTCTCTGAAGGCCATCAAGGCAAAAGCCTTGAAGAAGGAGTTTGACAACTTCTCTTCTATGGGAAAAGAAGGCCTTGATGATGCGATCGATAGATTCTACCACTTGATGAGTGAGATGCACACTCATGGAGTGGTTACATCAATGGAGGATAAGGTATCCAACTTTGCTCATGGATTACCAGAAAAATAGGCTTCGCTTATCTCAAATCTCAGACAGAATGGAATGCTCTCGAAGTTAGATATAAATGACTTCATTCTGAAACTAAGAGAAGAGGAGCTTAGGATGAAGTATCGAGCCTAAAAGGCTAACTACGATCAGAATCATGCACTCTACAATGCTACTCCTTCGTTAAGACATCTGGAGTGCCACTGCAAACCGCCTTCATCTCAAGCGCAACAGTTCCAGCACAACCCTCAACTTCAGGATCTGAAACGTCAGGGTCGTCTAGCACCCAATATATGATGCCTGAAGCTAATGCAGCAAAGCTCAAAACCGACAACTTCGGGAATGTTACTGTGGAGGTGGCCAGAGAACATATGGACCTCTTAGCTGTAGTGGTTCAATCCTACGATGAATTAGTTGCTGGAAAGATAGGAAACTGCCACCTGGCAGATGAAGATTATGAGCAGGTGGATGAGATGGAGTTGGAACGTACGGACATAATGTGGGCCCTGGCAAGTGCTGTCCGACGAGTTAAAAAGTTTGTCAAAAAGACCGGACAGAACTTGGTTACCACAAAAGACACAACCTTTGGGTTCGACAAGTCAAAGGTTACATGTTTCAACTGCAGTCAGAAGGGACACTTCAAGAGGGAGCGTGTAAAACCAAAGAAGACGGGTAATGGCAATCCCTTCTCGTCCTTTAATCGTCAGGACAAGGCCACATCTACTAGCTCTAACTCATCCAGTAAGACACAAAAGCCTTAACTGCTAACGAGGATGAAGGACAGGACTAGAGCTTTCGGTTCGTGTCACCAGGAGAGTCCAATATAGCTAGTGTGGAGGATATTGATGAAGATTCTGCAAGTGAGGGAGATATAGAAGTACAGCTCGTGATGTCAAATTCTGAAGACACTGCAAATGTAGTCAACCACCTGCCTGAAGAAGAAAAATTTGCATCATCACCTGGATCACTAGAACCAAAGACAACCGAGTCTGCACTCATGGCTGATTCCTCTTCAACATCTACTGACCAACTGTTTAATAATCATGCTTGCTTAGAATGTAATAAATTCAGAGAAAGTATAGATTCAAAATTTGCTAGGTTATTAGATCATAATGATAGCTTAGTAAAGGATCTGGAACTGTGCACAGAGGCAAATAGAGTGTTAAAACAAAACGAGCACAGTTACAAGGAAAAGATAGACCTATTGAATAAACAACTTAAGGAAACTGAGGTAGTTGCTTTTAACCAAGCAAATGATATCAGGTACTATCTGAACTCTCTAGAGGACACTAAGAAGCAAAAAGTAGTTTTAGAAGTAGAAGTCAACTCGTTAAAACAAAAACTGCATAGTTGGACAAGCTCATCACACATTGTCCAACACTTAGTGAGAGAGAGAAATAATGGGGAGGGACTGGGATACAAAGTGGTTCCACCACCACCTGAGATCTTGATGAACACCAAAAGTAAACCAATTAACGATAACCCCATCAAGGATCACGTGGTGTCCACTCCTCTTGTTAATGATCCAGATTCCATAAGTAAATCAAGTGAATCCGACTCTAACCAGAAGGAGGCCACTTCAAAGGCAATAGGAAAGATGCCTTGTATCAACCTGGAAAAGGAATTTGAAAAGGTTATCTCAAAGTCAGGGTCAAACAAAGTCAAACAGGAACCTAAAGAGACTAGAAAAGCTAATCAATCACGTGTATCATGTAACAGTCCAGGTAAACAGGAGATCAAAGATGTAAAATCAGGTAAAACAATTAAGTTTGTAAAACCCTAACACACATCTAACAAAGAAGAGTCTCAATCTAAACATAGTAAGGTTGACCGTGTGACATCTACATCTCCACCAAAACATATAAACTCTAAAATTGAAAGCAGATCCTGCTACAATTATGGAGAGTATGGTCACATAGCGTCTCATTGTCCTTATTACCAGACACTGAGGAGGAAGGTTGACCTTTCTACGACTACAACTAGCTCTTCTTAGAGGAACTCAGTGACGCCTCCAAAAAGGGCTAGTGAACCCAAAGTTCAATCCATCAGCCAGTCGTCTGTTTATCCAAACAGGCCTTACACAAATCTGGTTTATGAAAAAAAAAACCTCCTCAATGCCTAAAAATGAGAACAAGCAGAAATCTGATCAACCCACAACCTCAAAGGGTCAGTGGGTTGAGTTTATGATGTGTGATGCCTCAGGGAAACCCAAGCTAGTTAAGGCCTAGGTTCCTAACATGAACTAATGTTTTCATTGAATGTGCAGGGTGTTCGCTATAGTGCTGAGACTAACACGTGGATTGTAGATACGGAGCATCCAGGCACATGACAGGGAATAGAGCTCTCTTATCAAATGTTAGACAATTAAAGGAGGGCATGCTTCATTTGCTGGAAAAAAGGTGGGTACATCACAACCCAAGGAGAAGTGGGAAATGAGAAGGTTAAGTTTGATAAGGTAAACTATGTCCAACAATTACAAAATAACTTGCTTTCAGTCTCTCGAATCTGTGATAAAGGATTCAGGTAGTTTTGGACAACAAGAGGTGTTACGTTCTAAAGAAGGACTACATGATTCCAGAGGACCAGATCCTAATGTCATCTTCAAGATATAATGATCTTTATGTCTTGGATTTCTCTAAGGCCTCCACAACGGATTGTGAAGTCCAATGCTTCTTGTCCAAAGCTACTGAGAAGGACTCCATCTCCTAGCATAGGAGAATGGGACACATAAATCCTACAAAAATAAACCACTTGATCCAGAATGATCTTGTGAGAGGCGTGAATGTCAAAAAATTTCAACTCCCGGATTTCTGTGTTGCATGCAAAAAGGGCAAACAGACGAAGAAATCTCATAAGGAAAAGAAAGTTCATTCTATAGAACTTCCTCTTGAGCTTCTTCACATGGATTTATTTGGTCCAGTCAGTACAAGAAGCATCGCTGGTGACTTGTATTGCTATGTAGTTACCGATGACTACTCAAGGTTCTCTTGGGTAATGTTTCTGAAATCCAAATCAGAAACATTTGAATCCTTCAAAGAATTGGTAACTACACTGGAATCCCTATACAAGCTAAAGGTATGACAGGTGCGCTCAGACAATGGAACTGAGTTTAAGAATAGGATGGTGGCCTATTGCAAGGAAAAAGGAATTGTGCATCAATTTACCTCGGCCTATACCCCTCAGATGAACGGTGTTGCTGAACGGAAGAACCGCAACTTGATAGAGACGGCACGGACTATGCTGGCAGACTCGAAACTGCCTATCCAATTTTGGAATGAAGCAGTGGCGAATGCATGTTATACCCTTAATCGAGTTTTGGTAGTAAAACGGCATGGAAAAACGTGCTACGAGTTATTACAGCGACGTAAACCTAAGTTGGAATATCTCAAGCCGTTTGGCACTCCGTGCACCCTGCTGAAGAAGACTCAGGAGGGAAAATTCAATGAGAAGATTGATGAAGGTATCTTTCTAGGATACAACATATCGAACAAGAGAGTTTACAACAACTCAAAAGGCCAAGTAGAGGTGTGGTGTAATGTTGATGTTCAGAGATATATCACACCGCCTGCTGGAAAAGGGCCTGCCTACTTCTTCGACTATGATGGATTCTTCAAGACCTTCAACATACCTCTTTCCTCTTCAGAAGACGAGTTGGCAAACAAGATGATGTACGATGTCTTGAACACACTATCTCAAGATTCAACAAGTCATGACACTACCAATTCAGGGGGAGCAGTTGAAATAAGTGATTCTCCTCTGATGAAGAAAATGAAGAAATTGATCAGATCAACCAGGATGCACAGGTTCCGACTACCACAAGTTCACAAGCATCGGCTAGTGATGCTTCTGAACCATCAGAACCTCAGACTCTGACTGCCTCAGATCCAGAACCAAATGTTCATAATCTTGACTCTGAGGTGGTTGTTTCGACAACTCCTGGCTCACGTCTAAACGTCTATCATCCTTTGGATAATATTATAAGAGATGTGAGATCAGGGGTTCAGACTAGAAATCAGCTATACTCAGCTGATTATGCCTCCGTGATGGAAAAAGGATACCTTCACGACAGTGCATACCGTTCCTTTGTGTCTCAGTTTGAACCAAAGTATGTTTGTGAAGCACTAAATGATGAGGCTTGGGTTAGTGCCATGCAGGAAGAACCTAAAGGTGCTAAAGTCATTGGCACCAAATGGGTCTTGAAATGCAATAAGATGATCAAGGAGTGATCATTAGAAACAAGGCTTGGCTTGTTGTTCAGGTTTTTCGACAAGTTGAAGGTATCGACTAAAATGAAGTATTTGCACCAGTGGCAAGGATGGAAGCCATCCGCATCTTCCTTGCCTATGAATCTTATATGAAAATCAAAGTTTATTAGCTAGATGTTAAGAGTGCATTCCTTCATGTTGAGATCAAAGAAACAGTGTATGTCAGTCAACCCGAGGGATTTGAGGATCCATATCATCAGGATAGAGTTTACAAACTCGACAAGGCTCTATACGGGCTTCATCAAGCTCCACGGGCTTGGTATGAGAAACTCTCGACTCATCTTGTGAAACATGGATTTCACAGGGGAGTCATTGACTGCACACTGTTTATCAAAGCAAAAGATGGAGACTTACTCCTAGTACAGATCTTTGTAGATGACATAATCTTCGGTTCAAAGAACGAAGAATTATGCAAAGAATTCGAAGCAGTAATGAATGCGGAGTTTGAGATGAGTGCCATGGGGGAGATGAAGTTCTTTCTCGGGTTACAGGTGGATCAGGCACCAAATGGAATCTTCTTACATTAGACCAAATATGTAGGGGATATTCTTAGTCGGTTTGACATGGAGAATGCTTCCACAGCTGGCGCTCCACTGGCTACAAACCATGATGTAGCACCCGATGAGAACGGTGATCTAGTAGATGCCACTATGTACCGAGGGATGATTGGATCTTCCATGTATCTCACTGCCTCAAGACCTGATATCATGTATGCTACATGTTTATGCTCATGATATCAGGCAATGCCTAAGGTGAATAATCTAATTGGAGTCAAAAGGATATTTCGTTATTTGAAGGGCACACCCACACTTGGGTTGTGGTATCCTCATGATGATGACTTTGAACTTACAGCATATAGTGACTCGGATTACGGCGGCTGCAAGATGAGCTACAAGTCTACATCAGCAGGGTGTCAGTTCTTTGGGAGAAGATTAGTAACCTGGCAGTGTAAGAAGCAAACCTCGGTTGCTCTGTCAATCTGTGAAGCCGAATACGTTGCTGCTGCAAGTTGCTGTTCTCAAATCATATGGATTCAACAGCAATTGCAGGATTACGGTTTGCAATTCACTTCCACTCCTATCTTTGTTGATAACTCTGCTACGATTGCAGTCACTAAAAACCCGGTCCAACATCCTAAGACCAAACACATCGGAATCAAATATCACTTCATACGTGATTGTTTTGAAAAGAAGTTAATCGATGTGATAAAAATAAACCTGATTTTCAACGCACTGACCTCTATACAAAGGCTTTTGACAAACCATGTTTTCTATATCTGTTAGAGGTCAATGGCGTTAAAAAGAAAAGTGAGATCATTCCTGAAGATGACCATGTATAGTCCGATGCCTCGCGTCTAGTTTCTTTAAAATTTTAAATTGTTAATTCTCCTCAGTTTATTCTTTTGTTTTGTTAATTTTAATTCGTTTAATTACAATTAGTTTCTTTCCTTGACAATTAAAATCATAAAACGCAAATCCGTAGTGATTTTATAATTTTAGGGGGAGAATAGGTCTAGGAAATAAATAAAAAAAAAGAGGAAAAAACGAGGGAAAAGGAAAGGCAAGCTGAAGATAAATAAGATAATATGTGTCATACTGATTCAATGTTTGGAATATTATAGTACACAGGTACAAACCATTTGGGACTTTAAAATTCAAAATTGAAAAGGATGCAAAGTTCAAGTATAAGTCTGTGTAGTCTGAGCAATATAAAAGGAAATATGATAGATAAGCTAGCTACTACTAAGATAACACAAAGAAAGTAGACCTAGAGGTTGCTAGACCACAGATGATATGTTGGTAGATTCAACACAATAGATGACTAGACCTTTTTGGTGATCTCAAGATTAAACTAAAATGTTTGACTAGCTGTGGGTAATGCCTTATGCCTGCTGAACACAATCAACAAAATTCCAATAAGGGGTGATGAGAAAAATAAACGCCACAAAAGTGTGCGTAAGATCAAAGCATGAGCAAAAGCACATGAAAATTGCAAATACAATCAAACTGATAACCTATGGTGTTGGTGAGATATGTGCAAAAAGAAAAACAATTGCTCAAACAAGAAGATAGGTTATGTGCCTCTCTGATGTGCTGTGGCACTGACCTGAGGATAAGCATAACCTATATATTATAGAACTCATTGTTGTTTGCCGCCTCTCTGCTGTGCGTTGGCACTGACCTGAGGATTGGCTTGTCTTTGAAAGTTATAAGAATAGTCACTTCTTGAACTCTACCCTAAGACCGCCCAAAAATCTCCTGAGGAATATTGATTACCATATACGTGTGGGATCCACAAATGCTTGTTGAAATAAACTAACCCTAAAACGATCACCCAACTGAGTTGAAAGTCTGTGTATGGATTTAAGAGGATAAGTATACTAACAATCACTGTGGCTACAATTCTTGAAAGTTCAAATCAATGTGGGGACCTAATAGTACTAGTATGATTTCCTATTTGCGAAATGGCTCTAGATGAAAAACACAAATAGAGCATCAGAGGTTTTAGCTAACTTGTCTCAAATGATTTGAATATCCTGTATGATTCCAGCTTGAATTGGTCCATGTATGGCTTAAAAGATTAAGGCTGCCCTCTGAGAAGAATTATTCCTTAGAGTTACATCTTAGGAATTAACCTTCACAAAACACAAAAACTTGTCTTAGTGTAATTTTCAGTGTTAATTCTTTTATGTAAGTACAACGTTAGTCTATTTCAGTTTTGTGTAGTATCAGACTATGTCATGGAAGTTGACAAGGGACCTTATCATCTAAAAGGTCACGTCTAAAGTGACCACATGTGCTTTCAAGTAAAAATTGGGTCACATCTGAGGTGACAAAATGTCTTAAAAGATCACGTCTGAGGTGATCAAAAGGTTTTGAGTTAAAATGATCATGTCTGAGATGATCAAGTGTTCATAATGTTAATTAATAGTTTAAAGGGTCTAAAAGTCAAATGGTCATAAAGTCAGAAATTTCAAGAGTATGACCCATTTGCACGACTCGACCATGAGTATGGACCAATCATGCGATGGACCATACTCATGCATTAAACAGCCAAATGGACATGAGTATGAGCCATTCATCCGAATGCTTATCAGAATGAGCCATTCGTCCAAATGGAGTGTGCGACTGAGTCAGTCGGCCGACTGAAGGTGAACGACTGAGTCAATCGCCGACTGAGTTTCCTTCACCCGAATGATTAAGCGAATGAGTCCAGTCGGCCGATTGAACTCAGATCCATATATAATGGGCCACAGTCGATCGCATTCTTCTCACCACTCCCAATCGCCCTTAAATCGCACATCATACCGTTACTCTGCCAAAATTTCCTTAGACCTCGATTATACTTCCTTCATGATCTTCTGACGTGTGTTGGCATTTATAAGGTATAATGTGATGAAATCTCATCGAAACCAAAAGAAATGGTGCCCTAAGTAGTGATTCGCGATTGAAACACGAACCGAACCACTCAATGGACTAATAACCTACTGAAACCATGAAAAATGTTAAAAATAATGTTATTAGGTTATTAGTTAAGTGATTGCAAGTCTAAAGAACCTATACACAATGTTTAATTTCATGAATTGGTCAAGATTCGAACCTAAGTCGACCAAATAGTAGGTCATGCGATTGGTGGTATGGATGAACTCCAGTCGCACGATTGAGCTGGCCGAATAGCACAATCGGTCGAATGTATCATGCGAATGTGCTCAGTCGGCCGACTAAACCAATTGCAGGCTCAGCCAACCAATTGAACTAAGTTGCATGCTCATTCACCCGAATGAGTCCAGTCGCATGATAGGATAGCTGATTGAACACTGTCGCATGATTCATTCGCATGAATGAATCAGAATGAATTCTATCAAGTTACTTAGAACTCGTATGTGTTATGTGAGGGTCTAATGTTTCTGTATCTTGTGTTACAGATCGATGGTGGAGAGATGGTCTATAAATCCCAAGCACAACATCTATGCTCATTTAGACTACACAACTCAGAATGGTGCCGAGTTTGCAGAGATCATCGCTTTTCTCAAGTGATCGAGGATACACAAAGCCATATCTACCCCATGCGCTCCCTATAGTTCTATACATCAGACCATCTGGGAGAATGCATCTTTGGATAGATCATGAGAGCCATACATCATTAGGAGCTCCATCTTTGGTATGGACATAGAGATTACAACTGAAGACACTCAGCGTGTACTTGGGTTGGGAGATGATGCTGGATACCCGACCAAGCTACACCCGCTGACAATGAGAGGCTACTTTCTGAGGATTAAGTACACTGGGCACATAAACTCAGGTGTGCTCAACAAGAGCAATCTGTGTCCCCAGTACAAGTACTTGGCACATGTCATACTGAAGTGCATTGCATCCAGAAGGGGTGGGTTTGATGATCTTTCAGACCAGATCCAGAATGCCTATGTGGCACTGGTGCTGAACTACCCCTTCAGCTTCTCGAGAATGATTTTTTCTTACCTTGTGGAGAATCTGGATGCAAAGGGAAAGGAGGGATTTTGTATGTACCCTAGATTTTTGCAGCTGATTTTCGATGAGAAGCTACCATCACTTCCAAAGGAGCACCACGATGCTGTGGCTCTAGAGATCATGGACGATAGGCCATCTGGCCTATGAGAGTCTACTAGGGTCGTATGAGAGTCTACCAGGGTAAGCAGGCAAAGCCTCATGTAAAGAGACTGATAGGCCATCTGGCCTATGAGAGTTATGTGGCGCCAGGCAGACGTAAATGGCGTCACACAGACAACAACTCTGATGATGAGCAGCTACAGCTCCCAGAGCATTACTCTGATGATGATGATAGTGGGGATGCAGGAGATACATTGCTCACTTGACCAAGTGGCCCCACTACTGATAATGCATCTCTTTTATCCGACCCCCACAGACCAGGGGCTTCGGGTGTTGGTGGACGCCCCGACGGATTGGGAGAGACTATTGTTGGCCCTACATATACTCCCGATCTGCCGGGTCATGTTCTAAGGGGAGCATCCTCCTCGATTGGATCGAGGAAAAAGAGGATGGCTCAACCCCACGGCTTGAAAAAGAAGAAGCGCAAAATCACCTTCATCACCACCACACACCACTCTACCTACACCACAGTCGCCATCCATACCACCATTCCCCCTCATACCACTACCACCCTTCCATCCACCACCACATCATTCACACCTACACCACCACCACCATCATCTATACCACCTCCAATCTTCACCACTGTCATCGCCACCACTAGCCATCCTGCAGTACCTTCTTCCTCTACATATCCATCAGGATCGCCTTTACCTCCCAGTGGGGTAGAGGAACAGCTCTCAGCACTTAACTGAATGGTGCTGAGGCTGTTAGCTGTAGATGAAGAGAAGACCAATCAGATACGACAGCTGGTAGACCTGACCACTACCCAATCTCAGCAGCTCTCATCAGGCTCAATTGATCGATGAGCAGGCGCATCGGATGTCTCAGCTCCAGGAGCAACACGCCAAAAGGATTGAGAAGCTGGAGGTTGCAAACAAATCTCTACAGTTAAAGCTCAAAGGGTCCAAAGAAGAGCCTTTAAAGATAGGAGAAGGTGATGGAGATAATGATGTTGATGATGATAGTGATGATGATGATGATGATGGTGATGATCACTATGGTGATACTGATGTTAGTTATGATGATGATGACTCTTTAGCTGCAGGGGCTACATCAGCAAGCGAAAGGAGGACCAAACGAACTCAAGATCCGAGTGTCTCCACATCCAACCCGGCAGCAGAAGAGCCGATGATCCAGGACAAGAGTAATGCTTAGATGTTTTATTGTTATTTAAAATCTTTTGTATTTGGATAATGTATAAAATTAATGACATGCATGTTTATATGTAATGTAAATAGTTATGTTTTTTATTATTATGGTTATGTCTTGATTGTTAACTAATGATTGATATATTGTATGTTTAAATCAAGCAGATCCAGATTATTAAAGGGATGAACACGATATTGTTCCCCTTCAACAGATCAAGACTCAACTAACCATGATTCTTGATCCGCAAGGGATTGTCAAAAGATCTGTGAGTTACACCCCTGAAGAAAGGGAAATAATTCATGATCTTACTCATGAGCAACTAGGAGAAATGTTTAAGCTCAATCCTGATGAGATTGTAAAAGACGCTCCAATTGTTGAAGGAGACAGTGATGACGACCTGAAAGACATCGATGAAATAGAGATCAACGATGTCATAGCAGCTCACTATCCAGAGTATGCTGACAAAGAGGAAATGTGGTCCCCACTGGGTGATTCCCTAGTCAGTGATACATTTGATATACTGGATCAAATGGAGCAAGAGACTGAGAAGGTTGAAGAACAAGCCAAGTCTCAAACGCCGAGTTGATATCAGAAAGGATGAATGGGCTGCATGTTTTGCGGAGATCCGAGCACAACGCTCTACTCCTAAACCGAATGTCTACACCAAGCTCTACAAAGTGAAGAAACATCAAAAGGTGTCAGGCAAGATTATCGTGTGAGCTCATTTTGACGATCTTAATGTATACTGGTAAAGAGAGAGATGGGTATTGAGTACTTTAGATTCTTGCATGATCTAAAGTCTCTACCTGGTTTTGAGCTCAACCAGCTGGCTAAATTGAAGCTACTATATGCTGACCCGAGGAAAATGTCAGGCTGGTTTGAGGTTGCCCTGAAGAAAGAGTACCACACCAGGTGGGTCAACTTCAAACCTCAACAACCTACGAGGTATATCAAACATTCTGAAGTTGATCCCATAACTGGAAAGCCCAAGATCGTGATGAAGTGGAGTCCCCCAAGAACAATGTCAAGAATCCCTCTCAAGGAAATGCCACAGGACTTCACTCCATACTTCAAATGGTGGTACTATGATTGGAGAACAGGAGAGGCGGTCATAGTTCTGAACAAAGAAGGCAAAATGGATACGGTCAAGGTATTTGACCCAATGTGGCTTACAAACTTATCTGCTGATGATGTATACACATTATACAAGTGGCCACTGTTCTATGACACACAAGATATTGTACAAGCCCTCAATTCCAAAATGTGATACTACTCTGCTTTGCGTTTGAGATACACGCAGGAGTCACAAGAGAGGAGAAGTACAAGAAGTACGAAGATGTTATGACGAAGGTAAGACAATAGATGAATCCAGGCCCAAGGGGGAGTTTGTTGATACATATGAACCTAGATTCTGATCTGAATGTAATATGTCTTTATTGTCTTATGCTTATGTAATTGTTGGGTACTTAATGAAATACAAATGTTTGGTTTTGTTTAAAATGTTTAATATTTTATTAATGAGTTGTTCAACGCATATTGACTTGATTATATAGGTTTGTGGTTAATTGAATTAATATAAATAATGTTATGACAATTAATACATTCAAACTTAATAACATGAAGTCATCATGCGAATGACCCATGCTAACGGACCATACGCATGAACCACTTCATACGAATGACTCAGTCGCACGACTGAACCAGGAGACTGGATGAGTCGTATGACTATAGCATAAGATTGGTTCAGTCGCACGACTGAATACTCAGTCGTGCGAATGGATCAACCGCATGACTCATCGCACGACTGAACCATGCTCATGGTTCAGTCGCCCGAATGCGCAATCCTAACCTATAAATACCACCTAATTCGTTGAAAAACGGAAGAATTCAATCCACTTCGACTCCAGACGTACCCTAGCCATCCATACGCCTCTAAGTTCGTACTCCAAGTTCATAGAATGCTGTAGATCGATTCCTAATAGATTCTTGACGTTAGATTCAATACGTTATTGTTTCTACGTGCGTTCTCACTGATTGGATCGCCAATCAAATAGGATTCCGCACTATTTGGGTTGGTTTAACACGTTAATTAGTTGGTGTTTCATTCAAATACCAGATCCTAACAGCTAACATCCTTCATTGAGTGTGAACCTCCTTGCATGGATTACAAGACTTTTCATATGTTCATTCTTACGTTTATTAATGCATTCATCTTTTCTTATGTTCCACTTTCCATTCATCATTAATTTCCACAATCGTTACATAATACTTTACGTTCATTGATAATAATCATACGACACAAAGCCACTAAAATATACATAGTAACAAACATAAAATTCAAAATTTTAATTTCCACAATCGTTACATGAACATACATACAACATCAACATGAATAACATCATCACCCATCATCATATAACCTCATATAATCATCATACAACACCCCCAGGAACATCCCAAGTCAACACTTAAAAATTCATTTCTTCCTAAAATTCATTTTTTTAATTTCCTTAGACGCATGGACACTATGTAGGCACATGGCCTTCCAGGCGCATGGCCTTCCAAGCGCATGGGAAACTTTTGGGCGCATGGGCACTATTTAGGCGCATGGCCCAACACTTAAGCGTCTGGGCAACTTTCTAGGCACATGGGAACACTTAGTAAATTCAGGAATAATCTTAGGCGCATGGGAACTATTTGGGTGTATGAATTTTAGGCGCATGGGACTTAGGCGCATGGGCAACTTACTTTAACCAACAACATCATTTTAGTCCCCAAATTCACATTCAAACATGTTCTAAGTTTAGTTGTAACATTCTAAGCATCATGAACACATAAATAACTTAATCATAATATCATAATCACCTAAATCATACACCCACCCACATTCGCACACACATACACACATACACACATACATAAGGGTATACATACCCGTTTGATAAAAATATACATACATGCATTTCCAGCCCCAATGAAGTTTAAAACTTTTAAAATAGGGGTCTAGACTCATGTACTGTAATTTCGAGTATGACTTCCTTCAAACTCGGATGCATGAGTTCAAACACCTAGAAACCCACCAAAAACACACAACCGAACACAAATACACATATAAGCACATACCCGAGGCTATAATCAACCAATAACACATAAAAACATCAAATTCTTACATTGAATCCAAATTCTTCTTTTTTCTCTCTAAAACCCAACAAATCTCTGCTTTCTCTCTCTCGAACTGTATGAAATGAGATGTGCAGTAGGTGTGGGTGGCCATGCCCACCTTTTTGAACAAAATTATAATGAACTTTGTCTCTTGCATAACTTTAACCCCTCAACTAGGTTTATTTCACTTTTATTCACTTTTCTTCTCTTTTCTTCAAGTTTTCGGGTGTTGCAAGTCCACCCCCTTATATAGGTTTCTTCCCCAAAACCTATTATTACTCAAACAAACATGGGTAATGTTGTCTCGTTTCTTCTTTAGTCTCCCACGTAGACTTGGACCATTTCTATGTTTCCATTGTACACACACCAAGGGAACCACTTTATTTCATAACCTTTTATCCTTTAGATCAATGATCGCCACTAGTTTCTCCATATAATCAAGTTGTTCGTCTACTTCAATATCCTCCAGTGGTACAACCATATCTTCCTTGGCTAAACACTTCCGTAGATGAGATACATGGAATGTCAGGTGAATTTCACTTAAATCATCGGGTAACTCTAGCCTATAGACGACCTCTCTTACTCGAGCAATGATTCGGAATGGCCCTATGTATCTCGAGCTCAACTTGCCACCGCTTTCTGAACCGAATGATACCATTCTAAGGTGAGACCTTCAACATAACTCTATCACCACCTTGAACTCAATTGGTCTATGTCTATTGTCAGCTTACGACTTTTGTCTATTTTTGGCTGCCTTCATAAAGGCATTGATCTTCCCTAGCTTCTTAGTCATAGCCTCAATCACCTCGATACTTCCCAACTCCTTCTAACCGATGTCACTGCAACAAACGGGCGTTCTACATCTCCTACGTATAGCATCTCATAAGGAGGCATACCAATGCTGGCATGATAACTACTATTTATGAGAATTCAGCTAATGGTAAGTGGTCGTCCCAACTTCCTTCAAGTTCAATGACGCATGCCTGAAGCATATGTTCTAGCGTCAGAATAGTTCTCTATGACTGACCATCCATTTATGGATGATAAGCCATGCAAATGTGTAACCTCGTCCCCATCACATCATGAAATCTTTTCCAAAACATGAATGTAAACCAGGTGTCACGATTAGACATTATAGACACGGGTACACCATGATGAGTTACAATCTCTTTGATTAATAAATCTTCTACCCTTTTAGATGAATACGTCTCGCGGATCGTTAGAAAGTGGGCACTCTTTGTCAGACGATCAACTATCACCCATGTAGCGTCATACCCTCTCGAGGTACACATTAACATTGTGATAAAGTTCATGGTGATATGTTCCTACCTCCACTCAGGTATATCCAATGTTTGGATCTTCCCGTATGGCTTATGATATTCCACCTTCACTTGAAAACAAGTTAGGCACTTACTCACACACTCCACTACATCGCGCTTCATACCTGGCCATTAATAACCTTTTTTCATATCATGATACATCTTTGTGGCAGCGGGATGAATAGAGTATCGAGCCTTATGAGCTTCTTCCATGATATTTCCACATAGATCCCATAATGAGGAATCCATATTCGTCTGAATCGGGTTCTTGCACCAAGAGTGTTCTCACCCAACTTCAAGACTAGACCTCTCATCCTTTCAGAGTTAACGTGATTGTCTTTCAATGCCTCATCTTGAAACTCCTTGACGTGCTTCATTATGTTGAGTTCAAACCAATTGATAAGTCTTTGGTTCAGGTCTCTCTTTTCGACTAAGGGCATCCACCACTACATTGGCCTTGCCCGTATGGTATGGATTTCATAATCATAATCTTTTATAAGCTCCACCTGTTCCTCTGCCTCATGTTCAAATCCTTCTGCTAGAAGAAGTACTTCAAGCTCTGTGGTCCGTGAAGATTGTGCACTTTAACTATATAAGTAATGCCTCAAGATCATTAATGCAAAGACTACAACTACTAGCTCCATGTCATAAGTAGGTAATTAACTCATGAACCTTCAACTGTTGGGATGCGTAGGCTATAACCTTTCCTTGTTGCTTCAACACATAACCTAACCATGTGTAAGAAGCATCTGAGTAGACCACCGAATCTTTGCTTCCTTTGGGTAATGACAAGATAGGAGCTTGAGTCAAACTTGTCTTTAACTCTTCGAAAGCCTTCTCTTGCTCTTGACTCCATACAAACTTTACATCCTTACGGGTCAACTTAGTCAAGGGGGAAGCTATCTTAGAGAAGTATTAAATGAATCTCCTATATTATCCCGCTAATCCCAAGAAACTATGGATCTCAGATGGCGTCTTTGGAGACTACCACTGCATCACAACTTCCACTTTAGTTGGGTCCCCATAATCCCTTCCGGATTCACCACATGACCCAAAAACTAAACTTCGTGCAACCAGAACGCGCACTTGGATAACTTAGCATACAACTTCTCCTTCTTCAGCATCTCTAACACCTCTCGAATATGACTGACATGCTCCTCCTTGCTCTCTGAATAAATCAGGATATCATCAAACAACACAATCACTGATTTATCCCGCATCGTGCCGCACACTCGAATCATCAAGTCCATTAAAGCAGTCAGAGTGTTGGTTAAACCAAAGGACATGACGAGAAACTTGTACTATCCATATCACATATAAAAAGTTGTTTTAGGAATATCTTGCTACTTCACCTTCAACTAATGGTAACCAAATCAAAGGTCTATCCTTGAGAAACCAACTAGCACCTTGGAGCTGATCAAACAAGTAATTATCCTCGCATCGGGTATCGATTCTTCGCCATCAACTTATTCCACTCACTGTAGTCGATGCACATCCTCATACTACCATCTTTTTTCTTGACAAATAAGACTAGAGCACCCCAAGGAGAGATACTCGGTCTAATGAACCCCTTATCAAGCAACTCTCCAGTTGCTCCATCAGTTCCTTCATCTTGAAGGGAGCTAAAGGATATGGCGCCTTGGCAACAAGTTGGGCATTGGGTATCAAATCAATTTGAAATCGATCTCACGGCACCTTGGCAACTGGGTGGGCATATATTGGAAAAATCACACACAACCGGTACATCATCCAGTTGTGGTGTTGGTGTATGCACATCCTTCATGAAAGCCAGGTAGGCATTATATCTACGCCTCATGCACTTTCCTGCCATCACTATCAAAGTAACCTTTAGAATTGTAGTGACTCAATCACTATAACCATCACCCAACTCCCGTCTGATGTTGTTAGTAGAATTATCATCTTACGATATACAATATTTTCCTCATAGGCTGCTAAGCAGTCCATTCCTAAGACCACATCAAACCCGCCTAAGGTCATCACAAACAGTCTAGTAAAAAATTTATGACCTTCTAACCCTACGTCACAAACCTTCTATTAGCACAGAATGCAACAGAAGTAAAACTCTTACTAGCACTAGAATCAAATAACATTGAAGCTATAGTTTGGTTTACTAGAAACTTACCTCACACAACATCAGGGTTCCTCCTAGTCTCCTCATGGGTCATCGTGAAGGCTCTGGCACTCACCTTCTCCCCTTCACTCACGATCGTCTTCTTCGCTCCGGAACTCTCCACCCTTGGACTCTTACAATCCTGCTAATGTGGCCCTCTCCACCACAATTAAAACACCTTGCCACCTTGCACTCTCTCTCCATATGGCCGGGCTTCGCACACTTGAAGCATATGTTCAACCCCCACATACACTCTCTAGTATGCTCCTTCCTGCACTTACCACACCTCTTCGACCGCGAACCGGGTGTGGCTACATACCGGTCATCCACCCTCACAGCCTTATTGTTTAGAGCAGCCCTGCTACGTCCAAGCCTTTTCCCATTCCAATTCCGATCACCATCACCTTTCTTGCTCACCTCAGCCACCACCACCCCTCTCATCGTACAACCTCCCTGCCTGATCCACCACCAACCTGAACGTGGCTCAACCAGGCAGTGATCATGTGCCAGTGAATGTCTGTCTTTATGCCCAGAATGTATCTCTAATCTTTCATGACAAAGGTGTCACCTCAGCTGACACCAGCCATGCCATCTCATTGAACTCTCTCTGGGTTGGTGTGTCATGGTTCCCACTTCCATTTGCAGGAACTCTCTCTCAACCTTGTCGAGCTCTCAGTGAGGACATAACTCCTTGATCACCAACTTCTTCAACTCATTCCATCTTATCCTACCAGTTACCTTATTACCCTCAGCCTAGACAATATTATCCCACCAACACAAAGCCGAGTCCACGAATGAGTGAGTGGAAAACTTCACCTTTTGATATTCCCGACACTCGTTGATATCAAGTACAACCTCCATCTCTCTCACCCACCGGTGAGTAGCAGCAGTGCCGTTGCCATCGAAAGTCGAGGACTTGCATCTCTGGAATGCCCCATAGTTACAGCCTCGTACTGCTTCATGCACAGGCTCTTCTTCCTCCTCCTCGTCACTAGAGACAACCATCTCAATTTCCTGTTGCTTTTTTTTTCGAGGACCTATTCCTCTCCTTTCTTTCACCTTCCCTTACAGCCTTAATCACTTTTGTAACCACAAATGGTAGGATCATCTGTATTACTTGGTGAACCTCCTCCACAACCATTCCTTCACCGAGGCTCTCAGATTAGCACTATCATCCCCACCCTCCAGATGAGGAGTCTCAGGCTCTTCATGAGTCATCTATTTAGCCTATCCTTGCCTCTTGTGACCCCTGGTCTAGCACCACATTCCACCGTGACCTCCACCTGAGAAGGCTTCAAAGATCTACTACCATCCATCCTCTAACACGCTATAAGATCCAAACACCAACCCGATCATTAAAGGTAATAACTTTGTTTTTGTCAAGTATAGTAAGTCCCTAATTACAGTGGCCAGTTGTGATTCTTACTTTACTCTCCATACTCCAAGCATTACATATCCTGACTACATTAGTATCTAATTTACTAAGAAGCACATAAACCACATAAGATGCACACATAATACTGGTTAATATTAAAGAAAATACCTGATGGCAAGTAGCTACTCAGACCGACATCCTTCCATTTGTCCCATTCTCAGTTTAAGTTTAGGTTTCTTTTAAAAATATTTACCCATTTCTCTTAAACTTTGGCTTTGATACCAACTTGAAAGGCCCTATTTCGGGACATTCATAGTTGGTCACTCATTGCACATAAAATATAAAACATACATTTACATTTACTAAAACATTGTAGTGGAATACTTAATAAACCATTTCATATTTGAATAATTTCTTTTTCAAAATAACAACATTGTTAATCACTACAAAAAATCATGTGTTTGCATTACATGACAAAAACATCATTGTCATACAAAATGGATGTCATCCAAAATAAGTCAAGTAGCTACCCGTGCCATCCTCAGCAACTCTTACCTGCCAACTGAAAAATACATAAAAAGTCAGCGTGCCTGAGCGAGTTCTAGTTTTATAAATAAAATACATACTTTCATTTAAAACATTCTAAATTTCAAATGCAATCATGCATCATACATACAAATAGATAATCAATAATTTTCTTTCATCATCATTCCTTAACATTCATTCATCATTCAATATACATAATCATTATCATTCGTTCTCATTCATAGTCTTCCTTACTTATCTTCATACATTCGTCCTCATTCTTACTTACATTCTGGACTAATGCCATGTGCTATACCCTAAACATTGTGCACGAAGCTGGTTACTAGGCCTGAGGTCTATCAATAGACCCCAAACATTGTGCATAAAGCTGACTACAGTACCTAAGGCAAGCGACAAGGATTCCATACATATGGTCAAATAAAAAGATGAGACCCTAGTGTGCATATTTCCCAGGTAGCTAACATGCACACAGTTGAGCTAACACCCTTCATTAGGTGTGAACCTCCGTAATAACTGGTTTGCAAGACTTTTCATACGTTCATTCTCACTTTCATGCATGCATCCATTCTTTCTTATGTTCCACTTTCCATTCATCATTAATTTTCACTTTCATTACATAATACTTTACGTTCATTGATAATAATCATACAACGCAAAGCCATGGAATATACACAATAAGGAACATAAATGAAACATACATGAACATACATACAACATCAGCATGCATAACATCATCACCCATCATCATATAACCTTATATTATCATCATACAACACCCCCAAGAACATCCCAAGTCATCATATAAAACTTCATTTCTTCTCAAAATTCAAAAAATTTTCTAAGACTTTAGGCGCATGGACACTGTGCAGGCGCATGGCCACTATGCGGTCGCATGGCCTTCCAGGAGTTTGGCCAACTTTCTAGGCACATGGACACTATGTAGGCACTAGGCACCTGGGTGCACAAGCAGTCAGGCGCATCATGGGAACACTTTGTAAATCAGGAATAATCCTAGGCACATGGGAACTATTGGGTGTATAAGTTTTAGCGCCATGGACTTAGGCGCATGGGCAACTAAGTTTGGCTAACAACATCATTTCAGTCCCCAAATCACATCTGAACATGTTCTAAGCTAGTTATAAATTCTAAGCACCATGCACAACACAAAACTTAATCATAACATCATAATCACCCAAAACATACACCCACTCACATCGCACACACATACATACCAATTTTATAAAAACTTACATACATGTATTTCCAGCCCCAAAGAAGTTTAAAACATTAAAAAATAGGGAATCTAGAACTCACGTGTTGTAATTTCGAGTTGACTTGCTTCAAACCCGGATGCATGAGTCCAACACCTAGAAACCCACTAAACACACAACCGAACACAAATAACACTAAGCACATAACCGAAGCTATATCTACCAATAACACATAAAACATTGAATTCTACCTTGAATATGACTTGTTCTTCTCTCTAAAACCCGATAATTCTTGCTTTCTCCTCTAGAAACCGTATGAAATGAGATGTGCAATAGGTGTGGGCAGGCATGCCCACCTTTTTGAACAAAATTATAATAAAATTGTCTCTTGCACAACTTAGCCCCTAGCTAGGGTTAGTTACTTTTATTCACTTTTCTTCTCTTTTCTTTAAGTTTACCAGTGTCACACTCGTGCATATCAGTATTGTTGATGCATGTATATGTCCCTAGATCATGATTGAATTGTAATGATCTTGTGTGTCTGAGTATGATGTAATCTGTATTGATTAATGAAATGACATAAATTGTGTGTTACTTGTGAGTTTAATATTCATTAATGAGTCGTGATTGAACTGATTGGGTTATGATTGCTTAAGTGGTTGCACATCCATGTTATATTAATTAAAACATTCAAACTTAACTTAATGAAGTCTCATGCGAATGGCTCATGCGAATGAACCATACGCATGAATATCTTCACACGATGACTCAGTCGCACGACTGAACAGGAGATTGGATCAGTTGTACGATTGTAACATAAGATTGGCTCAGTCGCACGACTGAACACTCAGTCGTACGAAAATCAACCGCATGGTTCAACGCACGACTGAACCAGACTAATGGTTCAGTCGCACGATTGAATAATACCACCTATAATACAGTTCAATTCGTGAAAAATAAGTGCTCTCGATCAATTACGATTCCAGACGTACCCTAGCCGTCCAGAAACCTTCCAATTCGTTCTCCAAGTTCATAGAACACATTAGATCGATTCCCAATCGATTTCTAACGTTAGTTTCAATTCTGATTGATTCTTTGTGTGTTCTCACTGATTGGATCGCCAATCAAATAGGATTCTGCACTATTTGATCTGGTTTACACGTTAATCTCTAGGTATTTCGGTAAAATACCAGGTCCTGACAAGTTGTATCAGAGCTTTGACTCTTGATTACGTGTTGATTCAATCAGATTGCATAAAAGTTTGTGTTTTTGCACTAAAAATGCAATCTTTGGCATCAAAAGTGATCTTGGAAGTTCCCTGCTCATCGAAGTTTGGTTTCTACGGACTTAGCGATTAGAACTTGTGAAATTTCGAATCTTTACGGCTGAAACCCGTCAAACCTAGAAATTTTCGCAAAACAGCTTCAGTCGCACGAGTGACTCATTCGCACGACTGGACTCCATTCGCATTGTTCATACGCACGATTGAACATAGTCGCACCCTCATTCGGCCGACTGAACCGTTCGTTCGCATAGCTCATACGCACCAGATTCATTCGCACGACTGAAACAAATCGCCCAGTTCAGCCGCACAATTGAACCAGTCGCAGAGTTCATACGCACGATTAGATCATTCGCATCCTTCAGTCGCATCAGTGAAAGTTTGTTTGATTATATTCTAAGTTTATTAGTCATGGAAGATCAGATGTCAGCCTTTACTGCTAGGAAGACTCAAGGATACAGAACCTGCTGTTGCTTGAGAGTGAGGTGGGTAATCACAATAAACCACCAAAGCTTTTGACTTTAGATGAGTTTCCCCACTGGAAACAACGTTTTGAGATCTACCTTAATGGAGTAGATCCTAATCTGTGGAAGCCATTGAGATCGGTTATAGTACACCGTGGAGCTGATGGAGTTAAGCTAACATTAAGTGGGATGACAGACGCACAGAAAAAAGTACAATGCAGAGAAAAGAGTTTATGCATTGATCACTCAGTCTATCCCCAAAGACATATTCCACCAGTATTCAGAGAACAAGCAGTCCAGAAACTGTGGATGAGCTAGAGAAGAGATATGATGGGAATGCGTCATTGAAGCAATCAAGGCAAAGGAGTTAAGAAGGAATTCGATAACTTCTCATCAATTGGTAATGAAAGTTTAGACGAAGTCATAGACAGATTCTACCACTTGATGAGCGAATTGCATACACATGGAGTGAAACTACTATGGAAGAGAAAGTAAGCAACTTCGCAGACGGATTGCCTGATAAGTGGGCTACGTTCGTGTCTAACCTGAGACAGAATGGAATGCTTGTAAAGCTGGATATAAATGACTTCATTCTTAAGTTGCAGAAGAAGCACTAAGGATGAAGTATAGAGCTCAGAAGTCTTCGTACACACAAAATCCAGCTTTATACAACGCCACGCCTCAAGCTAAGACATCTGGAGCACCACTCCAGACTGCTTTTGTGTCTAGCTCGTCAGGTCCTTCACATGCTTCTCTTCTTCTGGATCAGACACGTCTGGGTCATCATGTACCCATTATATTGGATCAGAAGCAAGTGCTACCAACTGAAGATCGAGAACCTCGGTAATGTGACCGTGGAAGTAGCTCGAGAGCATATGGATCTTTTAGTAGCAGTGGTTCATTCATATGATGGACTTGTTGCCGGGAAGATTGAAAACTGCCATCTGGCAGATGAGGAGTACGAGTAGGTGGATGAAATGGAGCTTGAGAGAATGATATAATGTGGGCCTTAGCAAGTGCTGTCCGGAGGGCAAGAAGTTTGTGAAAAAGACTGGATAGAACTTGGTTGCTACTAAGGATACCACCTTGGCTTCGACAAGAGTAAAGTGACCTGCTTTAACTGTGGCGAGAAGGGCACTTCAAAAGAGAGTGTCAAGCCAAAGAAAACGGGTAATGGGAAACCGTTCTCTTCCTTTACTCGCCAAGACAAGCAAGCCTCCAGTTCTACTTCATCAAACAAGGATCCAAAAGCCTTGACTGCTCATGATGATGAAGGACAGATTGGAGTTTTAGGTTTGTCTCACCACCAGAGAATCTAACATTGCCAGTGTTGAGAATATTGATGATGATTCTGCAAGTGAAGGGATCTAGCAGTTGAGATAGCAATGTCACATAGTGAAGAAACACTACAGCCGAGGTCAGTTACAAGCCAAATGGGAGATTTCCCACGTCAGAGACAGAAAAGTCAGAATCACCAGAACTAGAGACATCTGATGCTGCACTGATGGCTACTCTTCAACCAACTCAGGTAAGTACTACTGACCAATGTTAATAATCATGCTTGTTCTGATTGTGATACTTTTAGGAATAGCATAGATGAAAATTTGCTAGGTTATTTGATCATTGATAACTTAGTAAAAGATTTACGACTGTGCACTGAAGCTAATAGAGTACTAAAACAAAATGAGCACAATTATAAGAAAAGATAGACCTATTGACTAAACAACTTAGGGAAACCGAAGTAGTGGCCTTTAACCAAGCAAATGACATTAGGTACTATCTAAACTCCCTAGAAGAAACTAAGAAGCAAAGGCATCCTAGAAGTAGAAGTTAACTCATTAAAACAGAAACTGTACAGTTGGACTAGTTCTTCACACATAGTTCAACACTTAGTGAAAGAAAGGAATAACGGGGAGGGATTAGGCTACAAAGTGGTTCCACCACCACCTGAGATCTTGATGAACACTAAGTCTAGACCAGTAATAATACCCCATCAAGGATCATGTGGTGACTTCTCCTCTTGTTATTGATCCAGACACCTCAGTTCAT
This sequence comes from Flaveria trinervia, assembly GCA_025506515.1. NCBI lineage: Eukaryota > Viridiplantae > Streptophyta > Magnoliopsida > Asterales > Asteraceae > Flaveria > Flaveria trinervia. Next base: position 87,162,876 of record CM046450.1, read on the forward strand.
CTACTAATCTGGACAGAAACAAAAGGAGGCCACATCAAAGGCAAGGGTAAATTGCCTTGTGTTAATCTGGAAATGAATTTGAAAAAGTCAACTTAAAGTCAGGGTCAACAGAGTCAAATCAGAACCTAAAAGGACTTCAAATATTACTTTCTTCTCACATGCTTCAAGTCAAAAACCAGTTACCCAAAAGTGAAACAGGTTAAACAGTAAATTTTGTTAAATCAGAGAAAACATCAAACAAACAAGAGTCAAAAACTAAAGTGATTGATGTTACTAGAGTGTCACGCACTTCTCCACAAAGAAAGTCTACTCATAAAGTTGATAGCAGGTCATGCTACAATTGTGGAATGTGGACACATTGCTTCCTATTGTCATTTCTATCAGACACCTAGGTAGAAGATTGATCTTCAGGACTCTAGACCTAGGTCTTCTAAGAGGAGTTCTCTAACTCCACCTAGAAGAGCTAGTGAACCTAAAGTCCAACTTGTAAGCCAGACGACTATTTATCATAAACAGGCATTGCACAAATCCGGCTTATGGAAAGAAAAGTCCACCTACGTGCCTGATACTGATGACAAGAAGGAACCTGAGCTACCTTCACCCTCTAAGGGTCAATGGGTGGAGTTTATGATGTGTGATGCCTCTGGAAACCCAGACAGTGAAAGCTTGGGTTCCTAACCTAAACTAATTCATTTACATTGTATGTGCAGGGTGTTCGATACATGCTGAACTAACACGTGGATTATAGACAGCGGAGCATCCAGGACATGACAGGAAATAGAGCCCTTTTATCAAACGTCAAACAAATAAAAGGAGGGCATGTTTCCTTTGCAGGAAACAAATGAGGCTATATCACAGCTCAGGGAGAAGTGGGAAATCAGAAAGTTAAGTTTGATAAAGTGAACTACGTTCAACAACTTCAGAACAACTTACTTTCTGTTTCGCAAATCTGTGATAAAGGATTTAGAGTCATCTTCGATAACAAGAAGTGTTACGTGCTGAAGAAAGAATATATGATCCCAGAGGACCAAGTTCTGATGACTGCGTCAAGATATAAAGACCTTTATGTCTTGGATCTGTCAACAGCTGCTACAACTGATCATGAGGTTCAGTGCTTTCTATCTAAAGCTACTGAGAAAGATTCAATCTCCTGGCATAGGAGAATGGGACACATTAGTCAAAGGAAGATGAATCATTTGATTCAAGGATTTAGTGAGAGGAGTAAATGTCAAGAACTTCCACCTTCCTGACTTTTGTGTAGCTTGCGAGAAAGGCAAACAGACAAAGAAGTCTCATAAGGAAAAGAAAGTTCATGCAATAGACTCCTCTTGAGCTTCTTCACATGGATCTGTTTGGTCCATTTAGTACAAGGAGCATTGCAGGCGACATATACTGTTTTGTGGTCACTGATGACTACTCAAGGTTCACTTGGGTAATGTTTTTGAAATCCAAATCAGAAACATTGGAAACATTCAAGGATTAGTAACCACACTGGAATCTCTCTACAAGCTAAAAGTTAGACAAGTACGCTCAGACAACGGGACAGAATTCAAGAATCAAGGATGGCGGCATACTGCAAGGAAAGGGAATTGTACATCAATTCACTTCTGCTTACACACCTCAGATGAATGGCGTTGCTGAGAGAAAGAACAGGAGTTTGATAGAGACAGCACGGACTATGCTGGCAGACTCGAAACTGCCTATCCAATTCTGGAATGAGGCGGTGGCAAATGCGTGTTATACACTGAATCGAGTCCTAATAGTCAAGCGCCACGGAAAGACATGTTATGAGCTACTACAAAGACGCAAACCGAATTTGAGTATCTTGAACCTTTGGTGCGCCGTGTACACTTCTGAAGAAGACACAAGAAGGCAATTCAGCGAGAAGGCAAATGAAGGAATTTTTCTAGGATACAACATACCGAACAAGCGAGTCTACAATAACTCAACGGTCTTGTAGAAAGTTGGTGTAATGTCGACGTTCAGAGATACACCACACCACCTACAGGCAAAGGACGTGCATACTTCTTCGATTATGATGGATTCTTCAAGTCCTTCAACATCCCTCTCTCTCCCTCGGGATGAGTTAGCTACGAGGATGATGTATGATATTCTAAATACACCATCTAGCACACGGGAGAATCATCTACTCAGTTAGGGGGGTAGTCGATGACAGGACTCCTCCTCTGAAGATGAAACTGAAGCAGATGACCAGAACAGTCAGGAGGAACAGGTTTAGGTTCCTGAAAGTCCACAAGCATGCATGAGTGATGCACCTTCGACTTCGGAACCTCAAACTCCATCCTCCTCAGATGCAGAACAAAATGTTCACAATCTCGGTTCTGAGGTGGCTGTGCCTACTACTCCAGGATCACGACTAAACATCTATCATCCCCTTGACAATGTTATTGGGGATGTTAGATCAGGAGTACAACCCGAAATCAGCTATACTCAGCTGATTACGCCTCAGTTATGGAGAAAGGTTACATTCATGATGGTGCTTATAGATGTTTTGTTTCGCAGGTTGAGCAAAAATCTATCAGTGAAGCACTAAATGATGAGGCGTGGGTGAGTGCCATGCAAGAAGAACTTCTGCAGTTTAAGAAGTTTAAGAAGTTTATCGGTTACTACAACTACTGAAAATAATAAAACTACTGATACTACAACGACTGAAGAACAAGCTCTTCAGTCGTTTTACAAAACTACTGAAAATAAACATAAAACTACTCATATCACAACTACGAAGAAGTACTCTTCAGCTGTTGTGACAAACTGCTGAACTTCAGTACTTGGTCTTCAGACTTGAACTTCAGATGTTTCATCAGCTGATGACTTCAGTAGATATCATCAGCTGATGTCATCAGTCTTTGTCTTTAGACTTTGTACACCAGTTGTTGATCTTCAGCACTTGTAGACTCTTCAGCTGTTGTACTTCAGTACTTGGTCTTCAGCTTCAGCACTTGTGTTCTTCAGCTGTTCAGCTTCAGCACTTGTGTTCTTCAACTGTTCAGCTTCAGCACTTGTGTTCTTCAGCTATTGAGCTTCAGCACTTTAGTCTTCAGCTGTTGAAGTCTTCAGTACTTGATCTTCAGCTGTTGAAGTCTTCAGCACTTTGTCGAACTGCTGATGAAGCCTTCAGCAGTTGTTGTGATATCATGTGGGACTTAGAGGTTTTCTGATCTTGGCTCATTGGTTCTTTTGTCCAACAGGTTGCATTGTCACCTGTGAAGCCGAATATGTTGTTGCTGCAAGTTGCTGTTCACAAATCATTTGGATTCAACAGCAATGCGGGATTATGGTTTAAAATTCTCATCTACTCCTATTTTTGTTGATAACTCTGTTGCAATTGCAGTAACTAAAAATCCAGTTCAACATCCTAAGACCAAACACATCGGTATTAAATACCACTTCCTAAGAGACTGTTTTGAAAAGAACTTATTGATGTGTTAAAATTAATATTGATTTTCAACGCGCTGACCTCTATACTAAGCCTTTGATAACCACGTTTTAAATATTTGCTAGAGGTCAACGGCGTTAAAAAGAAAAGTGAGAAAATTCCTGATGTAATAATGTGTAGTCCGGGGTAGTTTAGTTAAAGTTTATTTTATTTTATGTTATCTGTTTTATTTTATTCTGTTATATTTAAACTCATGTTATTTTGCTGTTTATTAAAATCCAAAAATAATTAAAAGAAATGATATTAGAATTTTAGGGGAGAATATGTCAGCAAGTTAACATTAAAAAAATAAAATAAATAAAAATAAATAAAAAATGAATAAATAAATAAAAAAAATTAAAAGAAATAAAATAAAATGGGGAGAAGGGGTAACTAGCTGAAATAAGGTAGATTGTGTCTGTGATACCGATTCAATACCTTTTGAAAATGATAGTACACAGGAACAAATCAAGAGGGACTTTAAATTTTAAGTTTTGAAAAGATGCAAAAGTTCAAAGTATAAGTCTGTGTAGTCTAAGCAATATAAAAAGCGAAGATGATAGAAAACTGGCAACTCCTAAGGTGACACAAAGAAAGTAGACTTGAGGCTGCTAGACCACAATGATATGTTGGTAGATTCAACACAATAGACAATTAGACCTGATTGGTGATCTCAAGATCAACTAAGTTATCAACTGACTGTGGGCTTCCATCTTATCACTGGTTAACACAATCAAATATATTCCAATAAGGGGTAATGAGCATTTAAATGCCACAAATGTGTGCGGATGACCATAATTAGAGCAAAGCAAGAAAAAATGAAAGACAAATGCAATAAAGCTAATGACTTATGTTGTTGGTGCATATTGTGTAAAATAAAATAAGCTGCTCTAACAAGGAGATAGGTTGTGTGCCTCTCTGCTGTGCGATGTAGTGACCTGAGGATAAGCATAACCTAGATATTCTAGAATTCATTGTTGTTTGCCGCCTCTCTGTTATGCGATGGCACTCACCTGAGGACAGGCTTCTCTTTGAAAGCTCTAAGAATAGTCTCTTCTTGTAATAATACCCGTAGACCGCTCAAAAGCTTCCGAGGAATGTTGATTACCATATAAGTGTGGGATCCACAAATGTTAGTTGGAAAAATTAAACCTAAATCAGTCACCAGTCTGCGTCAAAAGTCTGTGTATGGATTTAAGTGGACAAACATACTGACAATCTTAGTGGCTACATTCTCAAGAGTTCAACCAATGTGAAAATCTAAGAGTTCCAGTATGATTTCCTTAAGTTGCTAACGACTCTGGATGAACACCGAGAATTTAAGCATCAAAAGGTTTTAATAACAAGTCCCAAATGATTTGACCTACCTGTATGATTCCAAAATTGATTGGTCCAGATATGATCAATCTAAGTTGAAAGCTGTCTACTCCCAACCAAATCTCGTAGATATCAATCTTTGGATTTATCTCTCACAAAAAGCCAAAAATAAGTTTGTTTATGAATTAGTTCAAGGTTTTAAATTAGTTAGTTGGTTTTAGTTGTAATTGTAGGCGTGTGTCGGCCACATCAGGAAAATCAGAAGGAATCAAATCACTAAAAGGGTCATGTCTGAGATGACCATATGTGCTTCGAAAGTTTAAAATAGTCCGTTTGAGGTGACAAAGTGCTTCTAAAAGGTCACGTCTGAGGTGACTAAAGTGTCTAAAAGGATCACGTCTGAGGTGATCAAAATGCTTTCAAAATAAAATGATCATGTCTGAAATGATCAAAGGCTCATAACTTTAATTTCAATTAATTTAAAAGGGCTTAAATGTAAATTGGTATAAATGGCAGAAAATTAACTAAGTGTGACCCATTCGCACGATTGGACCATGAGAATGGACCAACCATGCGAATGGCTTCCACTAACACGAATGGATCATCAGAATAGCCCATTCGACCAATTGGAAGAGGGTAAATGAGTCATCGACCGACCGATTAAAACTCATTCGGTCAACTGAACATGCGAATGAAAGCACGACTGAGCCAGTCGACCGACTGAATCTCAGTCGGTCAAGTGCATGCGACTGTTGGGCTAATCGTACGATTGGCCTGAGTCGCCTGAATGAACTGGGAGACTGAGGCCAGTCGGCCGACTGAGCCCAGCTTTAGTATTTAAAGGGCTCTGTCGATCGCATCTCACTCATCACTCCCAAATCGCCCTTAAATCGCACTCCCTACCGTTACTCTGCCAAAATTTTACTAGCACTGTTTTATCATTGTTTTTGATTCACTAACGTTCACCATTCATTATACAGTAGATTGAAGTCTTGTTTCATTGAAATCAGAAGGATTAAATCATAATGTGGTGAAATGCGAACGAAAACAAGAAACAGACAGAACGCGACCTAATAACCTACTTCAACTATGCAAAATGTTAAAATTAAGGTTGATAGGTTATTAGTACAAGAATGCGAGTATATTGAACCGTAATCCATGTTAATCACTTGTATTAATCAAGACGCAAACCACAGGCGACTGAACATCTGAACAGGTGACTGGTCGGCCGGATGAACTTCAATCGCACGATTGAATCTGGCGATTGGGTTATTCCGCTGAATGAACCATACGATTGGTCTCAGTCAGCCGACTGAACCATTCGCAGACTCAGTTAGCAGACTGAACCCAATCGCATGTCACATTGACCAGAATGGGTCCAGTCGCATGAAAGTACAGACGACTAACTTCAGTCGCATGATTCATTCGCACAATGAATCAAAATGACTTTCAACTTTACACTTAGAACATAAGTTTTCATGTCTTATGTACTAATGGTTCTATGACTTGTGTGTTTCAGGTAAATGGTAGAAAGGTGGTCCATAAATCCAAAGCACAACATCTGTGCCCATTTGGATCACACCACCAGGAACGGGGCTGAGTTTACCGACATTATAGCCTTTCTGAGACGGTCCCGGATTCATAAGGCTATCTACACGCCTTGCACGCCATATAGATCACTCCATCAGGCATTCTGGGAGAACGCCTCGGTGGACCGCTCTCGTGAGCCGTACTGTGTTAGGAGCTCTATATTGGGCCATGATATTGAGATCTCTGCTGCCGACATTCAGAGGGTCCTAGAGTTTGGGGATGACACTGATCATCCTACTAAACTACATCCGTTGACAGTGAGAGGATGCTTTCTGAGGATAAAGTACGCTGGGGATATCAACTCAGGTGTGCTCAACAAGAGCAACCTGAGCCCTCAGTACAAGTACTTAGCACACGTGATCCTCAAGTGTTTGCATCGAGGAGGGGTGGGTTTGACGACCTCTCAGACCAGATTCAAAATGCCTACATGGCACTGGTTCTGAACCACCCCTTTAGTTTTTCCAGCATGATATTCTCCTACTTAGTGGAGAACTGGAGGTAAGGGAAAAGAGGTTTTTGTATGTACCCCAGATTCTTACAGCTCGTCTTCAACGTGAAGCTGCCACAGTTGCCCAAAGAGAGTCATGACGCAGTGGCCTTAGAGATAATGGATGATACTACTCTGGGCAGGATGAGAGTTTACAGGGAAAGCAGGTTAAGCCCCAAGTGAAGAGACTGATTGGCCACCTGGCCAACGAAAGGTATGTGGCGCCTGGCAGACGCAAATGGCGTAACATGACAGCGACTCCGATGATGAGAGGTTGCTCCTACCAGATATGGATTCTGATGATGATGACAGCGGCAACGCCGGGATGATATGCCTGCTACTCAAAGAGGCACTGAGTCAGATGTTATCCCCCGGGTCTGACACTGCCGGAGAGGTTGCTGAGACGGCCGGTTTCCATCAGGGGTTCATTGTTGGTGATCAGGAAGAGGAGGAGTCGGATGAGGAGCCCCTCACTAGGACTGTGGGACGGAAAGTTGTTCCCACAGAACACGGGCTTAGGGTGGTTGGTGAACACCCTCGGGACTCCACTGAGAGAGAGACTGACCCAAGCTATGCTCTTGGTTCAGTAGGCAGAGCTGCAGGGGGAGCATCCACTTCCACCGGGACTAGGAGGAAGAGGATGGCTCAACCACACGGACTGAAGAAGAAGAAGCGTCGCCTGACCTTCGTTACCACTGCTGCCACTACTTCCACCATCACAGCCACCTACCACCTCCACGGACATACCACCCATTACCACAGCCACCACATCCACTACCACTACCACAACCACCACCTTACCTACCACCACTGTATCCTTCCCATCCACCACCATCCCATTCACACCTACATCACCAGCACCTGCTTACCGACCCATATTCACCACTGCCACTACCACCACCACCTCACATCATGCCGGACCTTCAACCAGCCATCACATGTATATGGATCTACTCTACCTCACATCGGGGTAGAGGAGCAGCTGTCGGCGCTTAACTGTATGGTGATGCGCCTGCTAGCTGCAGATAAAGAAAGCGGCGCAGATTCGCCAGTTGACCGATCTGACTGCTGCCCAGTCTCAGCAGTTGGCAGAGCAGCTCGGGTGATAGAGCAGCAGACCCAGCTAATCGATGCTAGGAGAGTCGAGATGTCCTAACTCCAGGACCAGCATGCCCAATCAGCCAAACTATAGAGGAGTTGGAGACGACCAACAAGACGATTATGCTGAGGTTGAAGGGGTCAAAGGATGAGCCTTTGAAATAAAGGAGGGTGATGGGGATGATGGAGATGGTCATGATGAAAATGATGATGATGATGAGGAAGATGCTGAGGATGAAGAGAGACAGAGGAAGAAGGACAGAAGGTAGAGATGATGATAACGAAGCAGAAGGAGGGGATGCGGCTGCATCGCCTCTGCTTCTGGTCAAGAGCGAAGATCGAAGAATCGATAGGATCAGCCATCTACCTCTTCTGCTCCTCCGAGCGACGAGCCCAGGATTCAAGACAAAAGTACAGATGAGATGTCTTATGTATTTATTTATTTTGTGATTGAATCATGGAATGAAAAAAAAACAAATGTGTTGAATGTTTGTGTGTTGAATGTTTATATATTAAATTGATATAATTCTGTTTGATCACTTACTAATGGTTTATGTGTTGAATGTTTAAATCAAACATATCCAAACTATCAAAGGGATGAGTTTGACATTGCTCCCCTTCAACAGGTCAAGACTCAACTAACCATGACTCTTGATCTACAAGGGATTATAAGAAGGTCTGTGAGTTATACCCCTGAAGAAGGGGAAATAATTCATGACCTATCTAACGAGCAACTGGTAGAGATGTTAAGACTCAATCCTGATGAAATAGTCAAGGATGCTCCAACAGTTGATTCAACCAGTGATGAAGAACTAAATGACGTTGATGAAGTTGAGGTTGAAGATATTACAGCAGAAGAGTACCCTCAGTACGATGACAACGAGGGTAATGTAGTCCCCAATCTGGGTGAGTCCCTAGTCAGTGATATGTTTGAGGTACTAGACAAGATGGAGCAGGAAACAGGAAAGACCAAAGGAACAGCCCAAGCCTCAAATATGATGTAGACACTTGAAAGGCGAGTGGGCTACATGTTTTGAAGAAGTTAGAGCCCAGCGTGCTGCACCAAAGAAAGATGCCTACACCAAGCTCTACAGAGTCAAGAAACACCATAAGGTGTCAGGCAGGATTATTGCATGGGCTTATTTTGATGACCTTAACGCGTATGCAGTTAAGAGGGAACAGGCATAGAGTACTTCGGATTTCCACATGATCTGAAAACTCTACCTGGTTTTGACTCAACCAGCTGGCTAAGCTAAAGCTGCTGTATGCTGACCCACAAAAATGTCAGGATGGTTTGAGGCTGCCCTGAAGAAGGAGTACCACACGATGGGTTAACTTCAGACCAACAATAGCCTACGAGGTATCTAAGAAGGTCTGAGGTTGATGCCAGTACTGGCAAGCCCAAGATTGTGTTGAAGTGGAGTCCTCCGCGCACTATGTTGAGAATTCCTCTCAGGGAAATGCCACAGGACTTCACTCCATACTTCAAATGGTGGTACTATGATTGGAGAACTGCTGAAGCTGTCATAGTTCTGAATAAAGAGGGCCAAATGGATACTATCAGGGTATTTGACCCGATGTGGCTAACCAACTTGTCTGCTAATGATGTCTATACATTATTCAAGTGGCCACTGTTCTATGACACACAAGACATTGTACAAGCCCTCCAGTTCCAAAACGTTATACGACTTTGTTTTGCGTTTGAGATTCACGCAGGAGTGACTAAGGAGGAGAAGTACTAGAAGTATAAGGAGGTTATGCAGAAGACAAGAGACTAGATAGATCTAGGTAGTTTGTTGATGCATGTATATGTCCCTAGATCATGATTGAATTGTAATGAATCTTGTCTGTCTGAGTATGATGTAATCTGTATTGATTAATGAAATGACAAAAATTGTGTGTTACTTGTGATGTTTAATATTTCATTAATGTGTCGTGATTGAATTGATTGGGTTTATGATTGCTTGAATGGTTGCACATCATGTTATATTAATTAAAACATTCAAACTTAACTTAATGAAGTTCTCATGCGAATGGCTCATGCGATGAACCATACGCATGAATATCTTCACACGATTGACTCAGTCGCACGACTGAACCAGGAGACGGATCATTGTACGATTGTAGCATAAGATTGGCTCAGTCGCACGACTGAACACTCAGTCGTACGAATGAATCAACTGCATGGTTCAATCGCACGACTGAACCAGACTAATGGTTCAGTCGCACGATTGAATAATACCAACCTATAATACAACTCAATTCATGAAAAATAAGGGCTCTTGATCAATTACGATTCCAGACGTACCCTAGCCGTCCAGAAACCTTCCAATTCGTTCTCCAATTTCATAGAACATATTAGATCGATTCCCATCCATTTCTAACGTTAGTTTCAATTCTTGATTGATTCTTCGTGTGTTCTCACTGATTGGATCGCCAATCAAATAGGATTCCGCACTATTTGATCTGGTTTACACGTTAATCTCTAGGTATTTCGGTAAAATACCAGGTCCTGACAAGTATCATATCTTGGCTATCTAGTAGATACATAAGAGTGTGATGGATCAATTTCATTAGTTCCCAACCCACTCTTGTTTTGATAACACACTTTTGACCGGGAGGACGATGCAATGATGATGTTGAAGTTATGCTCGTCAATGCCATTCTTCTTTGCTATAGCCTTAGCTACTACTAGCTAGGCTTGAGCCTTAGTCAATTTGGAGATGAAATCTTTTATTTATGGCCTGTAGTTTGAATGTTCATGTTTTAATAAGAATACAGTGTTCTCTAACTCTTTAGCTTGAGTTAGTAGTCAGATTCTTCTATCATAAAATTAGATTTTATAATGTTTAAGGGCTCAATATCAAATTTGTTTCCATATTATAGTCCTCATACAATATAAACTTAGCAATATAGGTTGGGGATAGAGATATTCATTTACATTGTTGTCTTTATTCTAACCTTGAGAGCTTGAGTAGGGGTGACATCTTGCACCATGAAGCTCTAATTAATTCCTTGAGTAACACTACGCTATGTTGCTCGTTTGGTTTGGTTGTAGATTTTGGGGTAGTAGGATTTTAGGAGGCTTGAGTTTCTCTAGGATTGGATTTAGGAGCCTTGCTTTCCCTTGCAAAGTGACCAAGTTGGTTAAGTTGTAACACTTGGCTTTTGACTTTTCAAACCTAAATTTGATGTTGGTTGGTTATAAGGGAATTGCCTTCCAGTTTTCTTAAAGAATTTCTTTGCTCTATAGGTTAGGAGAGCCATTTATTGGACAATATCCATGTACTCCACATCATATGGGCTAAAACACTTGAGCTCATCAAAACAAAATTGAAAATCTCAAAGTGCTCATTTCCTTAAACAAAAGCACAACTATCTACGAAAGTATTTTATTGAGCTTGTTGAGATCTAGGTGTGTTAGGAAATCTGATATAGGGTTCAAATGAGGATGATCATCGCTAGAGGTAGTTCAGGTACAACTAGGGCTCCAGAGTGATAATTGGAGCCTTGGTTATAGCTTTGTAGATGATGTCCATCTTCTTAAAGTCTTTACCAGAGTAGTGTTCAACCACTTTTCTAATCATGGCACGATTACTACATGAGGATTCCACCTTTGGCTTCTAAGGATCATGAGTAACTGATCCTCACATTCAGTTGTCTTTATTTGATAAAGCCTACAATATGTTTGCAACATGATTAAAATTATCCAGAATGATAATTGGAGCCTTTGTTATGGTTCCCATCTTAGACTTGGAAAATTTCTAGTTAAAAGCCATTTGAGTGATGTGAGTAAATGTGATAAAACAAGGGTGATTTGGGATGGTAAGATCTCACAATAAAGACCCTAAAAAGCCCTAATACCAATTAAGGATCGGTGCTGGTCTCACAACACAAGTATTATCTCTCAAAATTACTTGATTACACTCGGGCGATAAAGCACAATCTCTAACTAAGTGATAATAATATAATAAGTTAATAACCACAATAATAGTTTTCAAGCTACTTATATATATTACTTCTTAACTCAATGTTACAAGATTCTTACAAGCATGACATGATAAGTTAAAAATGAGAAACTATATACTACTCTCTACAATTGGTTTTGGATAAGCAGCTGGAATTCATCACTAGACAAATATTACATCGCTAGAAGTAATGTATCTAAGATGAAATACTATCTTAGATTAGGTACTCATGATAGGTACATGACTTACCTTTTGTCACCAACTAAGGATGCTACCTATACTAACAGATAACGAGTAAATAGTGGATTAAAGTATCGTGAACTACATGGGCATGGGAAAGCACCATACAGTATATCAAAGATGGCAGCCGGTGTCTCGTAAACCATACTTATGTCCACTTGTTCATAGTTATTCTTCTGAAGCTTAAATGGCTTTGGAAGAATAAGTTCTTTTGAAGCCTTTTATACTTCAGAAGAAAAAAAAATTTCTAAGTCTTCTAGAAGTCTTCATGACTTTATTCTTCGTAAGACTTTGAGTTGGATCTTCTATATGTGTATAATTTGGAAGGGGAACTACTTAGACTCCAAAGATTGAGTTCTACAATGGGAAGTTCTTCATACTTGAGCTTTAGAGGATCTTTGACTTGTCTTCAAAAGAGCAACTTTTCCTTCAAAAGACCTTTTCAATTGTACTCCAAAATATTCTAAGTGTTGTTTTGATTGTATGAGGCTCATATGATCCAACAATTTCACATAAAACAAAACAAAGAATGAAAAATCTATTTATACCACACAGTTTTACATAAGCCGAAACTATAGTATGGCATGGTACAAGGTGCGAAAATGTGTCTGGTGACACTACGAGCGAACCTATAGTTTCGCACGCAAAGCAAGATAGCGAAACTATAGTTTCGTAAGGAGAAACTAAGGTTTCGTATAGCGAAATAATACTTTCGCATAGAATTTATTTTATTTATTTGTAATGTAGAAACGAATGACAACGAGCATCGATTGGCTTTCCATTTTCATCAGGAGTTAAGCAGGTTGTGCAGAAAACAAAGTAAGCTCGGGAAAAGCATCATCCACGATATACTTTGATAGGGTTTCTGGAATGTATTTCTCTTGATGGATAAGAATTCCATCAGGATTTTGTTTGGCTTGTAATCCTAATAAGGAGCATATCTCCTCCATCAAGCTTATTTCAAAGCATTCATTCATCACTTCTTCATAATCTCTACACAACATCTCATGTGTCGAACCGAAGATGATGTTGTCAATATACAATTGCATAATGAGCACAACTTCATTGGCCACCTTCTTAAACAAATTCATGTCTATATTTCCTCGTGTGAAAAATTTTTCAAGAAGATACTGTGTTAGGGTTTCGTACCAGTTTCTAGGAGCTTGATGTAATCCATACAAGGATTGATCTAATTTGTAGACTTTCACAGGAAAATATGGATCTTCAAAAACTGGTAGTTGACAAACATAGATCTCTTCGTCAATGTCTCCATAGAAGAATGCACACTTTATGTCCGTCTAAATGACTTTGAAGATTTTGTGAGCTCCACAAGCGAGAAAGATATGAATGGCTTCAATCTGTGCTATAGGTGCAAACACCTAAGTGTAGTCAATCCGCTCCTCTTGCGCAAATCCTTTAACAATCAACCTTGATTTGTTTCTTATCACTACCCCTAACCATCTGGTTTGTTCTTGAATATCTACATTGTACCAATTGGATACTTATTTGGAGGAAGATCAACTAATTCCCACAACTTCAATTTTCTAACCTATTGGAGCTCTATTTGCATTGACCCCACCCAGCTTGGGTCTTGAAGTTCAATGGCAATATTTTTAGGAAAAAATTAAGATAAAAAAGAAGCATAGGGACATTCATTGACTATCCCATATTGGCTTTGTGTGCTGACACCATCAAATATTGATCCAATGACATAATCATGTGTGTGGTCTTTTAGGGTTTTGAAGTTAGTGTCTAGGGTTAAGGAATTGGATGAGGGTTTTATGATAGTTGTGATTGTATTGAAGGGATTTGATGTTAAGGTTCAAGTTGAGGTTGAGGATGTGGTTGAGGTTGTGGTTGTGGTTATGGTAGAAGTTGCGTTTGAGTGGCAATAAAGAATAAACCACTTGATTAAGGAATGTTATCATTAATAAAGGATGGTAGATTGAATGAGTTGAAAATGGAGGAAGGAGGTTTACCCCATGGACACAGAGGATGACACCCAAACATGAACCTCAACCTCAACCCCAAAGTCAACCTAAACCTTAGCTAACACCCTTTCCCTTCCCAATAAAAACTGAACCAACCACTGAACCCACACCCTTGAATCTACACCACCAACCTTACCTTCATCCTCACCCATTTGTTCACAACACCCCCCTCCACTACCCATCCTAAAACCTAAAACACTTTCAAAAACTCAACAATCTTCTACCTAACAATCAACCACCCATCCATCATCCAAGCCACCCTCTGAACGAAGTAACCTTCAAGGAATTCAAGTAAATCAAGAAAAATCGCATTACCTACAATACTATAAGCGAAGTCTCTTATGAGGAGGAGTTCATCAAATTAACATTCGTGATTGTTCTTCTAGTTCCCTCACAAGAGAAGCATTTTTTGATTTACCTAGGGGAGCCTTAGACCTGACACTTCAACTCTTGGCAACCAACTTTTATTCACTCAATGAAGAATAGAAAAAGCTAAGAAGAAGACCGGTGACTCTCTGGACACCAGGAAGGGGAACAAGTTGTCATTTCAACCTCTCATTCCTTGGAAGAAGATTGTCCAGTGGAGGTGTGAATACTCTTCTCACAATTTTATTGTGAAACGAGAGAATGGCGAGGACTATAGACTTAACACTCCATCTTTGCTACACTCAAGCAGATTTAACATTGCTGAGTTTGCAAAGATAACATTCTCTAATCCCTCCAACTCTCAGACAATCACTCATATTTGGAATCACCTGCGTAGCCTTCACCTTGTTGAGTTACCTGCAATATCAAGGATTAAAGAAGAGTTGAAACAAAGAGAGTGCGAATAAAAGGAATGGTCAATCAAGGGAAAGACTTTCCTATAAATGGTTGAAGGCCTTGACTTAGAACCCATAGTTAGATGGGAGTATGACTACAACTCCCTTCAACTAAATCTCTACTGAGGGCCACAACAAAGGATACATGTTATCCAAAGTAACAGGCTAGATCTGTAATCAACAAAGGACTTGTACCAACTTCTCAGCACCACCTCCCGAAAGAACAAAGAAATAGATAGATATTTACTTTCCCTGGTGCTGAAAGTTTTAAGAAGCAGGATATAGTGAAGTTTTCGTAGCATTAGCCTAGGGAATGTTTGTTGGGACAGATAAGGCTGGTGCAACTAAAACAACACTTGGAATGACTTTTGGTACAATTGATAAAGACTTCCAAAGGCAAAGATGCACTTTCAAATGTTAAAGTAGTAAAACTTCCGAAGTAGGAACTCTGTCTTTCGAAGGCAAACTGAAGCCATCTTTCGAAGATGAACTCTTGGAAGAGTACAAGGCAAAGACTTCTGAAGTATGAAGACTTGAAGATCAGCATAAGTTTAGGAAGAATTAGATTCTTTCGAAGTCTAAGTGGCTTCAGAAGAACTTGTTTTCTTCTGAAGACAGTTAACCTTCAGAAGAACCTACTATGAACCAGTGGATATTAGTATGGTCCTTCAAACAAGCCGTTACAACCTCTGATACATTGCATGACATTTTCCCATATCCATGTAGTTAAACATACTTTATTTACTCTTCATTCTTTTTAGTGAGTACATTTACCAACTTTAGTTGGTGACAAAAAAGGTAAGTCATGGACCTGTCATGATTACCTTATCTTGGATACTATTTTATCTTAAATACCTTACTACTGACAATGTAGTATTTGTTTAGTAGTAATTCCAAGTTGGTAATCTCAGTATAACTGGCTGTAGATAGTAGTATATATAGTTCTCATCATAAACTCATTTGTATGCTTGTAAAAGTCTTGAAAACTTTGAGTTGAGAAGTAATATATACAAGTATCTTGAAAACCATTTCTTGTGTATTGCTTAGTATATTATTGTCAACTCGTAAAGGATTATGCTTCATCATTCAAGTGTGACTTAATGAGTTCAAGAGAGAATACTTGTGTTGTGTGACCATAACAGATCCTATAATACTATTCCCAAGCTAAGGCTTATAGAGTATACAATCTCAAAACTAGAATAGTTAAGGAGTCGGCCATTGAGACCTTCAATGAGCACACTCCTTATATGAAATGTTTTGGTCCTAATTGGTTGTTTGATCTTGACTTAGTTACCAACTGTTTTAACAAATCTTGTGATAAAATTTTAGGTATAAGTAACTTACAACAGGAGATCCTGACCTAGATTTAAGCTGAGAAGGCAAGAAAACTACTTCAGCTCAAGTGGTAACTAATCTTAGATATGGAGTTCTTATCAACACTACGATGACAAATTTAGCTCATACATTTGAGGTGCCTACAAGTTCTAGCTAGAATGCACAAAACTCAAATGAAGGAACTTCTAATGTAGGAGGAAATGGAGGTGGTGATAATGATTAAGAACTTTAATGCTAATAACCACTCCATTAAAGATAACATCAATGATGCCACACACTTACTAGATCAAGCTTTTCATAATAATTGTGTTGATGTGGTGGGTGACACTCTATTACCAGATCTGAATTTCACTCATTTAAGTCTATCCAATAAACTTGTTATGATTCCTCAGTTGAGAATCCACAAGTCCCATCCTACCACAAACATCATTGGAAATATTGAAACAATGATGAGCATAAGAGGACAAACACATGGCAAAAATGTTTGTCTATACTCTTGTTTCTTGTCTTAGATAAAGCCCAAGAAGTTGATGCTCTGAATGATGGTAGTTGGGTTGAAGCAATATAGGAGGAGCTGCTTCAATTCAAAAGGAAAATGGTTTGGAACTTATGTCTTATTCCTCAAGGGAATAACACTATAGGTACCAAATGGGTATTTAGGAACAAGAAGGATGATAGAGGACTTGTCATCAAGAACAAGGCCACACTAGCTATTCAAAGATACAAACAAGAAGAATGGATTGACTACATAGATGTTTTGCTCGAGGGGTAAGACTGAAAGCTGTTAGGACATTCCTTCCTTTTGGTGCATCCAAGGATTTCATGCTCTACCAACTTGACCTCAAGTGTGCTTCTTTATATAGGTGATTAAAGAGGTGGTTCATGTTAGAAAATCACCTTGCTTTGTATAACAACATCATCCTGATTTTGTCCACAAGCTTGATAATGCTCCTTATGGGCTGCACCTAGCTCCAAGAAAAATTGTATGAGACACTATCTTAGTATCTCTATCAACATGGCAACAAAAGGGGTACTAGATGGAACACTCTTCATCAAAGTAACAATGAATGACTTGATGCTAGTTCAAGTTTTTGAAGATGACATTATCTTTGCGTCACCTAATCCAAGCTCTACAAAGGCTTTGAGAAGCTGAAGAAGAATAGATTTGAAATGAGTGCCAGGGTGTAAGGTTATAATGAAATATCATAAGTCAGGTGTTTCAAAATTCATCTAAAGAATTCCCTTAGGTGTTTCTTATTCAAAGTTGCATGATTTACAAGTAGTAGGCACATCAGAATTCAGAGTTTTCATTCAACAATTATTCAAAACTAAAATCCAAAAATATTTTCATTTCATTGTATCATTCAATATTTTAAAAACAACAAAAATAGGTTATTTTCTTTAATTCAAAATAAAAAATGGTTAAGTCTGAAGATCTGAGAATAGAGTTCCCAACCTGAATAATAGAGTTGACTTCAACACTGGTCTTTCAGATTAAAATAGCATCTAAACTCTATTGACACTAATCTATTGATACTTATCTGAACATGTTATAGATTTGAATTCTAGTATCGTTGGAGCTCCTTTGAATATTATCATTAGTCATTATGTCTTTGTCATAGTTTAGGGACTTATTGTGTGTGTGTATATATATATGTATATATATATATAAGTATATATATGTATATATATATATATAAATATATGTTCCTTTTGTTTTCTTTGTTAGTATATATAGGATATTGTATGTATTTTGTAGGTGATTAGAAGTTAGATCAACGCTTAGATAGAACTTCTATTTATTCACATTTGCACATTGTATCCATTTGCTTTTACTATCAGTGAAACTATGAATTCGAATTAATTGCTTGTGTTTGATTACTTTGTGTTGATAATTGATTATTCATTACGATATCATCATAAATCGATCCATTTGAACCTGTTAAAAGGCTTATGCAACCAAACCAAACAAAGAGCTTCTTGCATGCATGCATGTACATAGTAGAAGTTACTTCAAAGTTTTACACTCCTCAAAATAAATATTATGATTATAAAATCTTCTAAAGCCAATGATCTAATCTTTCAAGGCTTAATATGATGTGTTCCGAAGCAAGATTGAAGATTCAACGAAGATGATGTGTGGCTAGGTTCTCTTGATTGCTTCCGGGAGTACGATTCTAGTATAGTGAGAAATTGGTATGTTTGATTTGGTTTTTTTATTGAGCATTGATTATTAAATGACACATTATATTTTGGTTGATTTAAACTATTTGCTTCTAAATAAAGTTTTCGCTTGATTATTAGTTTTCAGTTTCTTTGCATTGTGGGCTCATTAAGAAAAGTAGGTAATATGATATAAATGAATTGGTAAAATTGTGAATGACGAGCCTTAAAAAATTGTTCCTTTGTTCACTTTAATAAAAAGTTAAGAGATTTAAGTATTTTTTTATTACAAACACTAATTTAGAAGTGCCAATTGTTGATCTTGTAGAATTAGAACCCGAAAGTAATTGTCTTTTGTTATTTAAGTAAATTTGTTTTAAAGTTTCTTGCTTAATGTAATTATGATCATTAATCCATTCAAGTTTTAATTTTTAGTTATAAAGTTCATGTCTCTAAGTAATTGAGTCATGTTAATTAAACACTTTCCACATATTCCCTGACACAATAAAGGTAACTTAACGGATAAATTAACTTATTTTTTTACTGAGGAGACGACCTTACTTACCCTTACACAATAAAGGTAACTTAACACATAAATTAACTTATTTTTTATCGAGTCTCGAAACCAGATCGAAAATGGCGCCGTTGACAGGGAATTAATGTGCTTAGTGTTTATTCGTTTTTACTTTCTTTTCTTAAAAAAATTGAAAAACCCAAAAAGATTTACATTTCTGTTTTTTGTTTAATTTTGTGTCTTTGTTCAGTATTACGCGAGGTATTTATGTTTGCTTGTTTGCAGGTAACCATTACGTTAATGCATACAAGATTTTCACGAAGGACTTCACCAATGCACTTTGATCCAAAAATTGAGAATACTTTAAAAGGAAATCATGTGTTTCACAAATCATTAACTTCAAGGATTTCTCATCTTTGTGGTCAAACGAGATTTGAAAAAGGTACATCTATAGCAACAGCTCAATAGACTTTCAATAGGCATTCAAGAACTCCCGAAAGTAAACAAACAAGAATAATGAATAATCTAGAAACCAAGGAGGTCCACAACCCAACCAACCCATGGGAGACACCCCTTCCCTGTGTTTCCTCCACCTAATGATCCTCCACCTTAACCACAACCAGTGCAACCTCAACCCAAGGGGTTGATCCCTATAAATCAAGGGGTGCAACACCAACCTCCTCCCATAAATTTCCAACCACACCTAATGTTTGAATCCATTTTCCAAGTTTTCATCATGACATGGAAGGGAGTCATCACAGCAATGAAGACCGGTTTTTAGTTGAAGGTAGTCACTATACTAATCATGTGGAATATTGGATGGAAGATCAAGTTAACATGGGTGAACCAAACCAACATGACTTTAAGGATTATGGAAACCAACCAGGATATCAAAACTGTTATCAGGGCGGCTATGTTCAACCACACATTGGCAACAACATAGGAGGTCAACCATTTAATGCATACCTACCAATCTAGGAGCACAATGATATGTAGTAGGACATGGTATGGCTAGTCACTTTCACCCCACCATTGCAATCAATTCATCTCCTATAGTCGCACCTACACAAAGGGCGCGAGCTTTTGAAGTCCACCCATAATGTTTAGGAATTCTCCCTTAATTCCATAGTATGGCACCTAAAGAACCCTATTTAAAATATCTAAATTTGAGGCGTCATGTAGTACCATTGGTGGTAAAGGTTTTTCGCCGAATGAAATTAAATTGGTCCTATTATAATTCACCTTTAAAGACAAAGCCAACGACACTTCCTATCTCTACCATCAACAAGCAGCCACACATGGGTTCAAATGCAGTAATAATTCTTTGATGAATAATATACTTCATAAAGCACAAGTGATGCAATGCGAGCCATTCGAGGATTTACACAACAAGCTGGTGAATAATTCCATGAAGCTTTTCACCAGTTTAAATAAATTCTAAGAACTTGTCCACATCATGGCATAGCTCAGTGGGAGTTGATTTCAGCATTCTATGATGGATTATTACCAGAGGCTGCAAGAGAAGTAAATTCCATAAGTGCTAGCATGTTTACCTTAAACCATGAGGATTATTGACAGGATCAGCGATCACACGTTTGACGTATTAGGATTCAAAGCAGCGGAATATGAACAAGAATTAGACAAATTGTAGCAAGCAATCGACACTTGTAATCACTAAGAGCGCATACGGTTATAGGGAGAGAATATATGTTTCTGATTTCAAAGAATGTTTACAGATGTAGAATATTTCCAATCAAATCATTCATTACATTCCATTCATTCATCCACGCTGTTACAATAGGTTGTCACTCCTTATATAGTGTGCAACAATCACTGCTGTTATCACGGAAAGTGACAACTGGCATATCAAATACAAAAATAACAAACTCTTAACAAACTACTGAAATGTTCACAACTACTGAGAACATATCAGAGTGTTAAGTACAAAATATAAAACTACTGAAACTACAACGACTGAAGAACAAGCTCTTCAGTCGTTTTACAAAACTACTGAAACATAAAAATATAAAACTACTGATATCACAACTACTGAAGAAGTACTCTTCAGCAGTTGTGACAAACTACTGAGGCTTCAGTACTTGATCTTCAGACTTTGACCTTCAGGTGTTTCATCAGCTGATGACTTCAGTAGATACCATCAGCTGATATCTTCAGTCTTTGTCTTTAGACTTTGTACATCAGTTGTTGATCTTCGGTACTTGTAAACTCTTCAGCTGTTGTACTTCAGTACTTTGGTCTTTCAGCTTCAGCACTTGTGTTCTTCAGCTGTTGTACTTCAGTACTTTAGTTCTTCAGCTGTTGAAGTCTTCAGCACTTGATCTTCAGCTGTTGAGGTCTTCAGCACTTGTCAACTGCTGATGAGTCTTTCAGCAGTTGTTGTGATACCATGTGGGACTTAGAGGTTTTCTGATCTTGGCTCATTGGTTCTTTTGGTCCAACAAACTCCCCTGAACCAATGCAGCCAAAACCTCTAACTTATTTATTATCCCACTTATTGATGGCAAGATGTTGGTCTTTTTCCTTCTTGATCAGTAGAGAAGACCCATGTAAGCTCCGGCCTGGGAAGAAATCTCAAATATTTTTTTGGCAGAGTATGAATGGGAACTCTGTTTTGGGGAACTGGAAACAGAGTTGTTATCCCATTCATGAGATTTACTTCCCCATAATGAGTCTGTATGACTCACGACATAGGCCTCAAGGAGAACAACTTGTTCCTCCTGAGAGAGTTCTTCTACTCCTCCTTCGAAGAAGAACTCTGGACCATAGTACTCTGATAAGTACTTCATGGTCCTGCCATTTTTCAGCTCCACCGTAGTTACCTCCCTATATACAAATTCATCTGGATGGTTGCCTTCAAGGAGTAACTGGAGCTCATTCTTCTGGATGTCTTCAAGCTTCTTATATAGCAACCCCTTCTTGATCATCTTGTTTTCTATTAAGCTTGAGGGGTCTTCTTTGCTTGGTGAGCTTTCTTGAATTCATCAATGATTTCCCAGGGTGAGACTACAACGGCCAACATGATGGTAGACTCTATTGTTTTCGTACCTGGTCGTTGTATCTGTGTGGGATAGTTCTTTTATGGATTCTAGAACTCACCCTGGGGTCTGGCCATACTCTCACTCTCTCCTTCTGATATTGAAAGGTGTGCCTGAGAGTGTACAGCCTTTGAGCATGCCCTTTCATGGCTTGAATAGATGATGACTGAGGAATTCCTTGTCAACCATCTTCAACAGTTGCTCATCGTGCTGTTTCTGCTGTTCTTCTTCTTCTATCTTGACTCTGACCATTTCCCTTGAGAGTCAGATGTGATCATGGGCTGACTTTGGGGTTTTTGGTAGCTTCAGAACAGCAGAGAGTGGCAGACTATCATCTTCATCCTCTTCTTCTTCTTCTTCTTCCATCCTCAGCACCCGTCTCCTCCTTCTGGGTACATCACTGGATGATGGTTGTGTTGGTGAAGGGATTGGTGTTGGTGAAGGATTTGGTTTTGAAGAATGAGGATGTTTGGATTTTGGCTTAGAGATTGGTTAGGAGATTTGAAGGATGGGATCTGTTTGAGTGGGTGGAAGGGAAGGTTGATCCAGCATCTTTGTAGTTAGCTTCGCCTTTGTGAGTTTAGCCATCTCTACCTTTTACCAGCCCCAGCCTCATCAAGGGCTTCCACAATAATCCCTTTGTTGAATTGCTCAGACAGACAGATTCTGGTGGCTATAGCCAGAATGCTGTCCCTGGTCCATGCGCGAATCTCCACTAATGATCTTCCTAAATATTTGCAATGAAGCGGATCATTATTTCCAATCTTCTTTCTCAAGAGCATCATACCCTGCCCATCGGTTTGTATCTCTTGTACTTCCAGCCTTCTAATCTCACTATCCAGTGGGCTGTGTCAAACCCTGCCTGAAGAGTTGTTCAAATTTTTATCCAGGATCGGCTGTGTGTAGTGTCAGCTTCTTTGACCAGCTCTCCAAGGATTTCTCTTCAGCAGTGTGATCATCAACACTTCTCTTTCGCTTGTAAGTGAGCAGAGGTTGCTTTTCTTTCTCCTCCTTTCCTTCTCTCCTCTGTGCTTTTCTCTTCTTCTCTTTCACTGCAGTACTCTCCCCCTTTTTGGTTGCATTGGAGGAGGGGTTTTTACCGCAGAAAGAGTCTTTTGGACAGCAGCATCAACCAAGGGTTGTAAAGTTGAGGAAAGTCTCTCATCAATGGCTTTGGTTACAATATCAGTGATAGTGGTGTGATGAGAGGGAGGGAATTTTGAAGTGCAGCACCTATTTGCTCAGGAAGGTTCTGTTCCTGAGAAGTAGGGCCTGAAGCAGAGGCAGGTGGTTGAGTTTGGAGTGGCTCAGTGTTTGGGGAACCTTCAACTGAAGGTGCCATCTGTGGGTGGGTGGAGGCAGATGGTCTTTCTCCTTGTGAGAGTTGGTCAAGTAGGTTTTGCACTACTGACTTTCTCTTCAAGGATTGTGTTCTGGGCAAGAACATCATAGAAGAAGCCCAGGTCATTATCAGCCGAAGCTGAATCATCTGACCTCCTGCTTGAGCAGGATTTACATGCACTGGGTGTAGACCAGTTGATGCATGTGCCCCTTGTGCTTGGTACTGGGGACTTCCAGCCTCAGGACAGTGTCCATCATCAGCTGTTGCCTCTAGTGAGGTCTTAGCAATGTTACCAGCCCACTCTGATCATGTGCTGAGTCAGAGGAGGTGGCAGCCTCACTAGATATTCTAAGCTCCTTGTCTACACCAGGAGATAGAAGTGGTAAACCCTGTACTGTGGGTTCTCAAGTGCACTGTGTTCCTCCCCCTCAATTGTAGAGGTATTCCCAGTAGTAAGTGGTTTCTGGGGAGGGGGTGAGGAGTGCAGTTGAGTCAGCACTTGTGCAACTATTAAAGTTGGGCTGTGAGGGGCGGTTGTTTGGGGTGAAGGGATAGAAGCAGTGTGCACCTGGGGAGGTTGGTGCTCTTCAATGGCAATCCCCTCAAGTGAGGAAGATCCCAGATATGTAGGTACCCCTTTTGTGGTAGCTGCAGGCTCCTGTTGGGAGGAGGCCTGAGCGGCTCTGGCTGGAAGAGTCATTGTATCCACTAGGGGGTTTGGACTAGTGGATATATCCTGCATTGTGTGCAGGGGCAACCTCAGGGGACTCAATTCCCTGAGTAGCCGTTTTGGGTTTCTTTTTGGTGGGTTTGGTGGGGACTTTGGATTTGGAGGTGGTGGCTGTGGGTTCCAGCTGCGTGGGTTGTCGCAGCTTGGCAGCCATTTTGAGTGTCCGGTCAGAATGTGCCGGGAGTATACTTCGGCAGAACAGCCGTAGCAGGGACTCCCAAGCCAACAAGTCCCTCAGCATTAAGCTGGTTTGTAATGATGGCCATTATGAACCGTGGATATAGTATCCAACGGTTGGCAGTTAGTTTTTGAGCCATATCCTTGAGCTCTGAAAATATTATTTCTGAAAAATTTAGTGGTTGTGCTCAAGAATAGAATACATTACCTGCTGCCATTTTGTCGACATTTGATCCCAAGACGATGTCTTAGGGGCCAAACATACATTCACCATGTGAAAAATCAGGCGCTCAGCGTCATTAAAATGTTTCTTCATGATAGTGGAGGCACTGAGATCGCCTTGATATCCATGTTGAGCAAAGGATAGATCTATGGTGCCCTTTGGATATCCAGCAGGAGAACTAGCATCATTCAGTTGAAGAATTTGGCGGATTGTTGCAGGAGTGATGACTACTTCTTGTTGTTTACGACCGACTGGAGGGATGGTGTGTTGTTCTCCCAGTGGTTACAGTAACGTTCATCCAAAATTGGTTCAAGGATTCGGCATGTAGTATGGATTCAGAAGAAATGCCGTGTTGTATTGGGACTGAACCATAAGATCGATAGCAGTATCGAACTTAGTCCAGATAGGCGATTTAGTGAGGTAGGCAACACAGTTGTGTCGCGGTTTAATTTGCATGGACGCCATGGAGAAAAGGAAAATTTTGGAGAGGAACGTTAGGTTTGAAGAAGATGAAGCATTGAGAGCTTAGGTTAGGGGTATTTATAGGGTATGGGTAGAAAACGACTGAAGGATGTGGTGTTAGTCATCAGTAGTTTTAAACACCGTTGACATGGTATTATCCTTTCAGACGTTGAAACAGCTGAAGTCGTGGTGTTAGGCATCAGTAGTTAGAAAACTACTGAAGACCGTGGTTTTGACTTCAGATGATTGAAACAACTGAGGACTTGGTGTTTGTCATCAGTAGTTATGAAACTACTTAAGATAGTGGTTTTGTCATCAGCTGTTGTAAACAACTGAAGACTTGTTATTAGTCTTTAGTAGTTATAAAACTACTGAAGACATGGTTTTGCTTCAGTTGTTTAGAATGAAACAGCAGTAGTACAAACGACTGAAGAGAAATTTCTCATCAGCTGTTTTCGTCAATTCTTAGCTTGTCAGCTGTTTCATACTGTCCTCAACACATTCATCAGCCTGTTTAGCTGATTTCAGTTGTTTCATAGGACATCAGTACTTATCTGTTTGTACTGATTGCAGTAGTTGTAGCTGCATCAGTAGTTGTAACTACATCAGTAGTTTAGAACAGATGAAGTACTTCAGTACTTGTGAGACATTTTAGCCTTCAGTAGTTATAAAAACTGCTGAGGGTAAAAGAGCTCATCAGTACTTATATGTGACATAGTTACTAATGATCATCAGTACTTATTACTAAGATCATCAGTAGTTGTCACTTATTCTAGCTGCAACATACCAAGCCTTAACACTAGGTTTTGGAAAGTTGAACTATCCAAAGGCTTAGTAAAAATGTCTGCAAGCTCATCAGCACTAGGCATAAACTTAGGATCAATCAGACCTTTTTCAAATCAATCCCTTATAAAATGATGTCTGATCTCTATATGTTTGGTCCTAGAGTGCTGGACTGGATTTTTGACAATGCAAAGAGCTGAAGCACTATCCATTAGCAATGGAGTCTTAGTCTCTGTAATGCCATAATCCAGAAGTTGGTTTTGAAGCCAGAGTACTTGATATGTACAACTTGCAGCAGCAATGTACTCTGCTTCAGCAGTTGATGTAGCAACTGAGGTCTGTTTCTTGCTCTGCCAAGAAATCAAGCAGTTGCCTAGGAATTGACATCCACCAGAAGTTGATTTCCTGGTCAACTTACACCCTGCATAGTCATTGTCAGAAAAAGCAACTAATTTACCAGAATGTCCAGTGGAATACCATAAACCTAGAGATGGAGTGCCTTGCAGATATCTAAAGATCCTCTTGACTGCAATCAGATGAGACTCTTTAGGTGCAGCTTGAAATCTAGCACAAACACATGTAGCAAACATAATATCTGGTCTAGAAGCTGTTAAATACATCAAGGACCCAATCATACATGTGTAAAGGTTTCATCAACCACTTTACCTTTGTGATCTGTATCCAGTTGTGTGGTGCTGCACATGGGGGTAGAACAGGACTTACACTTTTGTAAATCAAACTTTCCAAAAGATCTTTTGTGTATTTGGACTGATGAATGAAAATTCCATCAGCCTTTTGTTTGATTTGAAAACCCAGAAAGAACTGTAATTCTCCCATGCCACTCATTTCAAACTTCTGTTGCATCAACTTTGTAAAGGCATCACACAACTTTGGATCAGAGGATGCAAAAATGATATCATCTACATAAATTTGAACAAGTAGATTATGCTGCCCAGCTTTTAATGAATAAAGTCTTATCTATGGAGCCTCTAGTAAAATTGTTTTCCAGAAGAAAGTTTGATAATGTCTCATACCAGGCTCTGGGAGCTTGTTTTAACCCATAAAGAGCCTTATCAAGCTTATACACCCAGTTAGGATGTTTATTGTCCTCAAAGCCTGGAGGTTGACATACATAAACCTCTTCTTAATTTTTCCATACAAAAATGCACTTTTGACATCCATTTGAAAAACTTTAAGGTTTTGATGAGCAGCATAAGCTAAAAACAATCGAATTGCTTCCAGTCTGGCTACGGGGCAAAGGTTTCATCATAATCAATACCTTCTTCTTGTGCAAACCCCTGAACAACCAGTCTGGCCTTGTTCTTAACAATAAGCCCATTTTCATCAGTTTTGTTCCTAAACACCCATTTAGTGCCTATTGCACACTTACCTGGAGGTAGAGGACCCAGTTCCCACACTTGCTGTTTCTTGAACTAAAGAAGCTCAAGCTGCATGGCATCAACCCATCCATTGTCCTTTAAAGCAATGTGATAATTCTTTGGCTCTTGCTGACTTATGAAGAGAGCATAGAAGCAGAAGTTTGGCAATTGACTTCTTGTTGATACTCCAGCAGTGATATCACCAATGATTTGAGACATAGGGTGATTCTTCAGATCTTGATACACAATGAGATCTGTGCAAGTGTTTGTAGCAGGCTCAGCAGCAACAGATGGTGATGGTGAATCATTTCCTTGAAACCAATCAGTGGATGGTAATTCAAAGGAAGTTGAATTCGAAGAGACCTCATCAGCATTGTTGTGGATGGTGCTACTGGAGCTACAGGAACATCAGGTCTAGCTGAGTCAGGCAGCTGATCACTAAACCTGAAGAGGTGAGTACTGCAATCATCATCATCATCAGCAGCAGTACCAGGTGGTGAACTGTTGACAGGAGCAACAGCAGGAGTTTGATAAGGAACATATTGCAGTATGTCCAATCAAATAACTCCACAGGACTTTGTTGAATCTGTCCTTTGGAGATTCATTGAACTTAACATGTAGAGTTTCTTCAACCATCTTTGTTCTGCAGTTGAAGACTCTGTATGCTTTGCAAGTAGATGAATAACCAACAAAGTACCCTGCATCCACCTTAGGATCAAATTTATGGAGTTGATCCTTTATGTTCAGAATAAAACAGGGACACCCAAATGCTTTGAAAAATGAAATCAGAGGAGCCAAATGATGGAGGACTTCATATGGAGTCTTCATCAACCTCTGATTTACTAAAACTCTATTTTGCACATAGCAAGCTGTGTTGACAGCTTCAGCCCAAAAGGTCAGTGGCAAACCTGAGTCAGCCAGCATGGACCTTGCAGCTTCAATGAGGGTCCTGTTCTTTCTCTCCACTACTCCATTTTGTTCTGGAGTCCTTGGAATGCTGAACTGCCTTTTGATTCCCTTTGAAAGATAGAAGTCATCAAGTGTATGATTTCTGAACTCAGTTCCATTGTCACTCCTAATACACTTGACTGGAAGGGAATACTGCTTCTCAATATACAGCATAAAGTGAATAATCTTCTGAGCAGCCTCATCCTTTGAATGTAGAAAGAAAGTCCATACAAATCTGGAGTAATCATCCACAATTACCAGACAGTATTTCTTCTTTGCCATGCTCATTACTCTCACAGGACCAAATAGATCCATATGCAGTAATTGCAAGCAGGCAGTGGACTTAGACACTTCAATAGGAGAGAATGAGACTTGTGTTGTTTTCCTTTTAAACACGCAGTGCAGGTTTCATCACAGTGGAACTCCTTTATTGGTAAGCCTCTGACTAAACTATTGGGTAAGCTGATTCATGTTTTTGAGATTAACATGACCCAGCCTCCTGTGCCACAGTTTAGATTCTTGAGAAGAGGCTTGGAAAATAGGCAAGGATTGCCTTTGAGATCTATCTTCTTAGAAAGATCTAAGGCATACACTCTTCCTGTCCTGTTGGCTGTCAGGAGAGTGTGATCATCCAACACCTTGTCAATCAAGTGCAAAACTTTGGATGACAGAATCCTATAGTTTTGACTGGTGAAAAGGGCAACATGGCCTTTATCACACATTTGACTGACACTCAAGAGATTGTACTTGAGATTTTCCACATGATTAACATCATCAAATTTGATTTCTCCATTGGAGACAAAGCCCTTACCGATGATGTAACCCCTAGCATCATTGCCAAAAGAGACAACTCCTTCTTTCCTTGAGAATAGTCATGAAGAAGAGAGCTGTTCCAGTAATGTGCATAGATCCCCCACTGTCTACATACCAGATGCTACTTTGGCATGTTGAAGAACCCTGCAAAAAAAAACAATTAGTTAGTTTTAGAGACCCAAACCTTCTTGGTTTTGGACCTGGTCTCATCAATAGATGGTAAACTAACAGGTTTATTTGAAACAACAGCCTGAGAGGAAGAAGATGGTGTACAAGAGGAGTCCTTTGGCTTGGACCTCCTTTTCTGTGGTTTCAACATATGAGCATCTAGTTGGTTAACTCTACCCAACAGATGTTGAACCATCATAACCAGCTGTGTCTGATTTTATGATAAAGCTTTCAGCTCATCAGACACATTGCTAGTGGAGTTTGATAAGTTCCTATGTTGCACCTTCTTCTTCTGAGCACCCTCAGCTGTCACCTGTTTAACCCCTTCCTTTTTGGATTTCTTTGAGGACTTAAGGGTTACAGGATTTGATGTTGCTGATACAAATGTGGTCTCAAACTCAGTTTTCATTTTTACCATTTTCTCATTAATTTCTTCTTTTAGTTTGAGTTTGGAACCTCTTTTGTACCAACAATCATCTGTAAGATGATTGAACAAACCACATACTTCACATGGTTTCTTCTTCATCTTAGGTTGATCATCAACTAAAGAGGGTGAAGCAACAGAAGACTTGTTCTTCAATGCTTTGGAAGCATTGTTTGCTTTCTTGACAGCCTCTTTAGTAGTCTTCAAACTCTTTCTACTGTCAGTTTTCTTCTCTTCAGTACTGACAGCAGTTGAAGTTTGAACTTCAGGCGTTAAATCCTGCTCTCTAGTCCTTTCAGGACCTTCAGAATTGACTCCTGAGTTGATCAACTCATTAATCATGTGAATGTCAGCATTTGAACCATCAACATCAGCTGATAGGTTCAAAGAGGGCTTGATGCTGACTGCTACTTCTGATTGTGCTGTATCAGAAGGTAGATCATATGATGTGATGGATTGGTTATCACTCTCACCATCAGATTCTACCTCTGCTCTTGGGGTAAAATCTATAGGTGGAGCAGTGTGATTGTAACCAATTCCAAACTTCACATTTGAAGCAGATTGCTTACTCAGAAGCATTTCAAAACCTTTGCATGATTGTACCCATCTATCACACTCTACCTGGGTAACTGCAAGGGTTTCTTTGAGATCTTTGTACTTCTCTAGAAGTACTTCTTCTCTAGCCTTATCATCAATTATTTGGCAATTCAGTTTATAAATCTCATCATCTTTATCTTTAAGCACAGACTCAAACTCAGCTTTATTTTTGGAAATTGTTTGTTCTAGCTCAATGTTCTTATTAATTAGAGCTACATTTGCTTCTCTAATGGAAGCAAATGCTGCTATGCATGGTTCAGAACATAATTTGGCTTTTGCCTCAGAGGATACCTGTGATACCTGAGATGTAGAGGCATTAGAAAATGAAGTATCAGCAGACTCCAAAGCCATAAGAGCTAGATTCCCGAAAGGACTATCACCACCATGTTGACCAGCACCTGAGAACAGTTGATCATGACCAAACATGTCATCTGGTAAACTGCTCCAGTCAACAACTCCTGGGGTGAAGAAGCTGTGTTGTTGAGGTTGAGTTTGTTGATGAGATTGGGAAGGCTGAGGTTCTGGTAGTGCATGAGGTTGTGGTGCCATAGGAACTTGAAATTGATTTGACTGTGGCATGTAATAACAAGGGTAAGGATATGGCATTTGACCCTGAGGAACAAAATATGCTGGAGATTGTTGTTGAGAATGATGACTAGAGGTAACAGGATGTTGCCCTCTGTGTTGTTGACTATTGTCAGGAAAAGTCACAAAGGGTGCAGTGGAGTTAGATCCAGTTGATCTACACTCTCTTGCAAAGTGTCCAAGCCTTTGGCATTTGTGACACCTCAACTTGCTCTTGTCAAAACCAACTTTGGTTTTGCCAGAGAGTCCTGGGAATTTTCTTCCAGTTCTTTTATAGAACTTTTGAGATCTGATATTTATCAAGGCCATTTGGCTCAAAATATCCATCTCTTCTAAGTCATCATCAGCAATCCCCTTGAGATCATCCATAATGAAGCATAGATTGTCATTATTACACCCAGTAAACTGACCATCAACACTCACAAATGCAGAATCAGAAGTGCTTGACGAGAAATTAATATGCTCATCATACTTGCATTCAGATGAAGCATATTCTGACTCATGACCCACCAAGGCAGTGTTGCCTGGTACAAAGTCTTCAGTGAGCTTTCCAGATGAAGACAACTTTCTCTTATGTTCTATCTCTCTCTCAAACGTGAGCAGTTTCCCATGGAGTTGGGTGAGAGATAGTTTGTCCAAACTTGCACTGGAGCGTAGGACAATAGTATATGTGTCCCATCTCTCAGGCAGTGATCTGAGAAATCTGTTATTCATCTGAATATTGGTGTATTCAAGTTTGACCATTTTTAGTTCAGAGATCAAACAAGAGAACCGCTCATATTGTTGAGTCAGTGTCTCACCCTTTCTATGAGAGAATGTCTCATATTGTTGGGCAAGAATTTCTCTATTATTTGCCAAGACCTCATCTGTTCCTCCAAATTGTTCTTTCAAGGCATTCCAGAGGTCATGGGCAGTTTCATGATGCATTAGCCCAGAATATATTTCATTTGGCAGTGCCATGGCCAGAATTCCATGGGCTTTTGCATCAATTTCAAGCAACTTCTTGTCCTCATCTGAGTATTGCTCCCTCCTCTTCGGAACCATTTGATTGGTTTACGGGTTATTCACCATAGGCTTGTGTGGACCATGTACCACTGATGTCCAACACCCTGCGCTGTTAACAGACAGGTGATGGAGCATACGTCTTTGCCATATGTTATACTCATTCCTAACCAGCATTGGTGGCTTGGTTGAGGAACCAGTATTGTGAGGATCATTGGAGGGAGTAGTCATTTTCAGTTCAAAAACAATTTAGTTCAAGCTTTTAAAAGTTTTAAACAGACCACAACAAACTCAATGAAAACCAAGAGAAGATCTCAGGATGAATGATCAGAAATACAGAAAATTCAATCTCTATAACCGTTTCTTGCAATAACAAAAGCTAATTAAATCAAACTTAGATCTTGAATAGTAGTTTCAATGATCAATTATTAGATCGATCAATGATTAACCTGCTCTGATACCATTTGACAGGATCAGCGATCAGAAGTTTGATGTATTAGGATTCAAAGCAGCGGAATATGAACAAGAATTAGACAAATTGTAGCAAGCAATCGACACTTGTATTCATTAAGAGTGCGTACGGTTATGGGGAGAGAATATATTTCTGATTTCAAGGAATGTTTATAGATGTAGAATATTTCTAATCAAATCATTCATTTATTCCATTCATTCATCCTCGTATTACAATAGGTTGTCACTCCTTATATAGAGTGCAACAATCACTGCTGTTATCACGGAAAGTGACAACTGGCAGATCTAATACAAAAATAACTAACTCTTAACAAACTACTGAAATGTTCACAACTACTGAGAACATATCAGAGTGTTAAGTACAAAATATAAAACTACTGAAACTACAACGACTGAACAACAAGCTCTTCAGTCGTTTTACAAAACTACTGAAACATGAAAATATAAAACTACTGATATCACAACTACTGAAGAAGTACTCTTCAGCAGTTGTGACAAACTACTGAGGCTTCAGTACTTGATCTTCAGACTTTGACCTTCAGGTGTTTCATCAGCTGATGACTTCAGTAGATACCATCAACTGATGTCTTCAGTCTTTGTCTTCAGACTTTGTACATTAGTTGTTGATCTTCAGTACTTGTAAACTCTTCAGCTGTTGTACTTTAGTACTTTGGTCTTTCAGCTTCAGCACTTGTGTTCTTCAGCTGTTGTACTTCAGTACTTAGTTCTTCAGCTGTTGAAGTCTTCAGCACTTGATCTTCAGCTGTTGAGGTCTTCAGCACTTGTCAAACTGCTGATGAGTCTTTCAGCAGTTGTTGTGATACCATGTGGGACTTAGAGGTTTTCTGATCTTGGCTCATTGGTTCTTTTGGTCCAACAATTATGATTGGATATTCTTTAAAGGATGATTATGATCTCCAAGAAGCATGCATAATCGAGTCGAACTTCGAGGGGGTCAAGTGTGAAGATGGTGAATGATCATGTGGCTATAAATAGAATTCCAGCTTTGGACAAGAAATTGCTAGTCTCAAGGTTGGAAAGAGTGGTGTGGCACACATATGTAGTGAATACGATGTATATGACACGTGTTATGACATAGGTCACACCTCGGCTACATGTTACCTGAATTGGGGAAGAGTGAAGAAGTACATCAATTACAAGACCAAGGAGAAAGGAAGACATATGACATGAATTCCAACACATATCATCCCAATCTTAGAACCAACCAAATCTTAGGTAATGCAACAATACTAACCAATTAATTACTCATTTTTAGGTACCAAATCAAGGAAGCAACCAATATCAATGCCGACAACAAAGCTACAATCAAGGCTGCTACCAAAGGAATAACTACAATCAAGGGAATTACTAACAAGGAGGTCAATGCCAATATTGGAATCAACAAAATCAACAAGATACTTCTACAAGTAATGGTAATGAAAATATAATCCAGAGGCAATTCAAAACCATGCAAAGGATATGAAAGATCTTAAGAAGTTCTAAGAGGTGCAAGAAAAGACCAGTAAGGCTATTGCCAAGCAACTAGGACAATTAGCTGAATAATTGTCCGGATGGGAACTAAGGAAGTTTCCAAGTGACACACCAAGAACCCTAAACAACAAGCTTTATGTTCAAAGAATGTGCACTTAAACTTAGTTAGTATCATTCTATATATAGGGTATTGATTATGATTTTACCCCTCCCCCTTAAGTAGTCACACTTAACGATAAGAAAAGTGATGAAGAAGAAGAAAGTGACTCGGGAGCACCCATTATTTCCATTCAACTTGGGACATTTAAAATCAAGTGGGCACTTTTGGATTATGGAGTCGGTGTGAGCATCCTTCTTAGGAGCTTGAATGACCAATTCCACTTTGGCCCATTACAAGAAACCTACAACACATTGGTGCTTGCTAATTCAATATGGAAACAACCACGAGGAATGGTCAAGGATGTCATCATGAAGCTACAGGAGTTCTACTACCTGGTGGATTTTATGGTGCTTGATTATGCACTTGTAAGGACCAAAGGTACAGAAGTGATTGTCTTTAAGTACAAAGACTTTAGATTTATCTAACCAAGGGTAACAAGCTAGAAGGTGGACCTTGCATGCACATGTTACATTAAATTCTTTAAGTTAAAAGAATAATTCATATGTAATGTTTCAAGCAAGAAACCAATTTATAAACAAAGATGATAAAGGCATTAGGATCAAGCCTTAGGAATTGAAAAGCCTTTTTATTTTTTATTTTTAGATCATACCCAATATTATCCATTAGAAACCAAAGAGAAACACATGTCGTCCCCAATGCTATACATGATGAAAAGAAGTAAAATATGAAGCCTTTTACTATTCTAGTTTTGTTTTTGATGAAATCCAAAATGGATAGGTGATTATGTGTAAAAACATGGCTGAAGCGCCAAGCCTTGTACTTCGGTAAGCCGATAAGGACGTTTTCAAATTATATGAAAATAAAGGCTGAAAAGGTCATATCATTCAAGAAGCGAGAAATCAAAAGAGGACCAGTGTTAGTGTGCCCCGTAAAAGTGAAAAAAATCATAAAAGATGGGTCAATGTTTGCCTCACAATGAAAAATGCATAATAAAAGGCCTTCAAAGAAGGTAACCTTACCCAATTTTTGGATTTCATCACTTTTTTGTCATTTTTATCCCTAAACTCCTACCTTAACCTAAGCCTAATAAAACCCATAAAAGTCTATTTTATTTGTCCATACTTTTAGTGCATTATGAGAAAAATGTGATTATATGCATGGGCAAAATATGACGGCCTATTAGGCTCGGTTAGGTGAATCTAAATTGACACGATTTTGTTTGAAAGAACAAAATTGACAAATATGTTTAAGAGAATGAGTAAGGGATTAGAGAATGTATTTGATAATAAAAGTTGAAACAAATTAGGATTGCATAGGGACAAGCAAAAGGTTTAGTGTGGCGATGTGATCATGTGTCAATAATTTGGTGTTTAATTGATATAAATGCTTGATGTTACATCATGATTATGGTGGAACGATTTCAAGTTATTTGTGTTTAGAATTATAGGTATTTGGAGCTAAAGGAGGCTTATTTTGGATGAATAGAAGCAAAACACGCAACTACAAGGACTGAAGATGTAAATATCAATATTTACAAGAAAAGGCACAAATTTAGGCATATCGGCATATGATACGCCAGATTTTGGCCTATAATATGTCTGGTGGTGTATCAGTGGGCGTATTTGATGAAAAAAGCAGAATGTTAGGCGTATTGGAGCTGTTTTGGGCGTATTATATGATGTATGATACGCCGGTCCCCACAAACTTGACGAATTTAAAGGATCTTCAAGTTTATTAAACAAATACAACCCCAAGTCGAAGAATAACTTTTCCCCGCTGAAAATAGGTGATTTCAAGGAGGTTTTAGGTGTTTTTAAGCTTCCTAAAATCTTCCGTATCATCATTATCATTATCAAATCAAGATTGAAGATTCAACAAAGATGATGCATGGCTAGTTTCTCTTAACTGATTTCAGGAGTACAATTCTTGTAAAGTGAGACAATTGGTATGTTTGATTAGGTTTCTGTATCGCGTATTTATTATTGAATCAAACATTATGTTTTGGTTGATTTAAACT
Organism: Flaveria trinervia; assembly: GCA_025506515.1. Lineage (NCBI taxonomy): Eukaryota > Viridiplantae > Streptophyta > Magnoliopsida > Asterales > Asteraceae > Flaveria > Flaveria trinervia. Next base: position 87,198,625 of record CM046450.1, read on the forward strand.
AGTTGCTTATAAATAAAGTTGTTTCTTGATTATCCGTTTTCGGTTTCCTTGCATCGTGAGCTCATTAAGAAAATTGGCAATGTGATATAAGTGAATTGGTAGCATTGTGAATGAACAAGTCTTAAAATATCGTTCCTTTGTTATCACTTTAATCAAAAGTTAAGATCTTTAAGTATTGTTTCTTACAAACACTAATTTAGAAGTACTAATTATTGAACTTGCAGAATTGGAACCCAGAAGTAATTGTCTTTTGTTATTTAAGTAAATTTATTTTAATATTTTTTGCTTTATTCAATTATGATCATTAATCCGTTCCAAGTTTTATTTGTAGTTATAAAGTTTGTGTCTTTAAGTTAATCGAGTCGTGTTAGTTAAACACTTTCCACATATTCCCTGATTACCCTTACACAATATTGTAACAAGACGGATAAATTAACTTGTTTTTTATTGAGTCTCGACAACCAAATCACTACCATTTTCTCATTGATTAGTTTTAGAATTTATTCAATTTAGGTATTGGCACCAAATGGTTGGGTAAGCTGTTAGTCATAGAATCAGGTAAAGGTGCATAGTTGTCATTCAAAGGAGGTGTAACATCATTAAATCCTAATCCATACCTATTCTTTTATTGAATATGAGAATTTAACAGTTTTGCATATTGCTAAGATGAAACTTCTGATGTTTCACTTCTGTTGATGCATGATCATACTTGGATTTTATTAAGGAGGTGGGCACATTGTCAACTTGGGCTTTTAGATTGTAATTTTCAAAAACAAGTTTATCTAAATCTTTTGTAAAGAGGTGATTTTGATCTGATATAAATTATGCTCTCTTACATGAGATTCATTTAAAACAATTGTGTCGTTTTACATTGCTAGCCACTTGTTGAGCATGGAGTCTATATGTCTCTACCTCCTAATATATATTGATGAACATAATTTGTCTGTTACCTCTCTAACCATAGGTGGGACCTTGTTCTCCATGTTGGCCATCAATGCTTGATTTTCTTCCAACACCTCCTTCTCATACATGCTCCAATCATATGTTCTATCTTGCAGAATGATCAACCTAGTTTCCTTGTTTTGCTTGGTCCTATTCATGAACTTGTGGCTGGTGAGGATGAGTTTGTTAGTTGAGACTATTAGAAAGTTCATTGCATTGGTGATTGTTGTTATGTGTGATGTTGTTGAGTTTGTCTCATATAAGTTATTGGTTGTTGATTACGTTCCCTTGAAAATGCACATACAAATTGCATTTGTAGCATCTCTTCTACATCATCTAGATGATGTTCTTCAAGAACTTGCTGACAAATGTGTCCAGGTGTTAGTGTGCTACCCAAATAAGCTTGAAATCTTGAAATGGAAGCTGTAAAAGCTGCCTTTTGTTCTTCTGAGTCCAAAACCACAGTAATTGGTTCTCGTTGATTATTGTTTTTGTTAGATGAGGATGCATTTATTGATGAGGTGGGTGAACTTTTTCTTTTATATTGTCTTCCTCTCTCCTTTGATGCATTGCTTTGAGAGTATGAGTTGATGCATGATCATACATGGATTTTGTTAAGGAGGTGGGGAGATTCTCAACTTGGGCTTTTAGATTGTAATTTTCAGAAACAAGTTTATCTAAATCTTTTGTAAAGAGGTGATTTTGATCTGATATAATTTATGCTCTCTTACATGAGATTCATTTAAAACAATTGTGTATTTTTACTTTGCTAGTCAGTTGCTGAGCATGGAGTCTATATGTCTCTACCTCCTTAATATAAATTGATGAACATAATTTGTCCCTTACCTCTATAACCATAGGTGGGACCTTGTTCTCCATGTTGGCCATCAATGCTTGATTTTCTTCCAACACCTCCTTCTCATACATGCTCTAATCATATGTTCTATCTTGCAGAATGATCAACCTAGTTTCCTTGGTTTTGCTTGGTCCTGTTGATGAACTTGTGGCTGGTGTGGATGAGTTTGTTAGTTGAGGCTCTTAGAAAGTTCTTTGCATTGGTGATTGTTGTTATGTGTGATGTTGTTCAGTTTGTCTCATATCAGTTGTTGGTTGTTGATTATGTTCCCTTAAAAATGCACATACAATTTGCATTTTTAGCATCTCTTCTACATCATCTAGATGATGTTCTTTAAGATCTTGGTGACAAATGTGTGTAGCTGTCAGTGTGTTACCCAAATAAGCTAGAAATCTTGAAATGGAAGCTGTAAAAGCTGCCTTTTGTTCTTCTGAGTCCAAAACCACAGTAATTGGTTCTCGTTGATTATTGTTTTTGTTAGATGAGGATGCATTTATTGATGAGGTGGGTGAACTTTTTCTTTTATATAGTCTTCCTCTCTCCTTTGATGCATTGCTTTGAGAGTATGAGTTGATGCATGATCATACATGGATTTTGTTAAGGAGGTGGGGAGATTCTCAACTTGGGCTTTTAGATTGTAATTTTCAGAAACAAGTTTATCTAAATCTTTTGTAAAGAGGTGATTTTGATCTGATATAATTATGCTCTCTTACATGAGATTCATTTAAAACAATTGTGTGTTTTTACATTGCTAGCCAGTTGTTGAGCATGGAGTCTATATGTCTCTCCCTCCTCATATATATTGATGAACATAATTTGTCCCTTACCTCTCTAACAATAGGTGGGACCTTGTTCTCCATGTTGGCCAACAATGCTTGATTTTCTTTCAACACCTGCTTCTCATACATGCTCCAATCATATTTTCTATCTTGCAGAATGATCAACCTAGTTTCCTTGGTTTTGCTTGGTCCTGTTGATGAACTTGCGGCTGGTGAGGATGAGTTTGTTAGTTGTGGATATTAGAAAGTTCTTTGCATTGGTGATTGTTGTTATGTGTGATGTTGTTCAGTTTGTCTCAGATAAGTTGTTGGTTGTTGATTATGTTCCCTAAAAAAATGCCCATACAAATTGATTTTTAGCATCTCTTCTACATCATCTAGATGATGTTCATCAAGATCTTGCTGACAAATGTGTGCAGGTGTCAGTGTGATACCCAAGAAGCTTGAAATCTTGAAATGGAAGCTGCAAAAGCTGCCTTTTGTTCTTCTGAGTCCAAAACCATAGTGATTGGTTATCTTTGATTGTTGTTTTTGTTAGATGAGGATGCATTTATTGATTAGGTGGGTGAACTTTTTCTTTCATCTTGTCTTCCTCTCTCATTTGATGCATTGCTTTGAGAGTATGAGTTGATGCATCATCATGGATTTTGTTAAGAGGTGGGCAGATTCTCAACTTGGGCTTTTAGATTGTAATTTTCAAAAACAAGTTTATCTAAATCTTTTGTAAATAGGTGATTTGATCTGATATAATTTATGCTCTCTTACATGAGATTCATTTAAAACAATTGTGTGTTTTTACATTGCTAGCCAGTTGTTGAGCATGGAGTCTATATGTCTCTCCCTCCTCAATATATATTGATGAACATAATTTGTCCCTTACCTCTCTAACAATAGGTGGGACGTTTTTCTCCATGTTGGCCATCAATGCTTGATTTTCTTCCAACACCTGCTTCTCATACATGCTCCAATCATATGTTCTATCTTGCAGAATGATCAACTAGTTTCCTTGGTTTTGCTTGGTCCAGTTGATGAACTTGCGGCTGGTGAGGATGAGTTTGTTAGTAGAGGCTATTAGAACGTTCTATGCATTGGTGATTGTTGTTATGTGTGATGTTGTTGAGTTTGACTCATATCAGTTGATGGTTGTTGATTATGTTCCCTTAAAAAATGCCCATACAAATTGCATTTTTAGCATCTCTTCTACATCATCTAGATGATGTTCTTCAAGATCTTGCTAACAAATGTGTGAAGGTGTCAGTGTGCTACCCAAATAAGCTTGAAATCTTGAAATTGAAGTTGCAAAAGCTGCTTTTCTTCTTCTGAGTCCAAAACCACAATAATTGGTTCTCTTTCATTGTTGTTTTTGTCAGATGAGGATGCATTTATTGATTAGGTGGGTGAACTTTTTCTTTCATCTTGTCTTCCTCTCTCATTTGATGCATTGCTTTGAGAGTATGACTTGATGCATGATCATACATGGATTTTGTTAAGGAGGTGGGCAGATTCTCAACATGGGCTTTTAGATTGTAATTTTCAAAAACAAGTTTATCTAAATCTTTTGTTAAAAGGTGATTTGGTCTGATATAATTTATGCTCTCTTACATGAGATTCATTTAAAACAATTGTGTCTTTTTACATTGCTAGCCAGTTGTTGAGCATGGAGTCTATATGTCTCTACCAATATATATTGATGAACATAATCTGTCCCTTACCTCTCTAACCATAGGTGGGACCTTGTTCTCCATGTTGGCCATCAATGCTTGCTTTTCTTCCACACCTCCTTCTCATACATGCTCCAATCATATGTTCTATCTTGCAGAATGATCAACCTAGTTTCATTGGATTGCTTGGTCCTGTTGATAAACTTGTGGCTGTGAGGATGAGTTTGTTAGTTGAGGCTATTAGAAAGTTCTTTGCATTGGTGATTGTTGTTATGTGTGATGTTGTTGAGTTTGGATCATATAATTTATTGGTTGTTGATTACGTTCCCTTGAAAAACGCCCATACAAATTGCATTTGTAGCATCTCTTCTATATCATCTAGATGATGTTCTTCAAGATCTTGCTGACAAATTTGTGCTGGTGTTAGTGTGCTACCCAAATAAGCTTGAAATCTTGAAATGGAAGCTGCAAAAGCTGCCTTTTGTTCATCTGAGTCCAAAACCACAGTAATTGGTTCTCTTTGATTGTTGTTTTTGTTAGATGAGGATGCATTTATTGATGAGGTGGGTGAACTTTTTCCTTCATCTTGTCTTCCTCTCTCCTTTGATGCATTGCTTTGAGAGTATGATCCAGATGGTCTTGAAGCATACAAACCAACTTCTTCTTCATGGTCAATCAAAGTACAAGAGCTTTCATCATCATGATTTGAAAGAAAAGCACTTCCAACACTTTTAGTTTCTTTAAACCGGTAAGGAGCAATGTGTGCTTTTATACTCTTGTTTCTTGATTTCTCATCCAGTTCTAGTGCTTCCACCTTAGCTACCGATGTATCTAACCCATTGGCTATTCATGGATACGGTTTTTATTCAACTTTCAGGTAAAGTATGGGCCATTTTCTTGTTCAACTCCTCATTGGTGTATTTGAATTCTAAGATGTTCATCTTAGTTACCAATTGAATAAATCTATATAGTTTTTAAGGAACCAATTCACCCTTGGTATGAAAGAAAGTTTCATATTATGAATGAAGTGTATCCTTCCTAATGCTTCTGATCTCATCACTCCCTTCACAGAGAGTGTGAAGAATATTCTACAACTCCCTTCATAGAGAGTGTGAAAAATATTCCACAAGGAGTTTCTTGATTTGTAATTTTTACACCTAATAAAGAGATCTTCAAGTAAAGCCATACTAAGCATACTATATACTCTAATATCAACTTTCACCTTTTTTGCATCTTCAGGTGTTAAATCCTTCAAGCTTATGGGTTGATTATTGTCTTTATAATCAGATCCAAGTGTTGGTGGAATGTAAGGACTTTCTGTAATGGACACCATAAATCAGAATCAGTGTACTTCATAATATTCTTAAACCTAATTTTTTATGATTTGAAAACAACTTTGTTTCCCAACTTTTGAGATTGGTATGATAATCCACCACTAATTACTCATTTTAGTTAATGTGTTATTAGTTAACTAGCATAATTCCTTTTGTAAATAATCTAATTAATGACGAACTCTTAATTATTGGTTAATTAAGTCGTTATAGTCAAAACTAGTCAATCATTTTAATGATTTCTAGATAGATATCGAATCGAGGATGTTAGATTGTTTGTTTTGTTCAAATCATTACAGATCTACGAATCATAGTGATGTTGATGTAGATTAATGTTAACCTAGCAATGGAATAGTACTCGTCAAACAATAAATCAAGATTCGATGATTTTAATTTGATTACACCAAATTGTTGAGTAGAATTTCTTTCTTAACTATCATTTAGCTTAAGTCAGCTTGTATGTTGATTAGGTCATTCAATAACACCCTTGAATCTGAGTTATGGACACTAGAGTCGTTATGAACATCCTAAAGCAAAATTACTCAAAATCAATAGATCTAATCAGAAATTTGATAGATCTAATAATATAAAAAATTGATTAAGAAAATCTAACACTTATAGATCAATTGACCTAGATCAATGAGCACTTGGATCTGATACCTGAAAGGGTTTGTAAGAACATAAAATCACAGTTTCACCTCTTAAATTTTCTAAAAACGCAGCGGAATAACAATTTTATAAACTTGTTTATAGGCTGAAAATATGTTCATTAGGTGACCATATTAATGTATAAAACAAAACCATATATCAAAGGATCATTATATGTGAATATACATGCTATGTAAACATAAAACAACATAATATGACAGCCACAAAGGGCTGCCATAACTACCTTCTAAAACAGCTAAAATGTCGACCAAGAAGAGTGATTAGATGCTAAAACTCGGCCAAGGCTCCAAGGAACGATCCCTCAAGTTAGTATACCCCAAGCTTGATAGCACAACACTTTCTTGTTAGGGAGAAACACCACCTTAAACACGAAAATGCTCTTTCTTTTCTACTGCTATTCGAGAGCTGTAGAGAGAGAGAGAGAGTGTGTGTTCTTGTTTTGGGTTTTCTTTGCATGTGTTATGAGAGGTGAACATTGAGTGTAAGACTAGTTTAGTGTGTGTGTTTTCAAGGGAGAAAAGGGGCCAATACCCTTGCTTTGGGCGGCCGAAAAATGGTTCAAAAGAGGGTTTCCCTCTTAAACAAACACACAAACAATATACTAAACAAGTCACTAAATTATTTATACAATTAACCATTTAATTATATAAGTTATACACCCTTTTATTATTTGATGTTATCTAACCTACTTAGATAACATTACAAATAATATTCTTGAACAAAATATCCTAATAAGTTGTTCCATCTCATATGCAATTTAATTAGAAAACCTATTTTCTAAATTTGGTGTGTTTATTTAATTGCATGATCATATCGTCAATTAAATAATTGTTTGTGTTTGCAAAGTTTGTTATTGGGTATAACCTGACTTGGATCATGACAGACTAACCGCATCAATGTTCTATGTGTCTTGGGCATACAGAATCCAACAATACCATCTATAAATCCAAGGATCAAAATAGGAATTATCAGTTTAGATTGAACGAATAATAAAAGCAGAATTATCACTACTTGTTGTTTAATCAATTGATGATAAAATAACAATAGCAATATGAATTAATCAAAGAGAAATTATGATAAATGTAAAGCAAACAAATATAATGAATAATCAATCAAGTTCGATTCAAATGTTTTCCATTATCATTGAATAATGATTACAATTAAACAAGTTATTGATTGAATATTGCTAGGATTCTAATCATATTTTGGTGTATATTGTTATGGTTGCTCTTTTTGATTTCTAAGGTTTGTTGCAAAGATGAAATGTTTCAAAATCATGCCTAAAAGTGTGCACCTATGCCTTGTATTTATAGGCTGAAGAATTTAATTTTAAGGAAACAGTAACTTTCTTATTATGGTAAGAAAAGTACTCAGAGAATGTCTTGATGTGACGTTCTCTAACTAAAGTGAAGCCGTCCACAAAAGTTGACTTTATGTATATCTTTAGTGTTTGACTTGTTTATTTGATGTACTTGGTGATGTACATGCAAGTGTCTTGGTTTTCCATAGGACTTGGTCTTCCGTAGAAAATTTGTTCTTCGGTAAAAGTTTTAGTCTTCCACAGGTCTTTGGTCTTCTGTAGGAATTCCTTGACTTTCTCTGCAACAAACCGTTCTTTTGTAGAAGATTCTCGAATGCACAAATCCTTTGTTGTTGAAGTAGAACATCTATGGAAGTACATTATTTCCGTAAATAGTTCTTACACTTACTCAATTTACAAAATTGACTAAGTATATTGTTATTCCTACAATCACATATATAAATCAACACTAATTAGGTTAACCAATATATATTCATTACATATATATCAATACTAATTATGTTAAGCTATATATATTCATTACATACAAGAAGAAATATGTACAAGATTTTATTACAAATTCATGATTAAAGTGCTAAGCCTATACAATAAATCTAGACCTATTGGAACTAGATCTAATAGGTCTAGAGACTAGGGATGGTAACTTTCCCCTGAAAGTTGTTCACTTTTAAGATTCTGAGTAAAGGCTTAAGGCTATTAGGGTTAGGAGCTTATCAGGTTGAGCATGAGGAATGTCAATATTAATAAATGAAGTAATGGGAGTGGTTCGCTCCTTAGTGGCAGTGGGGCTCTAGTGTCTACTTCCTCCTACATGGTGAGGATATGGGGGTCTCCACAACCTGAGTAGTTTGTTTGTGGGTTTGTTTGGATCTTTTAACTAGGTGAGGTTTATTTGAGGTTGTGTTGGTGATTCAGAGGTAAAAGGTGTGGATTCATACTAGCTAGTGCTGCTAGGTTATCAACTTGAGAAATAAGCTCTAACATTTTAGGACTAGGATTGTTTCTACCCCTGAGAAACCCGTAGTAGTAATTCTCATTGTTTTAAATATGGCGGGCTTCATCTGTTCTATTTTAAGAACATTAGCTATTCGCTCAATGGTGAGCTAATTCATAGTTAAGATGTGTTGAACATATCTAGGGAACATGTAATATTTCAAGGAGTCTAAGATTGCATGAAAATTTGTATATACAAATTAAGAGTACCTATACTTGACACATTGAACCATGCCATGGATGATATAGGAAAGGTCTTCTAGAATTGGATCCTAGCCTCCATGCTTGTTTGATAAACAGTGGATGACAACATGTAGTAAGTACTTCCACCAGAAGGAAACCTTCCCTTCCTAAGGTTCTTACAGAGTAATCACCCTCATAGGCCATCTGCTTGAAGGACTAGTTCATAATAGATTTTGGGATGAATAAGTCACCTTCATCATTCATCCAGCCAAAGATGAGTGTTAATGGTGGCTGGGATGATGAAAATTCTCCTACCTTCATTGTGGTAGACAGTGCCTTCTCCACATCCATAATGACCTCTTGAAAGGTCCTCCAAAACACCAAAAGTTTATCTTCATATAGTGGAGAGTCTATGGTGAGGGAGGTGAAGTAGTTGAATAGTGTCAAAAAGTGACGAACATCTGAGAAACCAGGACCTTTCTCAGATATCAACAAGGCAACCTGATTGTGTTGCCTGTGAAGTTGCATGGAGAAATCTAGTTGGTTTCGTGGATCAGGTTTTTCCATTTTTGAATAGCTTGGTGATGAAGAAAGAGAAGAACAAAGGCAGTTTATGGGTGAATTTAGGTTAGGAAGATTTGCAGATGAAGAAGAAAGTGAAAAAGGGGGAACCAATTAAAAGTGTATATATATGAAATGGATTTGAGACAAAGTTAATGCAAACGGATAAACTTTGAAATCAAGATATCGGTCCCACCTTTAAAAAGTGCCCAAAAGATAGTTTTCTTAGATGTCAAAAATCTTCCAAAAGTAATCTGTCTTCAGAAGCTTTATAAAAGCTTCCGAAGCTAATTTTGGATTCGGAATATATTCCTTAGGCTGATGAAAATTTTGCTTCGGAAGAAAAATACTTACAGTATTTTTCCTTCAAAGATATTTTTGCTTTTGGAAAAGATATTAAACTAAAAAGTTTAATTAAGAAGAGAATAAATCTTCTTAGACTTAATTGCTTTCCAAAGAAAATTTTCCTTCAAAATCATGTAAGTTAGAAGCATATTTAAGATTCATAAGATATTTCAAATTTTCTTATGAAGGCAAATGTTTTATAAGTAGTTATTAGTTTTGAAGACATAATTGTAGAGATTAATGAAGAGGCTGATGCAACCTAAACATCTTAAGTCTATCCTGCATACTGCACAAGTGCATTAAAGAAGAATCTTAGGAAGTTTCACACATGAAACCGAAAATACTCTAAGTGTGAAATCTTCCGAAGCCAAGACCAATATCTTCTGAAGCCAAACATGAAGTCTTCCGAAGCCTTAGAGAAAAAGTCTTCCCAAGCTTCAAGTTCATGAAGACAGATTTCTTCCGAAGACTTTTAGTAACATGCTTTATCTGATGTACTGTTCCATAAAGCTGGTCACCTTTCTGCTGCATCTCTGCAAGTCACCAACTTACATGAGTTGGTGAAAAGGTCCATGCTTTTGGTAACTGTACATTGAGGTCTTAAGTTTGTAACATTCTACTTTATGTAGTTTATCCTTTTTGTAATAGATAAGGATGTGAGCTATGGCATGTTATAGTCACAAGTCAAAAGGCAATCTGCCTTTTGACTCTACAATTGATTTTGTTTATGTCTAGTCATTGTATCCAGCTGGCTTTCAAAGTATAGCGGTTGTAGGATGTAGTATAAGTATCTCATGTTCTTGTATCTTTTATATATGCTTTTGTAACACTTGTAATAGAACATAGAGAAAGCAATATACTGGATTCTTGAAAACCATACACTTGTGTTCTTTGTGTTCTGTCTCTTGCATTACTTGTGTTTTTAGTATCTCAACTTGGGTAATCCAGTTTACTGTTTGATCAAAGTTTAGTTAATCTCCTCTTTGTGTTGTTGTGTTGTAACTTACACCCTTCAACGATCCTGCATTTGGTATCAGAGCTTATCAGGCTCTTGATATAAGATCTCACCATCTTAAGATTCCTCACACACACAAATACTAAACTTTTCAAATGGAAGCCATTTCCAAAACTGATATGGAAACTGGAACCATGAACAAGTCCCCACTGATCACTCTTGATGAGTTTGATACCTGGTGTTTGAGAATGGAAGGTTTCATCAGGTCTTTTGATTCAAGAATGTGGGAGTCTATTGAAATGGACCTTTCATACCCAACACCCCTTCTGCTACAGGTGCTGGTATGATCCCCAAAGATGTAGCTAACTACTCTGGTGAACATAGGAAGAGAGTAGAGAGAGACAGAAAAGCCATGACAGCCCTTCAAACTGCCATTCCAAACTCTGTGCATAGAGGTTTCAAGAAGTGCAAAACAACCAAGCAGCTGTGGTATGCACTGAAACTGATGTATGAGGGTTCCTTTGAAGCCAAGGAGAACAAGAAGGATCTCCTGAAGCAGCAGTTTGAAAACTTCACCTTCAAAGCAGGTTAAACCATGACTCAGCAGTATTTCAGGTATGTTGAGATTATGGATACCCTAGTGGATGGAGGAGTTTCTCTTGAAAACAGAGACATTGTAAGGAAGTTCATGTCCTCACTTCCTAGGCAATGGACACACTATTGTGTGGTGATCAAGAGAACTAAAAATCTCAAAACTCTTACTCTGATAGAGTTATATGGGATTCTCAGTGGCTACCAGATAGAGATGAACATGCAAGGTTCATCTGGCAACTCCAACAATCAAATAGGTTCAGCCCTACATGTGGTTGAAAGGGATAGCATAACACCCAAACATCGTCTCTTATGCTACCCTAACCATTCACCAATGGTCCTTTCATCACCATCCCAGAGACACCAAGGGAGAACTACACTTAAGGAAGCCCATTCCAAGAGACGAGCTCTTCTCAAGCTTTTGTGTCTTCTGATGAAAGCTATGGCAACTCTCTTTTCACTCTTGAAGACCTGGACTGTATCCATCCAGATGATTTGAAATACATGGAAATAGTCCAGCAGATGGCTCTTCTCACTCATAGAACAAAGAAGTTATACAAGAGGAATGGAAGGAAGTTTCCAAGCAATGCAACCAGTGGAAAGTTTGAACTGGACAAAGACAAAGTCAAGTGTTACAATTGTAACTTGATGAGCCACTTTGCCAGAGAGTGTAAGGCACCTAGAACAAATGGTGGCCAAACACAATCCAGACCAAACTATACTGACAAAGCTCTCCAGAATGAGAAGTCAAAGCAGCAAGCTGTTGTTGCTGTTGAAGAAGGAGGCTTTGACTGGAGCTTTCAGATGGAAGATGCTTCTCCAAACCAAGCACTAATGGCAGATCATGATGAAGCCAAGGTATTGGAACATCTCTGTACTCCTGAATGCATTGCTAAAGTTAACAGTTACAGGTCCTACAACTTGGAACTAAGATCTGACCTTGAGTCCTTAAACATTTTAAAATCTTATTTTAGAAAGTCTGAAAATGATTATAACTGAAGATAGAGGACTTAGAGAAAACCATTTCAGTTCTAAAACATAAAACACAGATTTTAGGACTCAAATCAAAGATCTCATAACCAAGTTAACTGAGTGTCAGGCTGAGCTTGTGATCAGCAAAGCCAGGACATAAAAGAGTGTTCTTGAAGAAAAGACCTTCAAGAGGATGATATCCTCATCCCTGCACAACAAAGTGTGCTATCAAAACAGGCAGGGACTGGGATCCAATGAGAAAGCTGCTCCACACACAATCTTGTCAGTAAGATCTCCTAGGTGTGGAACTTGTGAAGATGAGCTTCCTCTCATAGATCCTATGAGTGAAGAGGATGAAGAAGAGATAGTGAAGAATCCCTCTGAGAAGAGTGAAGAGGAGGATTCCAAGAAGGGCCACTATCCTTTTGAGGAGAAAAGGAAGACTGTGATGACCAAGTCCATGAGAAAGAACTTGATCAGAAAGAGCAAAAGAAATGCAAGGAAGACTCAAGAGATCAAGGATACTTTTGACTCTAAGCAGAAACAAGTTTTTATCTCTGCAGGGTTTAAAGTGGTAGGGACTGAAGAATCAACCAAAACTCTTCTGCTAAGAGTTCTAGTTCTTGTTCAACTCATCTCAGTAGCAAGAAGAAGACTGATGTGCTGTGTACCACTGTTGCATAGTCTGGACCATCAAACTCCAATCACAGTCCTCAGCCCAAGAGGATTGTCTCAACATCTGTAAAGATGAAGGTGGAGAAGGGATGTGACCAAAGACAGTCCTATTCCAAGGAAAAGGCTCTTGTGAAGAAGAATATGAATTGTGTCATGTGTGAAAGTACCACTCACATTGCTAAGGATTGTCCCTTCAATCCTAAAGGTACTGTCCATGTGACCAAAACGAAGGCTTCAAAGAGTTCTAAGAAGATTCAAGTTTTAGAAGGAAAACATGTTTCCTTCGGAAGCTCCAAGTCTAAGAAGAAGGGAAGTGGAAAATTACTCTCGGAAGAGAAGTTGGTCTCGAAAGAAAGGAGTTCTTCCGAAGTACTGAAGTCTGCTACAGTGTCTGCAGAATCTTCCGAAGGTTCAGTCATCAAAACTTCCGAAGTTCCAAAAGCTTCTGAAGTTTTGAAGGTCAAGCCCAAGACTCCAAAGGTGGTGGGATGTCTAAGAAAGACCAAGTGATTGAGATTCTCCATCAACAATAGCTCAAGATCCTCTTAGTACAACCATAGGATCTATCACTATTGAATTACCTTCTACAAATGAGCCCAAGACAAGCAAGGTTTGGGTTTTCAAATGTAACTAATCATTTTCTTTATGCAGGGACAACTGAAGACAGACAAAAATGTCTGGATCATAGACAGTGGCTGTTCCAGGCACATGACAGGAAATAGGTCACTACTCCAGAACTTTGAAAGGATTGATGGAGGACCAGTTGCTTTTGGAGGAGATGAAGGTGGTTACATTTTGGAAGGGGCAAGGTCACAAATGGTAAGCTCAGCATAGAAAAGGTAAACTTTGTTAAGGAGCTTGGATACAATCTTCTGAGTGTATCTCAATTTTGTGATCAAAGTCATATCATGCTCTTTACTGAGCATGCATGCATTGTTCATAAGCCTGGTGTGGTCATTCCTCATGAGCATATCCTGCTTAGAGCCCCAAGGAAAGGAAATATGTACAAGATGGATTTGCAAGAAACCTCTCCCTCTGCAGAAGTTTCATGCTTTCTGTCTAAAGCCAACAGAGATGAGTCTTTCCTATGACCTAAAAGAATGTGCCATGTAAACTTTAAGAACATGAATAAATTAATTAAGCACGATTTGGTAACTGGAATACAAAAGAAAGAGTTTACAAGTGATGACCATGTGTTGCATGCCTGAAAGGAAAGCAGCATAAGGTATCTCACAAGCCTAAGGAAAGGAACTCCATCACTACACCCCTACACTTGTTACATATGGATCTCTTTGGCCCACCAGTGTAATGAGTTTACAAAGGACCTTATACTATCTAGTGATCACAGATGACTTTACAAGATTCACTAGGGTTTTCTTCCTTAGAACTAAGGATGAGACTCCTGAGATTCTAAAGAATTTCATCTTAAAGATTGAGAATCAGTCTGATCACAAGGTCAAAATCATAAGATGTGATCAAGGAACTGATTTAAGAACCAAATCCTTGATACATTTTGTGAAGAAAAGGGTATTACAAGACAATTTAGTGCTCCAAGACTGCTCAGCAAAATGGTGTTGCTGAGAGGAGAAACAGAACACTGATTGAAGCTGCAAGAACCATGTGTCTGACTCTAAACTGCCCATCACCTTCTGAGCAGAGGCAGTCAACACTGCCTGCTATGTGCATAATAGAGTTTTAGTAGTTAAGACTCATGGCAAGACTCCTTATGAACTTTGGCACAAGAGGAAACCTTTCATTGGTTTTCTCAAGTCATTTGGATGTCCTTGCACCATCTTGAATACCAAAGATCAAATTGCCAAGTTTGCTGAGAAATCAGATGATGGACACTTTATTGGATACTCTTCCCAAGCTAAGGCTTATAGAGTGTACAATCTCAAAAATAGAATTGTTGAGGAGTCAGCCAATGTGACTTTCAATGAACACACACCTGTGTTGCTGGTTCTGGTCCAGATTGGCTATTTGATCTTGATTTGTTACCAACTGTTTCAACAAATCTTGTGAGAATGTTTTAGGATCTATAGAAAATTTAAATATAGGTGATCCTGATCCAAGATTTGAGCTAGGAAGACCTCAAGTCATACATCTTCAGCTCCAGTTGGAACTACTTCTGCAAATGAGGTTTCTATGAGCACAACAATGACAAACTCAGCTGATACATCTGGTATACCTTTAAATTCCAACTTAAAAGCTCCACAACCAGATAAGAACACCTTAATTGTGGAAGACAACAATGGTGATGGTGACAGTGACCAAAAATTTCTTAATACCACTAACCACACCATAGATGAGATCATCAATGATGTCACACACTCTTGGATCAAGCTTCACTTGAAAAGTGTACTGATTTGGTGGGAGAATCATCTATGCCAGATCTAAATTTCTCTAATTAGATCTTTCTCAACAACTTGTTGTGATCCCTTAGCTTAGGATCCACAAGTCTCACCCTATCACAAACATCATTGGAGATGTTGTCTCAGGGGTAAAGACAAGAGGACAAACACATGAAGCAAATGTTTGTCTTCACTCTTGTTTTCTATCCCAGATAAAGCCAAGAAAGTTGATGAAGCTCTAAAGGATGGAAGTTGGGTTGAAGCTATGCAACAAGAGTGCTTCAATTCAAAAGGCAGAAAGTTTGGAACTTTGTCCTCTTCCTTCTGGGAAGACTACCATTGGAACCAAATGGGTGTTTAGGAACAAGAAAGATGATAGAGGCATCATCATCAAGAACAAAGCTAGACTGGTTGTTTAAGGATACACACTAGAAGAAGGGATTGACTACACTGATGTCTTTGCTCTAGGGGCAAGATTAGAAGCTATTAGGATATTCTGGCATTTGCTGCATCCAGGAACTTCAAGGTCTTTCAACTTGATGTGAAGTGTGCCTTTTTATATGGAGTGATAGATGAAGAGGTTTATGTCAAACAACCACCTGGCTTTGTAGACCCTGATCATCTTGATTATGTCTGTAAGCTTGACAAAGCTCTCTATGGCTGCATCAAGCACCCAGGAAATGGTATGAGCCACTATCTAAGTATCTTTGTAAACATGGATACAGGAGAGGTACTATAGATGGAACTCTCTTCATCAAAGGACAAGGAAAACACATATTGCTAGTTCAAGTATATGTGGATGACATAATCTTTGGTTCAACTAATCCAAAGCTCTGCAAAGACTTTGAGAAGCTGATGAAAGACATATTTGAAATGAGTGCCATGGGGGAACTCAATTTCTTTCTGGGAAATCAAGTGAAGCAAGTTGAAGATGGCATCTTCATAAGTTAGTCAAAGTATATTCAAGACATACTTAAGAGGTTCAACATGACTGACTGTAAGATTGCTAAGACACCCATAGCTAGGAACCACTCCCTTGGACCTGATCTTGAGGGGGAGTGTGTAGATGAGCACTTATACAGGGCTATAATTAGGTATCTTATGTATCTTACTGCTAGCAAGCCTAATATCATGTTTGCTACTTGCATATGTGCAAGATATCAAGCCAACCCTAAGATGTCTCACCTTATCACTGTCAAGAGGATTCTAAGATACCTCAAAGGTGCATCAACACTTAGCTTATGGTATCCCAAGAATTCTGACTTCAATCTGTATGCCTATATAAATAGTGATTATGGTGGTTGCAATATGACTGCAAAGTCTACATCTGGGGGATGTCAATTTCTTGGTGGAAGGTTTGTCTCATGGAAATGCAAGAAACAATCATGTGTCTCTGCATCAACTGCTGAAGCTGAATACATTGCTGCTGCAAGCTGCTATGTTCAAGTACTTTGGATTCAAAATCGGATGCTGGACTATGGGTTAAACTTCAAGGAGACCCTCATTCACATAGACAACAACAGTGCTATCACAATCACAGAGAATCCTGTGCAACACTCAAGGACAAAGCACATCAATATCAGGTATCATTTAATAAGAGATAACTATGAAAAGGGATTAATTAAACTAGTCAAAGTTCACACAGATGAACAATATGCTGATCTGTTTACAAAGGCTTTTGATGAACAGATATTTAAATATCTAATATCAGCTATTAGGATGATAAACTTTGAGTAAGCTTTTCTTAAAACTAATTCTTATTATTTCTAAAAATATGTGTGTCCTAAGTTGTCTAATTCATCACTTTCATAAGCTCATGTTTTCTTTGGATAAAAATTTATTTTGAAGACTTTCTTTAGATTTTTGAAAATTCTGATACTTGGAAGTTATGCTTATAACTTCGGAAGCAAATCATGCCTTCAAAATAAATAATTGTCTAAGAAATTTACCTTTGGAAGAGCTTTCAGATTTATCTTCCGATGCTTAAATACTTGTCTAGACACTTACTTATTTTCAAGGACCATTAACTTCCGAAGCAAATTTAACTCTAGGAAGCTTTGTTGTTTTATATACAAAGCACTCAAGTTTAATTTCTCTTCCGAAGCAAAAAAAAACTTGTGAAGATAATTAACCTTCGGAAGCTTTTTGACTTCCAAGATAACTACTTTTTGAGCAAAAGTAAACTACTTTTTCAGAGATGGGACCGACATCCGGATTTCAAAGTTTATCCTCTTTCATTAAACTTTATCTGAAATCCTTCTCACATATAAACTCAACGGTTTCCCCCTCTTTCTATCATCTGTTCTTCCTCCAAACTAAACCCCCAAATTTCTCTCTGAAATTTCGTTTCTCTTTTATTCTTCATTCTTAAGCTAATTCAAAATGGCCAACCTTGTTCACAGAAATTATCCCAAATTCACCATGCAGCTACACAGACAACACAATCAAGTTGCTCTGTTAAGCTCTGAGAAAGATCCTCATTTCTCAGAGGTTTGCCGTTTCTTATCTTTGTCTAACTACTTCACCTCCCTAACCATTGATCCTCCACTCTATGAGGATCAACTGCTTGAATTCTAGAAGACTTGCCAAGAGGTCATTATGGATGGGGAGAAGGCACTGTCTGCCATAGTGCAGGGGAGAACAATCTCATCACTTCGCCATCATCAATAGGCATCTTCAGCTGGATGATGAAAAAGGTGAGGTGTTTTTCCTAAAGGAAGATGTCAATCATTCATTTGAGCAGATGGGATATGAGGGAGATTTCTCTGTAAAGACCTTTAGGAAGGGAAGGTCTCATCCCAATGGAGATTCCTGCTCCATGTGGTCATCCATAGCTTATCAAACAAGCATGGTGGATGGGACCAAATTCCTAAGGATCTCTCCTTCATAATCCATGGAATGGTTCAGGGGGTCAAATTCAGGTATTCCTAGTTTGTTTATACAAATTTACTTGCTAATTTAGACTCCTTAGAGTATTACATGTTTCCTAGATATTCCAGTACATTCTTAACTGTGAACTGGGCTCACAGTTGAGGGAAAGAGGTAACATTCTAAAATTGGGACAGATGAAGCCCGACATCTTTAAAATTTTGAGAAAGCCCGATGTTGGATTCTCTGGGGTAGAAACAGCCCTAGTCCCAAAAATTTAGACCTCATTGCTCAAGGTGACAGCCTAGCAGCACAAGCTAGTGTTGAGCCCACACCTGCTATCTCCCAACCACTCTCACAGCCTTAAATCACCATCACTTACCAAAGAAAATCCAAATGAACCCCTGCTCAGGCTATTCAGTCTGTGGAGGCCCCCATATACTCAACCATACAGGAAGAAATGGACACTGGAGCTCCTAATTCTCCTGAGGAGCAGACCACTCCCATCTCTTCAAGAATCAGTGCTGAGGTTCCTTATGCTCAGCCTGATGAGCTTATTAGCCCAACTGCCTTAAGCCATCACTCTGAGTCTCAACACTCAAGTGATCAACCTTCAGGGGACAGTTACCATCCCCAGCCTATAGATCTCAACCAACCAATTCCCAACCTTGACTTCTATACTGATGAAGATCTAGGTTTTAGTGAGTATAATAAGTCTCTCGTCTTTACCCTACTCAAAGAGAGATGAATACTCCTGAGTTTCCTACATCTATCCCACATCAGTCACCTGCAACTAAGGTGGACACCCCTGAACCTGTTCAAGATGTCCATATGGAAGAGGCTCTCACTTCTGAAAGTGATTACATCATTAAGACCTCAACCATGGTAACTCAGCCCACTGCCATCTCAACTGAGATTGCTAGTGAGCAGAGGAAAATCAACAGCCAAGAACCTCAAGCTGGTGGTGAGAGAGAGAACTCTGGTCCAATCATCTCATCCTCTAATGAATCTTCCGATGAAGATGAGGGGAATCTGAGACTATTGGTTCAAAAACTGTCTAAAACATGCACTTACTTAGTCTCAAAGGTCGGTCACCTTGAATCTCAGGTGACTACCTTACTCAACAGGATCAATGATCAGCAACTTGAGATTTCATATCTTAAGCAAAGACTAGCCGGGAGACCCTTAAGAAGAGCTCAACCAGGAACACAAAAACCTGTGGATGTGATTGACCTATCTTCCAGCTCACCTATGCAAGTTGGTGATGCTACCAAAAAGGGGGAGAAAGTCATTACAACCATAGAACCTGGGAGTTCTTCAGAGAGAATGGACATTGAGGACTCACCATCCTCACTTGCAATTGTGCATTCTCAGCAACCTCCTTAAGTTCACATTAATGTGGACTACACAAACTCCTTCATATGGAGTTTGTTTGAGGATGGGATACCAAGGGCTATGTCACGTTAACCATCTTCCAATCACATCATTGGGTGGAGGTATGACAACATCAGGATAGCCCTAATTATCATAAGAGTTCAAGGACAACAAGAAGTCTTCAATTTTCAGACCTTGAACTACTATGAAGGTCTGGATCTAGTCAACATGCCACTTGTTAAAAGAATCCAATCAAGACAAGCTGACAGACTGGCTAAAAGAATCCAAGACAGGATCACTGCAAACTTCAGCTGAAAAAGGAGACTTAGGCAATCAGGCAATGCCATCGGTCAACTGGATGTTGAGGCAGACCCTAAGATTATCTTCATAGGGGAAACCTTGACTGAAGGCCAGTGGCAGAACCTGAGAACCCCATCTCATCATCATCAATTGTTGCAGAGATCCACATTCCTTCTGAGACACCTCTGGTGAAGGTGCTTCTCAACCTCTCTTTGGCCTGAGCTCAGATGCTGCAACAACCAATGAAGGCCAAAGCTCTCTCCACCCTAAGTCACAAAGGTCTGTGAGTGACAAAGGGAAAAGAAAAATGACAACTGAGGAGATTGAGGAGTAGGAGAGAGAGTGAGAGGAAAAGGAGGCTAAGGGGAGAAAGTTCCTCTGCTGAGTCTTCAAGACTCATCGAGTCTGCTATCAGGGCTGCCCCCAGACCATATACTCATAATGATGAGTTAAGGGCAGTCAGGATAAACTATTTGCAGACTAGGAACTATGACATAGACAATGTCATTTCTTTCCCCTTAGAAGAGTTGAATGAACTGGTTGACTGGAAAGGTCAATGGAGAAGAAGGAGGCAGAAGATGCAGAACTCCTAATACAAGTCAAAGAAGAGAGAAGAAGAAAAAGACTATACAAAGATATGCCTACCCTCTCCCCAGTTCAGGAAAGTCCTGCACAAGAAGATGTGGTTCAACAAGAACCTCAGGTAGACAAAGAAGAAGACAGTATCAAGATGATCAACTACCTGAATGCCATAGGCTTCTATCAGGCAAATGCACTCCATCCCTTGTCCTATGACTATGTTGAGTTTGAGTATTTAAAGCAGCTTGAACTTGAGATAATCAAGGACAGAAACACAACTAAGAAGAAACTAAGGGAAGAAGCTACAAAATCAAGAGCCATCATCCAAAAGAGCATGAAGAAGTCTGCTGACAGGCAGAGGATGATGAGCTTCTTGAAGCTATATGGATTCTCCGGAAGGAGACTTCACCCCATGTCTCTATCCACTATGGATGAGCATATTAGGGTGATAAGCAGAAGATCAAAAGTGGAGAGCTCATTGACTTACACTCCACCCCAAGTCAAGCCCCACCTGAAGTGAGGTTAAGGTTGAACAACCAGAGACAACATAACCTGGACCTCTTACTGAAACTCAGCAAGCTTCATCTTCTGATCCACAAAAGGGTCAACCTCCCTCTCCTTCTGAGCTAAGAGAGAGGAAGTCCCAACTGAGAAAGACAGTGAAGATCAAACTGGTGCTGCAGGCCAGTCTTCTCAGTTAAAATCTGGTAAGAGAAAGAATATGATAGCTTCTAAACCAAAGCCAAAGAAGAAGAAGACTATGGCCTCTTCTAAATCCCAAGATGAGTCAGAACATCTTGAGATTGTGCAGCCAGAGGATGCTACATCAACTCCAATTCAAACAGCTCCTCTAGCATCAGGAAGACCCATCTTGTCTTGAACATACACCACAAATCCAAAAAGATGACATGTCATTAGAGATCAAGGCATTGAAGACATTTACACATGGCAAGATATGTTTTAGTTGCCTCTGCATGACCTCTTTGATATGAGAAGACACTTTGACAGCCTGAAGGTCCCTGATCATCTTATGAGGAAAGGAATGGTGATCATCCTAAGGAGGACTGTTAATATCTGAAGTTTTCTAAGTGTTTTGGTAGCATCAGCCTAGGGGGAGTTTGTAGAGATTAATAAAGAGGTTGATGCAACCTAGACATCTAAGTCTATCCTGCATACTGCACAAGTGCATAAAAGAAGAAGCTTAGGAAGTTTCACACATGAACAGAAAATACTCTAGTGTGAAATCTTCCGAAGCCAAACATGAAGTCTTCTGAAGCCTTAGTGACAAAGTCTTACAAAGCTTCAAGTCATGAAGAAAGATTTCTTCTGAACACTTTTAGTAACATGCTTTATCTGATGTACTGTTCCATAAAGCTGGTCACCTTTCCGCTGCATCTCTACACGTCACCAACTTACATGAGTTGGTGAAAAGGTCAATGCTTTGGTAAGTGTACATTGAGGTCTTGAGTCTATAACTTTCTACTTTATGTACTTTATCCTTTTTGTAATAAGATAAGGATGTGAGCTATGGCATGTCATAGTCACAAGTCAAAGGAATCTGCCTATTGACTCTACAATTGATTTTGTTTATGTCTAGTCAATTGTATCCAGCTGGCTTTCAAAGTATAGCCGGCTGTAGGATGTAGTATAAGTATCTCATGTTCTTGTATCTTTTAAATATGCTTTTGTATCACTTGTAATAGAACATAGAGAAAGCAATATACTGCATTCTTGAAAACCATACACTTGTGTTCTTTGTGTTCTGTCTCTTGCATTACTTGTGTTTTAGTATCTCAACTTGGTTAATCCAGTTTACTGTTTGATCAAAGTTTAGTTAATCTCCTCTTCGTGTCGTTGTGTTGTAACTTACACCCTTCAACGATCCTGCAATAATGTTCTTCCGAAAACAACTTAATATCGTCCAAGAAAAATATGTCTAAAATTTCAAATTTTCTAAAAAATATCTTTTGAAAAGTTTTCTTCCAAAGTAAATTGGGCTTATGAAAGTGATGATATAGACAACTTTAGCACCCACATATTTATAAAAATTTTGCGTTTGGTTTAAGAAATATCTACTAAAATTTAATCATCCCAATAGCTGGTATAAAAAACATAATGTAACACCTGGTTATTTTTTTGTCAAAGAAAGAAAAGATATTTTACCCAAGTTGAGGGGTAAAAAGTGTCAAAAGGAAAAAAAAGGTTCGAAAGTGGGTGTAAAGTGGGCATGGTAACCCACCTCCTCTTACAACATTCAGATCTTTGGTTTTTAGAGATAGAGAAAGAAAAGAGCAGAAAGTTGGTCCTTGAAGGACAGGAAGAAGAAGTTCGAATTGATGGTAAGAATCATGGTTTTTAAGTGTTCTTACTGGCCTTGTCTCGGTTGTATGCTTATGTGTGTTTGTATGTTTGGTTGTGTGTGTTTTTAGTTGGTTTTAGGTGTTGAACTTGCAGCCAACGGGTTTTGAAGGAAGTCATACCCAAGAGGCTGCAAAGGTGAGTTCTAGGACCAATCTTTTACATGTTTTAATTGATTTTGGGGCAGGAAATGCATGATGTTATGTATGACATATGTTATGTATGTATGATGCCCTGTATGATGATGTGCGATGGTGATGTCCGATTGGTGATGTTATGCATGATGGTATGTATGATGTATGTTATGTATGCATGCTGATATATATGAAGATTTGCATGATCTTGCTGATGTTCCCGTTTATGTATGTTTGTCTTCCCGTGGCTTTGCGTTGAATGTTAATGAAAGAAACGGTTAAGTATGATGTAACGTAAAGTGGAAGATAATAAAAAGAGGAATGAATAATGAATGCATGCATTAATGAATGAAAGTATGAAAAGGCTTGCAAGAAAATGAAACGAGGTTCACAACTCAATAAGAGTTGTTAGCTCAACTGTGTGTGTATTTATAGCGTACAATTTTGGTTAACTCATAAGGGTCCATACACACAGTAGGAATTCAGTCTTGGTGACTGCTCGAATACGTGCGATTTCCTAATTACGGTGTAAGCGTGCAATTTTGGCTTACCCATAAGAGGTCACACACAGGGGGATTCTGTTCTAGTGACCACTCCATACGTGCGATATGTGCGATACATGCGATATGTGTGATATGTGTGAAATGGGGTCCTTGTCGCTTAACCCTAGATGAATTGCTTGATGCTTTAGAGGGGGGTTAAGTACATGATAGGACCTAGTTTGAAGTGAAAGATAATAAATGTACAAAAAGTGCGATAAATATGAAATATGCGAAATCTACTAACGAACGATGATGAAGATATAATGACTACCGTGATGTATGTATGATGTGTGATCATGTGCGATAGTAATGAAAATGTTTTTGATGAATGGAAGGTAATGCAATGTTTTTATAAAAGTAGAACTCATTTAGCAACGCTGACTTTTTACGCATTTTCCAGTTGGTAGGTAAAGTTGCTGAGGATGGCGTGGGGAAGCTACTTGGCATTTTGGATGGCATTCTTTTGTTAATGTTTTTGCATTGTAATGTGAACAAATGAAAATATGTAATGAATGATTGTATGAACTTGCAAAAGCAGTTATTATGAAATGAAAAGTTATTTTAATGTTCCGCTATGATATTTTTATGAATGTTAAATGTAATTATATCTTTTATGTGTAATGATTGACCAGCTATATGTGTCCCGAGAATGGGGCCTTACAAGTTGGTATCAGAACCAAAGTTTAAGTGAAACAGGTAAATTTTCAACATAAACCAAAACTTAAACTGAGAATGGGATGGAAAGGGAAGGGATGCCAATCCGAGTAGCTGTGTGCCATCAGGTATTTTCTTAATGTTAACCGGCATTACGTGCGCATGTTATGGGATTATGTGTTGCTGGTATATTTAGATACTGATGTAGTCAGGATAGGTAATGATTGGGGTATGAAGAATAAAGCAAGTGGCTAATCATAATTGGCCACTGTAAATAGGGACTTACTATACTTGACATAAACTAAGTTGTTCCCATGAATGACCATGTTGGTGTTTGAATCTTTCAGTGTGTGTGTTAGAGGATGGCCAATGGTAGATCATCTAAAGCTTCATGTGGTGGAGGTCGTGGTGCTAAACCATAGAATACGAGAGGAAGGCATAGAGCCAAAAAGGTGGTTCATGAAGAACCCGAGACCCCTCATCTAGAGGGCGGTGATGAGAGTGCCAATCTGAGAGCCTCAGTAAAAGAGGCTGTTGTGGAAGAAGTTCATCAGGTCATGCAGACAATCTTACCGTTTATGGTGACCGAAGTCATCAAGGTTGTGAGGGAAGGAAAAAGGAAGGAAGAAGTACCTACGGGCGAAAGAAGACAGCCCGAGACTAAGACGGTTCTATCTGATGACGAAGAAGAAGAAGAAGAAGAAGAAGAAGAAGAAGAGCCTACACCGGAGGCGGCATGAGGCTGTAACTATGGGCATTTCAAAGGTGTAAGCCCCTTTCTTTTGATGGTAACGGTACTGCTGCTGCTACTCACTGGTGGGTGAGAGAAATGGAAGTTGTCCTGAACATCAGCGAGTGTCGAGAGGATCAGAAAGCGAAGTTTGCTGCCCACTCTTTTGTGGACTCAGCTTTATGCTGGTGGGACAATATCGTCCAAGCTGAGGGTAGCCGGGCTATCGGAAGAATGAGATGACTAGAGTTGAAGAGGCTGGTGACTGAGGAGTTCTATCCTCACCGTGAGATGGAAAAAGTTAAGAGGGAGTTCCTGCAGCTGGAGGCGGAACGATGACACAACAGCAATACACCACCAAGTTCAATGAAATGGCATGGCTGGTACCTAATCAGGTGACACCTCTATCACGAAAGATCAAGAGGTATATTCAGGGCTTGCCAGCGAACATACGCAGGCACATGATCGTTGCCCGACCAAGCATGTTTAGGTCGGCAGTTAATTTAGCGGGGAGGTTGTATGATGACAGGACTATGGTGGTGGTTGAGGTGAGTAGGAAGGATGGTGGAGACCATAACTGGAATGGGAAGAGGACTTGACGGGGTGGTGTCCCAACAATTGAGAAGCGTGCATGGGTGGATGACCGATGTGTGGTGACATATGGTGTAGGATTGAAGAGGTGTGGTAACTGCGGGAAGGAGCATTCGAGAGAATGCAAATGGGGGTCAAACATTTGCTTCAAGTGCGGGAAGCTGGGCCATATAGCAAGGGAATGTGGGGTTGTAAGGCTTTACAACTGCGGAGAGAATGGTCACCTGAGTAGAGACTGTAAGAAGCCACGGGCTGAAGGATGAGGAGGGAAGAAGGCTGGAGGAGAAGGGTAGAGGGCAAGTGCCAGGGCGTTCACGATGACGTAGGGGGAGGCTAGGACGGACCCCGATGTTGTGTTAGGTATGTTACTAGTAACCCAAACTTTAGCCTCTGTGTTATTTGATTCTAGTGCTAGTAAAAGTTTTATTTCTGCTTCTTTCTATGCTAAACTGCATGTTAGTAGTAGGAGTGTAAATGCGCCCTTTGATGTAGAAACTGCCGCAGGTAAGTCTACCAGAATTTTTGAGATGATAGAAGGTTGTGACGTGGATCTAGAAGGTCATAAATTTTCAGTTAGACCATTCATGACGACCTTAGGCGGGTTATACGTAGTCCTAGGAATGGATTGGTTAGCGGACTACGAGGCAAACATTATGTGTCGCAAGAAGATGATTTGTTAATAATGCCTGACGAGAGTATGGTGACGGTTTATGGTGATCGAGTCATGACGATTCTGAAGGTGATTTCGATGGCGGTGGCAGAAAAGTGCATGAGGCGTGGATGTAGTACCTACTTGGCCTATGTTAAGGATGTGGATACACTAATGAAAGGATCGAGATCTAGTTTGATCAATTAGATTGATATTTGCAGCGGAATAGCACACGAATTAGACTAAATTATAGCAGAGTAATATGAATATTCAATCAAACAGTAACGGTTACAGAGAGAGAGTTTTCTGCAAATAGAATGTTTTCATTCACGCACAAGCTTCCCATACAAGGAAATTAGGTCAACATTCCTTTTATAAGGAATGTGACATCAGTTGACGTCACTTGATAGTGACATCTAACTGATTTATACAAACAACTGAAAGTAAATGAAACTACTGAAGATGTCCACAACAACTGAGGACACCTTCACAAAAAGCTAAGTATAAGCTAACATTACAACTACTGAAGTTATAACATTTGAAGTATAAGAACTTCAGATGTTTTACATAATATAAAACTACTGATTACAAACTACTGAAATGTAAACCATCACAACTACTGAAGAGAACTACTTCAGCTGTTGTGAC
The DNA here is from genome assembly GCA_025506515.1 of Flaveria trinervia. NCBI lineage: Eukaryota > Viridiplantae > Streptophyta > Magnoliopsida > Asterales > Asteraceae > Flaveria > Flaveria trinervia. The sequence continues at coordinate 87,225,237 of CM046450.1, forward strand.
AACTTCTGAGAACTTGGTCTTCAGACTTTGTCTTTAGTAGTTGTCTTCAGAATTTGTCTTCAGCTGTTGTCTTCAGATTTTGTCTTCAAACTTGATCTTCAGACTTTGTCTTCAGTAGTTGTCTTCGGACTTTGTCTTCAGCTATTGTCTTCAGACTTTGTCTTCGGACTTGATCTTCAGACTTTGTCTTCAGCAGTTGTCTTCAGACTTTGTCTTCAGCTATTGTCTTCAGACTTTGTCTTCAGCTGTTGTCTTCAGACTTTATCTTCAGACTTTGTCTTTAGCTGTTGTAGACCACATCAGTTGTTTTGATGTCTATGGAATTAAATGTTTTTCTGATCTGGCTCATTGGTTCTTTGGTCCAACAACTAATACCATAACTGTCAGATGCACCAAGACATGAAGAAAGATTTTGTGGCCGGGTATAAAGCATGATGTAGTGGAGTACGTGAGAAAATACCTTACTTGATTACGAGTGAAGGCCGAGCACTAAAAGCCATATTGTCACACCCTCAAAATCCACGTGCGGAGTTTTACCGCGAGGCGTGTGAAAAAACCAGGATCACAGTCAATAGTTACTCAGAACGAATCTATATGCCACATTTAAAATAAAATCAACCAAAGTTCAAACTTTAAAACCATGCGGAAGCGTTTTGTAAGTAAAGAAACCCAAAGTGTATAAATGTATAATATGGCAAAACACACGCCAAACCAAATAAGAAAACATTAATAGTTATAAACCAACAAAGATGTCTTTTAAACAGAGTCTTAATATGCATGATGAACCCATGCAGTGCTCCTAATGGCAAGCAAAGTTAACGACCTGAGAATAGCATACTAAAAATGTCAACACAATGGTTGGTGAGTTCAAGAGTTGGCATTCAAATATAAACAAGTTAACAGTTGTGATATATAAGCAGTGTATTGTAACAGATAGCTTGTCTATTAACAATAAATATTAATTCATAGTGATTTCGCATTGAAGCTGACTGTGTTACGTTGTTGCCTCCTGTCATGACTTAACAGGTCGTGACAGTGTTCAATAGGACAAATTGCACTCGGTAGACCTCGAGTCACACAGGTGGGGCTCGTCAGATCCAGTAGTACTACCCAGTTTCCCCGCTATTCAATATTAACAATTCGAATGTGTGAGGACTTTTCCATGATAAACAACACTATATTAATATTATATACAACTTAAATATAAAGCATTTGTAAATTACCAGTATGCTATCTCCCCCAAAAGAGATTTAGTAAAGAGTAGGGCATGAACTCACCTGATATCGTAATGGATACTTAGAGTTTTACTTTACAGAAAGAGTGGATAGACAACCTTCAAAGGTTACCTAGATCACATAAGTACATGAGTACGTGAAAACAAGGAACATGTGAAACCCTAAGTACACTATAACCAATGACTCAAGGTTTCAGAAAACAGACACGTTTGACTCAGTTGATCCATTTGACCGTTGGTGACATTAGGTGTTGTAAACCATTTTATCAAGCATACTCATACGTCATACATGGTTAACATTCAAATGGATCACATGTATGCTACATTATCCAGGTGTATTACTTAGATCATCATAGTATCAAGTATCATACAAGTCATGCGAATCTAAAACATTACATGCCTACTAGTTATAACATAACTAACATGCCGCACAAAGATCAAATCATGCACTGCATGCCATGTGAAGCCACTCATGACTTCACACCCTAAACCCTGCCAATCCTACTAAGTAGGGGCCTCAGATTCGCACGCATGTATGATGATCAAATCATATTCATTAACCATGTTCATTGCATTCAACATACAACCACAATAATAAATTCCAGTCCCAACATGATGTCTTAACTACTAACCAACATCAACATCATACATGATCCTTCAATCCACATCACTCACCCATGATTATCCAAGCATCTCATACGACTAAATTAACATGTTCTACCACTTAGAATTCATCCATAAACATACTAACATGCTCCTCCTATCCAAAACATGTGCAAATAAAGTTTCCCTTTTGGGAAAGTACATTCGCAAATCTATCAAACACCCAATGTATTCATGAATTCATCACAATTATACCATTTCAAGCTCATAACAACATCTAGACATGATCAAAATACCTAATCTTCTTAATCCACCTATCATCATAACAAAAGTTTCTACTTTTGGCAAATATGAACAACAACATTCATTCTAAGATTTCTAGCATTCATATCAACAATCTAGCACCTATCATCATCATAAACACATCAACAACATCAATCCATCATTAGATCATCATGTCATGGAAATAAAGTTACTGTTATTAGTAACCTATGAACACAACCTTCAATTCATCAATTTCTTGCAAGATCAATGTAATCTAGCATTCATACCACCTACTAACCGTCATACATTCATCAAACAATCATCAATCTCATAATCACATTACTTAGAATTAGGGTTTGTCTAGAATCAAAGTTCATGATCAATCCATTAAAACGCATCATCATGCATAATCAACGTTTAACCAACATGTATACTATCTAACTAACATACTAACATGATCAAACAACATCAATTTTCGACACCATGACAACCATTCACGAATTAGGGTTCGGCCATAACAAGAAACCATAAACTTGTAAAATTTCTAACCTTTAACGTGTGTTAACTTGTAATAGATGATTCTAACTTGTTGTAATCCTTGAAATCAAACAAATCCAATGCCTTGATGCTTGTTCTTGGTCAAATTCGCAATGGTGAGGGTGTTTGAGGAGTAGTTGAGGCCGAATGGGGGTGGGGCTAGGGTTTGGGATGTTTTGTTTAATTTAATTTGTATATTTACCCTTTAAACCCTTGGGTTTTGGTATTTTATAACAATTAGACTTTAAACTCTTTGTAAAGTGTTTTTCACTTCATAATATAAAGATATAAACTAATGATAATCATTATATATTTTATCTTTATAAAAAAACAAAACATACAAATTAATAGGCACGTTTCCACGTTACGCGATTAATTTCCTAATTAGCATTTAAAAACACACAAACACATAAGCATGATACAATAATCACATTGTTAGTTAGATTATCATTAATTTAACATTGTTAATTATTATTAGGTCACCAACGTTAAACGACAACTAGTGTGTGCTTACGACACGTGTATGCAAGACTCAACGGAACTAACGGAGTTTGTTAACGGAAATTTACCGGATGTCACATTATCCCCATGTTGAAAGAATTTTCATCCCGAAAATTGTGTTACATGGTGAGAGTGTTCCATCACTGGTCTATTGCATTGGCACATAGAAACCGAAATCGAGTGAGTTTTGGATGAGTTATCAGATCATCCCCATGTTGAAAGAAATTTCGTCCCGAAATTTAAATCAATACCTTCATCTACTGGCATCGTCTTTTCGAATAGTTGAGGGTACTTAAGCTTCATTTGATCTTCTCATTCCCATGTGAATTCCGGTCCACGTCACGAATTCCAACAGATTTTGACAATGGGTATCTTGCTTTGCTTAAGTGTTTTCACCTCACGGTCCATCAACTCGACTGGTTCTTCAATAAAGCGCAATTGTTCATCCACTTGGACTTCTTCTAGTGGTACGGCCATTGTTTCATGAGTTAGGCACTTCTTTAGGTTCGACACGTGAAATACATCATGGATTCCACTTAGCGAATCAGGTAGGGCTAGTCGATAGGCCACTGGACCTATTCTTTCCATTATTTCAAATGGTACAATGTACCTCGGATTTAGCTTCCCTTGTTTGCCAAAGCGAACTATGCCTTTCCATGGTGAGACTTTCAATAAAACCTTGTCACCAACCTGAAACTCTAAAGGCTTCCGTCTCTTATCAACATAACTCTTTTGTTTGTCTCGTGCCGCAGCCATATGGTTTTGTATCTGCACAATCTTCTCAGTTGTCTCATGAATTAACTCGGGACCTGTTAGCTGACTATCACCAATTTCTGCCCAGCAAACTGGTGATCTACAATTTCTCCCATACAGCGCCTTGAAAGGTGCTGCCTGTATGCTAGTATGATAACTATTGTTATAAGAAAACTCCACCAATGGCAGGTGAATTTTCCAGTTATTCCTGAAGTCAATCACACAAGAACGTAGCATATCCTCCAACGTCTGTATGGTACGCTCACTCTTGCCATCCGTCTGTGGGTGATATGCAGTACTCATATCCAATCGTGTACCCAAAGATTTCTGTAATGATTGCGAGAAATGTGACGTAAAACAAGCATCGCAGTCAGAAATAATTAGGATTGGTACACCGTGTCTTGAAACAATCTCTTTAAAGTACAGTCGAGTTAATTTCTCCATCTTATCCATTTCCTTAATTGCAAGGAAGTGAGCAGACTTTGTCAACCGATCCACGATAAACCATATCGTGTCACAACCGGTATTAGTCCAGGGTAATTTAGTAATAAAAATCCATGGAGATTTGTTCCCATTTCCACATTGGTATCTCGGTTGCTGCAACAGTCCGGATGGTGTTTGATATTCCACCTTTACTTTCGAGCAGGTCAAACACTTGCTCACATACGTAGCTACATTCGCCTTCATGTTAGGCCACCAATAGTGCGCCTTTAGGTCATGGTACATCTTGTCGGATCCTGGATGTATAGAATACTTTGATTTGTGTGCCTCACTCATAACTAAATCCCTTAGATTTCCATAGACAGACACCCAAAGTCTATCCATGAAATACGGAATTCCATCCTCCTTCACCACCAGTTGTTTATCCATTCCCTTTAATGACTCAGAACCAACATTTTCTGCTTTTAAGGCTTCTATATGTGCCTCCTTAACTTGTTCGGGCAGTTGGGTGCTGATAGAAGCTGTAAGGCTCGCACCCGTCTGGGTTTAGTTGTTTCCTTCCGGCTTAAGGCATCCGCAACCACATTCGCCTTTCCCGGATGATACTTGATAGTGCAATCATAGTCGTTTAGTAGTTCCCTATAACCAATGGCTCTGATACCAATCTGTCGCACCCACAAAATCCACGTGTGGAGTTTTACCGCGAGGCATGTGAACAAACCAGGATCATAGTCAATAGTTACTCAGAACGACTCTATTGCCATATTTAAAATAAAATCAACCAAAGTTCAAACTTTAAAACCATGCGGAAGCATTTTGTAAGTAAAGAAACCCAAAGTGTATAAATGTATAATATGGCAAAACACATGCCAAACCAAATGAGAAAACATTAATAATTATAAACCAACAAAGATGTCTTTTAAACAGAGTCTAAATATGCATGATGAACCCGTGCAGTGCTCCTAATGGCAAGCAAAGTTAACGACCTGAGAATAGCATACTGAAAATGTCAACACAATGGTTGGTGAGTTCAAGAGTTGGCGTTCAAATATAAACTAGTTAACAGTTGTGATATATAAGCATTGTATTGTAACAGATATCTAGTCCATTAACAATAAATATTAATTCACAGTGATTTCGCAATTGAAGCTGACTGTGTTACGTTGTTGCCTCCTGTCACGACTTAACAGGTCATGACAATGTTCAATAGGACAAATTGCACCTGGTTGACCTCGAGTCACACAGGTGGGGCTCGTCAGACCTAGTAGTACTACCCAAGTTTCCCCGCTATTCAATATTAACAAATCGAAAGTGTGAGGATTTTCCATGATAAACAACACTATATTAATATTATACGCAACTTAAATATATAAAGCGTTTGTAAATTACCGGTATGCTATCCCCCCCTAAAGAGATTAAGTAAGGAGTGGGGCATGAACTCACCTGATATGCATAATGGATACTTAGAGTTTTACTTGACAGAAAAAGTGGACAGACAACCTTCAGAGGTTACCTAGATCACATAAGTACATGAGTACGTGCAAACAGAGAACATATGAAACCCTAAGTACACTATAACCAAGGACTCAAGGTTTCAGAAAACAGACACGTTTGACTCAGTTGACCCGTTGGTGACATTAGGTGTTGTAAACCATTTTAGCAAGCATACTCGTACATCATACATGGTAACAATCAAATGGATCACATGTATGCTACATTATCTAGGTGTATTACTTATATCATCATACTACCAAGTATCATACAAGTCATGCGAATCTAAAACAGTACATGCCTACTAGTTATAACATAACTAACATGCCACGCAAAGAACAAATCACGCACTACATGCCATGTGAAGCCACTCACAACTTCACACCCTAAACCCTACACAATCCTACTAAGTAGGGGCCTCAGATTCGCACACGTGTATGATGATCACAATCATATTCATTAACCATGTTCATTGCATTCAACATGCACCACAATAATCAATTTCCAGTCACAAACATGATGTCTTAACTACTAACCAACATCAACATCATACATGATCATCAAAATCCATACATCACCCATGATTATCCATGCATCCCATACGACTAAATTAACATGTTCTACCATATTAGATTTCATCCATGAACATACTAACATGCTCCTAATATCCCAAACATGTTCAAACTATCATCTTTCAAACTTTGTGCAAATAAAGTTTCCCGTTTGGGAAAGTACATTCTAAAATCTATGAAGCACCGAATGTATTCATGAATTTATCATAACAATTATACCATTTCAAGCTCATAACATCATCTAGACATGATTAACAATACCTAATCATCTTAATCCACCAATCATCACAAACAAAAGTTTCTACTTTTGGCAAGATATGAACAACAACATTCATTCTAAGATTTCTAGCATTCATATCAACAATCTGGCACCTAATCATCATCATAAACAGATCAATAACATCAATCCATCATTAGATCATCATGTCATGGAAATAAAGTTACTATTATTAGTAACCTATGAACACAACCTTCAATTCATCAATTTCTTGCAAGATCAATGTAATCTAGCATTCATACCACCTACTAACCATCATACATTCATCAAACAATTATCAATCTCACAAAATCACATTAATTTCGAATTAGGGTTTGTCAGAATCAAAGTTCATGATCAATCCATTAAAAACGCATCATTCATGCATAATCAACGCTAAACAACATGTATACTATCTAACTAACATACTAACATCATCAAACAACATCAATTTCGACACCATGAACAACCATTCACGAATTATGGTTCGGCCATAACAAGAAACCCATAAAACTTGTAAAATTTCTAACATTTAAACATGTGTTAACTTGTAATTGATGATTCTAACTTGTTGTAATCCTTGACATCGAACAAATCCGATGCCTTGATGCTTGTTCTTGGTCGAATTCGCAATGGTGAGGGTGTTTGAGGAGTAGTTGCGGCCGAATGGGGGGTGGGGCTAGGGTTTGGGATGTTTTGTTTAATTTAATTTGTATATTTACCATTTAAACTATTTTGTTTTGGTATTTTATAAAAATTAGACTTTAAACTCTATGTAAAGTGTTTTTAACTTAATAATATGAAGATATAAACTAATGATAATCATTATATATTTTATCTTTATAAAAACACAAGACATACGAATTAATAGGTACGTTTCCACATTACGCGATTAATTTTCTAATTAGCATTTAAAAACACGCAAACACATAAGCATGATACAATAATCACATTGTCAGTTAGATTATCATTAATTTAACATTTTAATTATTATTAGGTCACCAACGTTAAACGACAACTAGTGTGTGCTTACGACACGTGTATGCAAGACTCAACGGAACTAACGGAGTTTGGTAACGGAAATTTACCGGATGTCACACGTATGGTAAGATGCAACCTTTGGATGTACTGGAGTGGAAGTGGGAACATATTACCATGGACTTTATTACGAAGCTACCGCGTACTACCCGAGGGTATAATGTCATATGGGTGATAGTTGATCATTTGACGAAGAGTGCTCACTTCCTACCGATTCGTGAGACGTATTCATTCGAGAGGTTGGCGGATCTTTTCATCAAGGAGATCATAACTCGTCATGGTGTGCTGGTGCCTATTATGTCTGATCGTGACACTCAGTTTACATCCAAATTTTGGAAGAAATTGCGCGATGCAATGGGGACGAGATTACATATTAGTACGGCTTATCATCCTCAAACAGATGGTCAGTCGGAAAGGACCATTCAGACGCTAGAAAATATGCTTCGGGCATGTGTCATCGATTTTGGAGGAAGTTGGGATGACCACTTACCGTTAGCTGAGTTCTCATATAACAATAGTTATCATGCCAGCATTGGTATGCCCTTTTATAAGATGCTATATGGTAGGTGATGCAGAACACATGTGTGTTGGGGTGATATCAGCCGTAAAAAGCTAGGGAGCATCAAAGTGGTCGAGGCTACGACTAAGAAAGTTGAAAAGATCAAGGCCTTCATGAAGGCAGCCAAAGATAGACAGAAGTAATATGCTGAGAAATGACGTAGACCGATTGAGTTCCAGGTGGGTGAGAGAGTTAGGTTGAAAGTCTCACTTTGGAAGGGTATCATTCGGTTCAGAAAGGGGGCAAGTTGAGCCCGAGATACATAGGTCCTTTCTGAATCATTGCTAGAGTAGGAGAGGTGGCCTATGGATTAGAGTTACCAGATGAGTTAAATGGAATTCACCCGACATTCCATGTATCTCATTTAAGAAAGCATCTAGCAGACGAGGACATGATTGTTCCACTAGAGGATATAGAGGTAGATGAACGGCTCAATTATGTGGAGCAACTAGTTGCGATCACTGATCGAAAAGAAAAGAGCTGAGAAATAAAGTGGTTCCGCTTATGCGTGTACAGTGGAAGCACAGGAAGGGATCCGAGTCTCGTGGGAGACCGAAGAAGAGATGAGACAGCATTACCCATGATTCTTTAAAGAATAACAGGTTTAGGGAACGAAACCTATATAAGGGGGTGGACTTGTAACATAAGGTTATTGTTTTAGTCAAAGAAAGAAGAAAAAAGTGAAGAACAAGAAAGAAAAGATATTTTACCGAAGTTGAGGAGTAAGAAGTGTCAAAAGGACAAAAAGGTTTGAAAGTGGGTGTAAAGTGGGCATGGCATCCCACTCTCCTCTTACAACATTCAGATCTTCAGTTTTTAGAGAGAGAGAATGTGACACCCTACACATATCCCACATCGGCCGTGGAAAGGAGAGATTCCTGGTTCATAAGGAATGTATGGCCTCTAACATCAACAACGGGTTTTGGGTGTATTGGTTGTGGATGAGAGGAGAACTCCATAGTTAAGCGTGCTCAAGTGGGAGCAATCTAGGGATGGGTGACCTCCCTTGGAAGTTTTCACCCAAGCAACCAAAAGAAAATCCGTGAGCTCCTCATGGGCAAAGCGAACAATATTGTTGATGCGAGGGGTCGGGTGTTACTGAATGGTATCAGAGCCACTCCTGTGTCGTTCGGGGTGTGGGACATACCTCACCAAGGATGGTGACTTCTCGGGCTCATCGAGGACGATAAGTCAAACAGGGGGTGCTTGTGACACCTACACATATCTCATATTGGCCGTGGACAGGAGAGATTCCTGGTTCATAAGGAATGTCTGGCCTCTAACATCAACAACGCGTTTTGGGTGTATTGGCTGTGGATGAGAGGAGAACTCCATAGTTAAGTGTGCTCAGGTGGGAGCAATCTAGGGATGGGTGACCTCCTTGGAAGTTTTCACCCAAGCAACCAAAAGAAAATCCGTGAGCTCCTCATGGGCAAAGCGAACAATATTGTTGATGCGAGGGGTCGGGTGTTACTGAATGGTATCAGAGCCACTCCTGTGTCGTTCGGGGTGTGGACATACCTCACCAAGGATGGTGACTTCTCGGGCTCATCGAGGACGATAAGTCCAACAGGGGGTGCTTGTGACACCCTACACATATCTCATATTGGCCGTGGACAGGAGAGATTCTGGTTCATAAGGAATGTCTGGCCTCTAACATCAACAACGCGTTTTGGGTGTATTGGCTGTGGATGAGAGGAGAACTCCATAGTTAAGTGTGCTCAGGTGGGAGCAATCTAGGGATGGGTGACCTCCCTGGTAAGTTTTCACCCGAGCAACCAAAAGCAAATCCGTGAGCTCCTCGTCGGCAAAGCAGACAATATTGTTGATGCGAGAGACCGGGTGTTACAGAGAAAGAAAAGAGCAAAAAGTTTTGGTCCTTGAAGAACAGGAAGAAGAAGTTCGAATTCAAGGTAAGAATTCATGGTTTTTAAGTGCTCTTAATTGGCCTTGCCTCGGTTGTATGCTTATGTGTGTTGTATGTTCGTTTGTGTGTGTTTTTAGTGGGTTTTAGGTGTTGAACCTGCAGCAAACGGGTTTTGAAGGAAGTCATACCCAAGAGGCTGCAAAGGTGAGTTCTAGGACCCTTCTTCTACATGTTTTAACTGATTTTGACGTTGGAAATGCATGATGGTATGCATGACATATGTATGTATGTATGATGCCCTGTATGATGATGTGCATTGATGATGTGCGATTGATGATGTTATGCATGATGATAGTGTGATGTATGTTATGTATGCATGCTGATATATATGAAGATTTGCATGATCTTGCTCATGTTCCTCTTTATGCATTGTAAAGCGAACAAATGAAAATGTGTAATGAATGTTGCTGACGTATGTTATGTATGTATGAAGATTTTGGATGGCATTCTTTTATTAATGTTTTTGCATTGTAAAGCAAACAAATGAAAATGTGTAATGAATGATTGTATTAACTTGCAAAAGCAGTTATTATGAAATGAAAAGTTATTTTAATGTTCTGCTATGATGTTTTTATAAAAGTTAAATGTAATTATATGTTTTGTGTAACACCCAGTTATTTATAAAAGACAAAGAAAGAAGAACAAAGTGAAGAAAAAGAAGGAAATGAAATAAAACCCAAGTCTAGGGGTTAAAAGTGACAAAAAGGACAAAAAGTTTAAATGTTGGTGATAAAGGTGGTATGGCCGCCTAAATGGTCATACCACACCTTTTTCATTCGGATCTTGATAGAGAGAGAGAAAAACGGGCTGTAACTATCGGATTTTGAAGAACAAGAAGCAGAAATCGAATTCAAGGTAAGAATTCGTGTGTTTTTGATGTACTTAACTGGTCTTATCCTTGGGTTTGTGCTTATGTGTGTTTGTATGTATTCGGACATGTTTTTGGTGGGTTTCTAAGCGGTTAAACTCCACTTGCAAATGAGTTTGGGAGAAACCATACTCAAGAGCTGCAAAGTTGAGTTCTAGATCAACTCTTTTACATGTTTTAACTAATTTTTGGGGCTGGAAATGCATGAACTTATTTTTTTATAAAGCTGGGTTTTATACCCATACGAATAATCTATGTATGTGATTGATATGATGTAATGATTGGCTATGTTCATGCTTGATGACGTATGGTTGTGTTTCTAAGGCTTAGAAGGTAAGACTTAAGCTTAGAACATGATAGATGGTGATTGGGAACTAAGATCTGATGTTTAAGGCTCATATGTTTAATTTTTAGAATCTGCCTAAGTAAACCAATGTGGATAGGTAACGGGAAGAAATGCGGATGAACAGTTAATGTGGATGAGTATTAACTACTAAGTAGGTCAATGCAGGTGAGTAATGGAAGTCAATGCGGATGAGCGGTTAATATGGATGAGCATTAACCACTAAGTAAAGTCAATGCGGATGAGCAGTTAATGTGGATGAGCATTAACCACTAAGTAAAGTTAATGTGGATGAGCAGTTAATGCGGATGAGCATTAAGCACTAAGTAAGTCAATGCGGATGAGTAAAGTCAATGCGGATGAACAAATGCAGATGAACATTGACTAAGTATGGGAAATGCGGATGAGTAAAGTCAATGCGGATGAACAAATGCGGATGAACTATAACAAATGCAGATAAAGAAAAACAAATACGAATGAACTATAGCAAATGCAGATGAACAAAAGACATGCGGATGAACACTTAGAATGTTTTCTGACTTTCTGGGAAAAAGGGATGAATGTAGGCTTTGACTAGGGAGGTTCCTAGGGGCTATATAAATGGACTTTTGTGGTCATAGATGTTTGGATGGGCATGTTATGATGAATGTTGATGTTTATGCATGATGATATGTATGATGTATGTTATGTATGTATGATGCCCTGTATGAAGTTGTTGTATGTGTATGTTATGTTCCTTATTATTATGTATGATTATTTTCCCCTGGCTTTACGTGGTATGTTAATGAGTGAAACAAAAAGTGGAAGATAATGAAAAGAGGAACGAAATGAAGAATGCGTGCATTAATGAACGAACGAACGTTAAAAAGTCTTGCAAGCAATTGTATGGAGGTTCACACTCAATGAGGAGTGTTAGCTCAATTGTGTGTCGGTTTGCTACCCCATGAGGATGCACACTAGGGCTTGATCGATGTGATTAAGCGTATGTATGGAGGTTCACACCCAATTGGGGTTGTCAACTCAACTGTTAAATACCCCATGAGGATGCACACAGGGGTTTAATCTTTGTGATTGACTAGATGTATGGGGTCCTTGTCGCTTAACCCTAGATGACTTACTTGGTGCTCTAGAGGGGGGGTTAAGCACAAGACTGGACCTAGATGAAAACGAAAGATAGTAAAAGTACGAAATGAACGATGATGAAGATAATAAATATTATCTATGTGTACGTTCGATGTGTGATCACATTCTAAAACCTGTTATGATTGAATAGATGTAAAGAATGGTTTTAAACAAAAGATAAAGTATGTGTTATTATAAAACTAGAACTCACTCAGCAACGCTGACTTTTTATGCATTTTCCAGTTCGCGGGTGAGCATTGCTGAGGATGGCATGGGGCAGTTACTTGGCATTTTGGATGGCATTCTTTTGTTACTGTTTTTGCATTGTAATGCGAACAAATGGAAATGTGTAATGAATGATTGTATTAACTTGCAAAAGAAGCTAATATGAAATGAAAAGTTATTTAAATGTTCCACTATGATGTTTTTATGAAAGTTAAATGTAATTGTATGGTTTGTGAGCAATGATTAGCGAGCTGTAAGCGCCCTGGGAACAGGGCCTTACAAGTTGGTATCAGAGTCAAAGTTTAAGTGAAACGGGTACATGTTCAAAATAAACCTAAACTTAAACTAAAAATAGGACGGAAAGGGAAGGGATGCTAGTCCGAGTAGTGCCATCAGGTATTTTCTAATGTTAACCGGTATTATGTCCGCATATCATGTGGTTATGTGTTGCTGGTAGATTTAGATACTGATGTAGTCATGAGAGGTAATGCTTGGGGTACGAAGAGTAAATTAAGTGGCTAATCACAACTGCCACTATAATTAGGGACTTACCATACCTGACATAAACTGATCTGTTCCATTGAATGACCGTGTTGGTGTTTGAATCTTTCAGCGTGTGTATGAGGATGGCAGGTGGAAGATCATTTAAAGCTTCATGTGGTGGGGGTCGTGGTGTTGAACGACGGGTTACGAGAGGAAGACCCGAAGTAAAAAAGGTGGTTCATGAAGAACCAGAGACCCCTCACCTGTAGGGTGGTGATGAGAGTGCAAACTTTAGGGCCTCGGTGAAAGAGGCTGTGATTGAAGAGGTGCATCAAGTCATGCAGACGATCTTACCGTCTATAGTTACTGAAGTGATTAAAGTTGTACGGGAGGGGGAGAGAAAGGAAAGAAGTAGGCCTATGGGCGAAAGGAGACAGCCCGAGATTGAGACGATTCTATCTAATGACGAAGAAGAAGAGGAACAAGAGCCTGCGCTGGAGGTGGCATGAGGCTATAACTACGGGGCGTTTCAACAATGCAAGCCCCCTACTTTCGATGGTAGTGGCACTGCTGCTGCTGCTCACCAGTGGGTGAGAGAAATGGAAGTTGTTCAAAATATCAGCGAGTGTCCGGAGGACCAGAACGTGAAGTTTGTTGCCCACTCTTTCATGGACTCAGCTTGTGCTGGTGGGACAACATTGTTCAAGCTGAGGGTAGCAGGGCTATCAAGAGTATGAGGTGGGCAGAGTTAAAGAAGTTGGCGATCAATGAGTTCTGTCCTCATAGGGAGATGGATAAGGTGGAAAGGGAGTTCCTACAGCTGGAGGCAAGAACGATGACACATCTGCAGTACACCAACAAATTCAATGAAATGGCACGTTTGGTCTCGGACCAAGTGACACCCATGTCCCGAAAAATCAAGTGGTATGTTCAGGACTTGCTAGCGGATATCCATAGGCACATGATTACTGCCCGACTGAGCATGTTTAGGTCGGCAGTTGATTTAGTAGGAAGATTGTATGATGAGTGAGAGGTGGTGGTGGTTGAGGCAAGCAAGAAGGGTGGTGTTGATCAGAGTTGGAACGGGAAGAGGTTTGGTCGGGGTGGTGCCTCGACGGGTAACAAGAAGGCACGGGTAGATGACTGCCATGTGGTCACATCAGGGGCAAGATAGAAGAGGTGTGTCAAATGTGGTTAAGAGCATTCAAGAGAATGCAAGTGGGGCTCAAACATCTATTTTAAGTGTGGGAAGCCTGGTCATATGGCTAGAGATTGTGGGGGTATGAGGTGTTTCAACTATGGGGAAAGTGGTTATATGAGTAGGGATTGTAAGAAGGCGAGGGTTGAGGGTTTTGTGGTGAAGAAGACTAGAAGTGAAGGACTGAGGGCGAGCGCCAGAACGTTTACGATGACGCAAGAGGAAGCTAGAACGGACCCTGATGTCGTGTCAGCTACGTTTCTTGTAAACCAAACTTTAGCCTCCGTGTTATTTGATTCTGGTGCCGGTAAAAGTTTTATTTTTGCTGCTTTCTATGCTAAACTGCCTATTAGTAGTAGGAATGTTGATGCGCCCTTTGATGTAGAAACTGCCATAGGTAAGTCTACTAGGATTTCTGAAATGATAGAGGATGTGATGTGGAATTAGAAGGTCACAAGTTTCCTATTAGACCATTCGTGATGACCTTAGGCGGGTTTGACGTAGTCTTAGGGATGGATTGACTAGCGGACTACGAGGCAAACATTGTGTGTGGCAAGAAGATGATTTGTTTGACAGTGCCTGACAGGAGTTCTGTAACGGTTTATGGTGATCGGATCATGAAGATTCCGAAAGTAATCTTATTGGCGGTGGCGGAAAGTGCATAAGGCATGATGTAGCACCTACTTGGCTTATGTGAAGGATGTAAAAACACCAACACCACAACTATTTGGTGTACTGGTTGTGTGTGACTTCCCAGATGTGTTCCCGGAAGACCTACCAGGAGTGCTACCTGACTGTGAGATTCAGTTCTTGATTGACTTGATACCGGGTGCCCAACCTGTTGCCAAGGCACCGTATCGGTTAGCTCCGACTGAGATGAAAGAGTTGATGGAGCAGTTGCAAGAGCTACTTGATAAGGGGTACCCCTTATGGATCTGATTTGTTTGATCAGCTACAAGGTGCCAGTTGGTTCTCAAGGATAGATCTTTGATCGGGCTACCATTAGTTAAAGGTGAAGGAGCAGGATATTCCTAAGACAGCTTTTCGCACGCGTTATGGTCATTACGAGTTTCTTGTCATGTCATTTGGTTTGACCAATGCACCAGCTGCTTTTATGGATGTGATGAATCAAGTGTGTTGGCCAATGTTGGATAAATCAGTGATTGTGTTTATTGATGATATCCTGATTTATTCGGAGAGCGAGATAGAGCATGCCAGTCACATTTGAGAGGTTTTGGAGACGTTGAGAAAGGAGAAGTTGTATGCTAAGTTCTCCAACTATGCGTTCTGGTTGCCCGAGGTTCAATTCTTGGGTCACGTGGTGAATCCTGACGGGATCATGGTGGATCCGGCACAAGTGGAGGCAGTGATGCAATGGAAGTCACTAAAGACGCCATCCGAGATTCGTAGCTTCTTGGGTTTGGCAGGCTACTACAAAAGAGTCATTCAAGACTTCTCTAGGATCGCTTCTCCACTAACCTGATTGACCCGGATGTAGGATTCTATGTGCCCAAGACACTTAGAATATTGATGTGGTTAGTACGTTATGATCCAAGTCGGGTTATACCCAAATAATAAGCTTTGCAAACACAAACGATTATTTAATTGATGATGTCATCATGCAATTAAATAATAACACACCAAATTTAGGAAATTGGTTTTCTAAACAATTATATGTGAAATGGGTCAAATCATATGGATGATTTGTTGATGGGTTTTATTAATCACATTGTTATTTAAAAGGGTTTAAATAACATAAGATAATGTAATGTTAGTGATCTTTAATTAAAATGTTTAATTAAAGATTAGTGCATAAAACATATTAGTATGGTTCTTGCACTTGTCACACATTAAAAATCCAAGAGGGTCCATGAACTTTTAATGTGTCAACAAGACATAAAAATGAGAGGGAATCCCAACCATGTTTAAAAACTTTCAGCCACCCCATGGACCAATGGGGTTCCTTCTTTTCCTTGGTAACACACACTCTTTATGAAAGAGTGTAGGACTCTCCAACATTATTGACTTCACATGAAAAACACCAAAAACACTCTCTCTTCTCTCCAAAAGGTTTACGGAACAGCAGCAGCCAAGAAGGGGGTTTTTGGAGTTGATCTTGGTGTGATTCTCCCTAACAAGACACGTTTGCAAGTAAGCTTTGGGTATACAAGCTTGAGGACTTCTACCCTTGAAGTCTTAGCCGATTTTGGACATCCTTCCTCCTTTCTTTGGTTGTTTTTACTGCTGCTGAAAGGTAGTCATCACAGCTCAATGTAGCGGTGATTTTATGTACTTTTACATGTGTTCATAGCTTGCTCATTCACATATTATGATCCTTTGATTTTGGGTTTGCTTTATACATTTATATGGTCACCTAAAGAACATGTTTTTCAGCTTATAAGTAAGCTTATAAAGTTGTTATTCCGCTGCGTTTTCAGAAAGTTTAACGGGTTAAACTATGTTTTGTGTTCTTGCAAACCCTACACCGGAAAGATGTAAAGTTTGTATGGCGTCAAGCTCAGGATAAGGCTTTCGAGAAATTGAAGGCGAGGTTGACTCAAGCTCCTGTTCTGTCATTACCCGATGGAAGCGAAGATCTGGTGGTTTATTCTGATGCTTCCTACTCGGGGTTGGGATGCGTGTTAATACAGAGGGGAATGGTTATAGCCTATGCATCCCGACAGTTGATGGTTCATGAGCTTAATTATCCTACTCATTACTTGGAGCTAGAAGTCGTAGTCTTTGCATTAAATATTTGGAGGCACTACTTTTACGGGATGAAGTGCACCATATTTACTAACCACAAGAGCTTGAAGTACTTCTTTGAGCGAAGGACCTGAACATGAGGCAGAGACGATGGTTAGAGCTTATAAAAGATTATGATTGCGAGATCCATTACCATCCGGGCAAAGCCAACGTGGTGGCGGACGCCTTAGCAGAAAAGAGAGACCCGGACCGATTCGGGTGAACGCTTATCAGTTGATCATGACCTCTAATGTGATGAAGCAAGTCAAAGAGCTTCAAGATGGAGCATTGAAATAGGATCATTTTAACTCTTAAAGAATGAGAGGTCTGGTTGCTGAATTGGGTGAAAACACACTCGGTGTTAGAATCCGATTTGGACGAATGTGGATTCCTCGTTTGGGGATCTACATGGGAAGATTATGGATGAAGCTCACAAGACTCGATACTCTATTCATCCCGGTGATACAATGATGTAACAAACCCAAATTTTCAGTTTATGTTGGCTGAAAATTTGGGGTTTGATGGGGTTTATTTTGTTTGTTAAATGATGTTTATGATTGTTCATATGATAGTGCATACCTAGCTTGACCTTGTGTTGTTTGGTTTGGATTGTATGTATTTATTTGATTATATTCATTTAATGGGGTTGTATATTAATTTGTGCTTTGTTTAAAAATGTATTTTGTCTATTTATTCATTGGGATGTAATAATAGAGTAGGAGTAATTTTCTTTTACTAGAAAATATGTATTAGGATATAATATTTTGTAAAAGAAGATGCTTGGGAAGGAAGCACAAGAGGAAGATACAAAGAAAAGGACTTGAAGCATATGGATGCAAGTTCAAGTGGGAGTCTATGTTGATCTCATTTTTGTGTTGTATTCAACCCTTAGGAAAGACCAAATGACCACACTTGTGATTGCAAACAAGTGTGGTCACAATAGTAGCTATGGCTATGCACATTGTGGTTGTTTACCTTATGTTTGTTTGATTGTGATTTTATGAATGATTGTATGATATTTGGATATGGTGGACAATCTTAATATAAATGATCTTAACAAGCTAATACAAAAATGGTTCTTAATCATTAAGTGTTAATATATGGTTATTAAAAGGATTAATGAGTTCGTAATAAAATGGGTTTTATTAAAAGGACCATAGGGTATCTTGTATTTGAAAGCATGCAAATACAAGTACATAGAGTTTTCTAACTAGAATTATGAAATCTCAAACTTTTGACAAACAAGTTTACACCATCCTTTTGCACAACACTTGAGTCATTTGGAAACTCTAAATGGGATAAAGGTCACCTAACCATTTAGAGGGAACTGTGATTTAAGGTGAGGATACCACATTGGTGGGATAAAGGTCACCTAACCACTTATGTGGGTAAACTCACACGTGTGTGCAAGTAGGGTAACTTGATTTGCAAACCATGTTAAATGGATCACCTAAATACGGTTTCCAAATGGTGTTGATGGGATTTACATGCCGACTTTACATATGATGTTTAAAGTCGATCCCATACCTCTAGAAGTTGCAAATGGTTGCAACCGTCAATCGTTGACCACCTTATTAATTTAAATCATGGGATAAAGGTCACCTAACCACAATTTAAATGTAATGTTGGGTTCTAGATTTTAATATAAAAATGACCTTAAAAGGCATTAATTATTAAAAATAGCAATATCAAAAATACTAAATAGATCTTTGTTAATTTTTGTAGATGGCCACCAATAATGACAATCATGATAACTCATCCGCGTCCACCCATCATTACGAACGATCCTCCAAAAGGAACGTCTAAATCATAATAATTTAATTGATTGGTATCGAAACTTGAGAATTGTTCTCAAGCAAGAGAGAAGATCATATGTTTTAGACGATCCTGTCCCCGATCAGCCTACTGAGGATGATGAGGAGGCCTACAACGATTGGCTGAAGTACACTAAGGACTCCGTCCAAGTGTCTTGTCTCATGCTAGCAAGCATGACTCCGGATCTCCAAAAGGAGTATGAACATCACGGAGCTTATGACATGATAACCTAGCTGAAGGAAGCGTTCCAACAGCAAGCAACGGTTGAGCGCTTCGAAACGGTTCGAGCACTCCATGCATGTCGTATGGATGACAACCAATCAGTTTCATCTTATGTACTTAAGATGAAAAGTCATATTGACTGCCTCGAGAGGCTTAAGTCCCGTCTCGAAGGAATTGGCCATGGATTTGATCCTTAATGGCCTTACCAAGAAGTTCGAGACATTTGTGTTGAATTACAACATGAATGCATTGGACAAGAGCATTGGTAAGCTTCACTCAATGCTTAAAACGGCCGAGGCGGCCATGGGTAAAAGGGTTTTACCTGTTGTTAGGATCAGTGTTCTCAAGTTTGATGGATTAGAGTGTAACGCAGCGGAATAAGAACAATAATTAGACAAATTATAGCAAGAATTGATATTCGTAAGCATTAAGAACAAACACGGTTGTAAGAGAGGATAGATTTCTGTGAAAAGGAATGTTTCAATAATATCAAATGTTTCTGCTCAATCATTCACAGATTACAATTGGGTTGACACTCCTTATATAGAGTGCAATCACTGCTGATATCACGGGATAGTGACATCTGGCAGATTTGTTACAAAAATAACTAAAACTTAAGAAACTACTGAAATGTTCACAACTACTGAGAACATATCAGAGTGCTAAGTATAAAACATAAAACTACTGATATGAACTACTGAAACTACAACGACTGAAGAACAAGTTCTTCAGTCGTTTTACAAAACTACTGAAAAGAAAAACTAAAAATACTGAAAGAAAACCGTCACAACTACTGAAGAAGACCTCTTCAGCTGTTGTGACAACGTCTGATACTTTGTCTTCACACTTTGTCTTCAGACTTTGTCTTTAGTACTTGTGTCTTCAGACTTGGTCTTCAGTACTTGTGTCAGACTTTGTCTTCAGCACTTGTGTCTTCAGACTTGTCTTCAGCACTTGTGTCTTCAGACTTTGTCTTCAGCACTTGTGTTCAGACTTTGTCTTCAGCACTTGTCTTCAGACTTTGTCTTCAGCACTTGTGTTCAGACTTTGTCTTCAGCACTTGTGTTCAGACTTTGTCTTCAGCACTGTCTTCAGACTTTGTCTTCAGCACTTGTGTTCAGACTTTGTCTTCAGCACTTGTCTTCAGCTGTTGTGGACTTCAGCAGTTGTTGTGACGTCTGCGGGACTTAAGGTTTTTCTGATCCGGCTCATTGGTTCTTTTGGTCCAACAAACTCCCCTGAACCAATGCAGCCAAAACCTTAACTTTATTGAGGTCCCACTTATTGTTGGTAGTAAGATTGGTCTTTTTCCTTCTTGATCAGCTAAGAAGATGACCCAATTAAGCACTGGCCTCGGAATAGATTTCTGAAATTTGGTTGGCATAGTATGGATAGGAGCCCTGACTTTGGGGAACTGGACACAAGGCTGTGGTCCTATCCATGAAATCTACTTCCCATGTATAAGCCTGTAGGATTCTCTGGTGTATGCTCTGAGAAACATAATTTGTTCTTCCATGGTAAGATTTTCAGCTCCACCATCAAACAATCCTTCACGCCCATACAGCTCTGAAATGTACTTAGCCTGTTTGCCATTTTTGAGCTACCTGTTGTGATCTGCTGTATGCAAACTCATCTGGGTGAGTCCCTTCAAGTAACAGACTGAGCTCATTTTGTTTGAAGTTCTCAAGCCTCTTGTAGACTAACCCCTTTTAATCACTCTGTTCTCTAACATCTTTTGGGGTGGCTGTTTAGTTTCATAGGCCTTCTTGAAATATTCTACAATTTCCCAGGGTGATACTACAAGGACCACTGTGATCTCTTCTCTACGATCCTTTTACTTGGCCCTTGTATCTCGAAGGAATGTCTTTCTTCAAAATTCTGTGAGCCACCCTAGGATCCGGCCATATTCTCACCTTTTCCTTTTGATATTGAAATGTGTTAGCAAGGGTGTACAATCTCAAAGCTTCTTTTTCATGTTGATTATTGAGGAAGAAAGCAGCAGAAGTTTTGTCTATGCTTTTCAGCATTCATCATCATGAAGCTTTTGTTGTTGTTCTTCTTCTATCTTTATTCTCACAGCTTCCATCTGTGAGGTGGGAGTGATGGGCATAGGTTTGGCTTTAGGTAAAGTTAGGACTGCAGAAGAGGAAGCCTATCTTCTTCCTATCATCCTCTTCTTCTTCTTCTTGTAACCTCAACACCCTTCTCTTCTTCTTCTTGGGTGCATAATCGGCTGTTGGTTTGAGGGTAAAGGAGTTGGTTTAGTGGGTTGTGGTAGTGGTGATTTTGAAGTGGGAGGTTTTGCAGGTTGTTCTAGCATTCTTGCAGTGAGTGAGGCTTTGAGTGTTTTGCTAGTTCCTTCTGTTCCCAGCACCTGCCCTTATTTAGTGCTTCAATCACCAATCCCTTAGTGTATGCTTCAGACGAACAGATCTTGGTGGTTATTGCCAAGATACTGTCCCTGGTCCATGACTTAATCTCGATCAATGATCTCCCAAGGTTTTTGCAATGAATCTGATCATGATCTCTAGTCTTTCTCTTTCCAATGCATCATAACTTGCCCATTTTGAGTTAATTTCTTCAACTTCAAGTCTCCTAATCTCTGAGTCAAGCTGTGCAGTATCGAACCCCTGTCATACAGTTGATCAATAATGGAGTCCATTGATTTCTGTGTGTAGCATCCGCCATTTTGATCATCTCATCGAGTTCGAGTTCTTTTTCTTTTCCTTCAACCTTCCTCTTCTTATGTGGACATGAAAGTCTTTGTGAGTTTCACCCACTTGATCAATGTCAGCTCCC
The DNA here is from genome assembly GCA_025506515.1 of Flaveria trinervia. Classification (NCBI taxonomy): domain Eukaryota; kingdom Viridiplantae; phylum Streptophyta; class Magnoliopsida; order Asterales; family Asteraceae; genus Flaveria; species Flaveria trinervia. Next base: position 87,247,233 of record CM046450.1, read on the forward strand.
TTCACAAACTCCTCTTCCTTCTCAGTCTCCTTATCTTTCTTCCCTCTATGCTCTTCCTCTTGCTTTCACTGACTGACTCTCCCCCTTTTTGGTTGCATTGGTTGCAAGGGTTGAGTAGCAGAAAGCCTTGTGCTCATAATCTCCTCCACCAGGGGTTGTATGATTGAGGGAAGCCTCTCATCCATGTTTTGATCACAATGTCTGTGATCATTGGGGTGATGAGAGGTAGGGATTGCTGAAAGATAGCAGCTGTTTGCTCAGAGGGGTTCTCTCCCTGAGAAGCAGTCCAGAAATAGAAGCTGGTGGCTCGGAAGTTTGAGTGGCTGAGTGTATGGGAGACCTTCAGGTGAAGGTGCCATCTGTGGGTTTAGTGGGTGGCAGATGGACTTGCTGTGTGAGAGAATGGTCAAGTAGTCTTTGTAGTCTACTGACTTCTTCCTCAGAATTGTGTTCTGGGCCAGAACATCATAAAAGAAGCCCAGGTCATCATCAGCAGATGCTGAATCACCTGACCTCCTGCATGTAGCCGGATGTACATGCACTGGGTGTAGACCAGTTTAGCAGTTGGCCCTTTTTCTTGGAACTAGGGACTTCCAGCCTCAGGAAATGTCCCTCATCAACTGTTGCCTCTGGTGAGGTCTGAGCTATGTTACCAGCCTCAGTTGATCATGTGCTGATTCAGAAGAGGTGGCAGCCTCACCAGATGTTTTGGTCTCCATATCCACACAGGAGATAGACAGTTAAACCCTTGTGTTGTGGGTTGTCAGAAGCATGTTGATCCTCTTCCTCAATTGCTGTGGTTTCCCCATTGTGGGGTTTGTTGGGGAGGAGGAGAGGCATGCAGCTGATGTCAGCACGTTTGCAATAATGAGAGTAGGACTTTGTGGGGCGGTTGCAGTGGAGATGGGGTAAAAGCAGTATGCACCTGGGGAGGATGGTGCTCTTCAATGGCAATCTCCTCAAATGAGGAAGATCCTAGATTAGTGGGTACCCCTTCTTTGGTTGCTGCAGGCTCCTTTTGAGAGGAATCCTGAGCGGCTGTGGCTGGGGAAGTCCTTGTATCCACTAGGGGTTATAACCAGTGGATATAGCCTGCTTTTGTGGTGCAGGGGCATCCTCAGGGGACTAATTTCCCTGAGTAGCCTTTTTTGTCTTCCTTTTAGTGGGTTTGGTGGGGACTTTGGATTTGGAGGTGGTGGCTGTGGGTTCCAGCTGCGTGGGTTTGCGCAGCTTGGCAGCCAATTTTAGTGATTGGTCAGAGTTGTGCCGGGAGTATACTTCAGGCAATACAGCCGTAGCAGGGACTCCCAGGCCAACAAGTCCCTCAGCTTGAAGCTGGTTTTCAAGTATGGCCATTATGAACCGAGGATATAATATCCAATGGTTAGCAAGTTGTTTTAGGCCATATCCTTGAGCTCTAAAAATAGTATTTCAGAAAAATTTAAAGGTTGTTGCTCAAGGATGGAGTACATTACCTGTTGCCAACCTTGTGGACATTTGATCCCATGATGAAGTCTTGGGGGCAAGGCAGACATTTACCAGGTGAAAGATGAGACGTTCGGCATCCTGAAATGTTTCTTCAATATGGTAGATGCACTCAGGTTACCCTGGTATCCATGTTGGGCAAATGATTGATCGATTGTGCCCTTTGGATAACCAGTTGGGAAAGTGGCATCATCTAGTTTGAGGGTTTGGCAAAGAATGTCTGGAGTAATGGCCACTTTTTGATGATGGACAAACGATTGAAGAGACTCTGTGTCATTTTCCTCAGAGAAAAGGGTGATGTTTGTCCAGAATTGGTTAAGAGATTCGGCATATATGGTGGGATTTAACAGAAAAGCCGTTTTGTAAGGTGACTGAACCATTAAATCAATGGCGTTGTGAAACTTGGTCCAGTATGGCGATTTTGTGAGATGTGCGACACAGTTGTGTCGAGGTTTTAGTTGCATGGTCGCCATTGATGAAGAGAGGTTACAGAGTTTTTTTTTAATGTTAGGTTTGAGAAGAGAAGAAGTAAAAACTTTGATGGTGGGATAAGGTATTTAAAGGGTAGGGTTAGAAAACGACTGAAGGTTTTGGTGTTAGTCATCAGTTGTTGAAACTACTGATGATGTGGTATTAACTTTCAGAGGTTTGGAATGACTGACCGTATTGGTGTGATCAGCAGTTGTTATAAAACAACTGAAGACTTGGTTTTAACCGTCAGACGTTGAAACAGCTGAAGTCTCTAATTTAGTCATCAGTAGTTATAAAACTACTAAAGATTTAGTCATCAGTAGTTATAAAACTACTGAAGATTTAGTCATCAGTAGTTATAAAACTACTGAAGGCAGTTTTGACTTCAGGTGATGAAACAACTGACTTGGTATTACTCATGAGTAGTTGTCGTCAATTCATTGCTTTTCAGCTATTTCATATTGTCCTCAACACGTACTCATCAGACGTTTTCATCTGTTTTCAGATGTTTCATAGGACATCAGTACATATTTGTATTTCTGACAACAGTAGTTGTAGCTACATCAGCTGTTTTAACTACATCAATTGTATTAACAAATAAAGTACCTGACTACTGAGAAGTTAAGCTCTAGTAGTTTAAAGAAAACTTCCGGAGAGAAAATAACGTCAGTACTTATATATATGACAATAATAAACTAATGATCATCAGTACTTGTGAGCTGAGATCATCAGTAGTTCTCACTTATTCTAGCTGCAGCATACCAAGCCTTAACACTAGGTTTTGGAAAGTTGTGCTATCCAAGGGCTTAGTGAAAATGTCTGCAAGCTCATCAGCACTAGGAACAAATTTTGGATCAATCAGACCTTTTTCAAAACAATCTCTAATAAAATGGTGTCTGATTTCAATATGTTTAGTCCTAGAGTGCTGGACAGGATTCTTGACAATACAAAGAGCTGAAGAGCTGTCCATTAACAATGGGGTCTTAGTCTCTGTTATGCCATAATCCAATAATTGGTTTTGAAGCCAGAGTACCTGAGATGTACAGCTTGCAGCAGCAATGTACTCTGCTTCAGCAGTTGATGTAGCAACTGAGGTTTGCTTCTTACTCTGCCAAGAAATCAAGCAGTTGCCTAAGAATTGGCATCCTCCAAAAGTGGACTTTCTTGTCAACTTACACCCTGCATAGTCACTGTCAGAAAAAGCAACCAATTTACCAGAATGTCTAGTAGAATACCATAACCTAGAGATGGAGTGCCTTGAAAATATCTAAAGATCCTCTTGACAGCAATCAAATGAGACTCTTAGGTGCAGCCTGAAATCTAGCACAAACACATGTAGCAAACATAATATCTGGTCTAGAAGCTGTTAAGTACATCAAGGACCCAATCATACATCTGTGAAGTGTTTCATCAACCACTTTATCTAGTTGTGTGGTGTTGGACATGGGAGTAGAACAGGGCTTACACTTTTGTAAATCAAACTTTTCCAAAAGATCTTTTGTGTATTTAGACTAATGAATGAAGATTCCATCAGCCTTTTGTTTGATTTGCAAACCCAGAAAGAACTGTAATTCTCCCATGGCACTCATTTCAAACTTCTATTTCATCAACTTTGTAAAGGCATCACACAACTGTGGATCAGGGGATGCAAAAATAATATCATCTACATAAATTTGAACAAGTAGGTTATGCTGCCCAGCTTTCTTAATGAATAAAGTCTTATCTATGGAGCCTCTAGTGAAATTATTTTCCAGAAGAAAGTTTGATAATGTCTCAAACCAGGCTCTAGGAGCTTGTTTCAACCCATAGAGAGCCTTATCAAGCTTATACACCCAATTAGGATGTTTATTGTCCTCAAAACCTGGTGGTTGACATACATAAACCTCTTCTTTAATTTTCCATACAAAAATGCACTTTTGACATCCATTTGAAAAACTTTAAGGTTGTGATAAGCAGCATAAGCTAAAAACATTGAATTGCTTCCAGTCTGGCTATAGGGGCAAAGGTTTCATTATAATCAATGCCTTCCTCTTGTGAAAACCCCTGTACAACCAGTCTGGCCTTGTTCTTAACAATAAGCCCATTTTCATCAGTTTTGTTCCTAAACACCCATTTAGTGCCTATTGCACACTTACACGGAGGTAGAGGAACCAGTTCCCACACTTGTTGTTTCTTGAACTGAAGAAGCTCAAGCTGCATCGCTTCAACCCATCCATTGTCCCTTAAAGCAATATGATAGTTCTTTGGCTCTTGCTGACTAATGAAGAGAGCATAGAAGCAGAAATTAGACAATTGACTTCTTGTTGAAACGCCAGCATTGATATCACCAATGACTTGAGACATAGGGTGATTCTTCAGATCTTGGTACACAATAAGATCTGTGCAAGTGTTTGTAGCAGGCTCAGCAGCAACAGATGGTGATGGTGAAGCATTTCCTTGAAACCAATCAGTAGATGGTAATTCAAAGGAAGTTGAAGTTGTAGAAATCTCATCAGCATTTGTTGTGGATTGTGCTATTGAAGCTACAGGAACATCAGGTCTAGCTAAATCAGGCAGTTGATCACTAAACTTGAAAAGGTGATTACTGATATCATCATCATCATCGGTAACACCAGATGAATGACTAGCTACAGAAGATGATGGATTCATATGATCTGCAACAGCAGGTGGTTGATAAGGAACATATTGCAGAATGTCCAGATCAAACAACTCCACAGGGTTTTGTGGAATTGTATCTGTTAGGATCAGTGATCTACGTTTGATTGATTAGAGAGTATAGCAGCGGAATTCTAACAATGAATTAGCCAATTCACAAGAACAAAGAGATATTCAATGTAAGAACAAAACGGTTATAGACAGAGAATTCTGCAAATAATATTTCATCCAATATTCGCTTTCGTGGTAACGGAATGTCACAATTACAATTAGGTCAATCACCTCTTATATAAGAGATGTGACGTCTGCTGATGTCACTTGATAGTGACATCTAACAGAATTTATTACAAACTACTAATAGTTAACACAACTACTGAAGATGTCAAATAGCTGACATCTTACAAAAATGCTAAGTGTTAACTATTATTACAACTACTGAAAAGAACTACTGATACTATAACAATTGAAGAACATACTCTTCAGTTGTTTTACAAATACTGAAACAAAGAAAACTACTGAAAGGTAACCATCACAACAACTGAAGAATGCTTCTTCAGCTGTTGTAACAACTCTGAAGGCTTCAGTACTTGTACTTGAGCTTCAGCTGTAGTCATCAGCTAATGTCTTCAGTCTTTATACTTCAGCTGTTGTACTTCAGTACTTTAGTCTTCAGCTGTTGAAGTCTTCAGCACTTTAGATCTTCAGCTGTTGTTCTTCAGTACTTTAGTTCTTCAGTTGTTGCAGTCTTCAGCACTTTAGATCTTCAGCTGTTGTTCTTCAGTACTTTAGTTCTTCAGTTGTTGCAGTCTTCAAACTTTGTCAAACAGCTGATCAAGTCTTTAGCAGTTGTTGTGATGTCTGTGGGACTTAGAGGTTTTTCTGATCAGGCTCATTGGTTCTTTTGGTCCAACAAACTCCCCCTGAACCAATGCAGCCAAAACCTCTAAACATATTAGAGTTGTCCACTTATTATGGCAGAAATGTTGGTCTTTTTGTCTTCTAGATCAGCTCAGAAGCGACCCTTTTTAAGCACCGGCCAGGGAAGAAGTCTCAAAGATTTGTTTGGCAAAGTATGAATGGGAACTCTGTTTTGGGGAATTGGACACAGAGTTGTTACCCTATTCATGAGATCTATTTCCCCATGATGAGTCTGTACGACTCTCTTGTATAGGCCTCAAGGAAGGTGATTTGTTCCTCCATGGTTAGCTCTTCAGCACCTCCATCAAACAATGATTCAGGCCCATAATACTCACACAGGTATTTGGCCTGTTTCCCATTCTTTAGCTTCACAGTTGTTATTATTCTGTAAGCAAACTCATCCGGGTGATTACCCTCTAGGAACAACTGGAGCTCATTTTTCCTGACTTCCTCAAGCCTTTTGTAAACTAACCCCTTTTTCACTATTTTGTTTTCCAGCATCTTCTGAGGGGTTAGATTAGCTTTATAGGCTTTCTTGAACTCCTCTAGGATTTCCCAGGGTGAAACTACAAAGACCAGAGAGATCACTTCATCTACGATCTTTTTCACCTGGCCAATGTATCTCTGAGGTATGTTTTTCTTATGAATTCTATGAGACACCCTGGGATCTGGCCAAATCCTCACTCTTTCCTTTTGATATTGAAAGGTATGCTTGAGAGTGTAAAGTCTGAGGGCTTGTTTCTTCATATTGATGATATAAGACGTGGCTGCATAAGCTTTGTCAACTCTCTTCAGCAATTCCTTATCATGCTGTTTATGAAGCTCTTCTTCTTCTAGCTTCACTTTAACCATTTGTCTTTGGAATTCAGGTGTAATTGCTAAGGAGTGACTTGTGGCCTTAGGCAACTGAATCACAGCTGAGAGTGGCAGCCTATCTTCATCATCTTCTTTATCATCTTCTAGCCTCAATACCCTTCTCTTCTTCTTCAAGGGTATATCATCGGCTATGGGTTTTGAGGGTAAGGGAGTTGGTTTGGTGGGTTGTGTTTTGGTGGTTTTGGTGTGGGAATGTTGACAGGCTGTTCTAGCATTTTTGAGGTGAGTGTGGCTTTTGATTGCTTGGCTAGCTCAGTCCTGCTCCCAGCACCCGCTTCATTCAAAGCTTCAATAACAAGTCCTTAGTATATGCTTCAGACGAATAGATCTTGGTGGTGATTGCCAAGATACTGTCCCTGGACCAAGCTTTGATTTCGATCATTGATCTTCCAAGATATTTTGCAATAAATCTAATCATGATCTCAAGCCTTTCTCTTTCTAACACTTCATAACTTGCCCATCTATTCTGGATTTCTTCAATCTCTAATCGTCGAATCTCAGAGTCAAGTTTATCGGTGTCATGGCCTTGCCTAAACAGCTGATCAATGATGTTGTCCATTGATCTGCTCTGTTTGGCATCAGCCACTTTTATCAATAGCTCCAAGGCTTTCTCTTTTTCCTTCTCTTTATCGGTCTCCACATTCAACTCCAACTCCTTTTCCACTACTATCCCTTCTGTTTCTTTCTCCTTTTCTTTCTCCTCTGTACTCCTCTTTCTTTTTGCTTTCACTGACTTAATCTCCCCCTTTTTGGTTGCATTGGTTGCAAGGGGTTGATTGCAAGAAAGATGTTTGCCCACAACCTCCTCTATCAATGGTTGTATTACTGAGGAAATCCTCTCATCAATGGCTTTGATCACTATGTTAGTGATTATGGGTGTGATGAGAGGGAGGGAATTTTGAAGGATAGCAACTATTTGCTCAGGAGGGTTCTGTTCCTAAGAAATAGTGCCAGAAGCAGAGGCAGGTGGCTGAGTTGTTGGGAGTGGCTCAGTGTTTGTGAGACCTTCAGATGAAGGTGCCATCTGTGAGGTGGTAGAGGCAGATTGTCTTTGTTCCTTAGAAGTTTTGGCAAGCAGCTCTTTGAGTCTGCTCACCTCCTCTTCCAGGATGGTGTTTTGGGCGTTTACATCGTAAAAGAAGCCCAGGTCATCATCAGTAGTTACTGAATCACCTGACCTCCTGATAGGATCAGGATGAACATGCACTGAGTGTAGCTCAGTTGTAGCATGTGCCTCTTTGTCTTGGAACTGGGGACTTCCTGCCTCAGGACTTTGTCCTTCATCAGCAGTTGCCTCTTGTAAGGTCTTAGTAATGGTACCAACTACAACCTGATCAAATGCTGAAGCAGGAGAAGTGGCAGCCTCACCAGAAGTTCCAATCTCCATTGCTACACTAGGAGAAGGAACATTGTAACCCCTATGCTGTGGGTTCTCAGCTGCACTTTGGTCCTCCCCCTCAATGGTAGAAGTATTCCCAGTTGTAATTGGTATCTGGGGAGGGGGTGAGGAGTGCAACTGAGTCAGCACTTCTGCAACAAGTAATGTAGGACTTTGGGGGGCGGTTGCATGTGGTGATTGGGTGGAAGCAGATTGCACCCGGGGTGAATGGTGCGCTTCAATGGTAACCCTCTCAAGGGAGATAGGTTCCAGCAGTGTAGGTTCCCCAATGTTGGTTGCAACAGGATCCTGTTGAGAGGATACCTGTGCGGCTGTGGCTGGTTAAGTCAGTGTCACAACTGGGGGTTAAGACCAGTGTGTGGTTCCTGTGTTTGTGGTACAGGGGCATCCTCAGGGGACTCATCTCCCTGAGTAGCCTTTTTTGGCTTTTTGGATTTGGGTGTAGTGGGGACTTTGGTTCTTGAGGTGGTGGCTGTGGGTTCCAACTGCGTGGGTTTTCGCAGCCTGGCAGCCCGTTTCAACGTTTGGTCAGAGTTGTGCCTGGAGTATACTTCAGGCAATACAGCCGTTGCAGGGACTCCGAGACCAACAAGTCCCTTAGCTTTTAGCTGATTCTCTATTATGGCCATAATGAACCGAGGATATAAATCCAGCGGTTAGAAAAAGATTTTGAGGCCATGTCCTTAAGTTCTAGAAAAATGATTTCAGAGAAGTTTAGGTTCTGTTGCTCAAGGATAGAGAATAGCACCTGCTGCCACCTTGTAGACATTTGATCCCAAGAGGAAGTCTTAGGAGCCAAACAACATTTACCATGTGAAATATGAGACGTTCAGCATCATGGAAATGTTTCTTCAGTATGGTGGAGGCACTAAGTTTCCCTGATATCCATGGTGGGCAAAGGATAAATCAGTTGTGCCCTTTGGATCTCCGGCAGGAAAAGTGGCATCATCTAGGTGTAGGGTTTGACGAAGTATATCGGGAGTGATGACCACTTGGTGGTTGTTGACGACCAATCGGAGAGACTCTGTGTTGTTCTCCCCAGTGGTGAGGGTGACATTCATCCAAAACTGGTTAAGGGATTCGGCATGAAGGATTGGGTTGAGAAGAAAGGCCGTTTTGTAGGGTGACTGGACCATAAGATCAATAGCGTTATCGAACTTAGCCCAGAATGGCGATTTGGTGAGGTAAGCAACACAGTTGTGTCGCGGTTTGAGCTGCATGGTCGCCATTAATGAGAGAGAAGTTTTGGAGATATGAACGTTAGGTTTGAAGAAGATGAGGCTCTGAAGGATTAGGTCGGGGATATTTATAGGGTACGGGTTAGAAAATGACTGAAGGATTTGGTGTTAGTCATCAGTAGTTTTAAAACGACTGTTGACATGGTATTACCCTTTCAGACGTTGAAACAACTAAAGTCGTGGTTTTAGGCATCAGCAGTTATAAAACTACTGAAGACCATGGTTTTGACTTCAGATGTTTGAAAACAACTGATAACTTGGTATTAGTCATCAGTAGTTGTGAAACTACTGAAGACATGGTTTTGTCATCATTGTTGTAAACAGCTGATGACTTGGTATTAGTCATCAGAAGTTGTGAAACTACTGAAGACATGGTTTTGTCATCAGTTGTTGTAAACAGCTGATGACTTGGTATTAGTCATCAGTAGTTATGAAACTACTGAAGACATGGTTTTGTCATCAGTTGTTTAGGATGAAACAGCAGTTGTAGAAACAACTGAAGAGAAAGTTATCATCAGTAGTTTTCGTCAATTCATAGCCTTTCAGCAGTTTCATACTGTCCTCAACACTTACTCATCAGCCTTTTTCCTGTTTTCAGTTGTTTCATAGGACATCAGTACTTATCTGGTTTGACAACATCAGTAGTTACAACTACATCAGTAGGTGTTACTTTATGAGTTGTTGTAACAGAAGCAGTACAATATATGATATGGCCACTAATGATCATTAGTACTTATTTACTGAGATCATCAGTAGTTATCACTTATTCTAGCTGCAGCATACCAAGCCTTAACACAAGGTTTTGGAAAGTAGAACTATCCAAAGCCTTAGTAAAAATATCTGCAAGCTCATCAGCACTAGGCACAAACTTAGGATCAATCAAACCTTTTTCAAAACAATCCCGAATAAAGTGATGTCTGATCTCTATATGTTTGGTCCTAGAGTGCTGGACTGGATTTTTGACAATACACAGAGCTGAAGCACTATCCATTAATAATGGAGTCTTAGTCTCTGTAATGCCATAATCCAGAAGTTGGTTCTGAAGCCAGAGTACCTGAGAAGTACAACTTGCAGCAGCAATGTACTCGGCTTCAGCAGTTGATGTAGCAACAGATGTTTGTTTCTTACTCTGCCAAGAAATCAAACAGTTGCCTAGGAATTGACAACCACCAGATGTTGACTTTCTAGTTAACTTGCACCCTGCATAGTCACTATCTGAAAAAGCAACTAATTTGCAAGAGTGTCCAGTGGAATACCATAAACCTAGAGATTGTGTACCTTGCAAATATCTAAAGATTCTCGTGACTGCAATCAAATGAGACTCTTTAGGAGCAGCCTGAAATCTGGCACAGACACAAGTAGCAAACATGATATCTGGTCTAGAAGCTATTAAATACATCAAGGACCCAATCATAAATCTGTAAAGTGTTTCATCAACAGCTTTACCTTTCTGATCTGCATCCAGTTGTATGGTGTTGCACATGGGAGTAGAACAGGGCTTACAGTTTTGTAAATCAAACTTATTCAAAAGATCTTTTGAATATTTTGACTGATGAATAAAGGTTCCATCAGCCTTTTGTTTAATTTGCAAGCCTAGAAAGAACTGTAATTCTCCCATTGCACTCATTTCAAACCTCTTTTTCATTAATGTTGTAAAATCATCACACAACTGGGGATCAGAGGATGCAAAAATGATATCATCAACATAAATCTGAACAAGTAGCTTATGTTGATCCACCTTCTTAATAAACAAAGTTTTATCAATGGAGCCTCTAGTGAAATTATTCTTAAGAAGAAAAGTGGAAAGTGTCTCATACCAGGCTCTAGGATCTTGTTTCAACCCATAAAGAGCCTTATCAAGTTTATACACCCTTCAGGATGTTTATTATCCTCAAAACCTGGTGGTTCACACACATAAACTTCTTCCTTTATTTTACCATATAAAAATGCACTTTTGACATCCATTTGAAAAACTTTAAGATTTTGGAATGCAGCATAGGCTAAAAACAATCTAATTGCCTCTAGTCTGGCTACAGGGGCAAAGGTTTCATCATAATCAATACCTTCTTCTTGTGAAAACCCCTGTACAACCAGTCTATCCTTGTTCTTAACAATAAGCCCATTTTCATCAGTTTTATTCCTAAACACCCATTTAGTGCCTATTGCACACTTACCTGGGGGAAGAGGAACCAGTTCCCACACTTGCTGTTTCTTGAACTGAAGTAGCTCAAGCTGCATGGCTTCAACCCATCCATTGTCTCTCAAAGCAACATGATAGTTCTTTGGCTCTAGCTGACTGATGAAGAGAGCATAGAAGCAGAAGTTAGACAAATGACTTCTTGTTGAAACTCCAGCATTGATATCACCAATAATTTGAGACATTGGGTGATTCTTCAGTTCTTGATAAACAATGAGATGTGTGCAAGTGTTTGTAGGACCTTCAGCAGCAGCAAATGTTGATGCAGACTCTTGAAACCAAGAATTGGATGGTAACTCAAAAGATGTAGAGGAAACAGAGATCTCATCAGCATTTGTTGTGGATGGAACTGCTGAAGCTATAGGAACATCAAATTTAGCAGACATAGGCAGTTGGTCACTAAACTTGAATAGGTGAGTATTGATATTATCATCATCGTCATCAATACCACCAGGTGGAAGACATGCTGCAGAAGATGATTTATCCACATGATCTGCAACAGCTGGAGGTTGATAAGGAACATATTGCAGTATGTCCAAATCAAATAACTCCACAGGGTTTTGTGGAATCTTGTCCATAGGAGATTCATTAAACTTCACATGCAAAGTCTCTTCAACTACCTTTGTTCCGCAGTTGAAGACTCTGTATGCCTTGCAAGTAAATGAATAACCAACAAAATACCCTGCATCCACCTTAGGATCAAATTTTTGGGGTTGATCCTTTGTGTTGAGAATAAAACAGGGACACCCAAATGCTTTGAAAAATGAAATTAGAGGAGCCAAGTGATGGAGAACTTCATATGGAGTCTTCATCAACCTCTGATTTAATAAGGCTCTATTCTGCACATAGCAAGCTGTGTTAACAGCTTCAGCCCAAAAGGTCAGTGGCAAACCAGAGTCAGCCAACATGGACCTTGCAGCTTCAATTAGGGTCCTGTTCTTCCTCTCCACTACTCCATTTTGTTCTAGAGTCCGTGGGATGCTAAACTGCCTTTTGATTCCCTTTGAAAGATAGAAGTCATCAAGTATATGGTTTCTGAATTCAGTTCCATTGTCACTCCTTATACACTTGACTGAAAGGGAATACTGCTTCTCAACATACAACACAAAGTGCATAATCTTCTAAGCAACCTCATCCTTTGAATGTAGAAAGAAAGTCCATACAAATCTGGAGTAATCATCCACAATTACCAGACAGTATTTCTTCTTTGCCATGCTCATCACTCTCACAGGACCAAATAGATCCATATGCAGTAATTGCAAGCAGGCAGTGGACTTAGGCTCTTTAATCGGAGGGAATGAGACTTTGTGTTGTTTTCCTTTTAAACAAGCAGTGTAGGTTTCATCACAGTGAAACTCCTTTATTGGTAAGCCTTTGACTAAACTATTGTGGATCAGCTGATTCATGTTTTTGAAATTAACATGACCCAGCCTTCTGTGCCACAGTTTAGATTCTTGAGGAGAGGCTTTGGAAAATAGGCAAGGATGGCCTCTGAGATCTATTTTCTTGGAAAGATCTAAGGCGTACACTCTTCCTGTCCTGTTGGCTCTCAGGAGAGTGTGATCATCCAACACCTTATCAATCAAATGCAGAACTTTGGATGATAGAATCCTACAGTTTTGACTGGTGAAAAGAGCAACATGGCCTTTATCACACATTTGACTGACACTCAAGAGATTGTACTTGAGATTTTCCACATGATTAACATCATCAAACTTTATTTATCCATTGGAGACAAAGCCTTTTCCAATGATGTAACACCTAGCATCATTGCCAAAAGAAACAAACCCCTTCTTTCCTTGAGAGTAGTCATGAAGAAGAGAGCTGTTCCCAGTCATGTCCATAGATCCCCCACTGTCTACATACCAGATGCTACTTTGGCATGTTGAAGAACCCTGCAATTATAAACAATCAGTTAGTTTTGGAGACCCAAACCTTTTTGGTTTTGGGCCTGTTCTCATCAACATATGGTAAACTAACAGGTTTGATGGAAACAACAGCCTGAGAGGAAGAAGATGGTGAAGAAGAGGAATCCTTTGGCTTGGTCCTCCTTTTCTGTGGTTTCAACATAGGAACATCTAATTGGTCAACTCTTCCCAATAGATGTTGAACCATCATAACCAGCTATGTCTGATTTTGTGATAAAGCTTTCAGCTCTTCAGACACATTGGCATTGGAGTTTGATAAGTTCCTATGTTGCACCTTCTTCTTTGAACAATCTCAGCTGTTACCTGTTTACCCCTTCCTTTTTGGATTTCTTTATGGACTTAAGGGTTACAGGATTTGATGTTGCTGATACAAATGTGGCTTCAAACTCAGTTTTCATTTTAACCATTTTCTCTTTAATTTCCTCTTTATGTTTGAGTTTGGATCCTCTTTTGTACCAACAATCATTTGTAAGATGATTGAACAAGCCACATACTTCACATGGTTTCTTCTTCATCTTATGTTGATCATCAACTAAAGAGGATGAAACTACTGAAGACTTGCTCTTCAGTACTTTGGAAGCATTGTTTGCTTTCTTGACTTCCTCTTTAGTAGTCTTCAAACTCTTTCTACTGATAGTTTTCTTCTCTTCAGTACTGACAGTAGTTGGAGTTTGAACTTCAGGTGTTAAATCTTATTCTCCAGTCCTCTCAGGACTTTCGGAATTAACTCCTAAGTTGATAAACTCTTTGATCATGTGAGTGTCAGCAGTGGAACCATCAACATCAGCTGATAGGTTCTGAGAGGACTTAGTGCTGACTTCTACTTCTGATGGTGTCGTATCAGAAAGTAGATCACATGATGAAATGGATTGGTTATTGCTCTCACCATTAGATTCTACCTCTGCTCTGGGAGTAAAATCTGTAGGTGGAGCAGTGTGATTATAACCAATGCCAAACTTCAATTGGAAGCAGATTGCTTACTAAGAAGCATTTCAAAACCCTTGCAAGAATTTACCCATCGATCACACTCTACTTGGGTAGTTGCAAGTGTTTCCTTGAGATCTCTATACTTCTCTAGAAGTATCTCTTCCCTAGCCTTATCATCAGTGATTTGGCATTTAAGTTTGTAAATCTCACCATTCTTATCATTAAGCACAGACTCAAATTCAGCTTTGCTTTTGGAAATTGTTTGTTCTAGCTCAATGTTCTTGTTAATTAAAGCTACATTTGCTTCTCTAATAGATGCAAATGCGGCTATGCATGATTCAGAACATAGTTTGGCTTTTGCCTAAGAGGATACCTGTGATACCTTTGGTATAGAGGCATTAGAGGATGAAGTATCAGCAGAATCCAAAGCCATAAGAGCTAGATTTCCAAAGGGACTGTCACCACCATGTTGACCAGCACCAGTGAACAGTTGTTCATGACTAGACAAATCATCTGGTAAACTGCTCCAGTCAACAACTCCTGGGGTGAAGAAGCTGTGTTGTTGAGGTTGAGTTTGTTGATGAGATTCGGAAGGTTGAGGTTCAGGAAATGCATGTGATTGTTGTTAAATGGGAGCTTGAACCGGATTAGACTGAGGCAAGTAATAGCAGGGAAAAGGATATGACATTGGACCCTGGGGGACAAAGTATGCAGGAGATCTAGGGTGTGAATGATGACCAGAACTAGCAGGATGTTGCCCTCTGTTTTGTGGACTAGTACGAGGAAAAGTCACAAAGGGTGCAGAAGAGTTAGATCCAGTTGATCTACACTCTCTTGCAAAGTGTCCCAGCCTTTGGCATTTGTGACACCTCAACTTACTCTTATCAAAACCAACTTTGGTTTTGCCAGAGAGTCTAGGAAATTTCCTGCCAGTTCTCTTGTAGAACTTCTGAGATCTGATATTAATCAATGCCATTTGGCTCAGAATATCCATCTCTTCTAAATCATCATCAGCTATTCCTTTCAAATCATCCATGATGAAGCATAGATTGTCACTATTACTGCAAGATGACTATCAATACCAACAAATGCATGATCAGAACTATTTGAAGAGAAATCAATATGCTCATCATAATTGCTTTCAGATGCAGCAGTATTCCCTGGTACGAAGTCATCAGTGAGCTTTCCTGATGAGGACAGTTTCCTTTTCTGCTCTATCTCTTTTTCGAATGTAAGCAGTTTCCCATGAAGTTGGGTGAGAGATAGGCTATCCAAATTTGCACTGGAGCGTAGGACAATAGTGTATGTGTCCCATCTCTCAGGTAGTGATCTGAGGAACCTGTTATTCATCTGGCTGTTGGTGTATTCCTGTTTCACCATTTTCAGCTCAGAGATCAAGCAGGAAAAATGCTCAAACTGTTGAGTCAATGTCTCACCCTTTCTATGAGAGAATGTCTCATATTGTTGGGCAAGGATTTCTCTGTTGTTTGCTAAGACCTCATCTGTGCCACCGAGTTGTTCCTTCAGGGCATTCCAGAGATCATGAGCAGTTTCATGATGCATAAGCCCTGAATAGATTTCATTAGGCAGTGCCATGGCCAGAATTCCATGGGCTTTAGCATCAATCTCAAACAGTTTCCGATCTTCACCAGAGTATTGTTCCTTCTTCTTTGGAACCATTTGATTGGTTTCCGGATTGTTCACCATAGGCTTATGTGGTCCATGTACCACAGATGTCCAACAACCTGAACTGTTAACAAACAAGTGATGAAGCATTCTTCGCTGCCATATGTTATACTCGGTCCTAACCAGCATCGGGGGCTTGGTTGAGGAACCGGTATTGTGAGGATCATTAGAAGGAGTAATCATCTCAGATTCAATCAAATTCAATTAATCTATAACAGATTTAGAACAAAAACACAACAACCAATTGAACCAAGAGAGATCTCAAAATAAATGAACGAAAGCGTCAGAAATTCATAATCTATAACCAGTTCTTGCAAATATGCTAATTCAATCAAACATAGATATCAATTAGCAGTTTTAATGATCAATTGTTAGATCGATCAATGATTAACCAGCTCTGATACCACTTGTTAGGATCAGTGATCTACGTTTGATTGATTAGAGAGTATAGCAGTGGAATTCTAACAATGAATTAGCCAATTCACAAGAACAAAGAGATATTCAATGTAAGAACAAAAACGGTTATAGACAGAGAATTCTGCAAATAATATTTCATCCAATATTCGCTTTCGTGGTAACGGAATGTCACAATTACAATTAGGTCAATCACCTCTTATATAAGAGATGTGACGTCTGCTGATGTCACTTGATAGTGACATTTAACAGAATTTATTACAAACTACTGATAGTTAACACAACTACTGAAGATGTCAAACAGCTGACATCTTACAAAAATACTAAGTGTTAACTATTATTACAACTACTGAAAAGAAACTACTGAAACTATAACAACTGAAGAACATACTCTTCAGTTGTTTTACAAATACTAAAACAAAGAAAACTACTGAAAGGTAAACCATCACAACAACTGAAGAATGCTTCTTCAGATGTTGTAACAAACTCTGAAGGCTTCAGTACTTGTACTTGAGCTTCAGCTGTTGTCATCAGCTAATGTCTTCAGTCTTTATACTTCAGCTGCTGTACTTCAGTACTTTAGTCTTCAGCTGTTGAAGTCTTCAGCATTTTAGATCTTCAGCTGTTGTTCTTCAGTACTTTAGTTCTTCAGCTGTTGCAGTCTTCAGCACTTTAGATCTTCAGCTGTTGTTCTTCAGTACTTTAGTTCTTCAGCTGTTTTAGTCTTTAGACTTTGTCAAACAGCTGATCAAGTCTTCAGCAGTTGTTGTGATGTCTGTGGGACTTAGAGATTTTTCTGATCAGGCTCATTGGTTCTTTTGGTCCAACATTATCCTTAGGGGATTCATTGAACTTCACATGCAAGTTTCTTCAACTATCTTTGTCCGACAGTTGAATACTCTATAAGCCTTGCAAGTGGATGAATACCCAACAAAATACCCTGCATCCACCTTAGAATCAAACTTTTGGAGTTGATCCTTTGTGTTGAGAATGTAACAGGGACACCCAAATGCTCTAAAGAATGAAATCAAAGGGGCTAAATGATGTAAAACTTCATAAGGAGTTTTCATCAACCTCTGATTTACTAAGGCTCTCTTTTGTACATAGCAGGCTGTATTGACAGCTTCAGCCCAAAAGGTCAGTGGCAGACCAGAATCAGCCAACATGGACCTTGCAGCTTCAATGAGGGTCCTGTTCTTTCTCTCCAATACTCCTTTTGCTCTGGAGTCCTTGGGATGCTATACTGCCTCTTGATTCCCTTTGATAAGTAAAACTCATCAAGAGTGTGGTTTCTGAATTCAGTACCATTGTCACTCCTCACACACTTAACTGATAGGGAATATTGCTTCTCAACGTGTAACACAAAGTTCATAATGGACTGAGCAGCCTCATCCTTTGAATGCAAGAAGAAGGTCCATACATATCTAGAATAATCATCCACAATTACCAGACAGTATTTCTTCTTTGCCATACTCATTACCTTCACAGGACCAAAAAGATCCATGTGCAGTAGTTGTAAGCAGGCATTAGACTTGGACTCTTCTATGGTTGGGAATGAAACTTTATGTTGTTTCCCTTTTAAGCATGTAGTGCAGATTTCATCACAATTGAACTCCTTTATTGGAAGACCTCTCACTAAACTCTTGTGGATCAGCTGATTCATGTTTTTGAGATTAACATGACCCATCCTTCTATGCCACAGTTTAGATTCTTGGAGAGAGGCCTTGGAGAACAAGCATGGATGGCCTCTTAACACAATTTTCTTTGACAGATCCAAGGCATATACTCTTCCTATCCTGTTAGCCTTCAAGAGAGTATTATCATCCAGTACTTTGTCAATCAGGCTCAGAACCTTGGAAGACAGAATCCTACAGTTCTGGCTTGTGAAAAGAGCAACATGTCCTTTGTCACACATTTGACTGACACTCAACAGATTGTATTTGAGATTCTCCACATGGTTGACATCATCAAATCTAATATCTCCATTAGACACAAATCCCTTTCCAATGATGTAACCTTTAGCATCATTTCCAAATGACACAATTCCCTTCTTTCCCTGAGAGTAATCATGAAGAAGAGAGCTGCTCCCAGTCATGTGCATGGATCCTCCACTGTCCACATACCAGATGCTTCTTTGGCATGCTGAAGAACCCTGCACAATCATAAGAAACTAGTTAGCTTTGGAGACCCAAACCTTTTTGGTTTTGGGACTGACTTTATCAATAGATTTAACCATAGCTGGTTTCTTATGATTAACAGCTGATGAAGATGGAGATGGTGCTGAAATGGATTTGGGCCTGGAATTCCTCTCCAGTGGTTTGATCACAGGGGTTTCAAGTTGGTTAACTCTCCCCAACAGATGCTGAACCATCATAACAATTTGTGTCTGATTTGAAGCTCGAGCTTTCAGTTCATTTGACACTCCAAAGCTTGTTTTTTATGAGTTCCTGTGACCCACCATTTCCTCCTTCTTAGACTTCACAGACTTAGTCTTAGGTTTATCATGAGGAACAATATCAGATGTCTTCTGATAAACCGCATCCTTCTTAGTGGATTTGGGTAAGGCCTTGGGTTTATCAGGTTGAGATGATTGTGGTACAAACTTGGTCTCAAACTCAGTTTTCATTTTATTTATTTCTAGTTTAATGAGCTCATCCCTTTGGAGCTTTAAACCCTTTTGTACCAACATTCATCAGATAGATGATTGAATTTACCACAAATTTCACATGGTTTATTCTTCATCTTGGACATCTTGACTGCTGAAGTGGAAACTACTGAAGGTGTGATCTTCAGCATTTTCCTCCTATCCGTACTAGGTACTAAAGGATTTGTAACAGCTGAAGAGTGGTAATTCAACTGTTTTCCATCCGTCCTAATAGACTGTTTGATGGATTCCTCAGCAGTTGTTAGTCCTTGTATTTCAACTGATTTGAAATGCTTTTCAGATGTTGGGTCTCTTTCAGTACTTGAGGTACATTGAGGAACAACATCTGAAGTACTCAGCTTCATATGAGTCTCAGTAGTTAGACCATCAGTCAATTATTTTGTTGAGATCTTAACACTGGTTTCATTCTCTGATCTTAGATTATCATTGGAGAATGACTCACATGATAATGTGGTTTGGAGATTGCTTTCACTTTCAGACTTAACTATGGAGTTAGGAGTAAAGTTTGTTGGTGGAGCAGTATGGTTGTAACCAATGCCAAACTTCACATTTGAAGCAGTTTGCTTGCTAAGAAGCATTTCAAATCCCTTGCATGATGAGACCCAGCGTTCACACTCAACTTGGGTCACTGCAAGTTTTTCTTTGAGACTCCTGTGGTCTTCCAGAATAACCTCTAGCTTGGCCTTTTCATCATTTAATTGGAACTTAAGCTTATAAATCTCATCACTTTTACTATTAAGAGCAGACTCATGCTCAGCTTGTCTTTTGAAAATGGTTTTCTCAAGCTCAAGTTCTTGATTTATTAATGCTATATTTGCCTCTCTAATAGAGACAAAAGCAGCTATGCATGATTCAGAACATAACTTGGCTTTAGCCTCTGAAGATACCTGAGTTACCTGTGAAGATGATGCATTTGAACAGGAACCCTCAGTAGACTCCAGGGCCATGAGAGCAAGATTTCCAAAAGGGTGTTCACCACCATGTTGACTAGCACCAGCATAGTATTGCTCAGTGTGACCAGACAAGTTATCAGGTAAGCTACTCCAGTCAACGACTCCAGGTGTGAAGAAGCTGTGATGAGGTTGTGATTGAGATGGAGATGGTTGAGGTTCTGGTAGAGCATGAGATTGTGGTACAATAGGAGCTTGAGCTTGATTTGACTGTGGCATATAATAACAGGATAAGGATATGGCATTTGACCCTGAGGAACAAATTATGTAGGAGATTGAGGGTGTGATGAATGACTAGAACCAGCAGAGTGTTGCCCTTTGAATTGTGAATTTTTATTTGGAAAAGTCAAAAAGGGTGCAGAAGTGTTAGATCCAGTTGATCTACACTCTCTTGCAAAGTGTCCAAGCCTGTGGCATTTGTGACACTTCAACTTGCTCTTGTCAAAACCAACTTTGGTTTTGTCAGAGAGTCCAGGAAATTTCCTGCCAGTTCTCTTGTAGAATTTCTGAGATCTGATATTGATCAAGGCCATTTGGCTCACACTATCCATCTCTTCTAAATCATCATCAGCAATGCCCTTCAAATCATCCATGATAAAGCATAGATTGTCACTATTATTACCAGGATGACTATCAACACTCACAAAGGCATGATTAGAATTGTTTGAGGTGAAATCAATATGCTCATCATAGTGGCATTCTGATCCAGCACACTCTGACTCATGACTTACCAAGGCAGTGTTTCCTGGTACAAAATCATCAGTGAGCTTTCCAGATGATGACAGTTTTCGTTTCTGTTCTATCTCTCTCTCAAATGTGAGCAATATCCCATGGAGTTGGGTGATAGATAGTTTGTCCAAATTTGCACTGGAGCGTAGGACAATAGTATATGTGCCCCATCTCTCAGGCAGTGATCTGAGAAATCTGTTATTCATCTGGATGTTTGTGTACTCATGTTTGACCATTTTTAATTCAGAGATCAAACAAGAGAACCACTCAAACTGTTGAGTCAGTGTCTCACCATTCCTATGAGAGAATGTCTCATATTGTTGGGCAAGGATTTCTCTATTATTTGCCAAGACCTCATCTGTTCCTCCAAATTGTTCTTTCAAGGCATTCCAGAGGTCATGGGCAGTTTCATAATGCATTAGCCCAGAATAGATTTCATTGGGCAGTGCCATGGCCAGAATTCCATGGGCTTTTGCATCAATCTCAAACAATTTCTTATCCTCGTCTGAGTATTGCTCCCTCCTCTTCGGAACCATTTGATTGGTTTTCGGGTTATTCACCATAGGCTTGTGTGGACCATGTACCACTGATGTCCAACAACCTGAGCTGTTAACAGACAGGTGATGGAGCATTCGTCGTTGCCATATGTTATACTCATTCCTAACCAGCATCGGGGCTTGGTTGAGGAACCAGTATTGTGAGGATCATTGGAAGAGTAGTCATTTTAGGTCCAAATACAATTTAATTCAAGCTTTTAAACGATTTTACATAGACCACAACAGACTCAATGAAAACCAATAATAAATCTCAGGATGAATGACCAAAAACACAGAAAATTCAATCTCTATAACCGTTTCTTGCAAAAATGCTAATTCAATCAACTTGGATCTTGGATAGCAGTTTCAGTGATCAATTATTAGATCGATCAATGATGAACCAGCTCTGATACCATTTGTCAGGATCAGTGATCTCAAGTTTGATTGATTAGAGTGTAACGCAGCGGAATAAGAACAATAATTAGACAAATTATAGCAAGAATTTGATATTCGTAAGCATTAAGAACAAACACGGTTATAAAGAGAGAATAGATTTCTGTGAAAAGGAATGTTTCAATAATATCAAATGTTTCTGCTCAATCATTCACAGATTACAATTGGGTTGACACTCCTTATATAGAGTGCAATCACTGCTGATATCACAGGATAGTGACATCTGGCAGATTTGTTACAAAAATAACTAAAACTTAACAAACTACTGAAATGTTGACAACTACTGAGAACATATCAGAGTGCTAAGTATAAAACATAAAACTACTGATACGAAACTACTGAAACTACAACGATTGAAGAACAAGTTCTTCAGTCGTTTTACAAAACTACTGAAAAGAAAAACATAAAACTACTGAAAGAAAATCGTCACAACTACTAAAGAAGACCTCTTCAGCTGTTGTGACAACGTCTGATACTTGGTCTTCAGCATTTATGTCTTCAGACTTTGTCTTTAGCACTTGTGTCTTCAGACTTTGTCTTCAGTACTTGTGTTCAGACTTTGTCTTCAGCACTTGTGTCTTCAGACTTTGTCTTCAGCACTTGTGTCTTCAGACTTTGTCTTCAGCACTTGTGTTCAGACTTTGTCTTCAACACTTATCTTCAGACTTTGTCTTCAGCACTTGTGTTCAGACTTTGTCTTCAGCACTTGTGTTCAGACTTTGTCTTTAGCACTTGTCTTCAGACTTTGTCTTCAGCACTGTGTTCAGACTTTGTCTTCAGCACTTGTCTTCAACTGTTGTGGACTTCAGCAGTTGTTGTTGTTAGACCAAAAGAACCAATGAGCCGGATCAGAAAAACCTTTAAGTCCCACAGACGTCACAACAACTACTGAAGACCACAACAGCTGAAGACAATAGCTGATTACAAAGTCTGAACACAAGTGCTGAAGACAAAGTCTGAACACAAGTGCTGAAGACAAAGTCTGAAGACAAGTGCTGAAGACAAAGTCTGAAGACAATGTCTGAAGACAAGTGCTGAAGACAAAGTCTGAAAACACAAGTGCTGAAGACAAAGTCTGAAGACACAAGTGCTGAAGACAAAGTCTAAAGACACAAGTGCTGAAGACCAAAGTATCAGACGTTGTCACAACAGCTGAAGAGGTCTTCTTCAGTAGTTGTGACGGTTTACCTTCAGTAGTTTTATGTTTTATCTTTTCAGTAGTTTGACACAACAGCTGAAGAATACTTCTTCAGTTGTTGTGCTCATCAGTAGTTTTATGTTTTTCAGTAGTTTTGTAAAACGACTGAAGAGCTTGTTCTTCAATTGTTGTAGTTTCAGTAGTTTCTTATTAGTAGTTTCATATTTTGTACTTAACACTCTGATATGTTCTCAGTAGTTGTGAACATTTCAGTAGTTTGTTAAGAGTTAGTTATTTTTGTAATAGATCTGCGAGTTGTCACTTTCCCGTGATAACAGCAGCGATTGCACTCTATATAAGGAGTGTCAACCTATTGTAATAAATGAATGATTTGACCATAAATATTCAATATTATTGAAACATTCCTTGTTACAGAAATATATTCTCTCGTTATAACCGTATTTGTTCTTAATGCATACGAGTATCAAATTCTTGCTACAATTTGTCTAATTGTTGTTCTTATTCCGCTGCGTTACGCTCTATTACATCAAACTTGAGATCACTGATCCTGACAAAGGGTATCAGAGTAGGTTAATCATTGATCGATCCAATAATTGATCATTGAAACGGCTATTCAAGATCCAAGTTTGATTGGACTAGCATTTTTGTGTTTTGCAAGAAACGGTTATAGAGATTGAATTTTTTGTGTTTTCTGGTCATTCATCCGGAGATTTTCTTTTGGTTTTCATTGAGTCTATTGTGGTCTTTACAAAAACGTTTAAAAGCTTGAATTAAATTGTATTTGGACTCAAAATGACTACTCCTTCCAATGATCCTCACAATACTGGTTCCTCAACCAAGCCTCCAATGCTGGTTAGGAATGAGTATAACATATGGCAACGACGAATGCTCCATCACCTATCTGTTAACAGCGCAGGTTGTTGGACATCAGTGGTACATGGTCAACACAAGCCTATGGTGAATAACCCGGAAACCAATCAAATGTTTCAAAGAGGAGGGAGCAATACTCAGATGAGGATAAAGTTGTTTGAGATTGATGCAAAAGCCCATGGAATTCTGGCCATGGCACTGCCTAATGAATCTATTCTGGGCTAATGCATCATGAAACTGCCCATGACCTCTGGAACGCCTTGAAAGAACAATTTGGAGGAACAGATGAGGTCTTGGCGAATAATAGAGAAATCCTTGCCCAACAATATCAGACATTCTCTCATAGGAAGGGTGAGACACTGACTCAACAGTTCGAGCGGTTCTCTTGTTTGATCTTTGAATTAAAAATGGTCAATCATGAGTACACCAATAGCCAGATGAATAACAGATTTCTCAGATCACTGCCTGAGAGATGGGACACATATACTATTGTCCTACGCTCCAGTGCAATTTGGACAAACTATCTCTCACCCAACTCCATAGGAAATTGCTCACATTTTAGAGAGAGATAGAACAAAAACAAAAACTGTCTTCATCTGAAAGGTCACTGAAGACTTTGTACCAGGCAACACTGCCTTGGTTGGTCATGAGTTAGAATATGCTTCATCTGAATGCCAGTATGATGAGCATATTGATTTCTCTTCAAACACTTCTGATTCTGCATTTGTGAGTGTTGATAGTCAGTTCACTGGATGTAATAATGACAATCTATGCTTCATCATGGATGATCTCAAGGGGATTGCTGATGATGACTTAGAAGAGATGGATATTTTGAGCCAAATGGCCTTGATAAATATCAGATCTCAGAAGTTCTACAAAAGAACTGGAAGAAAGTTCCCTGGACTCTCTGGCAAAACCAAGTTGGTTTTGACAAGAGTAAGTTGAAGTGTCACAAATGCCACAGGCTTGGACACTTTGCTAGAGAATGTAGATCATCTGGATCTAATTCCTCTGCACCTTTTGTGACTTTCCCTGGCAATAGTCACAACACAGAGGGCAACATCCTGTCAATTCTAGTCATCATTCTCAACCATAATCTCCTGCATATTTTGTTCCTCAGGGTCAAATGTCATATCCTTACCCTTGTTATTACATGCCACAGTCAAATCAAGTTCAAGTTCCTATAGTACCACAACCTCATGCACTACTAGAACCTCAACCATCTCAATCTCATCAACCTCCTCAACCTCAACAACACAGCTTCTTCACCCCTGGAGGTGTTAACTGGAGCAGTTTACCGGATGACAAGTCTGGTCATGAACAACTGTTCACAGGTGCTGCTCAACATGGTGGTGACAGTCCTTTTGGGAATCTGGCTCTCATGGCCCTGGAGTCTACTGAGGGTTCCTGCTCAAATGCATCATCTTCACAGGTAACTCATGTATCTTCAGAGGCTAAAGCCAGGTTATGTTCTGAATCATGCATTGCTGCCTTTGTCTCCAATAGAGAGGCAAATGTAGCATTAATAAATCAAAAACTTGAGTTTGAGAAAACCATTTCCAAAAGAAGCTGAGTTTGAGTTTGCTCTTACTAGTAAAAATGATGAGATTTATAAGCTTAAATGCCAATTAAATGATGAAAAGGCTAAGCTAGAGGTTATTCTGGATGACCAGAGAAGTCTTAAAGAAACCCTTGCAGTCACCCAGGTAGAGTGTGATCGATGGGTACAATCATGCAAAGGTTTTGAAATGCTTCTTAGTAAGCAATCTGCTTCCAATGTGAAGTTTGGTATTGGTTACAATCACACTGCTCCTCCTACAGATTTTGCTTCAAGAGCAGAAGTGAAATCTGATAGAGAAAGCAATAACCAATCTACCTCATCGTGTGATTTACTTTTTGATAGAGCATCATCAAAAGTTGAAGTCAGCACTAAGCCCTCTCAGAACCCATCAGCTGATGTTGATGGTTCTACTGCTGACATTACATGATAAAGAGATGATCAACTCAGGAGTTATTTCTGAAAGTCCTGAAAGGACTGGAGAGCAAGAACTAACACATGAAGTTCAAACTCCAACTACTGTCAGCACTGAAGAGAAGAAACTGTCAGTAAAAGAGTTTGAAGACTACTAAAGAAGAAGTCAAGAAAGCAAATAATGCTTCCAAAGTACTGAAGAGCAAGTCTTCAGTAGTTTCATCCTCTTTAGTTGATGATCATCATAAGATGAAGAAGAAATCATGTGAAGTATGTGGTTTGTTCAATCATCTTACAGATGATTGTTGGTACAAAAGGGGATCCAAACTCAAACATAAAGAAGAAATTCAGAGAAAATGGTTAAAATGAAAACTGAGTTTGGAGCCACATTTGTACCAGCAACATCAAATCCTGTAACCCTCAAGTCCAAACAGAAATCCAAAAAGGAAGGGGTTAAACAGGTAACAGCTGAGATTTCTCAAAAGAAGAAGGTGCAACATAGGAACTTATCAAACTCCAATGCCAATGTGTCTGAAGAGCTGAAAGCCTTATCCCAAAATCAGACACAGCTGGTTATGATGGTTCAACATCTATTGGGAAGAGTTAACCAATTAGATGTTCCTATGTTGAAACCACAGAAAAGGGGGTCCAAGCCAAAGGATTCCTTTTCTTCACCAGCTTCTTCCTCTCAGGCTGTTGTTTCCAACAAATATGTTAGTTTACCATCTGTTGATGAGAACAGGCCCAAGACCAAAAAGGTTTGGGTCTCAAATGTAACTAATTTGTTGTATTTTGCAGGGTTCTTCAACATACCTCAGGGGCATCTGGTATGTAGACAGTGGAGGATCCATGCATATGACAGAAACAGATCACTTCTAATGACTACTCTCAAGGAAGGAAGGGATTTGTGTCATTTGGCAATGATGCAAAGGGTTACATCATCGGCAAAGGCTTTGTCTCCAATGGGGAATAAAGTTTGATGATGTTAACCATGTGAAAATCTCAAGTACAACCTCTTGAGTGTCAGTCAAATATGTGACAAAGGCCATGTTGCTTTTCACCAGTCAGAACTGTCGGATTCTGTCATCCAAAGTTCTAATTTGATTGATAAGGTGTTGGATGAACACACTCTCCTAAAGGCCACAGGACAGGAAGAGTGTATGCCTTAGATCTTTCCAAGAAAATAGATCTCAAAGGCCATCCTTGCCTATTTTCCAAGGCTTCCCCCCAAGAATCTATTCTATGGCATAGAAGGCTGGGTCATGTTAATCTCAAAAACATGAATCAGCTGATAAACCATGGTTTAGTAAGGGGACTGCCTATGAAGGAGTTCAAGTGTGAAGATAACTGCACTGCTTGTTTAAAAGGAAAACAGCACAAAGCTTCATTTCCCTCCATAGAAGAACCTAAGTCCACTGCCTACTTACAGCTTCTTCACATGGATCTCTTTGGTCCTGTGAAAGTGATGAGTATGGCTAAGAAGAAATACTGTCTGGTAATTGTGGATGATTACTCCAGATTTGTATGGACTTTCTTCTTGCATTCAAAGGATGAGGCTGCACAGTCCATTATGAACTTTGTGTTACACGTTGAGAAGCAGTATTCCCTACCAGTTAAGTGTGTGAGGAGTGATAATGGTACTGAATTTAGAAACCACACACTTGATGAGTTTTACTTATCAAAGGGAATCAAGAGGCAGTATAGCATCCCAAGAACTCCTGAGCAAAATGGAGTAGTGAGGAAAGAACAGGACCCTTATTGAAGCTGCAAGGTCCATGTTGGCTGACTCTAGACTGCCAATGACTTTTTGGGCTGAAGCTGTCAATACAGCTTGCTATGTACAGAATAGAGTTCTAGTAAATCAGAGGTTGATGAAGACTCCATGAAGTTCTTCATCATTTGGCCCCTATTTCATTCTTCAAGCATTTGGGTGTCCTTGTTTCATTCTCAACACACGGGATCAACTCCAAAAATTTGATCCTAAGGTGGATGCAGGGTACTTTGTTGGTTATTCATCAACTTGCAAAGCATACAGAGTCTTCAACTGCAGAACAAAGATGGTTGAAGAGACTCTACATGTTAAGTTTAATGAATCTCCTAAGGACAAGATTCCACAAATCCCTGTGGAGCTATTTGATTTGGACATACTGCAATATGTTCCTTATCAAACTCCTGTTGTTGCTCCTGTCAACAGTTCACCACATGGTGGTACTGCTGGTACTGATGATGATGATGATAGCAGTACTCACCTCTTCAGGTTTAGTGATCAACTGCCTGATTCAGCTAGACCTGATGTTCCTGTAGCTCCAGTAGCACCATCCATAACAAATGCTGATGAGATTTCTTCAAATTCAACTTCCTTTGAATTACCATCCACTGATTGGTTTCAAGGAAATGATTCACCATCACCATCTGTTGCTGTTGAACCTGTTACAAACACTTGCACAGATCTCATTGTGTATCAAGATCTGAAGAATCACCCTATGTCTCAAATCATTGGTGATATCACTGCTGGCGTATCAACAAGAAGTCAATTGTCAAATTTCTGCTTCTATGCTCTCTTCATCAGTCAGCAAGAGCCAAAGAATATCACATTGCTTTAAAGGACAATGGATGGTTGATGCCATGCAGCTTAAGCTTCTTCAGTTCAAGAAACAACAAGTGTGGGAACTGGTTCCTCTACCTCCAAGTAAGTGTGCAATAGGCACTAAATGGTGTTTAGGAACAAAACTGATGAAAATGGGCTCATTGTTAAGAACAAGGCCAGAATGGTTGTTCAGGGGTTTGCACAAGAAGAAGGTATTGATTATGATGAAACTTTTGCCCCTGTAGCCAGACTGGAAGCAATTCGATTGTTTTTAGCTTATGCTGCTTATCAAAAACTTAAAGTTTTTCAAATGGATGTCAAAAGTGCATTTTTGTATGGGAAAATTAAAGAAGAGGTTTATGTATGTCAACCACCAGGCTTTGAGGACAATAGACATCCTAATTGGGTGTATAAGCTTGATAAGGCTCTTTATGGGTTGAAACAAGCTCCTAGAGCCTGGTATGAGACATTATCAAACTTTCTTCTGGAAAATGATTTCACTAGAGGCTCCATTGATAAGACTTTATTCATTAAGAAAGCTGGGCAGCATAATCTACTTGTTCAAATTATGTAGATGATATTATTTTTGCATCCTCTGATCCTCAGTTGTGTGATGCCTTTACAAAGTTGATGCAACAGAAGTTTGAAATGAGTGCCATGGGAGAATTACAGTTCTTTCTGGGTTTGCAAATCAAACAAAAGGCTGATGGAATTTTCATTCATCAGTCCAAATACATAAAAGATCTTTTGGAAAAGTTTGATTTACAAAACTGTAAGCCCTGTTCTACCCCATGTGCAGCACCACACAACTGGATACAGATCAGAAAGGTAAAGTGGTTGATGAAACACTTTACAGATGTATGATTGGGTCCTTGATGTATTTAACAGCTTCTAGACCAGATATTATGTTTTCTACATGTGTTTGTGCTAGATTCAGGCTGCACCTAAAGAGTCTCATCTGATTGCAGTCAAGAGGATCTTTAGATATTTGCAAGGTACACAATCTCTAGGTTTATGGTATTCCACTGGGCACTCTTGTAAATTAGTTGCTTTCTCTGATAGTGACTATGCAGGGTGTAAGTTGACCAGGAAATCAACTTCTGGTGGATGTCAATCCTAGGCAACTGTTTGATTTCTTGGCAGAGTAAGAAACAAACATCTTTTGCTACATCCACTGCTGAAGCCGAGTACATTGCTGCTGCAAGTTGTACATCCCAAGTACTCTGGCTTCAAAATTAACTTTTGGACTATGGCATTACAGAGACTAAGACTCCGTTATTAATGGATAGTGCTTCAGCTCTTTGCATTGTCAAAAATCCAGTCCAGCACTCTAGGACCAAACATATAGAATAGACATCAGTTTATAAGAGATTTTTTGAAAACGGTCTAATTAATCCTATGTTTGTGCCTAGTGCTGATGAGCTTGCAGACATTTTACTAAGCCTTTGGATAGTTCAACTTTCCACAACCTGGTGTTAAGGCTTGGTATGCTGCAGCTAGAATAAGTGACAACTACTGATGATCTCAGTAATAAGTACTGGTGATCATTGGTAACTATGTCACATATAAGTACTAATGAGTCTTTCACCCTCAGTAGTTTTATAACTACTGAAGGCTAAATGCCTCACAAGTACCGAAGTACTTATATGTTCTAAACTACTGATGTAGTTACACTACTGATGTAGTTACAACTACTAAAATCAGTACAAACAGATAAGTACTGACGTCCTATGAAACACCTGAAAGCAGATGCAAAGTCTGATGAGTAAGTGTTGAGGACAGTATGAAACAGCTGAAAAGCTAAGAATTGACGAAAACAGCTGATGAGTAATTTCTCTTCAGTTGTTTCTACAACTGCTGTTTCAAAACAACTGAAGCCAAAACCATGTCTTCAGTAGTTTACAACTACTGAAGACTAACACCAAGTCTTCAGCTGTTTACAACAACTGCTGACAAAACCATTGTCTTCAGTAATTTCACAACTACTGATGACTAATACCAACTCTTCAGTTGTTTCATCACCTGAAGTCAAAAATGTCTTCAGTAGTTTTATAACTACTGATGACTAAATCAGAGACTTCAGCTGTTTCAACGTCTGACGGTTAATACCACGTCATCAGTAGTTTCAACAACTGTTGGACAAAAGAACCAATGAGCCAGATCAAAAAACCTCTAAGTCCCACATGATATCACAACAACTGCTGAAGGCTTCATCAGCAGTTCGACAAGTACTGAAAACTCCAACAGCTAAAGATCAAGGGCTGAAGACTTCAACAGCTGAAGACTAAAGTGCTGAAGTTCAACAGCTGAAGAACACAAGTACTGAAGCTGAACAGCTGAAGAACACAAGTGCTGAAGCTGAACAGCTGAAGAACACAAGTGCTGAAGCTGAAGTTCAAAGTACTGAAGTATAACAGCTGAAGAGTCTACAAGTGCTGAAGATCAACAACTGGTGTACAAAGTCTGAAGACAAAGACTGAAGACATCAGCTGATGATATCTACTAAAGTCATCAGCTGATGAAACATCTAAAGTTCAAGTCTGAAGACCAAGTACTGAAGTTTCAGTAGTTTGTCACAACAGCTGAAGAGTACTTCTTCAGTAGTTGTGATATCAGTAGTTTTATGTTTTTACTTTCAGTAGTTTTGTAAAACGACTGAAGAAGCTTGTTCTTTAGTCGTTGTAGTTTCAGTATTTTTATGTTTTTCAGTAGTTATAACAACTGATAACACTTAGCATTTTTGTAAGGAGATGTCAGCTGTTTTGACATCTTCAGTAGTTGTGTTTCAGTTGGAATAATTCTGTTAGATGTCACTATCAAGTGACATCAGCAGACGTCACATCTCTTATTATAAGAGGTGTCGACCTAATTGTAATTGTGACATTCTGTTACACGAAAGCGAATATTGAATGAAATATATTTGTAGAATTCTCTCTCTATACCGTCTTTGTTCTTCATTGAATATCGTTTCGTTCTGAATCGGCTAATTCATTGTTAGAATTCCGCTGCTATACTCACTAATCAATCAAACATAGATCACTGATCCTAACAAGTGGTATCAGAGCTAGTTAATCATTGATCGATCTAACAATTGATCATTGAAACTGCTAATTGATATCTATGTTGATTGAATTAGCATATTCGCAAGAACTGGTTATAGATTATTGAATTTCTGTCGCTTTCGTTCATTTATTTTGAGATCTCTTTTGGTTCAATTGGTTGTTGTGTTTTGTTCTAATCTGTTTTAGCTTAATCGAATTTGATTGAATCTGAGATGATGACTCCTTCTAATGATCCTCACAATACCGGTTCCTCAACCAAGCCTCCGATGCTGGTTAGGACCGAGTATAACATATGGCAACGAAGAATGCTTCATCACCTGTTTGTTAACAGTTCAGGTTGTTGGACATCTGTGGTACATGGACACATAAGCCTATGGTGAACAATCCGGAAACCAATCAAATGGTTCCGAAGAAGAAGGAACAATACTTGATGAAGATCGGAAACTGTTTGAGATTGATGCTAAAGCCCATGGAATGCTGGCCATGGCACTGCCTAATGAAATCTATTCAGGGCTTCTGCATCATGAAACTGCTCATGATCTCTGGAATGCCCTGAAGGAACAACTCGGTGGCACAGATGAGGTCTTAGCAAACAACAGAGAAATCCTTGCCCAACATATGAGACATTCTCTCATAGAAAGGGTGAGACATTGACTCAACAGTTTGAGCGTTTTTCCAGCTTGATCTCTGAGCTGAAAATGGTGAAATAGGAATACACCAACAGCCAGATGAATAACAGGTTCCTCAGATCACTCTACCTGAGAGATGGGACACATACACTATTGTCCTACGCTCCAGTGCAAATTTGGATAGCCTATCTCTCACCCAACTTCATGGGAAACTGCTTACATTCGAAAAAGAGATAGAGCAGAAAAGGAAACTGTCCTCATCAGGAAAGCTCACTGATGACTTCGTACCAGGGAATACTGCTGCATCTGAAAGCAATTATGATGAGCATATTGATTTCTCTTCAAATAGTTCTGATCATGCATTTGTTGGTATTGAGAGTCATCCTGGCAGTAATAGTGACAATCTATGCTTCATCATGGATGATTGAAAGGAATAGCTGATGATGATCTAGAAGAGATGGATATTCTGATCAAATGGCATTGATTTATATCAGATCTCAGAAGTTCTATAAGCGAACTGGCAGAAAATTTTCTGGACTCTCTGGCAAAACCAAAGTTGGTTTTGACAAGAGTAAGTTGAGGTGTCACAAATGCCAAAGGCTGGGACACTTTGCAAGAGAGTGTAAATCAACTGGATCTAACTCTTCTGCACCCTTTGTGACTTTTCCTAGTACTAGTCCACAAAACAGAGGGCAACATCCTGCTGGTTCTGGTCATCATTCACATCCTAGATCTCCTGCATACTTTGTTCCCCAGGGTCAAATGTGATATCCTTATCCCTGCTATTATATGCCTTAACCAAATCCTGTTCAGGCTCTAATTGCACAACAACCACAAGCATTGCCTGATCCACAACCTTCCCAATCTCATCAACAAACTCAACCTCAACAACACAGCTTCTTCACCCAGAAGTTGTTGACTGGAGCAGTTTACCAGATGACTTGTCTGGTCATGAACAACTGTTCTCAGTGCTGGTCAACATGGTGGTGAAAGTCCTTTTGGAAATCTAGCTCTTATGGCTTTGGATTCTGCTGATACTTCATCCACTAATGCCTCTACACCAAAGGTATCACAGGTATCCTCTGAGGCAAAAGCCAAATTATGTTCTCAAACATGCATAGCAGCATTTGCATCTATTAGAGAAGCAAATGTAGCTTTAATCAACAAGAACATTGAGCTAGAACAATTAATTTCCAAAAGCAAAGCTAAATTTGAGTCTATGCTTAATGATAAGAATGATGAGATTTACAAACTTAAATGCCAAATAACTGATGATAAGGCCAGGGAAGAGATACTTCTAGAGAAGTATAAAGATCTCAAAGAAACCCTTGCAGTTACCAAGGTAGAGTGTGATAGATGGGTACAATCATGCAAAGGTTTTGAAATGCTTCTTAGTAAGCAATCTGCTTCCAATGTGAAGTTTGGCATTGGTTACAATCACACTGCTCCACCTATAGATTTTACTCCCAGAGCAGAGGTAGAATCTGATGGTGAGAGTAATAACCAATCCATCTCATCATGTGATCTACTTTCTGATACAGCACAATCAGAAGTAGAAGTCAGTATCAAGCCCTCTCAGAACCTATCAACTGATGTTGATGGTTCCACTGCTGACACTCACATGATCAAGAGTTGATCAACTCAGGAGTTAATTCTGAAAGTCCTGAAAGGACTAGAGAGCAGGATTTAACACCTGAAGTTCAAACTCCAACTACTGCCAGTACTGAAAAGAAGAAAACTGTCAGTAGAAAGAGTTTGAAGACTCCTAAAGAGGAAGTCAAGAAAGCAAATAATGCTTCCAAAGCACTGAAGAACAAGTCTTCAGTTGCTTCACCCTCTTTAGTTGATGATCAATCTAAGATGAAGAAGAAACCATGTGAAGTATGTGGTTTGTTCAATCATCTTACTGATGATTGCTGGTACAAAAGAGGTTCCAAACTCAAACATAAAGAAGAAATTAAAGAGAAAATGGTAAAAATGAAAACTGAGTTTGAGACCACATTTGTATCAGCAACATCAAATCCTGTAACCCTTAAGTCCTCAAAGAAATCCAAAAAGGAAGGGGTTAAACAGGTGACAGCTGAGATTGCTCAGAAGAAGAAGGTGCAACATAGGAACTTATCAAACTCCACTGGCAATGTGTCTGACGAGCTGAAAGCTTTATCACAAAATCAGACACAGCTGGTTATGATGGTTCAACATTTGTTGGGTAGAGTTTACCAATTAGATGCTCCTATGTTGAAACCACAAAAAAGGAGTCCAAGCCAAAGGATTTCTCTTCTTCACCATCTTCTCTTCTCAGGCTGTTGTTTCCAATAAACCTGTTAGTTTACCATCTGTTGATGAGACCAGGCCCAAACCAAAAAGGTTTGGGTCTCCAAAACTAACTGATTGTTTATTATTGCAGGGTTCTCCAACATGCCAAGTAGCATCTGGTATGTAGACAGTGGGGGATCTAAGCACATGACTGGGAACAACTCTCTTCTTCATGACTACTCTCAAGGAAAGAAGGGGTTTGTTTCTTTTGGCAATGATGCTAGGGGTTACATCATTGGAAATGGCTTTGTCTCCAATGGAGAATTATGTTTGATGATGTTAATCATGTGGAAAGTCTCAAGTACAATCTCTTGAGTGTCAGTCAAATGTGTGATAAAGGCATGTTGCTCTTTTCACCAATCAGAACTGTAGGATTCTATCATCCAAAGTTCTGCATTTGATTGATAAGTGTTGGATGATCACACTCTCCTGAGAGCCAACAGGACAGGAAGAGTGTATGCCTTAGATCTTTCCAAGAAAATAGATCTCAGAGGCAGTCCTTGCCTATTTTCCAAAGCCTCTTCTCAAGAATCTAAACTGTGGCACAGAAGGCTGGGTCATGTTAATTTCAAAAACATGAATCAGCTTATCCACAATAGTTTAGTTAGAGGCTTACTAATAAAGGAGTTCCACTGTGATGAAACCTGCACTGCTTGTTTAAGGAAAACAACACAAAGTCTCATTCCTCCTATTGAAGAGCCTAAGTCCACTGCCTGCTTGCAATTACTGCATATGGATCTATTTGGTCCTGGAGAGTAATGAGCATGGCAAAGAAGAAATACTGTCTGGTAATTGTGGATGATTACTCCAGATTTGTATGGACTTTCTTTCTACATTCAAAGGATGAGGTTGCTTAGAAGATTATTCACTTTGTGTTGTATATTGAGAAGCAGTATCCCTTCCAGTCAAGTGTATTAGAAGTGACAATGGAACTGAATTCAGAAACCATACACTTGATGACTTCTATCTTTCAAAGGGAATCAAAAGGCAGTTTAGCATCCCAAGGACTCCAGAACAAAATGGAGTAGTGGAGAGAAAGAACAGGACCCTAATTGAAGCTGCAAGGTCCATGCTGGCTGACTCTGGTTGCTACTGACCTTTTGGGCTGAAGCTGTTAACACAGCTTGCTATGTGCAGAATAGAGTCTTAGTAAATCAGAGGTTGATGAAGACTCCATATGAAGTTCTCCATCACTTGGCTCCTCTAATTTCATTTTTCAAAGCATTTGGGTGTCCCTGTTTTATTCTCAACACAAAGGATCAACTCCATAAATTGATCCTAAGGTGGATGTAGGGTATTTTGTTGGTTATTCATCTACTTGCAAGGCATACAGAGTCTTCAACTGCAGAAAAAAGATAGTTGAAGAGACTTTGCATGTGAAGTTTAATGAATCTCCTTTGGACAAGATTCCACAAAACCCTGTGGAGTTGTTTGATTTGGACATACTGCAATATGTTCTTATCAACCTCCAGCTGTTGCAGATCCTGTGGATAAATCATCTTCTGCAGCATGTCTTCCACCTGGTGGTATTGATGATGATGATGATAATATCAATACTCACCTATTCAAGTTTAGCGACCAACTGCCTGTGTCTGCTAAATTTTATGTTCCTGTAGCTTCAGCAGTTCCATCCACAACAAATGCTGATGAGATCTCTGTTTCCTCTACATCTTTTGAGTTACCATCTAATTCTTGGTTTCAAGAGTCTGCATCAACATCTGCTGCTGCTGAAGGTCCTACAAACACTTGCACAGATCTCATTGTTTATCAAGAACTGAAGAATCATCCCATGTCTCAGATTATTGGTGATATCAATGCTGGTGTTTTAACAAGAAGTCAATTGTCTAACTTCTTCTTCTATGCTCTCTTCATCAGTCAGCTAGAGCCAAAGAACTACCATGTTCTTTGAGAGACAATGGATGGGTTGAAGCTATGCAGCTTGAGCTACTTTAGTTCAAGAAACAGAAAGTGTGGGAACTGGTTCCCTTCCCCAGGTAAGTGTGCAATAGGCACTAAATGGGTGTTTAGGAATAAAACTGATGAAAATGGGCTTATTGTTAAGAACAAGGCTAGACTGGTTGTAAGGGGTTTCACAAGAAGAAGGTATTGACTATGATGAAACCTTTCCCCTGTAGCCAGACTAGAGGCAATCAGATTGTTTTTAGCCTATGCTGCATTCCACAATCTTAAAGTTTTCAAATGGATGTCAAAAGTGCATTTATATGGTAAAATAAAGGAAGAAGTTTATGTGTGTCAACCACCAGGCTTTGAGGATAATAAACATCCTGAATGGGTTGTATAAACTTGATAAGGCTCTTTATGGGTTGAAACAAGCTCCTAGAGCTGGTATGAGACACTTTCTACTTTTCTTCTTAAGAATAATTTCACTAGAGGCTCCATTGATAAAACTTTGTTTATTAAGATGGTGGATCAGCATAAGCTACTTGTCAGATTTATGTTGATGATATCATTTTTGCATCCTCTGATCCCCAGTTGTGTGATGATTTTACAACATTAATGAAAAAGAGGTTTGAAATGAGTGCAATGGGAGAATTACAGTTCTTTCTAGGCTTGCAAATTAAACAAAAGGCTGATGGAACCTTATTCATCAGTCAAAATATACAAAAGATCTTTTGAATAAGTTTGATTTACAAAACTGTAAGCCCTGTTCTACTCCCATGTGCAACACCACACAATTGGATGCTGATCAGAGAAGTAAAGCTGTTGATGAAACACTTTACAGATGTATGATTGGGTCCTTGATGTATTTAACAGCTTCTAGACCAGATATTATGTTTGCTACATGTGTTTGTGCTAGATTTCAGGCTGCTCCTAAAGAGTCTCATTTGATTGCAGTGAAGAGAATCTTTAGATATTTGCAAGGTACACAATCTCTGGGTTTATGGTATTCCACTGGACACTCTTGCAAATTAGTTGCTTTTTCAGATAGTGACTATGCAGGGTGCAAGTTAACTGGAAAGTCAACTTCTGGTGGTTGTGAATTCCTAGGCAACTGTTTGATTTCTTGGCAGAGTAAGAAACAAACATATGTTGCTACATCAACTGCTGAGGCCGAGTACATTGTTGCTGCAAGTTGCACTTCTCACGTACTCTGGCTTCAGAACCAACTTCTGGATTATGGCATTACAGAGACTAAGACTCCATTATTAATGGATAGTGCTTCAGCTCTGTGTATTGTCAAAAATCCAGTCCAGCACTCTAGGACCAAACATATAGAGATCAGACATCATTTTATTCGGGATTGCTTTGAAAAAGGTCTGATTGATCCTAAGTTTGTGCCTAGTGCTGATGAGCTTGCAGATATTTTTACTAAGCCTTTGGATAGTTCTACTTTCAAAACCTTATGTTAGGGCTTGGTATGCTGCAGCTAGAATAAGTGACAACTACTGCTGATTTCAGTAAAAATACTGATGATCATTGGTAACCATGTCATATATAAGTACTGATGAGTCCTTTCACCTTCAGTAGTTTTTATAACTACTGACGGCTAAATGCCTCACAAGTACTGAAGTACTTTATCTGTTCCAAACTACTTATGTAGTTACAACTACTGAAATCAGTACAAACAGATAAGTACTGACGTCCTATGAAACACTTGAAAAGCAGATGCAAAGTCTGATGAGTAAGTGTTGAGGACAGTATGAAACAGCTGAAAGGCTATGAATTGATGAAAACTACTGAAGAGAACTTTCTCTTCATTGTTTCTACAACTGCTGTTTCATTTTAAACAACTGAAGCAAAACCATGTCTTCAGTAGTTTTATAAATACTGATGACTAATACCAAGTCTTCAGCTGTTTACAACAACTGATGACAAAACCACTGTCTTCAGTAGTTTTCACAACTACTGATGACAAACACCACATCCTCAGTTGTTTCATCATCTGAAGTCAAAACCATGGCTTTCAGTAGTTTTCTAACTACTGATGCCTAACACCACGACTTCAGCTGTTTCAACGTCTGAAAGGGTAATACCATGTCAACAGTCGTTTAAAACTACTGATGACTAACACCAAATCCTTCAGTCGTTTTCTAACCCGTACCCTATAAATATCCCTGACCTAATCCTTCAGAGCTTCATCTTCTTCAAACCTAACGTTCATCTCTCCAAAACTTCTCTCTTCTAAATGGCGTCCATACAAATCAAACCGCGGCACAACTGTGTAGCTTACCTCACCAAATCGCCATTCTGGGCTAAGTTCGATACTGCTATCAATCTTATGGTCCAGTCACCCTACAAAACGACATTTCTTCTCAATCCAATCCTTCATGCCGAATCCCTCAAACAGTTTTGGATGAACGTCACCCTCACCACTAGGGAGAACAACACAGCGTCTCTCAGGTCGGTCGTCAACAACCACGAAGTGGTCATCACTCCCGATATACTTCGTCAAACTCTACACCTGGATGATGCCACTTCTCCTGCTGGATATCCAAAGGGCACAACTGATTTATCCTTTGCCCACCATGGATATCAGGGAAACCTTAGTGCCTCCACTATACTGAAGAAACATTTCCATGACGCTGAACGTCTAATCTTTCACATGGTAAATGTCTGTTTGGCTCCTAAGACTTCGTCTTGGGATCAAATGTCTACAAAGTGGCAGCAGGTAATGTACTCCATTCTTGAGCAACAGCCTCAAATTTTTCAGAACTAATATTTTCAGAGCTCAAGGATATGGCTCAAAAACAAACTGCTGACCGTTGGATATTATATCCGCGGTTCATAATGGCCATAATTACAAACCAGCTTCAAGCTGAGGGACTTGTTGGCCTGGGAGTCCCTGCTATGGCTGTTTTTCTGAAGTATACTCCCGACACAACTCTGACCAATCACTCAAATTGGCTGCCAAGCTGCGAAAACCCACGCAACTGGAACCCACAGCCACCACCTCCAAATCAAAAGTCCCCACCAAACCCACCAAAAAGAAAACCAAAAAGGCTACTCAGGGAAATGAGTCCCCTGAGGATGCCCCTGCAACACAAACGCAGGCTATATCCACTGGTTATAAACCCCTAGTGGATATAAGGACTCTTCTAGCCATAGCCGCTCAGGATTCCTCTCAACAGGAGCCTGCAGCCACCACACAAGGGGTACCCACACATCTGGGATCTTCCTCACTTGAGGAGATTGCCATTGAAGAGCACCTTCCTCCCCAGGTGCACAGTGCTTCTATCCCATCACCCCATGCAACCGCCCCCCAAAGTCCAACAATAATTATTGCACAAGTGCTGACTCAGTTGCACTCCTCACCCCCTCCCCAGATACCAATTACTACTGAGAACACTTCTGCCATTGAGGGGGAGGACCAAAGTGCAGCTGAGAACCCACAGCATACGGGTTACAATGTTCCTTCTCCTAGCGTAGCAATGGAGATTGGACCTTCTGGTGAGGCTGCCACATCTCCTGCGTCAGCATATGATCAGGTTGTAGTTGGTACCATTACTAAGACCTTACCAGAGGCAACTGCTGATGACGGACATAGTCCTGAGGCAGGAAGTCCCCAGTACCAAGACAAAGGGGCACATGCTACAACTGAGCTACACTCAGTGCATGTTCATCCTGATCCTATCAGGAGGTCAGGTGATTCGGTATCTACTGATGATGACCTGGGCTTCTTTTACGATGTAATCGCCCAAAACACCATCCTGGAGGAGGAGGTGAGCAGACTCAAAGAGCTGCTTGCCAAAACTTCTAAGGAACAAAGACCATCTGCCTCCACCAACCCACAGATGACACCTTCAGTTGAAGGTTCCCCAAACACTTTACCCTCTCACTTCACAGAGCCTCCAGCTTCTGCTTTTGGCACTATCTCTCCGGGACAGAACCCCCCAGAGCAGATGGTTGCTGTATTCCAACAATCCATACCTCTCATCACTCCCATTATCAATGAAATTGTTACTAAATCCATTGATGAGAGGATTTCCTCGACTCTACAACCACTAATTGATAATGTTGTGCAAAAGACACTTTCTGCGGTACAAACCCCTACCACCAATGCATCCAAAAAGGGGGAGAGTACTGCAGTGAAAGAAAGAAGAGGAAAAGAACAGAGGATGAGAAGGCACAAAAGCAACAACAACTGATCACTTACAAAAGAAAGAAAAGTGCTGGTGATCAACCTACTGCTAAGAAAAATCCTTGGAAGAGCTGGTAAAAGATGCAGATGACACACACAGCCGATCCATGGACAAAATCATTGAGCAACTCTTCAAGCAAGGTTTTGATACAGCCACATTAGATAGTGAGATCAGGAAATTGGAAGTGGAGGAGATTCAACCCGATGGGCTGGGTATGATGTACTGGAGAAAGAGAGATTGGAGATCATGATCCGTTTCATTGCCAAATACTTAGGAAGATCTTTGATGGAGATTCGTGCATGGACCAGAGACAGTATTCTGGCTATAGCCACCAGAATCTGTCTGTCTGAGCAATTCCATAAGGGGATTATCATTGAAGCCCTTGATGAGGCTGGGGCTGGAAAAAGGTTTGAAATGGCAAGACTTACAAATGCTAAACTCACAACCAAATGCTGGAACAACCTTCCCTTCCACCCTCTCAAAAACAGCCTACCCCTCAAATCTCCAAACCAATCTCAAAGCCCAAATCCAAACTTTCTCAACCTTCAAAACCAACTCCCTTACCACCTAAACCAACAGCCGATGATGCACCTAAGAAGAAGAAGAGAAGGGTGTTGAGGCTAGAAGAAGAAGAAGAAGAGGATGATGTGGAAGAAGGTAGGCTGCCTCTGTCTGCAGTTCTAACATTGGCGAAAGCCAAACCTGTGCCCATCACTCCCACCTCACAGATGGATGCTGTGAAAGTTGAGATTGAAGAAGAACAGCAGCAAAAGCTTCATGATGATGAAATGCTGAAAAGCATTGACAAAACTTATGCTGCTTCGTTATCAATCATTAGTATGAAGAAAGAAGCTCTGAGGTTGTACACTCTCGCCAACACATTTCAATATCAGAAGGAAAGGGTGAGAGTATGGCCTGATCCTAGGGTGGCTCACAGGATTGTAAAGAAAGACA
Source organism: Flaveria trinervia (assembly GCA_025506515.1). Taxonomy (NCBI): domain Eukaryota; kingdom Viridiplantae; phylum Streptophyta; class Magnoliopsida; order Asterales; family Asteraceae; genus Flaveria; species Flaveria trinervia. The sequence goes on from CM046450.1 coordinate 87,288,410, forward strand.
TTCCTTCGAGATATAAGGGTCAAGTCAAGAGGATCGTAGATGAAGAGGATGATGTGAAAGTCATCAGCTGATGAAACGTCTGAAGTTCAAGTCTGAAGATCAAGTACTGAAGTTTCAGTAGTTGTCACAACTGCTGAAGAGTACTTCTTCAGTAGTTGTGATATCAGTAGTTTTATGTTTTTACTTTCAGTAGTTTTGTAAAACGACTGAAGAGCTTGTTCTTCAGTCGTTGTAGTTTCAGTAGTTTTATGTTTTTCAGTAGTTATAACAACTGATAACACTTAGCATTTTTGTAAGGAGATGTCAGCTGTTTTGACATCTTCAGTAGTTGTGTTTCAGTTGGAATAATTCTGTTAGATGTCACTATCAAGTGACATCAGCAGACGTCACATCTCTTATATATAAGAGGTGTCGACCTAATTGTAATTGTGACATTCTGTTACCACGAAAGCGAATATTGAATGAAATATATTTGCAGAATTCTCTCTCTATAACCGTCTTTGTTCTTCATTGAATATCATTTCGTTCTTGTGAATCGGCTAATTCATTGTTAGAATTCCGCTGCTATACTCACTAATCAATCAAACATAGATCACTGATCCTAACAACAACTGATGACTCACACCAAAACCTTCAGTTGTTTTCTAACCCGACCCTTTAAATACCTTATCCCACCTTCAGAGTTTTTATCTTCTCTTCTCAAACCTAACGTTCAAAAAACTCTCTACCTTCTCTTCATCAATGGAGACCATGGAACTAAAACCACGACACAACTGTGTCGCACATCTCACCAAATCGCCATACTGGACCAAGTTTCACAACGCTATTGATTTAATGGTTCAGTCACCCTACAAAACGGCGTTTCTGGTAAACCCAACCATATATGCCGAATCCCTTACCCAATTCTGGACAAACGTCGCCTTGGTCTCTGAGGAGAACGACACAGAGTCTCTTCAATCGTTTGTCCATGGCCAAAAAGTGGTTATCACTCCAGACACTCTTCGCCAAACCCTTAATCTGGATGATGCTACTTTCCCAACTAGTTATCCAAAGGGCACAACAGATCAATCATTTGCCCACCATGGATACCAGGGTAACCTGAGTGCATCTACCTTACTGATGAAACATTTCCCGGATGCCAAACGTCTCATATTTCATATGATAAATGTATGTCTTGCCTCCAAGACGTCATCATGGGATCAAATGTCCACAAGGTGGCAACAGGTAATGTACTCCATCCTTGAGCAATGACCTTTAAATTTTTCTGAAATACTATTTTTAGAGCTCAAGGATATGGCCCAAAAACAAACTGCTAACCGTTGGATATTATATCCTCGGTTCATAATAGCCATAATTGAAAACCAGCTTCAAGCTGAGGGACTTGTTGGCCTGGGAGTCCCTGCTATGGCTGTATTGCCTGAAGTATACTCCGGCACAACTCTGACCAATCACTCAAAATGGCAGCCAAGCTACGCAAACCCACACAGCTGGAACCCACAGCCACCACCTCCAAATCCAAAGTCCCCACCAAACCCACTAAAAAGAAGACCAGAAAGGCTACTCAGGGAGATGAGTCCCCTGAGGATGCCCCTGCAACACAAACACAGGCTATATCCACTGGTTATAACCCCCTAGTGGATATAAGGACTCTCCCAGCCACAACCGCTCAGGATTCCTCTCAAAAGGAGCCTACAGCAACCACAGAAGGGGTACCCCATCTCCCCATGCAACCGCCCCCCCAAAGTCCAACCATTATCATTGCAAACATGCTGACTCAGCTGCATGCCTCTCCTCCTCCCCAACAACCACCAACAAAGGGGAGAACCATAGCTATTGAGGATGAGGATCACCATGCTTCTGACAACCCACAGCACTGGGGTTTACACGTTCTATCTCCTGGTGTGGATATGGAGATTAGAACATCTAGTGAGGCTGCCACCTCTTCTGAATCAGCACATGATCAGAATGAGGCTGGTAACATAGCTAAGACCTCACTAGAGGCAACAGCTGATGAAGGACATAGTCCTGAGGCTGGAGTTCCCAGTTCCAAGAAAAGGGGCACATGCTAAAACTAGTCTTCACCCAGTGCATGTACATCCTGCTACAAGCAGGAGGTCAGGTGATTCAGCATCTGCTGATGATGACCTGGGCTTCTTTTATGATGTTCTGGCCCAGAACACAATTCTTGAGGAAGAAGTCAGTAGACTACAAAGACTACTTGACCAATTCTCTCAAGAAGCAAGTCCATCTGCCACCAACATAAACCCACAGATGGCACCTTCACCTGAAGGTCTCCTATACACTCAGCCACTCAAAACTTCCAAGCCACCAGCTTTTGTTTCTGGCACTGCTTCTCAGGGACAGAACCCCTCTGAGCAAACAGTTGCTATCTTTCAGCAAACTCTACCTCTCATCACCCCAATGATCACAGACATTGTGATCAAAACCATGGATGAGAGGCTTCCCTCAATCATACAACCCCTGGTGGAGGAGATTGTGAGCACAAGGCTTTCTGCTACTCAAACCCTTGCAACCAATGCAACCAAAAAGGGGGAGAGTCAGTCAGTGAAAGCAAAGAGGAAGAGCAAACTGAAAGAAAAGAAACTGAGGAGGAAGAGGAGTCTGTGAAGGGAACCAAAAATGATCAAGTGAGTGAAAGTCACAAAGACTTTCATGTCACATATAAGAAGAGGAAGGGTAAAGGAAAAGAGAAAGAGCTCCAACTCGATGAGATGATGAAAATGGAGGATGCTACTCATAGTAAATCAATGGATGCCATTATTGATCAACTCTATAGACAAGGGTTCGATACTGCACAACTTGACTCAGAGATCAGGAGACTTGAAGTTGAAAAAATTAACTCAAGATGGGCAAGTTATGATGCATTAGAAAGAGAGAGACTAGAGATCATGATCAGATTTATTGCAAAATATCTTGGGAGATCATTGATCGAGATTAAATCATGGACCAGGGACAGTATCTTGGCCATAACCTCCAAGATCTGTTCGTCTAAGGCATACACTAAGGGGTTAGTAGTCGAAGCTTTGAATGAAGCAGGAGCAGGGAGCAGGACTGAGCTAGCCAAACACTCAAAAGCAACACTCACCTCCAAAATGCTAACTCAACCTGTCAACATTCCCTCTCCAAAACAACCACAATCACAACCACAAAACCAACTCCCTTACCCTCTAAACCAACAGCCGATGATGCACCCAAGAAGAAGAAGAGAAGGGTTTTGAGGCTAGAAGAAGAAGAGGATGATGTGAAGAAGATAGGCTGCCTCTGTCTGCAGTCCTAACATTGGCTAAAGCCAAACCCATGCCCATCACTCCCACCTCACAGATGGAAACTGTGAGAGTAAAGATTGAAGAAGAGCAGTAGCAAAGCTTCATGATGATGAGATGTTGAAAAGCATCGACAAAACTTATGCTACGTCTTCATCAATAATTAGTATGAAGAAAGAAGCTCTGAGGTTGTACACCCTTGCCAACACATTTCAATATCAGAAGGAAAAGGTGAGAGTATGGCCTGATCCTAGGGTGGCTCACAGGATTGTAAAGAAAGAGATTCCTTCGAGATACAAGGGCCAAGTAAAAAGGATCGTAGATGAAGAGATCACAGTGGTCCTTGTAGTTTCACCTTAGGAGATTGTAGAAGATTTCAAGAAGGCCTATGAGACTAAACAGCCACCCCAAAAGATGTTAGAGAACAGAATTATTAAAAAGGGGTTAGTCTACAAGAGGCTTGAGAACTTCAAACAAAATGAGCTCAGTCTATTACTTGAAGGGACTCATCCTAATAAGTTTGCATACAGACGGATTACAACAGTTGAGCTCAAAAATGGTAAACAAGCCAAGTACATCTCAGAGCTGTATGGGCGTGAAGGATTGTTTCATGGTGAAGCCGAGAACCTGACCATGGAAGAACAAATTATGTTTCTCAGAGCATACACCAGAGAATCCTACAGGCTTATACATGGGAAGTGAGTCTCATGGATGGGGGAACAACTCAGTGTCCAATTCCCCAATACAGAGCTCCCATCCATACATTGCCAACCAAATCATCAGAGACTCATTCCCAAGCTAGTGCTTATATGGGTCATCTTCTCAACTGATCAAGAAGGAAAAAGACCAACCATTCTGCCAACAATAAGTGGGACCTTAATAAAGTTAAAGGTTTTGGCTGCATTGGTTCAGGGGGAGTTTGTTGGACCAAAGAGACCAAGGAGCCGGATCAGAAAAATCTTTAAGTGCCACAGACGTCACAACAACTACTGAAGACCACAACAGCTGAAGACAACAGCTGATTACAAAGTCTGAACACAAGTGCTGAAGACAAAGTCTGAAGACAAGTGCTAAAGACAAAGTCTGAAGACAACAGCTGATTACAAAGTCTGAAGACTAGTGCTGAAGACAAAGTTTGAAGACAAAGTTTGAAGACAAGTGCTGAAGACAAAGTCTAAAGACAAGTCCTGAAGACAAAGTCTGAAGACACAAGTGCTGAAGACAAAGTCTGAAGACACAAGTGCTGAAGACCAAAGTATCAGACGTTGTCACAACAGCTAAAGAGGTTTTCTTCAGTAGTTGTGACGGTTTACCTTTCAGTAGTTTTATGTTTTATCTGTTCAGTAGTTTGACACAACAGCTGAAGAATACTTCTTCAGTTGTTGTGCTCATCAGTAGTTTTATGTTTTTCAGTAGTTTTGTAAAACGACTGAAGAGCATGTTCTTTAATCGTTGTAGTTTCAGTAGTTTCTTATCAGTAGTTTCATATTTTGTACTTAACACTCTGATATGTTCTCAGTAGTTGTGAACATTTCAGTAGTTTGTTAAGAGTTAGTTATTTTTGTAATAGATCTGCCAGTTGTCACTTTCCCGTGATAACAGCAACGATTGCACTCTATATAAGGAGTGTCAACCTATTGTAATAAATGAATGATTTGATCATAAATATTCAATATTATTGAAACATTCCTTGTTACAGAAATATATTCTCTCGTTATAACCGTATTTGTTCTGAATGCATACGAGTATCAAATTCTTGCTACAATTTGTCTAATTCTTGTTCTCATTCCGCTGCGTTACGCTCTATTACATCAAACTTGTGATCACTGATCCTGACAGTTGTGACGTCTGTGGGACTTAAGGTTTTTCTGATCCGGCTCGTTGGTTCTTTTGGTCCAACACCCGTTCTCACCATCCATGAAGGTGGGAACAAGAAAAGGCCTCATCCCGCACCCAAGGCAAAGGTTGCCAAGGGTAAGGGACCCGTTTGGGGAAAAGGGAAAGGGGTGGCAAGGGTGCCACCCAAACCACAAGAGAAGAAGCAAAAGGTTGCAACTAATGACCCATGCTTCTAGTGTGGAGAGATTGGACATTGGGCAAGGAATTGTCCTGTCCATCTCCAAGAGTTGAAGGCAAAGAGGGATGCCGGGCAGACCTCGGGTACAATATACATGATTCATATTGATCTTAATGTTACATCTTCTAACACATGGGTATTGGATACCGGATGTGGAACTCATATTTGCAATTTGTTGCAGGGGTTCACAAGAAGTAGGGACTTCAATCAAGGGGATGTTAGCCTCTTCATGGGCAATGGAACTAAAGTCATAGTTGAAGTTCGTGGGGACTACATCCTAAAACTTACAAGTGGCTTGAATGTGATTTTGAAGAATGTTTTGTATGCTCCTAGTTTGACTAGGACATTATTTCAGTATCCCAATTAAGACTTTATGATTATGTATTATCTTTTGTTGAAAATAATATTCATGTTTCTTTAAATGATATGTTCTATTTTAAAGTTATTTCCATTAATGGTATTTATGAATTGGTTCATGAAAATGCATTAAATAGTTCATTGTACCATACTAACACCAAGAAACTCAAGTTGGATTTGAGTGATACCTATCTTTGGCATTGTCGTCTTGGTCATATAAACAAGAACGTATACAAACACTTTAAAAGATGGTCTTTTAAAAACGAATGAATGTGATTCATTTGATGTATGTGAATCTTGTTTACAAGGAAAAATGACTAAGGCACCCTTTAGTGGAACTAACGAAAGGGCAAAAGATTTACTAGGAATCATACATTTGGATGTATGTGGTCCTTTTAAACCAATGACTAGGAATGGTGAAAGATACTTCATTACCTTTACCGACGATTATAGTCGCTATGGGTATGTGTACTTATTAAGGCACAAAGATGAAGCTTTTGAAACGTTCAAGATCTTCAAGAATGAAGTAGAAAATCAACTCAACAAGTCGATTAAAGTTCTCCGCACCGATAGAGGAGGTGATACCTAAGTGATGCTTTTCAAGATCATCTTAGGAGTTGTGGAATTGTCTCATAACTCACTCCACCTGGAACACCACAACATAATGGTGTGTGTGAGAGGAGGAATCAAACCTTATTGGATATGGTTCGATCTATGATGGCTAGAAGCATATTACCTCTATCATTTTGGGGTTTCGCTTTGCTCTCCACGGGCTGTATTCTAAATATGGCCCCAACCAAAAAGGTGGAAAGGACACCTTTTGAGATATGGCATGGAAGAGTTCCATCCCTATCATACTTAAGGGTCTGGGGTTATGAGGCTTACGTTAAGACTCCCACCCCAAACAAATTGGAAGTCCGATCCACCAAGTGTATCTTTATTGGATATCCTAGAGATTCTATGGGATATTATTTCTATGATCCACTGGAACAAAAGGTGTTTGTTGCCAGAAAGGGTGAGTTCTTAGAGGCAAAGTTCCTTATGGAAGGAACTAGCAGTAGAACGGTGGATCTTGAGGAGGATCAAGAACCACAACCCGATGCACGTCTGGTTGAAACTAGCACTCAACATGAGGATGTTGAGGATGATCAAGCGGTGATCAATACACACAACATTCGCAGAAGTGGTAGAACTAGTAATCCACCTGAAAGATATGGATTTTTCATGGATGGATGCTATGTGGTAGATTCAGATGAACCAACCACATACTAGAATGCAGTGTCCAGTTTGGATTGTGACAAATGGCTTGAGGCCATGAACGTTGAGATGCAATCCATGTATGACAATCAAGTTTGGGAACTTATTGTACCACCTCTTAATTCCAAAGTAGTTGGAAGCAAGTAGGTTTTCAAGAAGAAAACCGATATGCATGGAAACTTGGATACTTATAAAGCTAGACTTGTAGCAAAGGGTTTCACTCAAACTTAAGGGGTTGACTATGATGAAACTTTCTAACATGTTGCGATGCTAAAGTATATAAGGATATTGTTTGCCATAGCTGCTCATTATGATTATGAGATTTGGCAAATGGATGTTAAAACCGCTTTCCTAAATGGATATCTTGAGGAAGATGTCTATATGGTTCAGCCTGAAGGTTTTGTCGATCCAAAACATCCTAATAAAGTATGCAAGTTAAAGGAATCAATCTATGGATTGAAACAAGCATCGAGAAGCTGGAATCATTGTTTTGATGAGGAGGTAAAGAAATTTGGCTTCATCAAAAACGATAATGAGGCTTGTGTGCATAAGAAGGCTAGTGGGAGCACAATAACTTTCCTAGTATTGTATGTTGATGACATACTACTATTTGGAAATGACATTCCAACCTTGGAAGGTGTAAAAACCTGGCTTGGAAGTTGTTTTTCCATCAAGTCTTAGTGAAGCCGCCTATATTCTGGGAATAAAGATCTATATGGATAGATCAAGGCGGTTGATTGGTTTAAATACATTGATAAGATCTTGAAAAGGTTCAAGATGGAGAACTCTAAGAAAGGCATCGTACCTATTCAAAGAGGAACGATATTGAGTACGACTCAATGTCCTAGCTCAAGGGATGAGCAAGATAAAATGAAGGCAATCCCATACGCATCTGCTATTGGATCCATCATGTATGCAATGATATGCACTCGACCGGACGTGTCATGCGCCTTAAGCATGACAAGCCGTTACCAGCAAAATCCTGGAAACAGTCATTGGATGGCTGTTAAGAACATACTTAAGTACCTAAGGAGGACAAGAGATATGTTTCTAATCTATGGATCTGGTGATGAGGAACTCGTTGTAAAAGGTTACACGGATGCGAGTTTCCAAACCGATCGTGATGATTCTCGGTCACAATCGGGATATATTTTCATTCTGAATGGAGGAGCGGTCTCTTGGAAGAGCTCCAAATAGGATGTGGTGGCTTTATCAACTACAGAATCAGAATATGTCGCCACCTCATTGGCAGCTCAAGAAGCTACATGGCTGAAGAAATTCATTGCCGATCTAGGGGTTGTCCCTTCCATTCAGGAACCCCCTAGAGATCTTTTGTGATAACGAGGTGCGATTGCTCAAATCAAAGAACCTCGTGCTCATCAAAAGACTAGGCACATTGAGCGGAGATTCAACTACATACGAGATGAAGTTGAAAAGGGAAAGATATGTATTCGCAAAGTTCACACGGATCAAAACATTGCGGATCCTGTCACGAAGCTCCTTGAAAAGGCAAAGCTTGAAGGTCATACTTGTGCCATGGGACTTTGATATCCTAGTGATTGGATTTGATCTGTAAATTTTGTATTTGGATATGTGGAACTCTTTATTATTTGAATAAAATTATTTGGTTATAATGTTTCAATTGATGTTCCAATTTTGCATGTTTAATCCATGAGTAAATTGTTTACTCTAAAAGTCCGTAGTCGTTCATACTTGTGGGAACAAGTGTGAGGGTAAGATTATTATGAACTTGGATTGGTTGATATTCATAAGGAATGAATATAGAGCAATTGGTTGATACCAAGGTTCATAGATATTTGCGGGATGCAAATATTGGACTGACCCGCATCTCAAATTTTACTACATGGAATCTTATTGATTGATCATAAGTAAATTTGAGTAAAGGGGAATATCATTTGGTATCCTCCGACCTAAGATACATATTGGGTTTTGATATTCACCAAGTATTATACCTTGAGCTAATTCTTCACTGTCCTGAAATAATGGACAGCACATAAGGGTATGTTCAGGTATGACACAAGGTGTTTGTGAGAAACGTATGTAGTCAAGATGGAATTTGTTCCTCTTATTCGTTGAGAGTTAGATGTCTAAGGCCTGATAAGTTAAATCAACAAGGAATGATCATTTTGTATTCTTGGATTAACATGACATCTGTAACAAAAGGATAGATGATTGATTCACCTAAATCATTTCAAGTAGGATACTTGAATAAGATGATGTTATGAATGGCTATAAGTCATGCATATTAAGGGTAGTAAACCGTTGTTAGGTGGTATTTACTGCTTGCATCATCTTCTATGAATCTTGGGCAAGTGGGAGATTGTAGGATTCTATGTGCCCAAGACACGTAGAATATTGATGTGGTTAGTATGTTATGATCCAAGACGGTTATACCCAAATAATAAGTTTTGCAAACACAAACGATTATTTAATTGATGATGTGATCATGCAATTAAATAATAACACACCAAATTTAGGAAATTGGTTTTCTAAACAAATATGTGAAATGGGTCAAATCATAAGGATGATTTGTTGATAGGTTTTATTAATCACATTGTTATTTAAAAGGGTTTAAATAACATAAGATAATGTAATGTTAGTGATCTTTAATTAAAATGTTTAATTAAAGATCAGTCCATAGAACATATTAGTATGGTTCTTGCACTCGTCACACATTAAAAATCCAAGAGGGTCCATGAACTTTTAATTTGTCAACAAGACATAAAAATGAGAGGGAATCCCAGCCATGTTTAAAAACTTTCGGCCACCCCATGGACCAATGGGGTTCCTTCTTTTCCCTTGGTAACACACACTCTTTATGAAAGAGTGTAGGACTCTCCAACATTATTGACTTCACATGAAAAACACCAAAAACACTCTCTCTTCTCTCCAAAAGGTTTACGGAACAGCAGCAGCCAAGAAGGGGGTTTTTGGAGTTGATATTGGTGTTGATTCTCCCTAACAAGACACGTTTGCAAGTAAGCTTTGGGTATACAAGCTTGAGGACTTCTACCCTTGAAGTCTTGGCCGATTTTGGACATCCTTTCCTCCTTTCTTTGGTCATTTTTACTGCTGCTGAAAGGTAGTCATCACAGCTCAATGTAGCGGTGATTTTATGTACTTTTACATGTGTTCATAGCTTGCTCATTCACATATTATGATCCTTTGATTTTGGGTTTGCTTTATACATTATATGGTCACCTAAAGAACATGTTTCAGCTTATAAGTAAGTTTATAAAGTTGTTATTCCGCTGCGTTTTCAGAAAGTTTAACGGGTTAAACTATGTTTTGTGTTCTTGCAAACCCTACACCGAAAGATGTAAAGTTTGTATGGGGTCAAGATCAGGATAAGGCTTTCGAGGAATTAAAGGCGAGGTTGACTCAAGCTCCTGTTCTGTCACTACCCGATGGAAGCGAAGATCTGGTGGTTTATTCTGATGCTTCCTACTCGGGGTTGGGATGCGTGTTAATACAGAGGGGAATGGTTATAGCCTATGCATCCCGACAGTTGATGATTCATGAGGTTAATTATCCTACTCATTACTTGGAGCTAGAAGTCATAGTCTTTGCATTAAATATTTGGAGGCACTACTTTTACGGGATGAAGTGCACCATATTTACTAACCACAAGAGCTTGAAGTACTTCTTTGAGCAGAAGGACCTGAACATGAGGCAGAGACGATGGTTAGAGCTTATAAAAGATTATGATTGCGAGATCCATTACCATCCGGGCAAAGCCAACGTGGTGGCGGACGCCCTTAGCAGAAAAGAGAGACCCGGACCGATTCGGGTGAACGCTTATCAGTTGATCATGACCTCTAATGTGATGAAGCAAGTCAAAGAGCTTCAAGATGAAGCATTGAAAGAAGATCATCTTAACTCTTTAAGAATGAGAGGTCTGGTCGCTGAATTGGGTGAAAACACACTCGGTATTAGAATCCGATTCGGACGAATGGATTCCTCGTTTTAGGGATCTACGTGGGAAGATTATGGATGAAGCTCATAAGACTCGATACTCTATTCATCCCTGTGATACAATGATGTACCAGGACATGAAGAAGGATTATTGGTGGCCGGGCATTAAGCGTGACATAGTGGAGTATGTGAGTAAGCGCCATACTTGTTTACAAGTGAAGGCCGAGCACCAAAAGCCGTATGGGAAGATCCAACCTTTGGATATACCGGAATGGAAGGGGAGCACATATTCCTCCGAGAGTTTGGCGGATCTATTCATCAAGGAAATTATAACTCGTCGTGGTGTGCCGGTGTCTATTGTGTCTAATTTTGACACCCGGTTTACATCTAAATTTTGGAAGAAATTCCATGATGCGATGGGGGCGAGGTTTCATATTAGCACGTCTTATTTTCCTCAGACAGATGGTCAGTCAGAAAGGACCATTCAGACCTTGGAGGATATGCTTTATGCATGTGTTATCGATTTTGGAGGAAGTTAGGATGAGCACTTACTGTTAACTGAGTTCTCATATAACAACAGTTATCATGCCTGTATTGGTATGCCTCCTTATGAGATGCTATATGGTAGGAGATGCAGGACACCCATGTGTTAGGGTGATATTGGTCAGAAAGAATTAGGGAGCGTCGAGGTGATCGAGGCTATGACTGAGAAGCGTGAAAAGATCAAAGCCTTCATGAAGGCAGCCAAAGATAAATAGAAGTCGTCTGCTAATAAATGACGCATACCGATTGAGTTCTAGGTGGGTGACAGGGTTTTGTTGAAGGTCTCCCCTTGGAAGGGTATCATTCGGTTCAAAAAGCGGGGCAAGTTGAGCCCAAGATACATAGGGCCTTTCCGAATCATTTCTAGAGTAGGAGAGGTGGCCTATATATTGGTGTTACCAGATGAGCTAAGTGGAATTCACCTGACATTCCATGTATCTCATCTAGGAAAGTGCCTAGCAGATAAGGATATGATTGTACCATTGGAGGATATCGAGATAGATGAACGGCTCAATTATGTGGAGCAACCAGTGGCGATCATTGATCGAAAGGAGAAGAGGTTAAGGAATAAAGTGGTTGCTCTTGTGCGTGTACAGTGGAAGCACAGGAAGGGATCCAAGTCTACGTGGGAGACTAAAGAACAGATGAGACAACATTACCCACGATTGTTTAAGGAATAAAAGGTTTCAGGGATGAAACCTAAATAGGGGGTGGACTTGTAACACCCTGTTATTTATAAAAGACAAAGAGAGAAGAACAAAGTGAAGAAAAAGAAGAAAATGAAATAAAACCCGAGTCTAGGGTTAAAAGTGACAAAATAGACAAAAAGTTTACAAGTTGGCGACAAAGGTGGTATGGCCGCCTAAATGGTCATACCACACCTTTTTCATTCGAACTTGATAGAGAGAGAGAAAAAAAAGGGGCTGCAACTTTTGTATTATGAAGAACAAGAAGCAGAAATCAAATTCAAGGTAAGAATTCGTTGTTTTTATGTTCTTAACTGGTCTTATCCTCGGGTTTGTGCTTATGTGTGTTTGTATGTGTTCGGACATGTTTTTGGTGGGTTTCTAGGCGGTTAAACTCCACTTGCAAACAAGTTTGGGAGAAACCATACTCAAGAGCTGCAAAGGTGAGTTCTAGATCCCCTCTTTTACATCTTTTAACTGCTTTTTGGGGCTGGAATGCATGAACTTATGTTTTTATAAAACTAGGTTTTATACCCGTATGAATAAATCTATTTACGTGATTGATATGATGTAATGATTGGCTATGTTCATGCTTGATGATGTATGGTTATGTTTCTAAGGCTTAGAAGGTAAGACTTAAGCTTAGAACATGATAGATGGTGATGGGGGAACTGAGATCTGATATTTAAGGCTCATATGTTTAAGTTTTAGAATCTGCCTAAGTAAACCAATGCGGATGGTAATGGGAAGAAATGCGGATGAATAGTTAATATGGATGAGTATTAACTATTAAGTAGGTCAATGCGGATGAGTAATGGAAGTCAACACGGATGAGCAGTTAATGAGGATGAGCATTAACCACTAAGTAAAGTCAATGCGGATGAGCAGTTAATACGGATAAGCATTAACCACTAAGTAAAGTCAATGCAGATGAGCAGTTAATGCGGATGAGCATTAACCACTAAGTAAGTCAATGAGGATGAGTAAAGTCAATGCGGATGAACAAATGCGGATGAACATTGACTAAGTATGGGAAATGCGGATGAGTAAAGTCAATGCGGATGAACAAATGCGGATGAGTAAAGTCAATGCGGATGAACAAATGCGGATGAACTATAGCAAATGTGGATGAAGTAAAACAAATGCGAATGAACTATAGCAAATGCAGATGAACAAAAGACATGCGGATGAAGACTTCGAATGGTTTCTGACTTTCTGGGAAATAGGGATGAATGTAGGCTTTGACTAGGGAGGTTCCCGGGGGCTATATAAATGGACTTTTGAGGTCATAGATGTTAGGATGGGCATGTTATGATGAATGTTTGATGCTTATGCATGATGATATGTATGATGTATGTTATGTATGTATGGTGCCCTGTATGATGATGTTGTATATGTATGTTATGTTCCTTATTATTATGTATGATTATTTTCCCCTGGCTTTACGTGGTATGTTAATGAATGAAACGAAAATTATTATGTAATGTAAAGTGGAAGATAATGAAAAGAGGAACAAAATGAAGAAAGCATGCATTAATGAACGAACGAACGTAAGAAAGTCTTTCAAACAATTGTATGGAGGTTCACACTCAATGAGGAGTGTTAGCTCAACCGTGTGCGGGTTAGTTACCCCATGAGGATGCACACTGGGGCTTGATCGATGTGATCAAGCATATGATTGGAGGTTCACATCCAATGAGGGGTTGTCAGCTCAAATGTGTGTGGGTTAAATACCCCATGAGGATACACACAGGGGTTCAATCATTGTGATTGACCAGATGTATGGTGTCCTTGTCGCTTAACCCTAGATGACTTACTTGGTGCTCTAAAGGGGGGTTAAGCACATGACAGGACCTAGATGAAAACGAAAGATAATAAAAGTACGAAATGAACGATGATAAAGATAATAAATATTATCTATGTGTGCGTACGATGTGTGATCACATTCTAAAACCTTTTATGATTGAATAGAAATAAAGAATGGTTTTAAATGAAAGTTAAAGTATTTGTTATTATAAAACTAGAACTCACTCAGCAATGCTGACTTTTTATGCATTTTCCATTGGTAGGTGAGCATTGCTGAGGATGGCACGGCGCAGCTACTTGGCATTTTGGATGGCGTTCTTTTGTTACTGTTTTTGTATTGCAATGCGAACAAATGGAAATGTGTAATGAATGATTGTATTAACTTGCAAAAGAAGTTATTAAGAAATGAAAAGTTATTTAAATGTTCCATTGCGATGTTTTTATGAGAGTTAAATGTAATTGTATGTTTTGTGAGCAATGATGGCTAGCTGTAAGCGTCTCGGGAACGGGGCCTTACATTTTATGTGCAATGATTGACGAGCTGTAAGTGTCCTGGGAATGGGGCCTTATGCATAAGTCTATGTTTATCAAAAGCCTTTATGAACAAATCAGCATATTGTTCATTTGTGTTAGCTTTGACTAGTTTTATCAATCTATTTTCAAAATTATCTCAAATCAATGATACAGGATGTTGATATGCTTTTTTGTGAGTCGTTCATAAAATTCTCTGTAATAGAGATAGCACTGTTATTATATATGTGGATAGGAGTCTTTTTGAAGTTGAATCAATAGTCTAGCATCTGATTCTGACTACAAGCACTTGAGCACAGAAGCAATGTATTCAGCTTCAGCAATTGATGTAGATACAAAGGTTTGTTTCTTACATTGGCATGAGACTATCCTTCCACAAGGAACGAACTTCTCCTAGATGTTGATTTTGTAGTCATGTTGCAGCCACCATAGTCACTATATGTATAAACATATAGATTGAAGTCAAAATTCTTTGGATACCAAAGGCCTATTTAGAAGCACCTTTGAGATATCTAAAAATCCTCTGGATAGCAACATGGTGTGACATCTTCGGGTCGACTTGATATCATCCATAAATGCATGTAGCAAACATGATACCAGGTTTGTTGGTTGTGAGGTACATCAAAGACCTAATCCTAACCCTATAGAGATGTTCATTCACACACTCCCCCTCAAGATCAGGTCCAAGTTAGTGGTTTCTTGCTATGGGTGTCTTTGCAACCTTACACTTAGTCATGTTGAATCTTGTAAGTATGACTTATACATACTTTGACAGACTTAAAATATGCCATTGTCAACCTGATTCACTTGAATTCCTAAAAAGAAATTGAGTTCCCCCATGACACTTATTTCAAATTTATTTTTCATCAGCATCTTAAAGTCTTTGTAGAGCTTTGGATTAGGTGACCTGAATATACTAACATCTATATAAAATTGAACCAGGATGAGGTCATTTCCTGTTCCTTTGATGAAGAGTGTTCCTCTATAGTACACCTTTTGTAGCCATGCTCATAGATATACTGTGATAGTGTCTCGTACCATTTTCTTGGAGCTTGGTACGACCCATAAAGAGACTTATCAAGTTTGCAGACATAATTAGGTTGATCTAGATCTGCAAAGCCGGTGGTTGTTAGACATACACCTCCTCATCAATAACCCCATATAGAAAAGCACACTTGACGTCAAGTTGGTAGACCTTGAAATCCTTGGATGCAACAAAAACTTGAAATAACCTCATAGCTTCAGGTCTTACCACTGGAGCAAAAACATTATGTAGTCAATTCCGTCTTCTAGGTATAACCTTGAACAACTAGTCTAGCCTTATTTGTGATGACAAGACCTCTATCATCCTTCTAATTCCTAAAAACCCACTAGGTGTTAGATCTTGTATGCCCAAGACACATACAAGATTGATGTGGTTAGTACGTTATTATCCAAATCGGGTCATACCCAATAACAAGCTAAACAAACACCAATAAATATTTATTTGTTGATCAGATCAAACAAATAAATATTGACACCAATTTAGAAAATGGGTTTTTCTAAAATATTTCTTTTGAAATATAACAATATTATATGGATAATTTGTTCATGAGAAATTATTTGTTTCATTATTTAAGTGAGTTAAATAATAACAAATAAAAGTGTGTTCAAGTTATAAAATTAAAAGAGTTTTAATTTTATAAACTTATGTACTAAAGAGTGTATAATTTTATAAAATTAAAATGGGTGGCAACCTATTTTGAACACCATTTCGGCCGCCCCCTTGGTGGTCTTGGGATTCCTTTTGTATTGGTTTAATACAAGACTTTAACACTCTTGCACTCCATCCCTAACACACTCTCTCTCACACGCATGCAAAAGCTCTCTCCTCTTCCTTCTCTTGGCTGAAATATTTTGAATTTCTTGGCTAATTTTGAAGTCTCCTTTGGTTGATTTTTGGATTTGCAAGAAAGAGAAGATATTTGGTGTTCAACTCCCTAACAAGTTAGGTGTTTGGCAAGAGCTTGTGGGTATACGTACTTGAGGTCTTCTTCTTTGAAGGCTTCCATTCAAGAACATCCTCTCCTTCATCTTACATCCATCTCATCTTCTTGTCCTTATAAAGGTTGCATTCTAAGAACACCCTATGGTTGTTTATGTTTGATAGCATCTCTTTTCACATATAGATGATCCTTGTTCTTGGGTTTGTTATCTTGAATATTAAAATGGTTTCTTTTAAGAATCAAAACATAATATATGTTCATATTTCAATTTCATTTTCATTTAAATGGTTAAACAAACTTTGATAAACTTGTCACAAGCCCAACAATGGCATCTAGAGCCGGTTATATGGAAAACTTGCTTCAAAAGTCCAAGAAAAACTAGTTTTGTTGGATTTTTTCAACCCATTAGAGGCTGATTTTTATTGGATGTATGAATCCCTTGACTTTCAAGTTTTATTTTACATGCTTTAGAATAAACCTTGAAAGATTGATGTCAAATGGTTGATTGTTTTGTTTGGACAAAAACCCTAAAATTTTAGTTTATGTTGGCTGAAATTTTGAGGGTTAAAAAGGGGTTCATTTTGTTCTTGGATATTGTATTTGGATACATGTTTTAGTGCATAACATAGCCTTGACCTAGTGTGTTTTGAATTTGGTTGGATGTTTTATCATGTTTGGTTTTATTCTTTCAAAAGGGGTTGTAATTATAATTTTGTGTTTGTACCTTTGGGTTGTAATTTATTTATTATTTGGTTATGTAACAAATAGATTAGGTACATTTCTTTTATTAGAAAAAAATGCATTAGGATATGATTTTTGTAAAAGAAGATGCACAAGTTGGAGACCAAAGGAAGATACAAAGGAAGGACACAAAAGACATGGACACTTGAAGCATTTGGATGTGGATTCAAGTGGGAGTTCATGGACACATTTTGATGTGTCATTATTAACCCTTAGGAAAGACCAAATTACAACACTTGTGATGGCAAACAAGTTTTGTCAACTTAGTGGCTATGGTTATGCACTTGTGATTGTGTGATTATGCTTGTTTGGTTGTTTGATATATGGATATGCATAACAAACTAAATAACAAATAAAACAAGCTGAAAATTTATGGTTCCTTATCATTAAGTGATTAATAAAAGGTTATTAAAAGGATTAATGATTTTAATAAAAGGGTTTTATTAAAAAGAGAACCATAGGGTACCATGTGTTTGAAAGCATGCAAATACAAGGTACATAGAGTTTTTAAAACTAGAATTATGAAAACTGAAAATTTCTTTTATAAACAAGTTTAACACCGTCCTTTTGCACAACACTTGAGTCACTTGGAAACTCCTAATGGGATAAAGGTCACCTAACCATTTTGAGGGAACTTGTGATTTGAAGTGGGGATACCATATTTATGGAATAAAGGTCACCTAACCACTTATGTTGGAAAACCCACATGTGTGTGCAAGTAGCGTGACTTGATTTGCAAACCATGTTAAATGGATCACCTACAATGTGGTTTACAAAGGGTGTTGATGGGATAAACATGCCGACTATACATATGATGTTTAAAGTCAATCCCATACCTCTAGAAGTTGCAAAGGGTTGCAATTGTCAAAATTGTGACTATCTTGTTAATTTAAATAATGGGATAAAGGTCACCTAACCACTATTTAAATGTAACGTTGGATTCTAGAATTTTAAAATTGTGTAAGACATATAAAAGGGCTTTAATTATTAAAATATGATAATATCGAAAATACTACAAATTGAACTTTGTTAAATTATGTTGATGGCCACCAACAACAATGAAAATAATGATATCACGTCCGCTCACTCACTATCACTAAGGACTATTCTCCAAAAATAGTGTCTAAACCATAATAACTTTATAGATTGGTTTTGAAACTTGAGAATTGTTCTCAAGCAAGAGAAATGGTCATATATTTTAGGCGATCCGATTCCCGATCAGCCTAATGAGGATGGTGAGGAGGCCTATAAAAATTAGGTGAAATACACTGAGGACTCGGTCCAAGTGTATTGCCTAATGTTGGCAAGCATGACTTCGGATCTCCAAAAGGAGTATGAACATCACGGAGCATACGACATGATTACCCAATTAAAGGAAACGTTCCAACATCAAGCAAGGGTAGAGCGCTTCGAAACGGTTCGAGCACTCCATGCATGTCATATGGATGACACCCAATCGGTTTCATCTTATGTACTTAAGATGAAGAGCCACATTGACCGTCGCGAAAGGCTGAATTGTCCCATCTCGAAAGAGTTGGCTACGGATTTGATCCTCAACTCTTTGTCAAAAAGGTTTGACAACTTTGTTATGAATTATAACATGAACGGGTAGGACACGAACATAAGTGAGCTTCACCCTATGCTCAGCCAAGGCTGCAATGGGTAAAAAGGTTTTACCCATTCTCACCATCAATGAAGGTGAGAACAAGAAGAGGCCTCACCTCGCACCCAAGGCAAATGTTGCCAAGGGTAAAGGGTACGTTAGGGGAAATGGAAAAGGAGCGGTAAGAGTGCCACCACCAAAACAAGCAGAGAAGAAGCAAAAGGTTGCTTTGAATGACCCATGCTTTAAGTGTGGGGAGATAGGACATTGGGCAAGAAATTGTCCTGTCCATCTCAAAGAGTTGCAAGATAATAGGAATGTCGGGCAAACCTTAGGTACAATTTTCATGATTCATATTGACCTCAATTTAATATCCTTTAACACATGGGTATTAGATACCGGATGTGGAACTCATATTTGCAATTTGTTGCAGGGGTTCAAAAGAAGTAATGACTTTAAGAAAGGGGATGTAAGCCTCTACATGGGGAAGGGCAAAAGTTCAAGTTGAGAGCCGAGGGGACTAGATCTTGAAGCTTCCAAATGGTTTGGAAACAATTTTGAAAAATATTTTGTATGCTCCTAGGAACATTATTTTAGTGTCCCAATTAAGACAATATGATTATGTTATGACATTTTGAGAATGAAATTCGTCTTTCTTTGAATGACATCTTTTATTTTAAAGCTATTCCTATTAATGGTATTTGTGAATTGGTTCTTGAAAACACATTATATGATAGCTCATTGTACCAAACCACCATCAAAAGGCTCAAATTGGATTTGAGTAACATCTATCTTTGGCATTGCTATCTTGGTCATATAAACAAGAAGCGAATACAAACACTTCAAAGGAATGGTCTTTTAAAAGTGAGTGAATACGATTCGTTTGATGTATGTGAATCTTGTTTATAAGGCAAAATGACTAAGGCACCTTTTAGTGGCAAAACCGAAAGGGCAAAATAATTATTAGGTATCATACATTCGGATGTATGTGGTCCTTTTAAGCCGATGACAAGGTATAATGAAAGATACTTTATTACATTTACCGACGACTATAGTCGATACGGGTATGTGTACTCGTTAAGACATAAAGATGAAGCTTTTGAAATGTTCAAAACCTTCCAGAATGAAGTAGAACATCAACTCAACAAGACAATAAAAATTCTCTGCACCGATAGAGGAGGTGAATGTAAGGCCCCGTTCCCGGGACGCTTACCGCTGGTCATTCATCGCACATAAAACATATCTTTTCATTGACTTCAATAAAGTGTTGCAGCAGAAACATTAAAACAAACATTTCATTTCATTAGGGATAAACGCTTTTGCAAAATAATACAACATTGTTGACTCGTTACAAAACATCATTATTTGCATTACATCACAAAAACGTCATATTTCTATCAAATGGATGCCATCCAAAAATGCCAAGTAGCTGCACCGTGTCATCCTCAGCAATGCTCACTTGCCAACTAGAAAATGCATAAAAAGTCAGCATTGCTGAGTGAGTTCTCGTTTTATAAAGACATTGCATTACCTTCCATTCGTTAAAACATTTTCATTACTATCACATGTGATCACACATCACACATACATCAAGGTAATAATTATTATCTTCATCATCGTTCGTTTAGTACATTTCACACGTTCAAACATATCGCACATATCGCACGTATGGAGTGGTCACTAAAACAGACTACCCCTGTGTGTGTGAACTCTTATGGGTCAGCCAAAATCGCATGCTGTAAATATATATACACACAGTAACTAGGAAATCGCACGTATTGGAGCAATCACCAAGACTGAACTCTTACTGTGTATGGACCCTTATGAGTTAGCCAAAATCGCATGCTATAGACACACACAAGGTAACAACTCTCAATGAGTTGTGAACCTCCCTTCATATGCTTGCAAGGCTTTTCATTCATTATGTTCCACTTTTAGTATCTTAAATGTTTCACTTCATTAAGATAATACTTTACGTTCATTAACAATATCACACCACGTAAAGTCACATCATCATAAGTAATAAGGAACATAACAGATCATATCATACATAAGCATAACATCATCAATCGCACATCATCAATCGCACATCATCAATCGCACATCATCAATCACACATCATCATACAGGGCATCATCATACATACATAACAAGCATCATACCATCGGGTATAAACACCAACCATACCTCATCAATCATGCCCATCATGACGTTTATGACCTCAAAAGTCAACTTACATAGCCCCTGGGAACCTCCCAAGTCAAAGCCTACATCTACACTTTTCCCCCGGAAATCAGAAAAATATTCGAAGTCTTCATCCGCATTTCTTAGTTCATTTGCATTTCTTTTTGTTCATCCGCATTTCTTTTACTCACCCGCATTTCCTTTGATCATCCGCATTTCCTTTACTCATCCGCATTTCCTCCGGTCGCATAACATTCATCCACATTTTTTCATCCGCATGAACTTATTCATCTTCATTTGTTCATCCATATTAACTCATTCATCTGCATTTGTTCATCTGCATGAACTTATGCATCCGCTTTTGTTCATCCGCATGTGCTCATCCGCATGAACTTATTTATTCGCATTTGTTCATCCGCATGAACTTATTCATCCGCATTTGTTCATCCGCATTTGTTCATCCGCATTTGTTCATCCACATGAACTTATTCATCTGCATTTGTTCATCCGCATGAACTTATTCATCCGAATTTGTTCATCCGTATTTGTTCATCCACATGAACTTATTCATACGCATTTGTTCATCTGCATGAACTTATTCATCCACATTTGTTCATCCGCATTTCCTCCAGCAGACTTCATCCGCATGAGGAACACTTAAGCAGTTATTTATGGTTGGGTGTATGAGCTACTGTTTGGGCGCATGAGCAACCCAGGTCACACTTAACCCCATGATTCGGTCCCCAAACACCATCTATCATGTTCTAAGCTTAACTCATACATTCTAAGCCTTAGAAACACAACCATAACATCATCAAACATGAACATAGTCCAAAATCAAACCACACCCGCAACATACACACATTCATACATACGGGTATGAACCCTAGTTTTATAAAACATATATTCATGCATTTCCAGCCCCAAAACAGTTAAAACAAGTAAAAAGATGGGTTCTAGAACTCACCTTTGCAGCCTCTTAGTTGTGACTTCTTTCAAACCGTTTGCAATTGAGTTCAACCGCCTAGAAACCCACCAAAACACACACCCAAACAAATACAAACATACATAAGCATACAAACGAGGATATAACCAGTTAAGAACATCTTAAACACATGAATTCTTACCTTGAATTC
The DNA here is from genome assembly GCA_025506515.1 of Flaveria trinervia. Taxonomy (NCBI): domain Eukaryota; kingdom Viridiplantae; phylum Streptophyta; class Magnoliopsida; order Asterales; family Asteraceae; genus Flaveria; species Flaveria trinervia. The sequence goes on from CM046450.1 coordinate 87,310,536, forward strand.
GACTTTTTAGCTCTTGTTTTTCAGAAAACCCTAGGTTTCAGCTCCTTTTCTTTCTCCCTTTACAAAAATCTGAATTTTATGGGTGTAGAGAGAGTGATGGGCGACCATCACCTTTTACACCCACTTTTTCAAACCTTTTGTCCTTTTTGAAACTTTTTACCCCTTAACTTAGGTAAAATATCTTTCCTTTCTTTTTCTTCACTTTATTCTTCTTTCTTTGTCTTTTATAAATAACCGGGTGTTACAAGTCCACCCCCGTTATTTAGGTTTCATCCCCGAAACCTGTTATTCCTCAAACAATCATGGGTAACACTATCTTATCTCTTCTTCAGTCTCCCACGTAGACTTAGATCCCTTTCTGTGCTTCCACTGTACACGCACAAGAGAAACCACTTTATTCCTCAACCTCTTCTCTTTACGATCAATGATCGCCACTGGTTTCTCCAAATAATTGATTCGTTCATCTACCTCGATATCCTCTAGTGGTACAACTATATCCTCGTCTGCTAAACATTTCCTCAGATGAGATAGATGGAATGTCGAGTGAATTCCACTTAACTTAGATGAGATACATGGAATGTCGGGTGAATTCTACTTAACTTATCTGGTAACTCTAATCTATAGGCCACCTCTTCTACTCTAGCAATGATTCAGAAAGGCCCTATGTATCTCAGGCTTAACTTGCCCTGCTTTCTGAACAGAATGATACCCTTCCAAGGTGAGACTTTCAACATAACTCTATCACCCAGTTGGAACTCAATCGATCTACGTCGTTTATCACCATATGACTTCTGTCTATCTTTGGCTGCCTTCATGAAGGCTTTGATCCTTTCCAGTTTCTCCATCGTAGCCTCGACCACGTTGACGCTCCCTAACTCTTTATGACCAATATCACCCCAACACACAAGTGTTCTGCATCTCCTACCATATAGCATCTCATAAGGGGGCATACCAATGCTGGCATAGTAATTGTTGTTATATGATAACTCAGCTAACGGTAAGTGGTCGTCCCAACTTCCTCCAAAGTCATTGGCGCATGCCCGGAGCATATCTTCCAGCGTCCGAATCGTCCTTTCCAACTGACCATCCGTCTCAGGATGATAAGCCGTACAAATACGTCACCTCGTCCCCATCACGTCGTGGAATTTCTTCAAAAATTTAGATGTAAACCGAGTGTCACGATCAGACACAATAGACACCGGCACACCATGACGAGTTACAATCTCTTTAATGAAAAGATCCTCCAATCACTCGGATGAATATGTCTCGCGAATCGGTAGAAAGTGAGCACTCTTCGTCCAACGATCGACTATCACCCATATGGCATCATACCCTCGCGCGGTACGCGGCAACTTCATTATAAAGTCCATGGTGATGTGCTCCCACTTCCACTCCGGTATATCCAAAGGTTGAATTTTCCATACGGATTCTGATGCTCCGCCTTCACTTGAGCTTGACCCCATACAAACTTTACATCTTTCCGGGTAAACTTGGTTAGTGGAGAAGCGATCTTAGAGAAGTCTTGGATGAATCTTCTGTAGTAGCCCGCCAAACCCAAGAAACTACAAATCTCGAATGGTGTCTTTGGAGACTTCCATTGCATCACTGCCTCCACCTTTGCCGGGTCCACCATAATCCCGTCAAGATTCACCACATGACCCAAGAATTGGACCTCGCGCAACCAGAATGCACACTTGGAGAATTTAGCATACAACTTCTCCCTCCTCAACGTCTCCAACACCTCTCGAATGTGACCGGCATGCTTATCCTCGCTCTTCGAATAAATCAAGATATCATCGATAAACACAATCACTGATTTATCCAACATCAGCCGACACACTCGATTTATCATATCCATAAAAGCAGCTGACGCGTTGGTCACCCCAAATGACATAACAAGGAACTCGTAGTGACCATAACGTGTACGAAAAGTTGTTTTGGGAATATCCTGCTCTTTCACCTTTAGCCGATGGTAGCCAGATCGAAGATCTTTCCTCTGGAACCAACTGGCACCCTGAAGCTGATCAAACAGATCATCAGTCCTCGGTAAGGGGTACTGATTCTTCACTGTTAACTTGTTTAGCTCACAGTAGTCTATACACATTCTCATACTACCGCCTTTCTTCTTCACAAATAAGACCGGAGCACCCCAAGGAGAGATACTCGGTCTAATGAACCCTTTGTCAAGCAACTCTTGCAATTGCTCCATCAGTTCCATCATCTTGGTCAGAGCCAACCGATATGGTGCCTTAGCAACAGGTAGGGCACCTAGTATCAAGTCAATTTGAAATTTGATCTCTCGGTTAGGTGGCACTCCTGGTAAGTCTTCAGGAAACACATCTGGAAAGTCACACACCACCGGTACGTCGGTAAGTTATGGTGTTGGCATATCCACATCCTTTACATAGGCCAAGTAGGCACTACATTCATGCCCCATGCACTTTCCCGCCACCGCCATCGAACTCACCTTCGGAATCATCATGACTCGATCACCATAAACCGTCACCATACTCCCGTCAGGCGCTGTCAATCGAACCATCTTCTTGCGACACACAATATTCGCCTCGTAGTCCGCTAACCAATCCACTCCTAGGACTACATCGAACCTGCCTAAGGTCATTATAAACGGTCTAACCGGAAACTTATGACCTTCTAGTTCCACGTCATAACCTTCTATTATCTTAGAAATCCTGGTAGCCTTACCTATGGTAGTTTCTACATCGAGGGCTCATCAATACTTCTACTCCTAATGGGCAACTTAGCACAAAAGGCAGCAGAAATAAAACTCCTACTAGCACCGGAATCAAATAACACCGAAGCAAGAGTTTGGTTACTAGATACATACCTGACATGACATCGGGGTCCATCCTAGCCTCCTCCTGCATCATCGTGAAGGCCCTACGGTTGCCTTCTGTCCTTCAGTTCCGGTCATCTTCCTTGCCCTGGAACTCACGTCTCTCGGCTCCTTGCGGTCCCTGCTAATGTGACTCTTTCTGCCACAGTTATAACACCTCTTCACCCCACACTCTCTTGCTAGATGACCAGGCCTTCCACACTTGAAGCAAAGGTTTGATCCCTACCAACACTCTTTCCAGTATGCCCTTTAGCACACTTACCACACTTCCTCTTCTCTACACCGGCTGAAGTTACACGCCGGTCATCCGTCCTGGAAACCTTGTTACTTGGAGTGTAACCCCTACGTTCAGCCCGCTTTCCATTCCAATTTTTGTCACCGCTACCTTTCTTGTTCACTTCAATCACGGGCGTCTCCTTCACCGCCCTAATGACCTCAGTCACCATAGACGGTAGAATCGCCTACATGACCTGTTGAACTCCCTCGACAACAACCTCTTTCAATATGGTCCTCAGACTAGCACTATCATCACTGCCTTTCGGGTGATGGATCTCAGGCTCTTCGAGTGCCATTTCAGTAGCCCTAGCCATGATTCTCGTGACATGCGGTCCAGAACCATGTCCACCACAACCTTCACCTGACAAAACCTTCGAAGATCTACCACCGGCCATCCTCAACACACACTACAAGATTCAAACACTAACACGGTCATTCAAGGGAACAACTCAGTTTATATCAAGTATAGCAAGTCTCTAATTACAATGGCCAGTTATGATTAGCCACTTACTTTACTCTTCACACCCCAAGCATTTCCTATCCTAACTACATCAGTATCTAAATCTACCAGCAACACATAACCACATAACATGCGCACGTGATACCAGGTAACATTAAAAAAATACCCGATCGCACGCAGCTACTCGGACTAGCATCCATTCCTTTTCTGTCCCATTTTCAGTTTAAATTTAGGTTTATTTTGAAAATTTTACCCGTTTCTCTTAAACTTTGGATTTGATACCAACTTGTAAGGCCCCGTTCCCGGGATGCTTACAACTGGTCATTCATCACACATAAAACATATATTTATATTGACTACAATATAAATATTGCAGCGGAAACATTAAAACAGACATTTCATTTCATTAAAATAAACGCTTTTGCAAAATAATACAACATTGTTGACCGGTTACAAAACATCATTATTTTCATTACATTACAAAAACGTCATATTTCTATCAAATGGATGCCATCCAAAAATGCCAAGTAGCTGCCCTGTGCCATCCTCAGCAATGCTCACCTGCCAACTAGAAAATACATAAAAAGTCAGTGTTGCTGAGTGAGTTCTAGTTTTATAAATACATTGCATTAACTTCCATTCGTTAAAAAATTTTCATTACTATCACACGTGATCACACATCACACATACATCAAGGTAATAATTATTATCTTCATCATCATTCGTTTAGTACATTTCGCACTTTTGCACATATCGCACATATTGATGGGTTTGTTGGACCAAATCAAAGTAGTTTAACCTTTTAAATATGAAAACGCAGCGTAATATAACCTTAAAATTATCATTTGTAATCTGAAAATTAAGGCTCATATCATGACAACAACAAACCCAAGAACATAAGGATCATATATATGTGTATGAACTAGCTATCAAGAACAAATAACAACCAAAATAAGACATACAAACACCTTTGTAGAGCTGCTCAAAAAACGTGATGAAGGAGGAAGAAAATGAGGTTCTTGAATGACCAAAACACCAAGGAGAGGTGTCCTCAAGCATCCATACCCACAAGCATCAAGCAAGCACCTTTGTTGCTAGGATTTGAACACCAAAACCGAACCAATAAGGCTGCTGAAAACCCATTTTCAGCCGAGATTTTCTTCAAGGTTGGGGATTTTTTTTGCCTAGAGGTTCTTGCGTGTGAGAGAGAGAAGTAGATGGAGTGTGTATCTTGTTCTTGGAGTATGGTCTCTTGAAAACAACCAAAAGACCCAAACCCCATAAGGGGCGGCAGAATATGTTAAAGGATGGGGTTTTGCCCCCAAAACCAATCTCCAGTATTTTATAAACTAGTTGTTTAAAATAGATATATAATTAACCTTTTAATTATATAACACATACATACTTTTATTATTTGATGTTATTTAACTAAATTAAATAACATTACAAATAATATCCATGAACAAAATATCCATATAAGTTGTTCAATCTCATATGCAACTTATTTAGAAAACCCATTTTTTAAATTGGTGTATTTATTTAATTACATGATTATATCATCAATAAAATAATAATTGGCGTTTGCTAAGCTTGTTATTGGGTATGACCCGACTTGGATCATAACGTATTAACCAAATCAATGTTCTATGTGTCTTGGGCATAAAGAATCCAACAATCTCCCACTTGCACAAGATTCATAGAAGATTGATGCAAGAAGTAAATACCGCCTAACAACGGTTTACTACCCTTAATACGCATGACTTAAAGCCATTCAATAACATCATCCCCTTCAAGTATCCAACTTGAAATGATTTAGGTGAATCAATCATTTATCCTTTTGTTACACATGTCATGTTAAATCCAAGGACATAGAGTGATCATTCCTTGTTGATTTAACTTAATCAGGCCTTAGACATCTTGCTCTCAACGAATAAGAGGAACAAATTCCATCTTGACTACATACGTTTTTCATAATCACCTCGTGTCACACCTGAACATAGCCTTATGTACTGCCCATTATTTCAGAGCAGTGAAGAACTAGCTCAAGGTATAACATTTTGTGAATATCAAAACCCAATATGTATCTCAAGTCGGAAGATACCAAATGATATTCGCCTTTACTCAAATTTACTAATGATCAATCTTGAAGATTCCATGTAGTAAATTGAGATGCGGGTCAGTCCAATATTTGTATGCCACAAATATCTATGAACCATGGCTGCAACCAATTGCTCTATATTCATTCCTTATGAATATCCACCAATCCATGTTCATAATAGTCTTACGTTCATATTTGTTCCCACAAACATGACCGACTATGAACATTTAGAATAATAAACATATTCATGGATGTATACATGCTAAAATGAATACAACTCAAAATATCACAATTATATAAAGAGTTAAATATTACATTGTTCCAAACTTTTAATACTAAACAGATCAATTCCAATCACTAGAATATCGAAGTCCTAAGGCACAAGTATGACTTTCATGCTTTGTCCTCTCAAGGAGCTTCATGAGTGGATCCGCAATGTTTTGATCGGTGTGAACTTTACGAATACATAACTTTCCCTTTTCAAATCATCCCTTATGTAGTTGAATTTCCGCTCAATGTGCCTAGCCTTTTGAAATGCACAGGGTACCTTGATTTATGCAATCGTACCCTCGTTATCATAAAAGATTTATAGGGGTCTTGAATGGTAGAGACCACCCTAGGTCGGCGATAAATTCTTTATCCATGCAGCTTCCTGAGCTGCTAATGATGCGGCTATGTATTCGGGTTTTGTAGTGGATAATGCTACCCATTCATAATGAAGACATACCCCGATTGTGATCGAGAATCATCTCGATCGGTTGGAAACTCACATCCTTGTAACCCTTTAAAACGAGTTCCTCTTCATCAGATCCATATATTAGAAACATTTCTTTAGTCCTCCTAAAGTATTTCAATATACTTTTAACAGCCATCCAATGGCAATTACCTAGATTCTGTTGATATCTGCTCGTCATGATTAACGCGCATGACACATCCGATCTAGTGCATATCATCTCATACATGATGGATCCTATAGGAGATGCATATGGGATGTCCTTCATTCTATCTTGCTCATCCTTTGAGCTTGGACATGGAGATGTACTCAATATTGTCCCTCTTTGAATAGGTACCATACCTTTCTCAGAGTTTTTCCATCTTGAACCTTTTCAAGACTTTATTAATATATGCACTTTGATTTAAACCTATCAACCGCCTCGATCTATCCCTATAAATCTTTATTCCCAAAATATAGGCGGCTTCACCGAGATTTTTATGAAACAACAACTTCCAAGCCAGGTTTTAACACCTTCCATGGTTAGAATATCATTTCCAAAAAGTAGTATGTCATCAATATACAATACTAAGAATGTTTTTATGCTCCCAATAGCCTTCGTATATACACAAGCCTCGTCAGCGTTCTTGATGAAACCAAATTTCTTGATCTCTTCATCAAAATGTTGATTCCAACTTCTCGATGCTTGATTCAATCCATAGATTGATCTCTTTAACTTGCATACTTTATTAGGATGTTGTGGATTGACAAAACCATCTGGCTGAACCATATGGACAGTCTCTTCAAGATGTCCATTAAGACAAGTGGTTTTGACATCCATTTGCCAAATCTCATAGTCATAATATACAGCTATGGCAAATAATATCCTAATTGACTTTAGCATTGCCACAGGCAAGAAGGTTTCATCATAATCGACCCTTGGAGTTTGAGTGAAACCTTTTGCTACAAGTCTTGCTTTGTAAGTATCCAAGTTTCCATGTATATCCATTTTCTTCTTGAAACCCACTTGCATCCAACCGGTTTGGAGTTAAGTGGAGGGTCAACCAATTCCTAAACTTGATTGTCATACATGGATTGCATCTCAACGTTCATGGCTTCCAGCCATTTGTCACAATCCGAATTGGACATTGCTTCATGGTATGTAGTTGGCTCATTAGAGTCAACCACATAGCATCCATTCATGAAAAATCCATATATTTCAGGTGGAATGCTTACTCTACCAGATCTGCAAACGTTTTGTGTCTATTGATCAACCTCTTGTTGATTGCTAGTGTCAACCAAACATGTATCGGCCTGTGGATCTTGATACTCATCAAATTCCAAGAACTCTGCCTTCCGAGCAATAAATACCTTTTGCTCTGTTGGATCAAAGAAGTAGTATCCTATACAGTCTTTGGGATATCCAACAAATATACACTTAGTGGATTGACTTTCTTGGTCGAGGCCATATTCAAAATACGAGCCGCGGGGAGCAATACGAAATCCCAAAAAGATAGAGGTAGTGAGCTTATAGCCATCATAGATCGAACCATATCTAATAGGGTTCAGTTTCTCCTTTCGGACACACCATTATGTGGTGGTGTTCAAGGTGGAGTAAGTTGTGAGACGATCCCATAACTTCTTATATGGTATTGAAAAGCATCACTTAGGTATTCACCTCCTCTATCTGAACGAAGAACTTTGATAGTTTATTGAGTTGATTTTCTACTTCATTTTGAGGATTTTGAACATTTCAAAAGCTTCATGTTTATGCGTCATCAAGTACACATAACCATAGCGACTATAATCGTCGGTAAAGGTAATGAAGTATCTTTCCCCATTTCAAGTCATTGTCATAAAAGGACCACATACATCCAAATGTATGATTCCCAATAAGTCTTTTGCCCTCTCGTTAATAACACTAAAGGGAGACTTGGTCATCTAACCTTGTAAACAAGATTCACATTATTAAATGAAACATTTTCATTTGTTTTCAAAAGACCATTCTTTTGAGGTGTTTGAATCTAATTCTTGTTTATGTGACCAAGATGACAATGCCAAAGATAAGAATCACTTAAACTTGTTTTAAGTTTCTTGGTGCTTGTTTGGTATAGTGAGCTATTATAGGATGAATCATTATGAACCAATTCATAGATTCCATTAAAAGACATAGCCTTGAAATAAGATACATCATCCATACAAACATAAATACCATTGTTAACAAACTTTAATTCATAACTACATTGTTTTAAAAGGGAATTGAAATTATGTTCCTAGTCAAACTAGGAGCATACAAAATGTTCTTAAGAACAACTTCCAAACCATTTGAAAGTTTCAAAATATTGTCTCTTTGGGCTTCGACATCAACTTTTGCTCTGTTCCCATGTAGAGACTTGTGTCTCCCTTCTTGAACTGCTTATTTCTTTTGAACCCCTGCAACAAATTGCAAATATGAGTTCCACATCCGGTATCCAATACCCATGTGTTTGAAGAAATAACATTTCAACCAATGTGAATCATGAAAGTTGTACCTGAGGTTTGCCCAGCATCCCTCTTGTTTCTCAACTCTTTGAGATAGGTTGGACAATTCCTTTTCAATGACCTATCTCACCACACTCAAAGCATGGATCGTTCTCCGTTACCTTAGGCTTCTTAAGCTTAGGCTTTGGAGGTTCCGCTTTAGCCTTTCCTTTGATGTACCCCTTTCCTTTGACAACATTGCCTTGGGATCGGGGAATGGCCTTTTCTTATTGCCTCCCTCATTGATCGAGAGAACAAGTAGAATCGTTCTACTCATTCCGCCTTGGTGGTTTTGAGCATTGCGTGAAGCTCACCAATGCTCTTGTCCCACCCATTCATATTGTAATTCATTATGAACGTCTCAAACCTTTTGGATAGGCCATTAAAGATCAAATCCGTGGCCAGCTCCTTTGAGACGGGAAAATTAAGCCTCTCAAGGCGATCAACGTGGCTTTTCATCTTAAGAACATATGATGATACTGATTGGGTTTCTTCCATGTGACACGTATGAAGCGCTTGTACCGTTTCGAAGCGCTCTACCCTAGCTTGTTGAAGGAACATTTCCTTCAACTGGGTAATTATGTCATATGCCCCAAGATGCTCCAAATCCTTTTGGAGTTCCGGAATCATAGTTCCCAACATAAGGCAAGAAACCTGCATGGAATCCTCAGTGTATTGAAGCCAATCGTTATAGGCCTCAACATCCTCGGGGTCAGGTTGGTCAGGAATGGGATCGTCAAGGACATAGGCCTTTTTCTCTTGCTTGAGAATAATTATCAAGTTTCTAAACTAGCCCATAAAGTTATTATGGTTAAGACGTTCCCTTTCTAAGATGGTTCTCAGTGATAGGGTAGGGACGGTGGGGTGGTAGCATTATTGTTTGCGGCCATTTCTACAAAATTACAAAGTTCATTTTAGTATTTCTGAAAAATTGCATTTTAATTATTAATACCCTTTACACATCTCATAGACAATTAATAATTAAAATCTAGAATCCAACGTTACATTTAAATGATGGTTAGGTGACCTTTATCCCATTATTTAAATTAACAAGGTAGTCAACATTTGACAATTGCAACCTATTGCAACTTCTAGCTTTATGGGATCGGTTAAACATCTTATGTTTAGTCGGCATGTAAAATCTCATCAACACCATTGTACGCCATGCTTCAGTGACCCTATGCACAGGGTTTCCAATACAAGTGGTTAGGTGACCTTTATCCCACAAGTATGTTAAGCCCACCTCAAACACACAAGTTCCCTAAAAGTGGTTAGGTGACCTTTATCCCACAAGTAGTTCTCAGTGATTCGAGTGTCGTGTAAAAGGATGGTGTTTAACTTGTTTCCAAAGGGATTTAAGTTTCCATTAATTCTAACTATGAAAACTCTATGTACCATGTATTCGCATGCTTTCAAATACATGGTACCCTATGGTTCCTTTCTAATAAAACCTCTTTTATTTTGAAATCATTAATCCTTTTAATAACCTTTTATTAGTCACTTAATGATTAGGAACCAAAAAAATTCAGCTTGTTATGATAATTTATTTAGATTGTTAAGCATATCCACATATCAAACAATCAACATAAAATGAATAATCAAACAAGCATATATAAAACAACCACATGTGCATAACCATAGCCACTACGTTGACAACACTTGTTTGCCATCACAAGTGTTGTCATTTGGTCTTTCCTAAGGGTTGAACACAACACAAAAGATGAGATCTCCAAAGACCCCCACTTGAACTTGCATCCAAATGCTTCAAGTTCTTCTCTTTGTGTCTTCCTTTTGTGCTTCCATCTTGTGCATCTTCTTTTACAAAATTTATATCCTAACACAAATTTTCTAATAAAAGAAAGCACACTTAATCTATCTATTACATTGCCATTGAATGAATAAATAAATTACATCCAAATACAAACACAAAAGAATAATATTACAACCCATTATGAATGAAATCAACCAAAACAAACATCCATTCAAAACCAAATCAACACAAGGTCAAGGCTAGGTTATGCACCAATATGAATCATCATATACAACATACAAGAACCAAATAAATCCCTATTTGACCCTAAATTTTCAGCCAACATAAACCAAGAATTTAGTGTTTTGTCCAAACAAACACAATCAACCATTTGATATCTTTCTTCAAGGTTTAATCACAAGCATGTTAGATATAACCTTGAAAGGTTGGGGATTTATAACATCACCACAAAACAGCCCCTATAAGGTTGTTAAAGTCCTATAAACCAATTTTACAAGGACAAATGAAACTAGTCATCCACATATCCGGCTCTAGATGCCAATGATGGGTTTGTTGGACCAAATCAAAGTAGTTTAACCTTTTAAACATGAAAATGCAGCGGAATATAACCTTAAAATTATCATTTGTAATCTGAAAATTAAGGCTCATATCATGACAACAACAAACCCAAGAACATAAGGATCATATATATGTGTATGAACTAGCTATCAAGAACAAATAACAACCAAAATAAGACCTACAAACACCTTTGTAGAGCTGCTCAAAAAACATGATGGAGGAAGAAAATGAGGTTCTTGAATGACCAAAACACCAAGGAGAGGTGTCCTCAAGCATCCATACCCACAAGCATCAAGCAAGCACCTTTGTTGCTAGGATTTGAACACCAAAACCAAACCAATAAGGCTGCTGAAAACCCATTTTCAGCCGAGATTTTCTTCAAGGATGGAGAGTTTTTTTGCCTAGAGGTTCTTGCATGTGAGAAAGAGAAGAAGATGGAGTGTGTATCTTGTTCTTGGAGTATGGTCTCTTGAAAACAACCAAAAGACCCAAACCCCATAAGGGGCGGCAGAATATGTTAAAGGATGGGGTTTTCCCCCCAAAACCAATCTCCAGTATTTTATAAACTAGTTGTTTAAAATAGATATATAATTAACCTTTTAATATATAACACATACACACTTTATTATTTGATGTTATTTAACTAAATTAAAAAACATTACAAATAATATCCATGAACAAAATATCCATATAAGTTGTTCAATCTCATATGCAACTTATTTAGAAAACCCATTTTCTAAATTGGTGTATTTATTTAATTGCATGATCATATCATCAATTAAATAATAATTGGTGTTTGCTAAGCCTGTTATTGGGTATGACCCGACTTGGATCATAACGTATTAACCACATCAATGTTCTATGTGTCTTGGGCATAAAGAATCTAACACATATCGCATGTATGGGGTGGTCACTAGGACGGACTCCCCCTGTGTGTGTGTGTGTGAACTCTTATGGGTCAGCCAAAATCATATGCTGTAAATATATATACACACAGTAACTAGGAAATTGCACGTATTGGAGAAATCACCAAGACTAAACTCTTACTGTGTGTATGGATTATGGGTAGCCAAAATCGCACGTTGTAGACACACACAAGGTAAAACTCTCAATGAGTTGTGAACCTCCCTTAATATGCTTGCAAGGCTTTTCTTTCATTATGTTCCACTTTCATTATCTTAAATCTTTCACTTTGTTAAGATAATACTTTACGTTCATTAACAATATCACACCACGTAAAGTCACATCATCATACGTAATAAGGAACATAACAGATCATATCATACTTAAGCATAACATCATCAATCACACATCATCGTACAGGGCATCATCATACATACATAACAAGCATCATACCATCAGGTATAAACACCAACCATACCTCATCAATCATGCCCATAATGACATCTATGACCTCAAAAGTCAACTTCATAGCCCCCAGGAACCTCCCAAGTCAAAGCCTACATCTACACTTTTCCCCCGGAAATCAGAAAAATATTCTAAGTCTTCATCCGCATTTCTTAGTTCATCCGTATTTCTTTTTGTTCATCCGTATTTCTTCTGGCATACTTCATCTGCATGAGGAACACTTAAGTGGTTATTTATGGTTGGGCGTTTGAGCTACTGTCTGGGCGCATGAGCAGCTTAATCATGCATTCTACGCCTTAGAAACACAACCATAACATCATCAAACATGAGCATAGTCCAAAAATCAAACCACACCCGCAACATACACACATTCATACATGGGTATGAAACCCTAGTTTTATAAAAACATACATTCATGCATTTGCAGCCCCAAAACAGTTAAAACAAGTAAAAAGAGGGGTTTTAGAACTCACCTTTGCAGCCTCTTAGGTGTGACTTCTTTCAAACCCGTTTGCAATTGAGTTCAGCCGCCTAGAAACCCACCAAAACACACACCAGAACACATACAAACATACATAAGCATACAACCGAGGATATAACCGGTTAAGAACATCTTAAACACATGAATTCTTACCTTGAATTCAACTTTTTAGCTCTTGTTCTTGAAAATACCCAAGGTTTCAGCTCCTTTTCTTTCTCTCTCTACAAAGATCCGAATTTTGTGGGTGTAGAGAGTGATGGGCGGCCATCACCTTTTATACCCCCTTTTTCAAACCTTTTGTCCTTTTTGACACTTTTTACCCCTTAACTTGGGTAAAATATCTTTTCTTTCTTTTTCTTCACTTTATTCTTCTTTCTTTGTCTTTTATAAATAATCAGGTGTTATAGTGAATATCTAAGTGATGCTTTTAGACATCATCTTAGAAGTTGTGGGATTGTCTCACAACTATCTCCACCAGGAACACCACAAGATAATAGTGTGTCCGAGTGGAGAAATCGAACTCTATTGGACATGGTTCGATCTTTGATGGCTAGAAGCTCATTGCCTCTATCATTTTGGGTTTCACTTTGCTCTCTGTGGCTCGTATTTTGAATGACCCCAACCAAGAAAGTGGAAATGACACCTTTTGAAATATGGCATGGAAGGGTTCCATCACTATCATATTTAAAGGTATAGGCATGTGAGGCTTATGTTAAGACTCCCACCTCCAACAAGTTAGAAAGCCATTCCACTAAGTGTATCTTTATTGGATATCCTAGAGATTCTATGGGATATTATTTCTATGATCCTTTGGAACAAAAGGAGTTTGTTGCCAAGAAGGTTGAGTTCTTAGAAGCTAAATTTCTTATAGAAGGAACTAGCAGTAGAACAAGGGATTTTGAGGAGGATAAGGAACCACAAACCGATACATATTTGGCTGACACTAGCACTCAACATGAGGACGTTGAGGGTGATCAAATAGTTAATCAATACACACAAAACGTTTGCAGATCTGGTAGAACTAGTGGGACTTGGTTACACCACCTCTCAAATCCAAAGTAGTTAGAAGTAAGTAGGTTTTCAAGAAGAAAACCGATAAGCATGGAAACTTGGATACTTATAAAGCTAGACTTGTAGCAAAAGGTTTCACTCAAACTCAAGGGGTTGATTATGATGAGACCTTCTCGCCAGTTGCAATGCTAAAGTCTATTAGGATATTATTTGCCATAGCTGCTCATTATGATTATGAGATTTGGCAAATGGATGTCAAAACCGTTTTTCTAAATGTATATCTTGAGGAAGATGTGTATATGGTTCAGCCCGAAGGTTTTGTCGATCCAAAACATCCTGACAAAGTATGCAAGTTAAAGAAATCAATCTATGGATTGAAGCAAGCGTCAAGAAGTTAGAATCACCATTTTGATGAAGAGATAATCAAATTTGCGTTCATCAAAAATGCTGATGAAGCATGTGTACATAAGAAAGCTAGTGGGAGCATCATCACATTCCTAGTATTGTATGTCGATGACATTCTACTATTTGGAAATGACATTCCAACCTTGGAGGGTGTAAAAGCCTGGTTTGGAAGCTGTTTTTTCATTAAGGATCTTGGTGAAGCCACCTATATTTTAGGAATAAAGACCTATAGGGATAGATCAAGGCGATTGATAGGTTTAAATCAAAGTGCATACATTGATAAGATCTTGAAAAGGTTCAAGATGGAAAACTCTAAAAAAGGAACAGTACCTATTCAAAGAGGAATGATATTGAGTACAACTCAATGTCCAAGCTCAAAGGATGAGCAAGACAAGATGAAGGGAATCGCATATGCGTCTGCTATAGGATCCATCATGTATGCAATGATATGCACTAGGCCAGACGTGTCATGCACTTTGAGCATGACAAGCTGATACCAGCAAAATCCTGGAAATAGTCATTGGATGGTTGTTAAGAACATACTTAAGTAGCTAAGGAGGACTAAAGATATGTTCCTACTCTATGGATCTGGTGAGGAGGAACTCATGGTAAAAGGTTACACGGATGCGAGTTTCCAAATCACAATCGGGATACATTTTCATCTTGAACGGAGGAGCGGTCTCTTGGAAGAGATCTAACCAAGATGTGGTGGCATTATCAACTACAGAATCAGATTACATCGTTGCTTCATTAGTAGCTCAAGAAGCTGCATGGTTGAAGAAATTCATTGCCGATCTAGGGGTGGTCCCTTCCATTCAGGACCCCCTAGAATTTTTTTTATGCTAACGAGGGTGCGATTGCTCAAATCAAGGAACGCCATGCACATCACAAGACTAGGAACATTGAATGAAGAGTCAACTACATAAGGGATGAAGTTGAAAAGGGAAAGATATGTATTCACAGTGTTCACACGGATCAAAATGTTGCGGATCCACTCACGAAGCTTCTTGAAAAGGCAAAGCTTGAAAGTCATACTTGTGCCATGGGACTTCAATATTCTAGTGACTGGATTTGATCTTTAATTTTGTATATAGATATTGTAACCCTTTATTACTTGAATGAGTTATTTGGTTATAATGGTTCACTTAATATTCCTATTTTGCATGTTTAAATCCATGAGTAAATCATTTACTCAAAACATTCGTAGTCATTCGTTCTTGTAGGAACAAGTATGAGGGTAAGACTATTGTGAACATGGATTGGTGGATATTCATATAGATGAATATAGAGCAAAAGGTTGCTACCAATGTTCATAGATATTTGTGGGATACAAATATTGGACTAACCTGCATCTCAAATATTACTACATGGAATCTTCCTAATTGATCATAAGTAATTTTCAGTAAAGGCGAATATCATTTGGCATCCCCTGACCTGAGATATATATTGAGTCTTGATATTCACTGAATGTTATACATTGACTTATTTCTTTGATGTTCTGAAACATGATAGTACATAAGGCTAAATTCAGGTATAATATGAGGTGATTATGAGAGACGTATGTAGTCAAGATGGGATTTGTCCCTCTTATTCATTGAGAGTAAGATGTCTAAGGCCTGATAAAGGTAAATCAATGGAGAATGATCACTCTGTGTCTCAAGGATTTGACATGACATCTATGACAAATGGATAGATGATTGATTCACCTAAAACAATTCGAGTAAGGTACTTGAAGGGGATGATGTTATTGAATGGCACTTAGTCATACATATTAAGGGTAGTAAAGCATTGTTAGGCGGTATTTACTGCTTGCATCAATCTTCTATGAATCTTGTGCGAGTGGGAGATTGTTGGATCTTGTATGCCCAAGACACATACAAGATTGATGGGGTTAGTACATTATGATCCAAGTCGGTCATACCCAATAACAAGCTAAACAAACAAAAATAAATAATTATTTGTTGATAAGCTCAAACAAATAAATATTGACACCAATTTAAAAAATGGGTTTTCTAAAACATTGCTTTTTAAATAGAACAACATTATATGGATAACTTGTTCATGAAAAATTATTTGTTTCATTATTTAAGTGAGTTAAATAATAACAAATAAAAGTGTGTTCAAGTTATAAAATTAAAAGAGTTTTAATTTTATAAACCTATGTATTAAAGCGTGTAAAATTTTATAAAATTAAAATGGATGGGAACCAATTTTGAACACCTTTTTGGCCGCCCCCTTGGTGGTCTTGGGATTCCTTTTGTCTTGGTTTAACACAAGACTTTAACACTCTTGCACACCATCCCTAATACACTCTCTCTCTCTCTCTCACATGCAAAAGCTCTCTCCTCCTCCTTCTCTTGGCTAAAATATTTCAAATTTCTTGGCTGATTTTGAAGTTTCCTTTGACTGTTTTCATATTTGCAAGAAGGAGAAGAGATTTGGTGTTCAAATCCCTAACAAGTTAGGTGTTTGGCAAGAGCTTGTAGGTATACAAGCTTGAGGTCTTCTTCTTTGGAGGCTTCCATTCAAGAACATCCTCTCCTTCATCTTACATCCATCTCATCTTCTTGTCCTTAGAAAGGTTGTATTCTAAGAACACCCTATGGTTGTTTATGTTTGATAGCATCTCTTTTCACACATACATGATCCTTGTTCTTGGGTTTTTTATCTTGAATATTAAAATGGTTTATTTTCAAAACCTAAACATAATATATATGTTCATATTTCCATTGTGTTTTTGTTTAAATTGTTAAACAAACTTTGATTAACTTGTCACAAACCCAACACTTGGTACCTATATTGGTCTTCCCTTGAGGAAGAAGCCATAGGTTTCAAACCTTTTGTCTTTTGAACTGAGGCAGCTCCTCCTGCATTGCTTCAACCCAACTAGCATACTTCAAAGCTTCATCAACTTTCTTGGGCTCTATCTTGGACAAGAAACAAGACTATAGACAAATATTTTTGTCATGGGTTTTTCCTCTTGTTCTCACCCCTATCTTATTCTCACCCCTATCTTAAACAAATCTAAGTTAGTGAAATTCAGATCGAGCAATGGATTGTCACCCACAATAAGAACAAACTTATCAAGACAAGTTTGATCCAATAAGTGTGTGGCATCATTGATGTTGTCTTCTATGAAATGGTTATGAATTCTTGATCACTATCACCACCTCCATTTCCTCCTACATTAGAAGCTCCTTCATTTTATTTTTGTGCCTCTAAGCTGGAATTTGTAGGAACCTCAAATGTTTAGCTAAATTTGTAATGGTAGTGCTTCAAGGAACTCAATATGCAGCATTAGTTACCATCATAGTTGAAATAGTTTTCTTGCTTGGTCTTCTCAGCTCAAATCTTGGGTTAGGGTCGCATGTTGATATGTTACCTTGGCTGACTCCTCAACTACTCTAGATCTTAGATTGTATACTTTATAAGCCTTAGCTTAGGAGAAGTATCCAATGAAGTGTCCATCATGTGATTTCTCTTTAAATTTGGCTAATTGATATTTGATAAATAAAAGGGTACAAGGACATCCAATTGATCTATGGAAAGCAATGAAAGTTTCCTTTTGTGCCACAGTTCATAAGCAGTCTTACCATGAGTCTTGATAACTAAACCTCTATTATGCATATAGCAGGCAGTGTTGACTAGCTTTGCTCAGAAGATGATAGGTCATTTAGTGTCAGATAACATCAATCTTGCAGGTTCAATAAGTGTCATGTTTCTCCTCTTAATAACACCATCTAAGGAGTCCTTGGAGCCCTATATTGTCTTGTAATACCCTTTTCATCTTAAAATGCATTAAGGATTTGGTTCTTGAATTTGGTTCCTTGATCATATCTTATGGCTTTGACCTTGTGATCACATTGATTCTTAATTTTCATAATGAAGTTCTTCAAAATCTTAGGAGTCTCATCCTTAGTTCTATGATCATAGGAGTCTCATCCTTAGTTCTAAGGAAGAAGACCCAAGTGAATCTACTAAAATCATTTATGGGGCCAAAGAGATACAAATGTAATAAGAGTAGGAGATTTATAAGGTTTTATGAAAGGTTGATGCACCTAAAACATCCAAAGACATTCCTGCATGCATGCACTGAAGTACAGAGTAAAAATACTTCAGAAGTTTTGTTAGGATCGTGTATTGAACAAAATACTAACTGATATATGTGTATACCGAATCAAATAGTGCGGAATCCTATTTGATTGGCGATCCAATCAGTGACAACGCACGTAGAAACAATTATGGATTGAATCTAAACATTAAGAACGATTGGGAATCGATCTAGTGCGATCTATGAACTTGGAACAGGTTCTTAGAGGTCTTTGGACGGCTAGGGTATGATTTGGTATGTAGGTATTCGAAGTGTTATGTTTTTCCACGATTGAAGTGGTACTTATAGGTTAGGGTTTCTCAATCGGGTGGCTGAACAATTTGCATGGTTCAGTCGTGCGATTGAGTCATGCAGTTGATCCATTCGCATGACTGAGTGTTCAGTCGTGCGACTGAGTCAATCTCATGTTACAATCATGCAACTGATCCAGCCTCCTGGTTCATTCGTATGACTAGTTCATTAGCATGAAGTTGTTCATGCGTATGGTCCTTTAGCATGGGCCAATCGCATGTGAACTTCATATGATTAAGTTTGAACAAGTTTCACAATCATTATTTGACTTAGATTTATTCAAACAACCACAACCTATGTAGTTAGTTCAATAAGCGTTATTACATACCAAGCAATGAAATATTCAACATTATAAGCACAACCACACATTGTATTTCATTAAGTACCCATTCAATTACATATGTGTAAGACAATAAAGACATTTTACATTAAGTTCAGAAACTAGGGACACATGTATCTACAAACTCCCCCTTGGACCTAGTTTCATCTACTGTCTTACATCTTTCATAAGCTCCTCATACTTCTTTTACTTCTCCTCTCTTGTAACTCCTGCATGTATTTCAAAAGCAAAGCAGAGTCGTATCACATTCTAAAATTGTAGAGCTTGTATAATATCCTGCGAGTTATAGAACAGTGGCCACTTGTATAATGTGTAAAAATCATCAGACGACAAGTTAGTAAGCCACATGGGACCAAACACCCTGATAGCTTCCATACTACCATTCTTGTTCAACACTATGACTGCCTCTCATGTTCTCCAGTCGTAGTACCACCACTTGAAGTGTGGAGTGAAGTCATTTGGCATTTCCCGTAGAGGGATTCTAGTGTTGATACATGTATGTCCCTAGATCATGATATGAATGTAATAGATCTTTTTTGTCTGATTCTGATATAATGTTTGGAATGATTAATGAAATGATATTGATTGTTTGTTATTTATAATGTTAAATATTTCATTAATGAGTCGATGTTGAATGGTTTGTGGTTGTTTGTATTCTTACACATAATGTTATATTAATTAATACATTCAAACTTAACAAAATGAAGTTCTCATGCGAATGGCCCATGCGAATGGACCATACGCATGAATAACTTCATAAGAATGACTCGGTCGCACGACTGAACCAGGAGACTGGATCACTCGTATGATTGTAACGTAAGATTGGCTCAGTCGCACGACTGAACACTCAGTCGTGCAGATGAATCAACCGTATGGTTCAATCGCACGACTGAACCATACTAATGGTTCAGCCGCACGAATGAACAATACTAACCTATAAATACAACCCAATTCGTGGAAAAAAGAGAGTTTTATATTCTATTTCGACTCCAGACGTACCCTAGCCGTCCAGAAGCCTCCAAGTTGATACTCCAAGTCCATAGAATGCTGTAGATCGATTCCTAATCGATTCTTAACGTTTGATTCAATACTTTATTGATTCTACGTGCGTTCTCACTGATTGGATCACCAATCAAATAGGATTCCGCACTATTTGATTTGGTTTACACGTTAATCATTCGGTATTTCGTTCAAATACCAGGTCCTAACAAGTGGTATGAGAGCCCTGGCTCTTGATTACGTGTGATTCAATCAAGATTGATAAAAAGTTAGTGTTTTTACACTAAAAACGCAATCTTTTGTGTCAAAAGTTGTCTTGGGCGTTCCCTGCTCATCAAGTTTCGGTTTCTACAGTCTTAGGAGATTAGGGTTTGCGAAATTTTGAATTTTTATGGCTAAAACACGTTTAACCTAGAAATTTTCACAAAACAGCAGCTTCAGTCGCACGAGTGAGCCATTCGCACGACTGGACTTCATTCGCATACACCAGACGCACGATTGGACTGAGTCGCATCTCCATTCGTACGACTGAACCATCCGTTCGCAGTGTTCATACGCATCAGCTTCATTCGCACGATTGAACCAATCGCATAGTTCATTCGCACGGATAGCCCATTTGCATCACCCAGTCACACCAGTTTGACAGTTTGTTTAGTACACTTAAAAGTTAATCGTGATGGAAGATCACGTGTCAGCGTTTACTACCGGCAAGGACTCAAGGATCCAGAACTTACTGTTGCTTGAGAGTGAGGTGGGGAATCATAATAAACCACCAAAACTCTTAACGTTAGATGAGTTTCCCCACTGGAAACAACGTTTTGAGATCTACCTTAATGGAGTGGATCCAAATTTGTGGGAAGCTATCGAGACTGGGTATAGTATGCCGGTGGGAGCAGATGGGGTAAAGCTTACTTTGGGAGGGATGACTGATGCTCAGAAAGTTAAGTATAATGCAGAGAAGAGAGTTTATGCGTTGATTACACAGTCTATTCCTAAAGATATTTTCCACCAGTACTCGGAGAATAAGCAGGCCAAGAAATTGTGGGATGAGCTGGAAAAGAGATATGACGGGAATGCTTCGCTGAAGGCAATTAAAGCTAAGGAACTGAAGAAGGAATTTGACAACTTCTCATCGATGGAAAACGTGACAGTAGAAGTAGCTCGAGAGCACATGGATCTCTTGGCAGCAGTGGTTCATTCTTATGATGGACTTGTTGCTGGGAAGATTGGAAACTGCCATCTGGCAGATGAGGACTACGAGCAGGTGGATGAAATGGAACTGGAGAGGATGGATATTATGTGGGCCTTAGCTAGTGCTGTCCGGAGGGCGAAGAAGTTTGTGAAAAAGACCGGACAGAACTTGGTTGCTACTAAGGATACCACATTTGGCTTTGACAAGAGTAAAGTGACCTGCTTTAACTGTGGAAAAAGGGGCACTTCAAGAGAGAATGTGTGAAGCCAAAGAAGACTGGGAACGGGAACCCATTCTCGTCCTTCACTCGTCAAGACAAGCAAGCTAGCAGTTCTACTTCATCAAGCAAGGATCCAAAAGCCTTGACTACTCATGATGATGAAGGACAGGACTGGAGCTTTCGGTTTGTCTTTCCAGGGGAATCTAATATTGCTAGTGTAGTAGATTTAGATGATGATTCCGCGAGTGAGAGAGATATTGCAGTTGAGATAGTGATGTCAAATATTGAAGAGACAACTGCAACTGAGGTCAGCACAAGCCTGAAGAAGCGATTTCAACAGCAAAGACAGAATCACCAGAACCAGAGACATCTGATGCTGCGTTGATGGCTAACTCTTCTGAACCTCCTCAGGTAAGTACCACTGACCAACTGTTTAAAAAACATGCTTGTTCTGATTGTGATACTTTTAGAGATAGCATAGATGAGAAATTTGCTAGGTTATTAGATCATAATGATAACTTAGTAAAGGATTTGCAACTGTGCACTGAGGCTAATAGAGTTTTAAAACAAAATGAGCATAGTTACAAAGAAAAGATAGACCTTTTGACCAAACAGCTTAGGGAAACTGAAGTAGTTGCATTTAACCAAGCTAATGACATTAGGTACTATCTTAACTCCCTAGAAGACACTAAGAAACAAAAAGCAGTCTTAGAAGTAGAAGTTAACTCTTTAAAGCAAAAATTGCACAGTTGGACAAGTTCATCTCATATTGTCCAACACTTAGTGAGAGAGCGTAACAACGGGGAGGGTTTGGGTTATAAAGTGGTTCCACCACCACCTGAGACCTTGATGATCACTAAGAGTAGACCAATAAATAACAACCCCATCAAGGATCATGTGGTGTCTACTCCTCTTGTTAGTGATCCAGATTCCGCATGTTCATCGATTGAATCTGGAACAAAACAAAAGGAGGCCACTTCAAAGGCAAAGGGTAAAATGCCTTGTGTTAATCTGGAAAAAGAATTTGAAAAAATTAATATAAAGTCCGGGTCAAACGGCTCGAGATACTCTAAATTAGGTTTACGTCGTTGTAGTAACTCGTAACACGTCTTGTTGTGTCGTTTAACTACCAGAACTCGATTTAACGTGTAACACGCATTTGAATTGCCTCATTCTAGAATTGGATAGGCAGTTTCGAGTCTGCTAGCATAGTCCATGCAGTCTCTATCAAGCTCTGATTCTTTCTTTCAGCAACGCCATTCATCTGAGGAGTGTAGGCAGAAGTGAACTGGTGTACAATTCCCTTTTCCTTGCAGTATGCCTCCATCCATTGGTTCTTGAACTCGGTTCCATTGTCTGAGCAAACTTGTCATACCTTCAGCTTGTATGGGGACTCCAGTGTAGTTACTAATTCCTTGAATGACTCAAATGTTTTGGATTTGGATTTCAAAAACATTACCCAAGAGAATCTTAAGTAGTCATCCGTAACAACATAGCAATACAAGTCGCCTGCAATGCTTCTTGTACTGACTGGACCAAACAGATCCATGTGAAGAAGTTCAAGAGGAAATTCGATGGAATAAACTTTTTTTTCCTTATGAGACTTCTTCGTCCATTTTCCTTTCTTGCATGCAACACAGAAATCAGGAAGTTTGAAGTTTTTAACATTAACTCCTCTCACGAGATCATTCTGGATCAAGTGATTCATCTTCCGTGGATTAATGTATCCCATTCTCCTATGCCAGGAGATAGAATCCTTCTCAGTAGCTTTTGACAAGAAGCACTGAATTTCATGATCTGTTGTGGAGGCCTTTGATAGATCCAAGACATAAAGGTCCTTATATCTTAAGGCAGACATTAAGACTTGGTCCTCCGGGATCACATAGTCCTTTTTAGGACATGGCACTTCTTGTTGTCAAATACTACCTTAAAACCTTTATCACAAATTTGGGATATAGAAAGTAGGTTATTCTAAGTTGTTGAACATAATTTACCTTGTCAAACTTCACTTTCTGATTTCCCGCTTCCCTTTGAGCGTGATATACCCTCCTTTGTTTCTAGCAAATGAAACAGGGCCTCCTTTTATTTTTTTGACGTTTGATAAGAGATCCATGTTCCCTGTCATGTGCATGGATGCTCCGCTATCGATAATCCACATGTTGGTCTTAGCACTATAGTGAGCACCCTGCACATTCAATTTAAAATATTAGTTCAGGTTAGGGACCCATTGACCTTTAGAGGATGAGGGAAGCTTAGTTGTCTTCTTGTTCTCATTATCAAACGTTGAGGTTGATTTTTCTTTCCATAAGCCCGCCTTGTGTAAGGCCTGTTTATGATAAACAGACGACTGGCTGATGGGTTGAACTTTAGGTTCACTAGCCCTTCTAAGTGGAGTCACTGAGTTCCTCTTAGAAGAACTAGGTTTTGGGTCTTGAAGTTCAACTTTCCTCCTTGGTGTCTGATAGTAAGAACATTTAGACGCAATGTGTCCATACTCTCCACAGTTATAGCATGATCTGCTTTCGACTTTTCGATTTAACTGTTTGTATGGAGAAGTGTGTGACACATACGTGACATTAACCTTTTTGGTTTGACACTCTTCTTGTTTAGATGTTTTATCTTGTTTGACAAATTTAATTGCTTTAACATTTTTAACATCTTTTCCATTTTGTTTACCTGGACTTTGACATGAAACGGTGATTGTTAACATTATTGGTCTTTTTAGGTTCAGATTTGATTGTGGTTGACCCAGACTTAATATTAACCTTTCCAAACTCTTTTTCTAGATTAACACAAGGCATTTTACCTTTTGCCTTTGAAGTGGCCTCCTTTTGTTTAGTACCAGATTCATTTGATTTACATGTAGAATTTAGATCACTTACAAGAGGAGTGGACACCACATGATCCTTGATTGGATTATTATTTATTGGTTTACTTTTTGCATTTATCAAGGTCTCGGGTGGTGGTGGAACCACTTTTTATCCCAAACCTTCCCCATTATTACGTTCTCTCACTAAATGTGGACAATGTGAGAGGAACTTGTCCAACTGTGCAGTTTTTGCTTTAATGAATTAACTTCTACTTCTAAAATTGATTTTTGTTTCGTAGTGTCTTCAAGGGAGTTTAGATAGTACCTAATGTCATTATCTTGGTTAAAGGCTACTACTTCTGTTTCCCTAAGCTGTTTGTTCAAAAGGTCTATCTTTTCTTTGTAACTATGCTCATTTTGTTTTAGAACTCTGTTAGCTTCAGTGCACAGTTGCAAATCCTTTACTATGCTATCATTATGATCTAATAACCTAGCAAATTTTAAATCTATGCTTTCCCTAAAATTATTACAATCAAAACAAGCATGATCATTGAAAAGCTGGTTGCAGTTAGGAGGTTCTGATGAATCAGCCATCAAAGCAGAGTCCGGTGTTTCTGGTTCTTGTGATTCTGACGTTGTTGTAGTTTTCCCTTCTTCAGGCAAGTAATTGACCACATTTGCAGTCTTTTCATGTTTGACAACACGAGTTCCACTACAATATCTCCTTCACTAGCTGAATCGTCATCTAAGTCCTCCACACTAGCAATGGTGGATTCTCCCGGAGAGACAAACCGAAAGCTCCAGTCCTATCCTTCGTCATCATGGGCAATCAAGGCTTTAGGGTCCTTGCTTGACGAAACAGGACCGCTAGTGGGCTTATCCTGACGATTGAAGGAAGTGAAAGGATTCCCGTTTCCAGTCTTCTTAGGCTTCACACACTCATATTTGAAGTGCCCCTTCTCGCCACAGTTGAAACAGGTCACCTTGGTCCTGTCGAAGCCAAAAGTAGTGTCTTTAGTTGCAACCAAGTTCTGTCCGGTCTTCTTGACAAACTTCTTAGCTCGTCGGACAGCACTCGCTAAGGCCCACATTATATCCATCCGTTCCAGCTCTGTCTCATCCACCTGCTCATAATCCTCATCAGCCAGATGGAAGTTCCCAATTTTACCAGCAATTAGTCCATCATAGGAGGGACTACCGCAGCTAAGAGATCCATGTGCTCTTTAGCTACCTCAACTGTCACATTACCGAAATTCTCGGTCTTAAGTTTTGTTGCATTGGCTTCAGGTACGATGTATTGGGTACCCGACGACCCTGACGTTTCCGACCCTGAAGTAGAGCTTGAGAGGGACCAGCTGAAGTTGACACAAAAGCCGTCTGAAGTAGTGCTCCAGACATTTTGGCTTGTGGAGTTGCGTAGTACAATGTTGGATTTGATC
Organism: Flaveria trinervia; assembly: GCA_025506515.1. NCBI lineage: Eukaryota > Viridiplantae > Streptophyta > Magnoliopsida > Asterales > Asteraceae > Flaveria > Flaveria trinervia. The sequence continues at coordinate 87,336,451 of CM046450.1, forward strand.
ATAGGAAGAATTTTGGGCTCTATATTTCATCCTTAATTCTTCTTCTCTCAGCTTCAGAATGAAATCATTTATATCTAACTTCGTTAGCATACCATTCTGTCTAAGATTAGAGACAAAGGAAACCCATTTTTCTTGACACTTTGTCTTCCACTGATGTCATTACTCCATGAGTGTGCATCTCACTCATCAAGTGGTAGAACCTATCGATAACATCATCCAGGCTTTCTTTACCCATCGAAGAGAAGTTGTCAAACTCTTTCTTCAAAGCTTTAGCCTTATTCGCCTTTAATGATGCATTTCCGTCATACCTTTTCTCCATGCGAATAAACTGCTTAGTCATACGAATGGAGGTACGGATGAGTCCAATCATGCATATGAGGGATGCGTATGGGTTCAGTCGGGCGATTGAGTCAATCGTGCGACTGAAGCTGCTGAAACTTGAAAATTCATAGGTTTAAGGTATTTTGGACGTAAAAACTTGAATTTTCACTAACCCTAATTGTCGTATGCCCGAAAAAAACTATACTTTACAATCAGAAGACGTCTAAGACACCATTTTACACAAAAAGATTGTGTTTTTGGTGGAAAAACACAATTTTTGTACCAAAAAACGATTGAATCACACGTAAATCAAGAGCCAAAGCTCTGATACCACTTGTTAGGATCGTGTATTGAATGAAATACTAACTGATATACGTGTATACCGAATCAAATAGTTCGGAATCCTATTTGATTGGTGATCCAATCAGTGAGAACGCACGTAGAAACAATTATGGATTGAATCTAAACGTTAAGAACGATTGGGAATCAATCTAGTGCGATCTATGAACTTGGAACAGGTTGTTAGAGGTCTCTAGACAGTTAGGGTACGATTTAGTACGTAGGTATTTGAAGTGTTACGTTTTTCCATGATTTAAATGGTATTTATAGGTTAGGGTTTCTCATTCGGGCGACTGAACCATTTGCATGGTTCAATCATGCGATTGAGTCATGCAGTTGATCCATTCGCACGACTGAGTGTTCAGTCGTGCGATTGAGTCAATCTCATATTACAATCATGCGACTAATCCAGTCTCCTGGTTCATTCGTACGACTAGTTCATTAGCATGAAGTTGTTTATGCGTATGGTCCTTTAGCATGGGCCAATCACATGTGAACTTCATATGATTAAGTTTGAACAAGTTTCACAATCATTATTTGACTTAGATTTATTCAAACAACCACAACCTATATAGTTAGTTCAATAAGCGTTACTACATACCAAGCAATGAAATATTCAACATTATAAGCACAACCACACATTGTATTTCATTAAGTACCCATTCAATTACATATGTGTAAGACAATAAAGACATTTTACATTAAGTTCAGAAACTAGGGACACATGTATCTACAAGTTTTACACCATGAACTAGAAATATTCTAAGTGTAAAATCTTCCGAAGTCAAGACCAACATCTTCCGAAACCAAAAATGAAGTCTTCCAAAGCTTCAAAGACAAAGTCTTTTGAAGCTAAAAAGTAAAGACAGATTTCTTCCAAATACTTTTGAACACACTCTTTATCTGATGTACTTTATCATAAAGTTGTACCACTTGCCGCTATAACTCTGTTGACTCACCAACTTTCACAAGTTAGTGGAAAGGTCCACGTTTTGGTAACTATGCAATGAGGTCTTGAGTATATACTTTTACTTTATGTACTTTTATCATGTTTGTAATATATTAGGAGGTGAGCTATGGCATGTCATAGTCACTAGTCAAAAGGCAATTTGTCTTTTGACTCTACATTTGATTTTGTTGTCTAGTTCAAATGTTTCTAGCTAGCCTTCTATGTATGACCGGCTATGTATGACCTTCTATGTCCTTGTAACTTTCTTTCATGCTTTAACACTTGTAAAAGAACTTAAGAACAATATATAACATTTTTGAAAACCATATACTTGTGTTGTTTGTTCTTGTTCGGTCTCATATTTGCTTGTGTTCTAAGTATCAAACCAGTGTGTTACTAGTTCCCTATCTGATTTGTTAAGTGTTCTTAAACAACTCTCCTTATTGTGTTTGTGTTGTAAGTGAGAATACCCTCTAACACTCCTGCAATTGGTATCAGAGCATTCCAGACTCTTGATTGTAAGATCTCACTATCTTAAGATCCCTCACACACACAAAATACTTAACATTTCAAATAGGAGCTATTACTAAAGTTGATATGGAAACTTGAACCATGACAAAGTCCCCACTGATCACTCTTGAAGATTTTGACACTTGGTTCCAACGGATGGAAGGGTTTAGCAAGTCATAAGACTCCAGGATGTGGGAATCTGTTTTCTAAGGGTCTTACATACCAAGCATATCTTTAGCTACTGTTGGGGGTGGTATGATTCCAAAAGATATGGCTGATTATTCTAAAGAAGACAGGAAAAGAGTAGAGAATGATTAGAAAGCCATGACAGCCCATCAAACTGCTCTTCCAAACTCCATATACAGAGGTTTCAAGAAGTGCAAAATAGCTAAACAGCTATGCGATGCACTAAAGCTAATGTATGAAGGGTCAACTAAAGCTAAGGAGAACAAGAAGGATCTCCTGAAGCAGCAGTTTGAAAACATCACCTTCAAAGCAGGTGAAACCATGACTCAATAATACTTCGGGTATGTTGAGATTATGGATACTCTAATGGATGCTAGAGTGACTCTTGAGAATAGGGACATTGTAAGGAAGTTCATGTCCTTTACTCTAATGGATGTTGGAGTGGCTCTTGAGAACAAAGACATTGTAAGGAATTTCATGTCCTCTTTTCCCAGACAATGGACACATTATCGAGTTGATATCAAGAGAATTGAGAACCTTAAGACTCTTACGTTGACAAAGTTGTATGGTATTCTTAGTGGATACCAGATGGGAATGAATATGCAAGGTTCATCTGCTAACTCTAGCAATCAACTGAGTTAAGCCCTCCATATGGTTGAAAGGGATAGTATAGAACCATGACATCATCTTATCTTTTATCCTGACAACTCACAAAAGGGTCCTTTCATCACCTTCCTGGAGACACCAAGAGAAAGCTACAGTCAAGGAAGCCCATTCCAATACACAAGCTCTTTACAAGCCTTTGTGTCTTCTAATGAAAGCATAGGCACCAAGGAAAAATGGTGGCCAAGCACAAGCCAGGCCAAACTACACTAAGAGAGCCACCCAGAATGAGAAGCCAAAGCAGTAAGTTGTAGTTGGTGTTGAAGAAGGAGGCTTTGATTGGAGCTTTCAAGTGGAAGATGCATCTCCAAACTTAGCACTAATGGCTGACCATGATAAAGCAAAGGTATTGGAACACCTCTGTACACCTGAATGTATTGCTAAAGTAAATATATATAGATCCTACAACTTAGAGATGAGATCTGATCTTGAGTCCTTAAATATCTTAAAATCTAATTTCAAAAGAGCTGAAAATGATTATACACAAAAGATAAAGGACTTTTAAACATAAACATACCAACTACATGACTCAGATCAAAGATCTAATAACTAAGTTGACTAAATGCCAGCTGAGCATGTGATCGGCAAAGTCAAGGCAGAAAATGTGTTCTTAAGAAAAGGACTTCAAGAACATAATATCATCATCCTTGCATGCAAAAGTTTGTTATCAAAATAAGCAGGGACTGGGATCTAGTAAGATAGCTCCTCCACACACAATCTTGTTTGTAAGATCTCCTAGGTGTTGAACTTATGAAAATGAGTTTCCCCTCATAGACCACATGACTAAAGAGGATGAAGAAGAGATAGTGAAGGATGCCTCTAAGAAGGGTGAAAAAGAGCATTCTAAGAAGGGTCACTATCCTTTTGTAAGGCCCCATTCCAGAACTCTTACAGCTGGTAAATCATTACACATAAAACATATACTTTAAATTTAATCATTCATAAAACATTGCAGCGGAAACATAAAAATAACTTTTCATATCATTACAAATGCTTTTGCAAGTTAATACAAGCGTTCATTTCAAAACAACGTTCGTTCGCATTACAATACAAAAACATTAAACAACGGAATGCCATCCAAAAGAGCTGAGTAACCGCCCCGTGCCATCCTTAGCAACATTACCTGCAACTGGAAACACATAAAAAGTCAGCATTGCTAAGTGAGTTCTAGTTTTATAATAAAACAATACTTTATCTTTCGTTTAAACCATTCTTTACTTTCATGCGATCATACATCATATGTACACATAGATAATATCATTATTATCTTCATTAATCGTTCATTAACTTCGTTCATTCACCGTACGTCATTATCATTCTCATTCATTCATACTTCTTACTTTCATTCGTACGTTCATTTCTTTCGATGACATGTACATTACCCGAACGTTGTGCACGAAGCTGGTAACTGGGCCTGAGGTCTTTCATAGACCTCGAACATTAGGCACGTAGTTGACTCCTGTACCTAGGACAAGTACATTCACCACTTATCTTTTCTCTTTCATTCTGGATCAATGCCATATGCTATACCCCGAACATTGTGCACGAAGCTGGTTACTGGGCCTGAGGTCTTTCATAGACCTTGAACATTGTGCACGAAGCTGACTCCAGCACCTAGGGAAAGCGGCAAGGATCCCATACTTATGGTCAATCACAAAGATTGGACCCCAATATGCATCCTTCTGGGGTAGCTAACCCACACACCGTTGAGCTAACACCCTTCATTGGGTGTGAACCTCCTTACGTATGCTTGCAAGCCTTTCAAACTTTCATTCGTTTATTAATGCATGCATTCATTCATCATGTTCCTCTTTTCATTATCTTCCATTTTACGTTACATAATACTTTCATTTCATTCATTAAAATTCAACGTAAAGCCAAGGGAAAATAATCATACATAATAAGGAACATAAACAGTCAACATCATCATTCAGGGCATCATACATACCATCATGCCAAGGCACCAAACATACATCATAGCTTGCCCATCATAACATCTATGACCTCAAAAGTCAACTTACATGAACCCCCAGGAACATCTCAAGTCAAAGCCTACGTTCATCTTTTCCTTAGAAAGTCAGAAAATAGTCTAAGTGTTCATCCCCATTCGTCTTACTTCATCCTCTGTCTTACTTCATCCGCATTTGTCTTACTTCATCCGCATTTGTCTTACTTCATCCACATTTCCCATTACTCATCTGCATTGACTTTCCATACTCATCTGCATTGACTTTCCAATACTCATCCGCATTGACTTTCCATACTCATCCGCATTGACTTTTCATACTCATCCGCATTGACTTTCCAATATCATCCGCATTGACTTTCCATACTCATCCGCATTGACTTTGCATACTCATCCGTATTGACTTTCCGATACTCATTCGCATTGACTTTCCATACTCATCCACATTGACTTTCCAATACTCATCCGCATTGACTTTCCAATACTTTGGCAGATTTTAAAACTTAACATAAGAGCCTTAAGCATCAGATTTTAGTTCCCAGTCACCGACCATCATGTTCTAAGCTTAAATCACACATTCTAAGCCTTAGAAACACCATCATACATCATCAAGCATGAACATAACCATACATCACATCATAAGTTCAACATACACAAATTCAAACATATAGGTCCGAAACCCAATTTAATAAAAATGTATGTTCATGCATTTCCAGCCCCAAAATTAGTTAAAAACCAGTAAAAGAGGGGTCCTAGAACTCACCTTTGCAGCTCTTGAGTGTGGCTTCTTCCAAACTCGTTTGCAATTAAGTTCAACCGCCTAGAAACCCACTAAAAACATACCCGAACACATACAAACACACATAAGCACAAACTCGAGGACATAACCGGTTAAGAACACCATAAAAACATGAATTCTTACCTTGAATTCACACTTTTATTCTTGTTTCTCTTCAAAACCGAGAGTTCTCTGCTTCCTACTACTCTCTCTCTCTCTCTAAAAATCCAAGAATTTGTGTGTAGAAAGGGTGATGGGTGGCCATGTCACCTTTATCACCAACTTTTCAAAAATTTTGTCCTTTTTGTCACTTTTAACCCCTAGAATTGGGTTTTATTTCTTTTCCTTCTTTTTACTTCACTTTATTTTTTCTTTCTTTGTCTTTAAAAAATATTATCGGGCGTTACACCTTTTGAGGAGAATAAGAGAGTTGGGATGAACAAGTCAAGAAGGAAGAACTTGATCAACGAGATGAAGCCAAAGAAGGAAGAACTTGATCAACGAGATGAAGCCAAAGAAGGCTCAAGAGATCAAGGCTACCTTTAAATCTAAGCAGAAACAAATTTTTATCTTTGTAGATTTTGAGATGGTTAAGGCTAAAGACACAAACTCAAACTCTAGTACCAGGAGTTCTAGTTTATGTCCAACTCACATTAACAACATGAAGAAGGCTGACCAGTTATGTACCGCTACTACACAACCTGAACCATCTAGCTCCAAAGTTAGTTCTCACCCTAATGGAATTGCCGCATTATTTGCAAAGATGAAGGTGGAGAAGGAAAATGATCAAGTTTAGCTTTTTTCACAAAAGAAGATTCTTAGGAAGAAGAAAATGGTTTGTGTTATGTGTGGGAGTACTTCTCATCTTTCTAAGGATTGTCTTTACAATCCAAAAAGTACTTTCCACATAACCAAGATAGAGACTTCTAAGATTTTAAAGAAAAAGCAAGTTTCGGAAGGAAAATCTTTTCCTTTCAAAAGCTCCAATTTGAATAAGAAGACAAGTAGGAGATTGCATTCTAAAGAAAAATTTAGTCTCTGAAGAAAGGAATACTTTTAAAGCACTGAAGCCTGCTGCAGTGCTAGCAAGATCTTCCAAAGGTCCGGTCATCAAAACTTCTGAAGTATTGAAGGCCAAGTCAGAGCTTCCAAAGGTGGTGTGGAAGACAAAGAAAGACCAAGTGGCTAAAAGCTCTCTATCAACATCAGTAAATAATCATCAAAACATGAAATACGATTTATTAGTGTGTCTTCAACTTCTTTTGATGAGCCCAAGACTGATAAGGCTTAGATTTTCAAATGTAACTAGCCATCTCTTTTGGTGCAAGAACAGCTCAAGACAAACAAAAATGTTTGGATCATTGATAGTGGTTGTTCTAGGCACATGACAAGCAATGGGTCACTACTCTAGAATTTTGAGAAAATTGATAGAGGGTCAGTTGCTTTTTGAGGAAATGCTAGTGGTTACATCACAGGAAGGGGCAAAATCACAAATGGTAAGCTCAACATTAAGAAGGTAAACTATGTAAAGGAGCTTGGATACAATCTTTTGAGTGTATCTAAATTTTGTGATCAGAGTAATAACATGCTCTTTATTGAGTATGAGTGCATTGTTCTCGGGCCAGTGGTGGTCATTCCTCATGAGCATATCCTGCATAAAGCCCTAAGGAAAGGTAACATGTACAAGATGGAGTTGCAAGAAATATCTCTATCATGAGAAGATTCATTCTTTCTAAATGAAGCCAATAGTGATAAGTCTTTCCTCTAGCATAAAAGAATGTGCCATGAAAACTTTAAAAACATGAATAAATTAATTAAGAATGATTTGGTAACCGAAATGCCAAAGAAAGAGTTTACAAGTGACAACCACTGTGTTGCGTGCCTTAGAGGGAAGCAACACAAGGTATCTCACAAGCCAAAGGAAAAAAACTCCATCACTACTCCCCTACACTTATTACATATGGATCTCTTTGGCCCCACTAGTGTAATGAGTCTAGGAAGGACCTCTTATTGTTTAATGATCATAGATGATTTTATAAGATTCACTTGGGTCTTCTTTCTTAGAACTAAGGATGTGACCCCTAAGATTCTAAAGAATTTCATCTTAAAGATTTAGAATCAATGTGATCATAAGGTCAAAAACATAAGATGTGATCAAGGAATTGAATTCAAGAACTAAATCATTGATACATTTTGTTATGAACAGGGTATTACAAGACAATATAATGCTCCCAGGACTCCTCAGCAAAATGGTGTTGCTAAGAGGAGAAACATGATACTTATTGAAGCTACAAGAACTATATCGTCTAACTTTAAAATGCCCATCACCTTTTGGGGCAGAGGCAATTAACATGGCTTTCTATGTGCAAAATAAGTTTTAGTAGTTAAGACACATGGTAAGACTCCTTATGAACTTTGCACAAGAGGAAACCTTTCATTAGTTTTCTCAGGTCATTTGGATATTCTTGCACCATCTTGAATATCAAAGATCAAATTGCCAAGTTTGGTAAGAAATCAAGGGATGATGGATATTTTATTAGATACTCTTCCCAAGCCAAGGCTTATAGAGTATACAATCTCAGAACTAGAGTAGTTGAGGAGTCAGCCAATGTGACTTTCAATGAGCACACTCCTAGTGTGAAAGGTTCTGGTCTTGATTGGCTATTTGATCTTGATTTAGTTACCAATTGTTTTAACAAATCTTGAGATCATGTTTCTAGATCTATAGATATACTACCTACAGGTGATCCTAATCCAAGATTTGAGTTGAGAAGACCTTCAAGCTATACTACTTCATCTCCAGTTGTAACTAGCTCTGCAAATGAAGTTTCCATCAGCACAACAATGACATATTCAACTGATACATCTTAGATGACTTCAAATTCCAGCTTAGAGGCACAACACTCATAAAAAGAAGCTTCAAATGTAGAAGATCATGATGGTGGTGAAAGTGATCAATAATTTCTTGATGCTGACAATCACTCCATTGAAGACAACATCGATAATGTCATACACTCATTGGATCAAGTCTCTTTTGATAAGTTTGCTGATATGGTGGGAGAAACTTCATTTCCTAATCTAAATTTCTCAAATTTATCTCTCTAAGCAACTTGTTATGATCCCTCAAATAAGGATTCACAAGTCTCATCCTACCACAAACATTATTGGAGATATTGACTCAGGGGTAAAAATAAGAGGACAACCCCATGATGTAAATCTTTGTCTTCACTGTTGTCTTTTATCCAAGATAGAGCATAAGAAAATTGATAAGGCTTTAAAGAATGGAAGTTAGGTTGAAGCAATGCAAGAGGAGCTGCTTTAATTCAAAAGAAAAAGGTTTGGAACCTATGTCCTCTTCCCCAAGGGAAAACTACCATAGGAACCAAATGGGTGTTTTGGAATAAGAAGCATGATTGAGGACTTCTCATCTAAAACAAGGCTAGACTAGTTATTCAAGGATACACACAAGAAGAAGGAATTGACTACACAGATGTCTTTGCTCTTGTTTCAAGACTTGAATCTGTTAGAATGTTCTTAGCTTTTGTTGTATCCAAGGATTTCAAGATCTACCAACTTGATGTCAAGTGTGCTTTTCTTTATGGGGTAATTATGTCAAACAACCACCTAGGTTTGCAGATCCTGATCATCCTGATTATGTTTGCAAGCCTGATAAAGCTCTTTATAGGCAGCACCATGCTCTTAGGAAGTGGTATAAGACTATATCTAAGTCTCTCTATCAACATGGATACAAAAGAGGCACTATAGATGGAACTCTCTTCATCAAAGGAACAGGGAATGACTTAATGCTAGCATAAGTATATGTAGATTACATTATCTTTGCCACATGTATTTGTTCAAGATATCAAGCTAACCCCAAGATGTCATGCCTAATCACTATCAAGAGAATTTTAAGATATCTCAAAGGTGCCTCAACACTTGGCCTTTGGTATCAAAAGAATTTTGACTTCAATCTCTATGCATATACAGATAGTGACTATGTTGACTGCAATATGACTGCAAAGTCTATATCAGGAGGATATCAATTCCTTGGTGGCAGGATAGTATCATGGCAATGCAAGAAGTAATCATGTGTCTCTACATCAACTACTGAAGTTGAATGCATTGTTGTTGCAAGCTGCTATGAGTAAGTGGTTTGGATTCAGAATCAGATGTTGGATTATGGATTCAACTTCAAAGAGACTCCTATCCACATAAACAACAACAGTGTTATCTCTATCATAGAGAATCTTGTGTAGCACTCAAGGACAAAAGACAACAATATTAGGTATCATTTGATTAGAGATAACTTTGAAAAGGGATTAATCAAACTAGTCAAAGTTAACACAAATGAACATTATGTTGATCTACTCACTAGAGCTTTAGATGAGCAGAGATTATGTATTTTGGATCAGCTATTGGGATGATTAACTTTGAGTAGCTTTTCTTAAAACTTAATCATATTATTTATAAAATTTGTGTGTCCTAAGTTGTCTATTTCTATCACTTCATAAGCCTTTGTTTACTCTAGAAGCAAAACCTTTTAGAAGACATTCCTTAAATTTTTGAAAATTTTGATCTTTTTATTCTTCGGAAGATATGCATTCACCTTCTAAAGAAATTTAAGTCTTTAAAAAAACTAATTAAGAAAATTTACCTTCGGAAGAAATTTTCAAAATATCTTCCGAAGCTTAACAGTATTCCTAAGTATTTGTATGTTTTCAAGAACAAGTTTCTTTCGAAAGCAATTAACTCTCAGAAGCTTTATTAAAACTTCCAAGTCTTAATCTCTTCCGAATCAAAATTTTCTAAACTCTTTGAAATATCTTCCGAATTCATTTTGGCTTCAAAATCTTTTCATCAAAACTTCAGAACTAAAATTACCTTCAGAAGATTTTGGAATTCCAAGAAGAATACTTTTTGGGCAAAAGAAAATTGCTTTTCAGAGGTGGAATTCCAAGAAGAAAATTGCTTTTCCAAATTCATTTTGGCTTCAAAGTCTTAATCTCTTCCCAATGGTTCCCCCCTTCTTTCACTCTCTTCTTCCTCGGTACTATTCCAAAACATAAATTCACCCACAAACAACCTTTGTTCTACACTTTCTTTACCTTTAGCTTTCTAAAATGGCCAATCTAAACCACAGAAATGACTCTGATTTCTCCATGCAGCTTCACAGGCAACATAATCAGGTTGCCCTGTTGAACTCTAAGAATGATAGGTTCAAATGGATCGATCTGTGATTGTTATCAATCAATTGACAATAATATAAACAATGTAATCAACACAAACAAATATCAGGAAAATTCATGGAGTTTCTATCGATATTTGTATGATTACAAAGTGCAATTGAGAGAATATGAATATCTAAAAAGTCTAACCTGCACAAAACAAGCAATCCTATTTATACTAATAACAAGAAACAAAAGGAACATATATTTACATAATAAGTCCCAATATTATGACAAAAACTTATCTAAAGACTAAAATGCTAATCTTTCCAGGGTTCCAACAATACTCCCCCTAAGATTTGCATTTGCCTTCAGCAAAAGAAATCTTCTGGTTCTTCTTTAATCTTGAACATCGGCTTTTCTTTGAATAGCTCTAGTTCTCGAAGAGCTTTCTTGATTGAATACTAAAACTTCTCAGCTAAAATCCTTTGCTCTGGATTGGAGTCATTTGTCTTTATCTCCATTGCTTCCATTAATAATAATGTTTCTTTTGTTCAACCTACAATATCTACATTTGCATACATCTCTATTGGCTTTGGATTTTCTTTGGTGTAAATTTCTAATACTCCTTTACTGGAAATTCTCATAAACTCTATATCTTTAATGTCTTTCTTCATAATATTAGCATATGCCATTGCCTTTCTTAAAGGAATTCTTTCCATTGCAGTATTCATCACTTTTATGATAGTCAAAAAGTATCTTCCGTCATTCTTTGCATCTCCTGGCGATACTGACTCAAAAGTTTGATTGGACAAGAATGAGATATAACTCGAATGAAGAAGTTTGAGTTCAAACACTCCAAACAAACTTATAATATCATTGTCCCTATCATCTAGATTTCTTACAAGCTTCATATGAAAAGTGGATGATCATAAAACCATCTCAAAATTGGTTTTGATGATTGAGTACCATCAATAACTTTAAGTCTAGGATAGGTTACTTTCTCAAAGTACTTATCACTAAAAGTCTCTAAGTAACAATCTTCAATGGGCTCACTTGATTCTCCTTTCCTTGATTTCTTTTTCTGTTTAGCAAAATAACTCTTGTCTTCTTGATCATAACAAGTTTTTAGAAAGGCAGGAATTCTTGATATTTCCCTGTCAAGTAGTTTCACAATGATCTCTCCCCTATCAGCCTTTGTAGGATTAATAAGAGGTAACTTGTGTAATTCCTTCAGATCTTGCATAGGTAATGCTATGATGCTAGAGAAAAAATGATAGACATCACAAACTGCATTTACTCTTTTGATCAGAAAAGCTTCAAATATTTCATCATACTTCCATGCTATAATCTTCAATTCCTTTGATTTGTCAGACACAATCATGGCATTCAACAACTCTGATATTGATTTTCCCGTTTGTAGCATATGTCTCACTAGGTCTCCGGCTAATCTAGCTTTATTCCAAAGCTGCTTTTGATCAATAGACACTTTATAGCCTTATTTTTCCACATTAGGAAACATATTCATAAGCTCTTTCCTATTTTCATGAGATCTTCTAACTAACTTCATTGACTTTATCTCCTGAGGCTTTAGCATTTTGGTTCTTTTGATTATTTCTAGATATTGAGGATTATCCATATCTAGAATGATCATCTTGTTATACATCTTCTCTATTTCTTGGAAACTCCTCACTAGTCTTCTTAAAGACTCTCCTTGAAGCTTATTCAATCTTTTTTCAGATAGTTCCATGACTACAAGCACATTCTCAAAGCTGGTATGCTCATATCATCAGGGTTAGGGTGGTGCAATTTTATCACAGGAACATCATCAATGTTTATGCTTTCATTCAAAGGTGTCCATTCTCCATGTTCAAGACTTATTTTATTTGGATCTGCTGGAGCTGAGGACTCTGCAAGCATATATTTTTCATACTCCTCATTGATCTGAGTCATCGTCAGTCCATCCAAATATACTTGATTATACTTCTTCTTGATCAGATAATTGTATCTATCCTCAAAGTCTATAGGAATGTCATCTTGAATCATTTCAACAAGAGAATCAGCAACATCACATACATCTTCATCTTCTAGAACTTCATCGTACCATTCCTTTGGTAACTTTGACTCTATAACACCAGTGCTTCAATTCTTTGTTGCATGTTTGTTTCTTCTACATTTTCAACTATGTTAGCAGTCTTTTGAATTTTGGTATGATCTGAAGATGTTTCAACTTCATATATCTTTCTTTTCCCTTTTTTTGATTTAGTAAAATTTCCAGTTGTAATTTCTTGAGGTTCTTGAACAGATTCTACTTCAACAACCATTACATCACTTTCCTTTTCAGGTTCTTTCAAACTTTATTTTAACTTTTCTATCTCATCACACATTCTCTTCACTTTTTCTTCAAGATCAGACATCATAATGTTCTTTAGTATGTCATTAGCTTTTAACATATCATTTTCTTTCTTCAATTTCTCAATTTCTTCATTCTGAGATGCAATCTTAGACTTTAACTCATTAAGTTCATCAGAATCATCATCAATTTCAGTTTGAATACAAACATTTGTTGTTTGTTTCATTCTTGTTTTTTTTCCTTCACAATTTCAACTTCTAGATTAGGAGATTGTATAGCAGAAATAACATTCTCTGTAATTGGCTCAGACCATATAGAATCAAAATCAAAGGCTTGATTAAAATCAACAGTCTCAATATCTATATTTTCAATTTGATCATCATCTCTTTGATCATGCATTTCTGTATCAACAACATCATCAGCATTCCTTTTATCTTCATTACCATCTCTATGATCAGAAACTATTTGCTCACTATCCATCTCTTGAATAGTTTCTTCATTATTACCTTCTATTTCACCTCCTTGATCACCACCTTGATTGTCATCATCATCATTATGATCATCATTATCATCATCATTATTAGAACTTTCATCATCATGATTATCTTCATTATCATCTTCTTCTTCAGATTCTTCAACGACTTCTTCCATAACATCATCAATAAGATCATTAGGATTTATAGGCTCATCTTCAGTCAATGGAAGTGTTGTTGATTAATATCAACAATGTCATCAGCTACATTTCTTATATACTCAAACATAGGTACATTATCAGCTTCTGTAATCACTGCTAGTCTCTTATACACCACCTCAAACATATGCTCTAACTCAAGTCTATCACCTTGTACTCCATAAGCATGAATGTCTGGATATTCCTCATTTATGATCAATTGGAGAAATCTAGGATACATCAAGTACTTGTTCCTCTTTCCTTTCTCGAAGTTGAATATGAACCCATTCATAATCCACTTAGCCATGTTAAATATTCTATTAGTGTCTATGGCTACTATTGGAGATGCTATGTCTACTAGAAATGAGTTCCAACCTACACTTCTTTTTGACATGCAGTGCTGAAATATGTAGCAAAGCAGCTTCTAGTGATTATGGACTCTTGCCCTAAAGTATTGCTTCTTGGGAAGTTATCTGGGTGACCCATACGCATAAAAGTCTCTCTACACTCATTGAAAGTGTATTCAGGCAAATCTTGATAATCATTTTCACCTCGTTTTAAAGCAAATCTTATAGAATCTTCAGATACTTTAATCATTCTGTCATTTGTGATGAATCCCCTTAGAACTTTTCTTTTGTTATCATCTAATTCAACTTCTGCATTCTCCAAAACTTCTTGATCAGCCTCTCATATATGGCCGGTCTGGCACACATAGCATAAACATATTTAGTCCTTATAAAAAATCTAATCATTTCTTCATATCCATCAACTTCTCTAACTTCTTCATTGAGAAAAGCAGCAACATTATGCTTAGGCTCAAACTTTAAGTATTCATCTGTCAATCAAAAAGAAACATGAATTAGATTGAAAGAATATACTTAATTAAGTTTTATCAACCTTGTAAAAATGTATAATTCCTTCAATAGGTTTTATGTTCCCTTACTAAATTTTATATTTTAAAATTTGATCATTTTTTAAAAAATTCAAAAATATGAACTTACTGTTTTGTTGATTTAATCAATTTTAAAATATATAATCAATTTAGTGATTTGTTTCTAGATGATTTGAACATACAAGTTGAGTTTTAATGAAAAACAGATAAGTTTTGTTTGAAAAATTCAAATGTTGATTCATTTAAAGAATATTATTTTATTATTATATTTACTCTGCCAATCATTGAATCATCAAAAAAATTTGTGATGAATATTTGGTTTTGATAATGTCAATCACTTCGCAATTTATTGTTATTAACAATTTCAGGTTCCATTGTTAACAAGAAATCAACAATTTCATATTCATTCAAGGTTTTTAGGGTTCGAATGCCTAAATAGGGTTCAAACCCCCGATTGATTTTAATGATAATACACATTGATTTGATGATATAATCTCAATGTGTTGATCACATTCACTGATATTACCTTAGAAAATCGATCAATCTTAGAAACAACAAGTAACCGGTGAGTATTTGAGTGAGTCGGAACTAAGAGTAAGAGTAGAGTGAATATGAGTGTGAAATGTTCGAATGAAATGAAATCTGTGAAAGTGTTGCATTTATATAAGTGTAAAAACCATTGGACACATCATAACTATTTAGGCGCATGACCACTGTTGAGATGCATGAGGTCTAGGCGCATGAGCACTGTGCAGGCGTATTACCCATGTTCAGGTGTATGAACCTTAGACGCATGAGTTTCACTTGGTCAAATTTTGTTCAAGGACTTAGGCACATTTGCACTGTTCAGACGCATGAGCATTGTTTAGGCGCATGAGCACTGTTTAGGCGCATGACCTAGAATGAAACGCCTAACACTTTGTTTTATTTTCAATATGAGACATCTGGAACTGTTTAGGTGCATGAGCTTGTACAAAACGCCCAACACTTAACCAAAATTTCAGACTTATGACCACTATTTAGGTGCATGAGGATAACTCAAAACATCCAACATTTATCATAAAACTGAAATTTCATCATGTGTCTAAACTTAGACTTATGGACACTGCTTAGGCGCATAAGACATCCATATGTCTAACACTTGACAAACTTTTCACACAAAATTCCCCTAATATTGTTTAATTTCACTGTTCTTCGTAAAAAATTTCAAATTTTGGTCAAACTTTGAATAAAGACTCAGAATTTGACTATTTGATCAAAACTTTTACTTTTTGACTAAATTTTGACTTTTTGCCAAATTTTGACTTTTTGACCTTTTTTATTATAAAAAAATTTCCCGTTATTTTAGTCTCAAAAAAAATATTCATAAAAATACAAACACTCTTAATTCTTTGCAAGAAGCTTTTCCAAATGATTAATAATTTGAAAATTATTGTTTTTAGGTTCATTTGTAAACTATCTAACACACACTAGCTTGAATATTTTGGCTTCTTTCTTTTTCATCCAAACATTTATTTTGATATTCTCTTTTTAATCTTTACTCCCCTAAACGTTTAAGCTTACCAAGTTAGAAGTTTATAAAAGTTGAAAGTTGAAGTAAAACCAGTCATTGTTAACATGCCTGCACACATAAAATCATGAAAAAATCAAAATAAATCAGAATAAAATTCTACACATGAATCACATGCTTGCAGTGAAATCATATCAATTAATAATCAGCACATTGAAATAAAGAAATTGTGAATAGTCATAGACAATGATTAAATCACCGGAGTGTCCACTTCCTGAGACAAAGGCACAACTTTCCTGGAAGGAATTGTGTTGAGTCTGTTGAGACCTTGGAGTCTCAGGAAAGGTGATGTAAGGTCCAAAAGAGCAGGATGGCTGCTGGTAAGTCAGGTAGTGCTAAGGTTGTGGGGGTGCTGAGCCTTCTGCAACCATTAAAGTGTTGCTAGCAGGAAGACTCAGAGGACGGCTTGCTTGGTGGCCCTTCTTACTCTCCATTTCTAAGCGATATCCATCAAGGATGCCGTAAAGTTCAGTCATAGTGAGAGTGTTCAAATTCTCTATTCTCTTGATAGAGACACAGTAAAATGTTCACTCGTTTGGAAGAGCACTCATGAACTTTCTCGTGAGATCTTTGAGTTCAGGAGTGATCTTCACAGACTAAAGAGAGGAGATAAGATCCATATACCTAAAATACTGCTGGCTGAGGGTCTCTCCAGCAATATAGGTGAAGTTCTCGAACTGCTGCTTCAGTGAGTCCTTCTTTGAGTTGTTGGATCTTGAGTACATCTGAGCAAAAGCATCAAACAATTCCTTTGCAGACTTACAATGCTCAAACCCCACCATGATGGAGTTCGGTATTGCAGTCATGAGAATTGTCATAGCATTGTTGTCGCTGTCTATCTTCTTTCGGTCTTCGTCAGTGTCACACCCCAACCTTAACGGCGGAAACGTCGAGATGTGAGGGTTAAGATTGTTCTCAGCCACATAACGCAATATTAAATTGTAAATATTATTATCATAAGTCTTGAAATGGAAATTTCAATCATAAGTCTTATACAAGAAATAAGTTCAAATGCAACAAAACATAAGGTAAACTTTTTTTCCATTTACTAGGTCCAAATCCTAGGTTATAGCATGCTTCAAAAAGATCACATTAAGCTTGAGGTTGACCTGAAACATGAATAAAATAAGAGTCAACTAAAAATAGTTGGTGAGTTTCCAAGGTTTTCATACATAATATGAAAAAGAAAGTTACAAGTAGCAATTCATGTCATAAGTTATAAGCTAGTAAGGTATAGAACACATATCGTTACAACCAAACCTCGACTTGATTACAAGTATAAAAGATTGGCTAAGTGTATTTGGTTCCCTAGTGCACAAGCATACGGCTCCTAGGAGTCGGCAATACATCGACTTTAGCACCAAATAGGCTTGTCAGGCCCAAAGATCTAAGACGTCGCCAGGCTAGCAATAGTTAATGATTGCAAACAAACTATGTATCTCATATAATCACTTACAACACACAAATAACCATGACAAAATATGAATTGCAAGTGTTTTACAAGTCTAAACGTTTACAAGTGCATTATGTATAAGTAATCATGTTTCACCCCAAAATAGTGTGAAATAAGTAAAAAGGAGCAAGGAAACTCACTGACAATAAATATATAATGGCGATTAATAAGAATAATAAGCGTTGCTCCAAGATGTATCGTCACAAAACACCTAAATATGTATACTTACAAAATTAAAGCTCTACAATAAGGTTAAGGATTAGGAATCAACTTGATGTTTGAGGTTTTGTTGATTATATTTGCCAAGTAAGAACTCATTTATATTCTCGGGGAAACAATTTTATTTATATTTTATATAAACTTATGGATTAATAATAACTTTTATAATAATTTTGTAATGTTTAACAAGTTTAGATCAATTTTGTAATTTAAATAAAAAGAGCATAAAATTAAACAATAGATTAAAGGTATGTTTGAAATATTAGATTGTGTAAATTAAACTAAATTTTAAAGTCTACATTTTTATAAAAATTTGTAATTATATTATTAACGTTAGGATAATCCTATAAAGATATATTATATTTTTTTTGTAAATAAATTACAGAAAAAAAATAATTAAATAATTTTAAGAGAAACAAAGTTTATGAATTGATTTTTCATAATTTTTAGAAATTTTTAACATTAGATTTGAAGGCCAAAAGGCCTAAAAAATACATGAGGTTCCCCGGATTCGAACCGGGGACCTCCTGTCTAGGAGTCATGTGTGTTACCAGTGAACCAAAGGCTTCCAGCCGCGTTAGAATCCGCTCTGTAATTGTTAAATACACACTTAAACAAAACCCCCAATTTCATAAGAACCCTAGAATCGATTTGATTCCAATTGAACATCGAATTGATATGTTAATGAAATCAATCATAGGGCTTTGATTGCCCATGTGAAACCGAGCACAAAGATGTGTGGTACTTACGTTATTAAGTTCGAATTGATGATCTCAAGTTCAAGGGCGATTCGCGACTGCGGGGATGTGCTTCAAGGCGCAAACGAGGTTGATAACAAATTAAACTTGTATGAAGCTTCGGATGAGCTTGAAGATGAAGAACCCTCAATCAATTTGAACTAAGAAGGCTTAGAAGTGTAGGTTCGACTAAGTTGCAGGTTGCGGGAAAAATGAAATTGGATCGCTGTTTGTGTTGATTCAGGTGCAATTTGGAATTGATAGAAGCTTTGGATTACTTAGACGTTCGATTATGAATCATTTAATTTGATTATTATTAAGTGTTAATGGTTGAACGGCTATATGGTTAGAAACGCTCGGTTAATCACTCGATCGGGTTCATAACCGTCGTTTAAACGCAATTAAGTTCATGATTGAGTTCGAATCGTATTCAAGAACGGTTTGGGGACGGTTTTGGATTAAGAAAACATCGTTTTTGGCGGTTTTGGTGCCTCGCCGGACTTGGCCGGAGTCCGGCCGGCGAGGTCACCGGAAAAGCGGGGTGAGAAGGGGGGGTTTGGATTTTTGATAAATTACACCTTTGGTCCCTCAACTTTGATTTTCTATTATTTTATGCATAAAGTTCTATTTCAAGTTTCTAAAATGACAAATTAACCCTCAAACTTAATCTAAGTTTATAATTTAAAGATGGTTAAGTTTATTAATCTTTATTATTAGCAAATTATTATTACTAATACTATTATTCAATATTATTATTTACTTTTATTATTATTAACCTTATTATTATTATACATACATAACATTTCATGAAAACCCAATTACAATAGATAATAAACACAAACAATCACACAAGTTTCAAAATTGACAAAGATAACCCTTGTAAGAGTAAACGAAGTTAACTTTTAGTTAACGAAAATACGAAATGTTACAGTCTCCCCAACTTAAAGGAATTTCGTCCCAAAATTAAAAGAAATGAAACTATCCAAATAAGAACGGGTATCTCTCCTTCATGTGCTCCTCACGTTCCCAAGTAAATTCAACGCCACGTTTATTTTCCCAACGAACCTTGACGATTGGGGTTGTTGTGGTTCTAGTCTTCTTCATAATGCGATCCATGATCTCAACAGGCTTCTCGACAAAATGCAATGACTCGTCAATCTGGATGTCTTCCAACGGAACATGCAGACTTTCGTCAGCCAAGCACTTTCTCAAATTTGAGACGTGAAATACGGGATGAACTCCACTAAGGTTGGGAGGTAGCTCTAGTTTATAAGCCACTTTCCCAATCCTTTTCAGGATTTTGAAAGGTCCTACAAATCTTGGAGCCAGTTTGCCCTTCTTTCCAAAGCGAACCACACCTTTCCACGGTGAAACCTTGAGAAGAACCATCTCCCCATCTTGGAATTCTAATGGCTTACGTCGCTTGTCAGCATAACTCTTTTGACGACTTCTCGCCACTTCAAGGTTCTTGCGAATGATAGAAACCTTATCGGTCGTCTCTTGTATAAGTTCAGGACCAGTGATGAAGTTTTCACCAATGTCGGTCCAACAGATTGGTGAACGACATTTACGACCATAAAGTGCTTCAAACGGTGCCATCTTGATACTCGAGTGGTAACTATTGTTATACGAAAATTCCACGAGCAGTAGATGCGTATCCCAATCGCCACCAAAGTCAAGAACACAGAGACGTAGCAAATCCTCCAAAGTTTGGATCGTTCGCTCGGTTTGACCATCAGTTTGAGGATGGTAAGCCGTGCTTAGATCCAATTGTGTACCCAAAAGTTCTTGCATAGACGACCAAAAATGTGAAGTGAAACGAGCATCTCGGTCAGATATGATGTGCAGAGGTACCCCATGACGACTTACAATCTCATCAACGTATATACGAGCTAACTTTGATGTCTTGTAAGTGTCATGTATGGGTATAAAATGTGCCGACTTGGTCAATCGGTCAACAATCACCCATATGCTATCATGTCCTCGGGAGGTTCGGGGTAGCTTTGTTATGAAGTCCATGGATATGTGTTCCTATTTCCACATAGGAATCTCGGGTTGCTCAAGTAATCCACTTGGACGATGATGTTCGGCTTTAACCTTCGTACATGTGAGGCACTTAGCTACATAAGTCGCTATGTCTTTCTTCATTCCAAGCCACCAATATTGACCACGTAGGTCCATGTACATCTTATCGGAACCAGGATGAATAGAATAACGAGTTTGATGAGCTTCGTTCATAATAAAGGTACGAATGTTATCGCGATTTGGAACCCAAATATGATTGGCGAAGTACATCAACCCATTGGGTTTTGTTTCCAATTGAGTTAGAAGATTATGCTCCAACTCATCCTTCATTCTTCCTTCTCGTTGCACCATTTGTTGAGCCTCCAGGATACTACACTCGATGTCACTATCTATACTCAGATTTTGTAGTAGTACGGTGGTCTCGTTGACATCTAGTCGTATCTCAGTATCATACTCCCCCAAAGTGTCAAACCATTGACGTCGATCGCGAATTTCTTGGAATGAGATCATCTTGTTGTGAATCTTTCGGCTTAGAGCATCGGCTACAACGTTTGCTTTACCAGGATGATAACGAATGTCACAATCATAGTCACTAATCAACTCCACCCAACGACGTTGTCTCATATTGAGATCTTTTTGATTGAAAACGTGTTGAAGGCTTTTGTGATCGGTGTAGACTATACATTGCGTACCATACAGGTAGTGCCTCCAAATCTTCAAAGCAAATACAACAGCACCAAGCTCGAGATCATGAGTTGTGTAATTCACCTCGTGAACCTTCAATTGTCTCGATGCGTAAGCTATGACCTTCCCTCGTTGCATAAGAACACAACCAAGGCCTTGTTTTGATGCGTCACAATACACAGTGAAATCATCGTTTCCATCGGGTAGGGTCAAGATAGGAGCATTGCATAACTTATGCTTTAACGCTTCAAAAGCTTCTTCTTGCTCGGAACCCCACTCGAAGGGTTTATTCTTTTGTGTCAATGTGGTGACGGTTTCGCGATCCTCGAGAAATTGGCAATGAATCGCCGATAATAACCAGCAAGACCAAGAAAAGAACGAACTTCGGTAGGAGTTGTAGGAACACACCAATTCTTCACAGCTTCCACCTTTACAGGATCAACGTGAATTCCTTGGCTATTCACCACGTGTCCTAGAAATTGAACTTCTTCGAGCCAGAAATCACACTTCGAGAACTTTGCGTACAATTGCTCTTTCTTTAACAACTCAAGAACCAATCTCAAATGCAGCTCATGATCGGTGTTGGACTTGGAATAGATAAGTATGTCATCAATAAAGACGATCACAAACTTGTCTAGATAAGGCTTGCATACTCGGTTCATGAGATCCATGAAGACAGCATGAGCATTGGTTAAACCAAAAGGCATCACCATAAACTCATAGTGTCCATAACGAGTACGGAAAGCGGTCTTTGGGATGTCATCCTCATGAACTCGTAATTGATGGTATCCAGAACGTAGATCAATTTTCGAGAATATGGCAGCTCCTTGAAGTTGATCAAACAAGTCATCGATGCGAGGAAGAGGATAACGATTCTTGATGGTAAGTTTGTTAAGCTCGCGATACTCGATGCACATACGAAACGATCCATCTTTCTTCTTCACGAAAAGAACAGGTGCACCCCAAGGCGAAGAACTAGGACGGATGAAGCCTTTCTCGGACAGCTCTTGCAGTTGACAAGAGAGTTCTTGCATTTCCGATGGTGCAAGCCGATATGGTGACTTGCCACGGGGTTTGCTCCCGGTATCAAGTCAATTTTAAACTCGACTTCATGCACGGGAGGTAAACCACTAAGGTCATCAGGAAATACTTCAGAAAAGTCTCGTACGATAGGGACATCCTTAAGTTCTTTCCCATTGACTTTCGTGTTGAACACATAAGCCAAGAAGGCCATATACTTCTTGTTTAAGCACTTTCGGGCTTGAGTGCAAGACATGAGTTTAAGCCCTTTAGAAGATTTTTCACCGAACACCTTCAACGTATCTCCAGAGGGTAACGGTATACTAATGCACTTCTCGAAACAAATGATCTCGGCATGGTGTTTGGCTAACCAATCCATACCAATGCTGACGTCAAAGCTTCCAAGTTTCATAGGGATAAGATCGATAAGAAAATCATGCGTGTCAAGACTTAAGATGCAATCACGGACGATAACCTCAACGGTGATCGGTTCTCCATCGGCAACTTCAACAGTAAGAGGTCCTTCTAGTTTCGTATGTGGCTTAGCAAGTATGGGTTCAAACTCTAATGAAACAAAACTTTTATCGGCTCCAGAATCAAATAGGACATAGGCATAAGTTTTGTTAATAAGGAACATACCTGTTCAATTTTTAAGGTATTTAACAATACAGGTAAAATATGAAATGAATTTGATCACAAAATTTAAGGGTGAGTTAACGTACCATTCACCACATCGTTGTTTGCTTGTGCTTGGTTAGCGTTGATGTTGAAAGCACGTCCTCGGGCTTGTGGAACATTACCCACAAGACGAGGGCATTGTGGGCGAAAATGGCCAGGTTCCCCACAGTTGTAGCAAACACGGTTTGTGACCACAGCGGCATTGTTAGGTGCACGGTGGCAAGTCGCCACCAAATGACCATATTTACCGCATAAGGTGCAAATGCGGCATGGTTGATTCCCCGGATGATGATACCTACACGTGTTGCACATCGGTTGAGGACCAGCATAAGCCCTAGCCCCAGGCACTTGTGCCACGGATGTAGCCGCAGGTACAAGTTGTCTTTGAGGTTGTTTGGGTGCAGCCACGGCATAGTTACGCGCCGATGTGAACTTGCGCTTCTTGTTGTTGTTGTGGCTGTTAGACGGTTCAGCTTTGGTCTCCTTAACCGTCTCGGTAGCCGTCTTCTCCACCTTCTTTGCACCCTTCACAGACATGGTGCCCGCTCTTATATGGTTCTCGGTGAGTTGAGCGGTGATTGTAATGGCTTCTTCCAAGGTTGTGGGTCGGCTACCCACCACAGCATCTTGAATTTGGGGTGGTACACCCTTAATGAACTTCTCGATGTTGCGGGGAATAGTGTCGACCATATGGGGCAGCAGTATACTCAACTCATGATGCCTAGTTGAGTAGGCCAAATGATCACCATCATTTTGTTTCAAATTCCAAAACTCTTCTTCCAACTTTTGCAATTCACTTCTTGGGCAGAACTTCACGATGGCGATGTTCTTGAACTCTTCCCATGTAAGTGCTAGAATAGCATCGGGTCCACGATTCCTCTTCTCGCTATTCCACCAGGTAAGAGCCCTTTGTTGGAACATACTAGTGGCATAACGAACCTTGAGTGCATCGGGACACTCACAATTGATAAAGGTATTCTCCATGCTTTCAACCACTCAAGAAGGCCAGTGGCTCCTTCCTTGCCACTAAAACTAGTGGGCTTGCAAGAGCTGAAGTGTTTGAAGGTGCAAGTTTGATTATTCCGTGTTGATTGTTCCCGTTTTGATTGTTGCTATTCTCTCCATGACCATTTCCATTGTTTCTAGCGTTGGTCATTAAGGTGCTATTAAGTTCAGCAACCATGGTCGGAATGACAGCAGCCATTTGTCGAGCAATCATGGCGGCTAACTTACGATCGGAACTTCCACGCTTTCCATGATGACGAGACATGCTGGAATATACAAATGAGTTAGATATGAGAATTGGAATAACAAGGATTAATGTTCAACAAGGATAAGGCCAAAAGTTGTAAGGCACATGGAATGGTTCCATTTGGTAACGCATTACCATTTGGAAACGTTGACACGTCAAGGTAAGTTGACCCATTCGCCTTAGAAATTTGTGTATGTTGACCATGGTTTATCACTCATCCCAGAAATCCCCAAGTAAGCATAACTAGTCTCGTAGGATTTATGCGATATGCTTGCCTTAGCCCGAGGGCCTTTTGCCAGGAAATCCAGAATACAGGTGTCCATGTATCACACAAATTTCTTTGGTTTATGAAATCAAAACCATGATGAGATTTACATAGATTAGACATAAGTCTAAAGATTTAATTCTTAAGCATAAGTATACGATTCCACGTGTTGACGAGAATAAGATTAAGTTTCATTTGTCGAGGAGAGTCAATGAGTCAAAGTTAAGTTTAGGGAGACAAGTAACAAAGTTTAGACAATTACAAGGCAACCTATGCTAAGGTATCAAGTTGCACATAAGTAAAGTATAGCATTATGTAGCATGTAACAATATATATATTCTAAGAATATAAATATTATCCTATGAGGTTCATGCATAAGCTATAGTCTAGGTCACCATTACTAATAACCTAAATCCCTATAGTTATGGGCTCTGATACCAATCTGTCACACCCCAACCTTAACGGCGGAAACGTCGAGATGTGAGGGTTAAGATTGTTCTCAGCCACATAACGCAATATTAAATTGTAAATATTATTATCATAAGTCTTGAAATGGAAATTTCAATCATAAGTCTTATACAAGAAATAAGTTCAAATGCAACAAAACATAAGGTAAACTTTTTTTCCATTTACCAGGTCCAAATCCTAGGTTATAGCATGCTTCAAAAAGATCACATTAAGCTTGAGGTTGACCTGAAACATGAATAAAATAAGAGTCAACTAAAAATAGTTGGTGAGTTTCCAAGGTTTTCATACATAATATGAAAAAGAAAGTTACAAGTAGCAATTCATGTCATAAGTTATAAGCTAGTAAGGTTATAGAACACATATTGTTACAACCAAACCTCGACTTGATTACAAGTATAAAAGATTGGCTAAGTGTATTTGGTTCCCTAGTGCACAAGCATACGGCTCCTAGGAGTCGGCAATACATCGACTTTAGCACCAAATAGACTTGTCAGGCCCAAAGATCTAAGACGTCGCCAGGCTAGCAATAGTTAATGATTGCAAACAAACTATGTATCTCATATAATCACTTACAACACACAAATAACCATGACAAAATATGAATTGCAAGTGCTTTACAAGTCTAAACGTTTACAAGTGCATTATGTATAAGTAATCATGTTTCACCCCAAAATAGTGTGAAATAAAGTAAAAAGGGGCAAGGAAACTCACTTGACAATAAATATATAATGGCGATTAATAAGAATAATAAGCGTCGCTCCAAGATGTATCGTCACAAGACACCTAAATATGTATACTTACAAAATTAAAGCTCTACAATAAGGTTAAGGATTAGGAATCAACTTGATGTTTGAGGTTTTGTTGATTATATTTGCCAAGTAAGAACTCATTTATATTCTCGGGGAAACGATTTTATTTATATTTTATATAAACTTATGGATTAATAATAACTTTTATAATAATTTTGTAATGTTTAACAAGTTTAGATCAATTTTGTAATTTAAATAAAAAGAGCATAAAATTAAACAATAGATTAAAGGTATGTTTGAAATATTAGATTGTGTAAATTAAACTAAATTTTAAAGTCTACATTTTTATAAAAATTTGTAATTATATTATTAACGTTAGGATAATCCTATAAAGATATATTTATATTTTTTTTTTGTAAATAAATTACAGAAAAAAAATATATTAAATAATTTTAAGAGAAACAAAGTTTATGAATTGATTTTTCATAATTTTTAGAAATTTTTAACATTAGATTTGAAGGCCAAAAAGGCCTAAAAAAATACATGAGGTTCCCCGGATTCGAACCGGGGACCTCCTGTCTAGGAGTCATGTGTGTTACCAGTGAACCAAAGGCTTCCAGCCGCGTTAGAATCCGCTCTGTAATTGTTAAATACACACTTAAACAAAACCCCCAATTTCATAAGAACCCTAGAATCGATTTGATTCCAATTGAACATCGAATTGATATTGTTAATGAAATCAATCATAGGCTTTGATTGCCCATGTGAAACCGAGCACAAAGATGTGCGGTACTTACGTTATTAAGTTCGAATTGATGATCTCAAGTTCAAGGGCGATTCGCGACTGCGGGGATGTGCTTCAAGGCGCAAACGAGGTTGATAACCAAATTAAACTTGTATGAAGCTTCGGATGAGCTTGAAGATGAAGAACCCTCAATCAATTGAACTAAGAAGGCTTAGAAGTGTAGGTTCGACTAAGTTGCAGGTTGCGGGAAAAATGAAATTGGATTCGCTGTTTGTGTTGATTCAGGTGCAATTTGGAATTGATAGAAGCTTTGGATTACTTAGACGTTCGATTATGAATCATTTAATTTGATTATTATTAAGTGTTAATGGTTGAACGGCTATATGGTTAGAAACGCTCGGTTAATCACTCGATCGGGTTCATAACCGTCGTTTAAACGCAATTAAAGTTCATGATTGAGTTCGAATCGTATTCAAGAACGGTTTGGGGACGGTTTTGGATTAAGAAAACATCGTTTTTGGCGGTTTTGGTGCCTCGCTGGACTTGGCCGGAGTCCGGCCGGCGAGGTCACCGGAAAAGCGGGGTGAGAGGGGGGGTTTGGATTTTTGATAAATTACACCTTTGGTCCCTCAACTTTGATTTTCTATTATTTTATGCATAAAGTTCTATTTCAAGTTTCTAAAATGACAAATTAACCCTCAAACTTAATCTAAGTTTATAATTTAAAGATGGTTAAGTTTATTAATCTTTATTATTAGCAAACTTATTATTACTAATACTATTATTCAATATTATTATTTACTTTTATTATTATTAACCTTATTATTATTATACATACATAACATTTCATGAAAACCCAATTACAATAGATAATAAACACAAACAATCACGCAAGTTTCAAAATTGACAAAGATAACCCTTGTAAGAGTAAACGAAGTTAACTTTTAGTTAACGAAAATACGAAATGTTACAGTCAGAATAGTCTTCAATAGCCTTTTCAATCATGGCACCATTTCCACCAGGTGATGCCACATTTGGCTTATACGGGCCGTTGACAATGGATTTCCACTTCTTGTTGTCTTGGTATCTGATGAAGCCTTCTATTCTTCTGCTCGAAGACTTGAAATTTTCAGGAGTAATGATGGGATCCTTTGTCATGGTTCCCATCTCTACTTCGGACTTGGTAAGGGCCATTTTGAGTGAGTGAGTTGTAGGGATGAGTGAAAAACAAGTTGATTTGGATGGTTAGATCACGCAATCAAGAACCTGAGAAGCTCTGATACCAATTGCAATTGCAGGATCGGTTAAAGGTCACTTAACACTTAGTTTTTCTCTCAAACTCACTTGAACAACACTCGGATAGAGTCAATAAGAGTTGATCACAATATAGTAAGTAATACAGAACACAGAAAGTAATTTTCAAGGTACTTGCATATATTGCTTCTCAACTCAAATATTACAAGACTCTTATAAGCTATCTTTTTGAGTTACAATGAGAAACTATATATAATACTACCTACAGCCGGATATACTTTGATACCAGCTGGGATCCTATAACTGAAGCTTATACTACAGGACTATAGTTTAAGGTATCTCGGATAAAGTCTTATCTGAGATTTGGTAGTCAGGACATGTCCTTGACTTACCTTTTGTCACCAACTAAAGTTAGTAACATGTACTATCATAAAAAGGTAAACAGTGGAATAAAGTATGGTCAACTACATGGCTCTTTGAGAAAACGTCATGCAGTATCAGAGGTCTGCAGCGGAGTGTCAGAGACCATACTTATGTCCACTGGTTCATAGCAGTGTCTTTCGAAGGTTAAATGGCTTCGGAAGAACAAGTACTTCCGAAGCCACTTATACTTCGGAAGAGGCTGCTTCTTCTAAGGCTTGGGAACTTCTTCTTTTCTTCATACTTCGGAAGTAGTCTTCTGATTTCTCTTCTAAGACTTAACCTTCTGAAGTATGCTCTTGACTTCGGAAGTAGAGTTCTGTCTTCAGAAGCTGATCTTTTACTTTGTCTTCGAAAGAACTCTACAACCTTCGGAAGTTCCATGCTAAGCTTCGGAAGCCTTTGCATGTAGCACCAAAATTATCTTAAGTGATTTGGTTTTGGTTGCACCAGCCTTCTTCTTGATCTAATATGGTTTTCTCTAAGTCCTCTATCTTTAACTTATAATCATTTTTAGCCTTTCTAAAATCAAATTTTAAGATGTTCAAGGACTCAAGATCAGATCTCATCTCTAAGTTGTGAGACCTGTATCTGTTGACTTTAGCAATACATTCAGGGGTATAGAGATGTTCCAATACATTGGCTTCATCATGGTCAGCCATTAATGCTTGATTTGGAGATGCATCTTCCACCTGAAGGCTCAAGTCAAAGCCTCCTTCTTCAACAGCAACTGCAGCTTGCTGCTTTGGCTTCTCATTTTGGGTGGCTTTATCAGTGTAGTTTGGTCTGGATTGTGCTTGGCCACCATTTGTTCTTGGTGCCTTGCACTCCCTAGCAAAGTGACCCATCAAGTTAGAGTTGTAACACTTAACGTTGCTCTTATCCAGCCTAAACTTTCCACTAGCTGTATTGTTGGGAAACTTCTTTCATGTTTGCTTGTAGAACTTATTGGCTCTATGAGTGAGAAGAGCCATTTGCTGGACTATCTCCATCTACTCCAGATCATCTGGATGGATACAGTCCAGGTCTTCAAGGGTGAAGAGAAACCTGCCATAACTTTCATCAGAAGACACAAAGGCTTGAGAAGAACTTGTCTTTTGGAATGGGCTTCCTTGAGTATAGTTCTCCTTTGGTGTCTCTGGGAAGGTGATGAAATGACCCTTTTGTGAGTTGTCAGGGTACCATATGAGATAATGTTAGGGTTCTATGATATACCTTTCAGTCACATGAAAGGCTGAATCCATTTGATTGCTGGAGTTACTAGATGAACCTTGCATGTTCATCTCCATCTGGTATCCACTGAGAATACCATACAACTTTGTCAAGGTGAGAGTCTTCAGATTCTCAGTTCTCTTAATAACAACACAATAGTGTGTCCATTGCCTAGGAAGAGAGGATATAAACTTCCTTACAATATCCATGTTCTCAAGAGCTACTCCACCATCCACTAGGGTGTCCACAATCTCAACATACCTGAAGTATTTTGAGTCATGGTCTCATCTGTTTTGAAGGTGAAATTTTCAAACTGCTGCTTCAGGAGATCTTTCTTGTTCTCCTTGGCTTCAGATGAACCCTCATACATCATTTTCAATGCATCCCACAGCTGCTTAGTTGTTTTGCATTTTTTGAAACCTCTGTATACAAAGTTTGGAATAGCAGTCTAAAGGGCTGTCACGGCCTTTTGATCAATTCCTACTCTCTTTCTATCTTCATCTGAGTAGTCAGCCATAGCCTTAGGGATCATACCACCTCCAGCAGCTGAGGAGGTGCTTGGTATGTAAGGTCCAGTAAAAACATACTTCCACATTCTTGAGTCTAGAGACTTGATTAAGCCTTCCATTCTTTGGCACCAAGTGTCAAAGTCATCAAGAATGATCACTAGGGAACTTTTCATGTTCCAGTTTCCATATCAGCTTTAGAGATAGCTGTCATTTAAGATGTTAAGTATTTTGTGTGTGTGTGTGTGAGGGATCTTAAGATGGTGAGATCTTATATCAAGAGCCTGGAATGCTCTGATACCAATTGCAGGACCGTTGAAGGGTACAAGCTTACAACACAACAACACAAAGAGGAGAGTGTGCAACAACACTTAACAGTTCAAATGGGAAACTAGAAAACCAATTAAATGAGAACTAAGAAACACAAGTGTATAAGAGACAGAACAAGAACAACACAAGTAGTTAGTTTTCAAGGTTGATGTATATTACTCTCTAGTTCCTTACAAGTGGTTAAAAAGCAATGGTTTAAGATACAAAGGACCAGAGATACTTATACTACAACCTACAGCTGACCATACTTTGAAGGCCAACTGGATACATGATCTAGATAACAAATCAATGTAGAGTCAAAAGGTAGATTGTCTTTTGACTAGTGACTATGACATGCCATAGCTTACATCCTAATATATTACAAAAATGATAAAGTACATAAAGTAGAAAGTTACAGACTTAAGACCTTAATGTACAGTTACCAAAAGCATGGACCCCCTTTCCGTTGCGACTCTGATACAACACCAACTTTACATAAGTTGGTGAAAGGTTCATGCTTTTGGTAACTGTACATTGAGGTCTTGAGTCTATAACTTTCTATTTTATGTACTTTATTCTTTTTGTAATATATTAGGATGTGAGCTATGCAATGTCATAGTCACTAGTCAAAAAGCAATCTGCCTTTTGACTCTACATTGATTTTGTTGTCTAGATCATGTATCCAGCTGGCCTTTAAAGTATGGCCGGCTGTAGGTTGTAGTATATCTCTGGTCCTTTGTATCTTAAACCATTGCTTTGTAAACACTTGTAAGGAACTAGAGAGCAATATACATCAACCTTGAAAACCAACTACTTGTGTTGTTTTTGTTCAGTCTCTTATACACTTGTGTTTCTTAGTTCTCATTTAATTGTTTTCTAGTTCCCCAATTGAACTGTTAAATGTTGTTGTACAATCTCCTATTTGTGTTGTTGTGTTGTTGTGTTGTAAGCTTGTACCCTTCAACGGTCCTGCAATAACTTTGAAAAATAAAAAATTGATGAAAGTGTATATAAATATTGCTTAGACATTTTTAGTGATACAGAATCAAAATATCACATTAATGAAAAAAATGATTTGCAGTTATAAAAAGTTGCCAAAATTTTATTACTTTTTATTACCAAATAAATTTTTTTTAAGAACTGATAATACTCAAGTAAAAGCATTAATTAAAAATAATTTACCCTCTAAACCTAAGTATAAAAGGCTGATTAGATGGTAAACCTTTTGATGTGAATATAATTTTGATATAGAAATAATTAAATCTGAAAAAAATATTCTAGCAGATTTTCTAACTAGAGATGGAGGAAACAGATATAGCTGACAGAATGGATAAGCATTTAGCTAATATGGATAATCAAATAAAAACTATAAAAGATTTTACACAAGATATGGGAGAATTACTAAAGATTATTAATAGCATTCCCGAGAATGTCAACCAAATAAAAGATATGGTTTAAAGACAATGTGTTCTTACAAGCTCAAAAATATTCCTATATGAATTTGATAGCATGAAGATGAAATTTTTGATAAAAAATCATTTAAAAGAAAGGATTGATACTATTTCAACAGGAACTCAAACGATAAAATCTTGATCCTGATAAAAAAATATCATAAAGAAAAAAACTTTTTCTTAAACCTTATTCAAATAAAACTACAATATAATGCACAAGATTCCTTTTCAACAAAACTATGTTGGAGAGCAATGGGCTATCATTACATATTTATATAATTTAATTGAAACGAAAACTAAATATATAATTTAATTGAAACGAAAACTAAATATATAATTTAATTGAAACAAATCTTAAAATTATCACCATTGCATAAAATCTTCACATAAGAATGATTCGAGTGATCATGAATACATAAATAAAAATACTAAAATAAACTATCTAGTTTGACCAAGTAAAGTATCAAGGTGGATATGAAAATGATCTTACAATCAAGTATCAAGACTAAAATTATGAATGTTATCCTAAACTCAACTCATTGTCTTCCCTAACCCATCTTTACTATTTTAACTCATCAAAACTTGTTTATGTGTCAATATATTATTTCAAGTTTTCGATTTATATTAAATTAAATGTCAAATGTCAACTTACTTTGTCAGCACGATTATAGACAAATTTTAAGCATATCAAATAGGTCATGAGAGCCGTCTGTTACTGTTATACGTGTTAACTTTTTTTTTTTAAAAATATCGCAAATAACCACCTTTTCTAGAGTAAGAAAAACAACTAAGATACAAGTATATGGACAATTTGTATACCAAAATATGACCTTTAAATCGGTAAAAAAAATATACATACATGGTATTACGAAGAGACTGTTGAATTGAAAATTAAAATATCACATTTACACCAAAATTTAGTTAAAAATTCATACACCATAGGCTTATACTTGTATCCATATTAGCAAACCCGATTGACCCATTTCAACCCGTTTAATTTCATCTTTGCATAGGAAAGTCTGTTCTAACTCATCACCTACATTCCCGTTAGGTCATGAAAAGTAAGAGTGTGAATGAATGTAGTGATCATATTTAATAGAATGGGTAAGAAATATTAGCTGATATTAACAAGTAATTTAATATTTTGTTTAACCCTCCTATGATCTCTTGAGCCAAAATAGACCAAGAACAAAACTCAAAAAAAAAATTGATGTAGCATGCCCAGCTCAGGACTCATTATATCATAATAACCTATCACGATCTCAAGGTGGGCTATACGATCCACAGAATTTATAATATTATTTTAAGTCTTTATTACAGTTGAAGAGTCCTTTTAGGTGCTCTCTTTAGCGTTATTCTCTTATTTAAATAGGGAATCATCGTCGTCGTCTTCATCATTATCATCACCTTCATAGGATTGAAGATGGTTTCCTTAAGATAAAACTTGTAAGCCTGACCTCATAAGTTACAAATGCTCCAAACTTCAACGAATCCAGCATAATGAAAAGCCATTGCTCTACCCTCCAACAGAATTCTTACTTTACCAGGTGGCTGCTAAATCTTGTGTTTTCTGTTGATATTTACTTCCAATTGAAATCTTGAAAAACAAATTAGAACAGTTAGTATCTCAAAGCGATTAAAGAACAATTTAAAACCTGTGTTTGTGATGTATAGGAACCTTGTCACACTAATGTATAAGTTCTATAATTCAATTAAAACCATCTCAATTGTTGTCTTATACAAGTAGATATGATTTTGAGTTTATTGTGTTTACATAACTTGTTACAAAAAATCAAGACTATACAAAATGGGTCAGTCATCAACTATATCAATTTATCAACTTTTAGTTATGACCAAATTCACATCAATTATATCTGTTATTCTCAATGCAAGTAACATGCATAGATAGATAATACAGCCTCAGTCCAAAATGTATGAATGAACAGAGTTGTCAAAAACAGCCTCAGTTCAAAATGTAAAACATGATTTCAACTTTTCAAAGTGAAACCTGTAGATTCAAATGCATAACACCTGTAAACTTGAACAAAAGTGTAAATGTTGATAGGTATTCGAAATCCACAACTTTTCGAAATCCACAACTTTTCGAAATCCACAACTTTTGATGATAACACATGAAATCTAATGAAATTCAAATCCAGGTGTACTTGTTTTGGAATAGGTAGAGACGTAGAGTACTTTTTTTAACAGCAATTCTTACAATTTCTAAGATAAATACACCACAATCTGCACCTTGAAGGATTTGAGCGGCCCACAACATAACCACTAGTATGTCCCCTTGGGACAAGTAGGTAGAGTACTTAAGATGCGTGAGTTACCTTATAGTCTAGGTTTTTGGAAAATGGAAATTAAAAAAAAGTGTGAGTTCTCCATTATATAGGTGCTAGAGTTGGAAATTAAAAAAAAGTGTGTAAAATTCAAGAAACGCAGCACTTTATAGTCTAGGTTTTTGGAAAATGGATATATAGCAGATGTTGCAATCATAAAGGTGGCAGTAACAATATCATACATATTAAACCATAACAACATACATACTACATACATACATACATGTGTCAATATTTATTAGAGAAATGCATAAACAAATGCACCTATTGCTTTATGTGTGATGCACAACGCAATTATGCAACTCTCCCCCCCTCTCCCACTAAATCTCATCAATACTACATACAAGTGACTACTGTGGATCTCACGGTTCTATACCATCGAACATGCCTATGTGTATTATTAAGTTGTTTCCACACGAGATGATAACTACAGATGGAAGTTAACATCAAACAGTATCAGCTTATCAACTACCAATCTGGAGTTAATAACTACCATCCACGTAGGTGCAAATATAATGAATTGAACTACAAGGAAATCGGATAACTTATGTGCAGCATCAAGCCTCAAAAAAGTAAGGGAACCACCTAGTCCTATTGATTACACAAACCACTTTTATGTACCAGTTTATAATGGAACACCCAAACACCTCATGATAAAATCCATAAAAGATACTACAGGTGATACACTAACAGAGTGATTAATTAATTAGATTACCTCCAAACGTAGTAAAACAGACAATAGTGGGCATTGTTGTATCAATAACTGACTTTCAATCGATAAAATCAAACCCAAGTGAAATTCAATCTAATCTGGCTTTAGACATCCATGGAGGAGAAATCCAACTACGCATAAACAAAGTTGTTTGTCGCAGAGACATCATTGTTTCAAGTACTGAAACTGAAAGTGAAATAAGAAAAAATGTGTGAGCAAAACAAGAAGGGTTGATACCAAAAAAACCAAGCATACTTCCTCATTTTGAATGAAAAGGTCCATCAACCAAATTTTGGCTACTAAAGTCCACAAACTTGTTTACAAAAATAACTCATAAATTATTATTTTTTAAATTTAACTTGTTGGCTCTTAAACCCAGAAGTGACATTCCAAGTGTAAAAACATGTTGGCATGGATAAATGTTTGGTCATACAAGAGATGGAATATAAATGGTAGGGACTCACTAATATCAATAGAATTTAAATATGGAAATTAATGTTCACTAAACACACACACACACACAAAAGACATTACTTTCTAGATAAGGCCCATTTATTGTTTTGTGTGACCCTGACAAATCCGAACATAAAAAAACCCATCACAGTTACATAAATATTAAATTTTTAACCTGTTTTAACTGCACCTTCTTAAAAGTTAAAACTTTAAGCACTTCATAGGAGTAACGTTTAACTATTAAAAAACATTAAATGCACATTTGTTTTTTGAATTGCATGCCCTTTTGTAGAGATTAATGAAGAGGCTGATGCAACCTAAACATCTTTAGTCTCTCCTGCATGCTGCACAAGTACATTGAAGTGGAATGCTTCGGAAGTTTCACATGTGCAACAGAAATACTCTAAGTGTGAAATCTTCCGAAGCCAAAACCAACATCTTCCGAAGCCAAAGATGAAGTCTTCCGAAGCCTCAGAGACAAAGTCTTCCGAAGCTTCAAGTTCATGAAGACAGATTTCTTCCGAAGACTTTTAACATATGCTTTATCTGATGTATTGTTCCATAAAGCTGGACACCTTTCCGCTGCAACTCTGCAAGTCACCAACTAACATGGTTTGGTGAAAAGGTCCATGCTTTTGGTAACTGTACATTGAGGTCTTGAGTCTGTATACTTTCTACTTTATGTACTTTATCCTTTTTGTAATAGAAAAGGATGTGAGCTATGGCATGTCATAGTCACAAGTCAAAAGGCAATCTGTCTTTTGACTCTACAATTGATTTTGTTTGTGTCTAGTCAATTGTATCCAGCTGGCTTTCAAAGTATAGCCAGCTGTAGGATGTAGTATAAGTATCTCATGTTCTTATATCTTTTATTTATGCTTTGTAACACTTGTAATAGAACATAGAGAAAACAATATACTGCATCCTTGAAAACCATATACTTGTGTTCTTTGTGTTCTGTCTCTTTCATTACTTGTGTTCTTAGTGTCTTATCTTGGTTAATCCAGTTTACTGTTTGATTAAAGTTTGGTTAATCTCCTCTTTGTGTTGTTGTGTTGTAACTCACACCCTTCAACGATCCTGCACCTTTGTCTAGTGTACTCTTATTTTGGGACAGAAGTACAATCTATATCTGCATCACTACCCAACTCAATAGCACCTTGTATGGATTTGTTTTATTCATTCTATTTGTTTCTTAGTCCGCTAAGAAGGTAGCAGCCGCCTTCGAGTCTAAGTAGGATACTTGGTGCATAAGTAGCTCTAGTATAAATAGCATAGATGCTTTTGTAATTAGTTTTTGAATCTTTCACAAGTAAAAAAGGCCCCGAGAAGTCAGGTTTGATTTTCTCTAAACTCTTGTGTGTTCCACGACATACGTGAAGGTGTTCCAGCCTTATTTACATGCTTCAATTGGTATCAAAGATACTCTTGACTGGTATTAAAGATACGGTTGACTGGGACAAGAGACGAGTAGCGAGATTGTTAAGTTGTGGGCTCCGACCCACCTCGGTTGGGCCCGGTATTAACTGAAGACAAAATTAGGAGATTAAGAGACAGCCGCCCAAAAGCCCAGTTTGCTATTTTAGGCAAAGAGTGTTAACCCTAATTGTTTAGTTAGTATAAATATATCTCTTGTACTTGTAAACATTAAACACCTCAATAAAAGAAAACCCTAGTTGCCCCAAGTGGACGTAGGTTACACACCGTAACCGAACCACTTTAAATCTCGTGTCTTGCTCTATTGTTTTTTTGTTCACGTGATTGTGTTCGTGTGTTTGAGCTATTTGATCCTAACAACTGGTATCAGAGCCAGTTCAAGCTCTTGGTTACTGTTAAAATCAACACACGAACTAAGGCACCGCCGCAGCCGCAGCCACCACCGCCGCCGCCGCAACCACCGCCGCCGCCGCCACTGCCTAACCCCGATTAGGGTTAAGCCGCAGCCACCGCCACCGTCGTATTAGGTTTCCGGCGCCGTCGCTGCCGAAAATTTTCTCTGCCGCCGCCGGAAATAGCCACTGCTGCTGTTCGGGATTTTGGTGTTGTCTGGTTTTGTCGGTTGTTAAGCACTTAGTTTGGAATGATGGCTGATGACGGGAGAACAAAGATTGATAAATTTGATGGACATGATTTTGGGTTTTGGAAGATGCAAATTGAGGATCTGCTGTGTCGAAAGAATTTAATGGCAGCCTTGGATAAGGATAAACCGGCAGATATGACTGATAAAGATTGGAAGACTTTGGACAGGAAAGCAATTGCTGTTATCAGACTCTCACTGGCAAAGAATGTTGCGTTCAATATTGTGAATGAAACTACTACTCATGGTTTGATGAAAGCCTTATCGAATATGTACGAGAAGCCGTTTGGATCTAATAAGGTATTTCTAATCAGACAGTTAGTTAACACCAGATTGAAAGAAGGTGGTTCAGTTTCCTCTCATATCAATGATTTCAATACCATTATTTCTCGTTTGTTATCTGTTGAGATCAAGTTGATGATGAAGTTTTAGCTTTGTTATTGTTATCTTCGTTGCCTGAAAGTTGGTCAGGGATAGTTACTGCGGTTAGTAGTTCATGTGGTACTACTAAGCTTACCTTTGAATGGGTCCGTGATTTGATTTTTGGGGAAGACATTAGAAGGAGAAATTCTGGTGAATCATCTAGTTCTCTGTTGAGTACTGAAGGAAGAGGTAGGGGAAAAGAAAGGGGTAGTAGCAGGGGTCGTTCAAAGTCTAAACGAAGAAGTCAGTCAAAGCCTAGGAAAGACATCCAGTGTTGGAACTGCAAAGAACATGGGCATTTCAAAAGCCAATGCCCTAAACCATCTGCTCCTAAAGATAAAAGGGAAGCAAATCTGACCGAAGATAAATCAAATAACGTTCTTATCTGTTGTGTTGAAGACTCTACAGAGTCATGGGTCATGGATTCAGGAGCATCATTTCATGCTACATCTAGCACGAAGTCGATGAGGAATCTACGAACAGGTAACTTTGGTAAATTTCATTTAGCTAATGATCATGCTCTTGATATCACAGGGATGGGGGACGTTGTGTTGAAGACTCCATTGGGCACCACATGGACCTTGAAAGATGTTCGGGTCATTCCAAATCTCAGAATAAAGTTAATTTCTATTGGGCAGTTGGATAGTGAAGGATATGATGTCATGTTTGGTGGGGGACAATGGAAGGTCGTGAAAGGAAATCTTGTCATTGCCAGAGGTACAAAGAGGGGCACATTGTACATGGTTGAAGTTCCTGTAGATGGGGTAAATGCAATGACCAGTGGCCTGAGTCAATCTAACCTGTGGCACCAACGA
The DNA here is from genome assembly GCA_025506515.1 of Flaveria trinervia. NCBI lineage: Eukaryota > Viridiplantae > Streptophyta > Magnoliopsida > Asterales > Asteraceae > Flaveria > Flaveria trinervia. The sequence goes on from CM046450.1 coordinate 87,375,085, forward strand.
CTCGATCAGATGAGTGAAAAAGGTATGAAAATGCTCGTTTCTAGTGGAAAGCTTCCAGGGTGCTTACTATTGTGAAAAAGGTGTCTTTTGTGAAGACAAAGCCACTGAAAGCTCAGAAATTGGAGCTTATTCACACGGATGTTTTCGAACCTACTCTAGTTGCTTCTTTGGAAGGTGCTTACTATTATGTCACTTTCATAGACGATTCGACACGTAAGGTATGGGTCCACTTTCTTAAAAATTAATCTGAAGTTTTTGATGTATTTAAGAAATGGAAAACTGCTGTTGAATTGGAAACTGATTTGAAGGTGAAATGCTTGAAGTCGGACAACGGAGGTGAATACATCAGCAAAGAGTTCCAGAACTATTGTGCAGAGAACGGTATTCGAATGATTTATACAGTCCCGAGCACTCCTCAACAAAATAGGGTTGCTGAACGTATGAACTGAACATTGAATGAAAGAGCCAGAAGTATGAGAATCAATTCAGGGCTTCCAAAGATGTTTTGAGCTGATGCAATTAATACTGCTGCCTATTTAATTAATAGGGGACCATCTGTTCCGTTGGGCTTCAAGATACCAGAAGAAGTAGAAAGGTGAAGCAGTTAAATTTGGGCATTTGAAAGTATTTGGGTGCAGTGCTTATGATCTAGTGAAAGATGGTGACAAGCTTGATGCTAAAGCCAAGAAGTACACTTTCATTGGTTATGGGTTTGACAGTATGGGCTACAGGCTTTGGGACTCTGAAAGCAGAAAATTAGTCAGAAGTAAGCATGCTACTTTTAATGAGGCTGAGTTATACAAAGATAGAAACACAACCACTTTAGAGGTTCAGAAAGAGCAAGTTGAATTTGATGTTGATGCTCAGAAACAACCAGATCCAGTTAATGAACCAGAGACGAAAATTGAAGATGATACAGTTCCTGAGTTTGAAGATGTTGATATGGGTGGAGATGAAGAGGCAGTGGAAGCTTCTGATAGTGGGAGTTCAGATTCCGAAGATGAACAACATCCACAGACTCCAGACCAATCTCATTGGGTCAGGAGATCCACCAGAGTTTCTAAGCAGCCTACCAGGTACAGTCCTTCAGTTAATTATCTTCTCTTGACTGAGGATGGTGAACCAGAAAGTTACTCAAAAGCAGTTGAGTTGAAAGATTCGCTTCAGTGGGAGCATGTAATGCAGGATGAGATGAACTCTTTGATGAAGAATAATACATGGGTCTTAACTAAGCTTCCGCCAGATAAAAGAGTTCTACAGAATAAATGGCTCTACAGAGTTAAGGAATATCACAATGGTAACAAACGATACAAAGCAAGATTGGTCGCTAAGGGGTTTCAACAGAAACACGGGGTTGACTACAATGAGATATTTGCTCCTGTGGTTAAGATGACTACAATCAGATTGTGCTTAGTATTGTTGTAGCAGAGAAGTTACATTTGGAGCAGTTAGATGTGAAGATTGCGTTTCTGCATGGTGAGCTAGATGAGACTATTTATATGGCACAACCAGAGGGTTTTCATGTTAAAGGAAAAGAAAACTTGGTGTGCAAGTTACAGAAAAGTTTATATGGTTTAAAACAGGCGCCCAGACAGTGGTATTTGAAGTTTGATGGCTTTATGGGCAGAAACGGGTATAGGAGATGTGAGATGGATCACCGTTGCTACCTCAAGAAGTTTAAAAGTTCTTATATCATTCTTCTTCTTTATGTTGATGATATGTTGATAGCAGGTTCAAATATTGCAAAGATCAACAAGTTGAAGACACTGTTGTCTGCAGAGTTTGAAATGAAAGATTTGGGTCCAACTAAGAAGATACTTGGTATGAGCATTACTAGAGATCACAAGAACGGTTCTCTAACTTTATCTCAGAAGAAGTACATTCAGAAGATATTAGAGAAGTTCAGAATGAATGATGAGAAGACTACTACTCGAAGTGCACCATTGGCTAGTCATATTAAGCTTTCTAAAGATCAGTCTCCAAAGACAAAGAAAGACAAGGCCGAGATGGCGAAGGTTCCTTATGCATCGGCTGTGGGCAATCTCATGTATGCAATGGTATGCACTAGGCCCGATATAGCTCACGCAGTAGGAGTTGTCAGCAGGTATATGTCTAATTCGGGGAGAGAACACTGGGAAGCAGTTAAGTGGCTACTTAGATATTTGAAGGGTACTTCAAAGATGGCATTATGTTTCACGGGTAGAGATGCTATTCTCAAAGATTATTCAGATGCTGATTTGGGTGGATGTAAAGAGACCTACAAGAGTACTACAGGGTATGTGTTCACTATGGGTGATACTGCAATTTGTTGGATGTCTAGGCTCCAAAAAAACGTGGCACTTTCTACTACAGAGGCTGAGTACATGGCAGCTGCTGAGGCTAGTAAAGAGCTCGTTTGGTTGAAGAATTTTCTGGGTGAGTTAGGCAGAAAACAAACAAAGTATCCGTTGTACTGTGATAATGAAAGTGCTGTTAAACTAGCAAAGAATCCCTCTCATCATGGGAAGACAAAGCATATTCACATGAGATATCATTTCATCAGAGGGCTAATCAGCAGAGGTACTATTCAGTTGAACAAACATCAAGGGGAACAAGAATCCAGCAGACATGTTTACGAAGTCTGTCACACTGGATAAGCTGAAGCTTTGCAGGGCTTCAGCTGACCTTCAGGAATAGTTGAGAAGTTGGGGGTAACTAGGAGGAGCTAAACTAGTTCGGGTTTATTTATAAGTACAAGACAATGCAGTTGAAGACATTTTACGCATCCAGGTGGAAGCAAGTTGAAGTGTTTGACGCATTCAAGTGGTGGGTTAGAGAAGTTGTCTCGAAGCCCAAGTGGGAGATTGTTAAGTTGTGGGCTCCGACCCATCTCGGTTGGGCCCAGTATTAACTGAAGACAGAATTAGGAGATTAAGGGACGGCCGCCCTAAAGCCCAGTTTGCTATTTTAGGCAAAGAGTGTTAACCCTAATTGTTTAGTTAGTATAAATATATCTCTTGTACTTGTAAACATTTAACAACTCAATAAAAGAAAACCCTAGTTGCCCCAAGTGGACGTAGGTTACACACCGTAACCGAACCACGTTAAATTTCGTGTCTTGCTCTATTGTTTTTTTGTTCACGTGATTGTGTTCGTGTGTTTGAGCTATTTGATCCTAACATTAGTAGACAATTACAAGATTTGTTTTGTGCCCTTCACCAGCTAGGTATACAGAACAACAGAGGGGCTAGTTTTCAGTTGAAGGTCGGTAGCAAGTGAAATAGACATGGAAGAAGTAGAAGTCCTGACTAGCATGTTGATCCGAATGGATTGTTGTTAATAGTAAAAGAAGTCAAACTAGGAAGAGACTTTGATCAAGAACATCGCAACACCACAACCTAACATAGTGATTGTGCTAGTAAAGAGTCACCAATGAGTTATCTAATACTTAAATCTACAAACTATCCTATATTGGTTGTGAAAGTTCAAACCATAATGGATGCATATAAAAATTGGTAGGCAGTCGAACCAATAGTAGGGACTAAAGTGGATCCAAAGAAGTCCAAGATGGCCTTAGATTTTCTGTTCAAGCCATACCCGAAACTCTTGTTCTACAGATGGCGAGTTACACTAAAGCCGAGCGGGTATGGGATGCACTAATGTTATGGTTATGGGGGTGGATTGGGTAAGAACAGATATACTTAAAATTTGTGAAGGTTTAAAGGATTACACATAAAGGAGGGTGACTCGGTTGATGTTTTCACAAGCAGACAAAATGAGCTAGTATTAAAGGCAAGGAGTCTTTGACCAACTATTGAAGAGGAAGCATTGATGAGTAAGTTACTTGATTCAATGCTAAAATCCTTTCCTTAGATAGTAACATCAATCAAACAATGATATGAGTTGAATAAAATGTCATTCTAACAGTTGTTGAAAGGTTGAGAGCTTATGAAGAAGTCAAGGAACCAAACAAGAAAGAAGAAACTATTGGTATTCAATAAAACATATGAAAAAGAGAAGAATAAGGAGCACATATGTGAACATTATGGTTGTGGGAGTTCAAACCTAAGTGGTCGAGGTAGAGGTTGCCAGGTTGGGGGTCCAAGAGGGGTTGAGGAGATGATTGGTTTCAACAAAATAGAAGTCAAATCCATAGTCATCAATAGCAAATAGCAGTAAATAGCGACAAGCCACCTATATGCTACGTAACAAATAAACATGTAGCGACCATTATTTCGTGTTTAGCGATTAAGTAGTATAATCTGTATTATGTAAGAATATTTTACATTCAATAAATAAACATGTTTAGCTATATAGTAGTAGAAAATTTAAACATACACCCCCAAAATAGCAAAAAAACTTTATTACTAATCACCAAAATCTCATATCTACAAAAAAAATAAAAAATAAAAAATAAAAAATCCACTATGTAGTCGCTATTTACAAATAGCAGAAAATGAGCACTACGCAACGTAGCGCGCTATAGCGGTTGCTATTGAAAATAGGGGTCACATCAAGTGTTAAAAGTGCAATGAGCTCGTACGAGTATGTGTCTGAAAGTCTATAGTGGGAGCTTTTAGGATAATGTGTAGAAGACGAGATTAGAGGAGTGATTGTTGGACTAATCTTGTAATTATATAATAGTTAAAAGCATTAACTTATTAGTTTTATTTGTTTCTCAGTTGGTGAAAAGGGTAGGCAGTAACTCCTTTGTTTTCTGTTTTGAGTCTAACAAGAATACTTGGAGTATTAGTTGTAGGATAAATAGGGTAGATACAAGGTTTTGGTAATTAGTTTCCTAAATTAATAGGCGTCAAAAGGTCAGGTTGACTTTCTCAAAACTACGTGCGTCCTACGACTTATGTGAAGGTGTTCCAGGTACTGCATAATATGTAATGTATTTGACAAACAAGCATCCTACAACAAAGGATTCTAACATCAAACAACAGGACTAAATGTTGGACCAGTCTTGACATAATTAGTTATAGTTCGAGGGTAAATTGACATGTATCCTACAATGAAGGATTCTAACATCAAGCAATGGCCCCCAATGTGGGGTTACATAGCACCGTTGACATAACTAACTAATTTTCCAAGGTTTTGGTAATTAGTCTTGACATATATTCTTCACAATGTGAGATTCCATACCACCGTTGTCAACCTTTGTAACTTTCTCAACTTCAGATTTCATAGGATTCATTATAGGGTTCCACACCACCGTTGTCAACCATTATAACTTTCTCAACTTCAGATTTCATAGGATTCATTATAGGGTTCCATACCACCGTTGTCAACCATTATAACTTTCTCAACTTCAAATTTCATAGGATTCGTTATATGAGGCTGCTTCAATAACCTTAATGGTTGACTCATGTCAGAGATATTGTATGACGTATAAAACTTAGGCATGTCAACACAATGATATAGGACAATGGCCCCAATAAATCATAGTAGGTAGCATAATATAGCCATGCTAAATGAAAATTCCATATCAGCCATTTAAGATTTAAGGATGACAAATAAGTAGGACAAATCCATGACTATGGTATGCAAAAAACTTATGTATGCAATGTAAAAGGGTAACACAGCCAAGCATCCAAATTCAAAAGATGAAAATTTCCAAATATCCATTTACTTAAACTATATGCCAAATGGCACCAATGTGAGAAAAAAAACATTTAATTCATATTTTTAGGGGATATATCCATACCTGAAAAATGAACCACACCGTAGCTACATGTCAATACAATCACTCAGGTGTATGAACAACATTGCACAAGCCCATTTTGATGCTCAGTGTATCTCATTCCCCTTAATCCAATCTTACCCACTTTTGATAAACACCATAGGCACTATTAAAATCTCTCATCTTAAAGTACTTTTTGATAAGTATTTGAAATGGTACATGATCAATTACTAAATTCGAATCATATAAAGTGAAAAATAAGCTCTCTGCCTCGTTTACTTTACCTCTCATACAATAACCTTTTATCAGTTTTGTGTAAGTCACAACATCTGGATGATACCCTCTCTTTAACATATCATCAAAAACTTGGTGTGCAGAATAAAGGTGTCCATATTCAGCTTCTGCACCTACCAGCAGATTATAAGTGACTGTATCAGGCAAAGGACCAGCCATTAACATCTCCTTCATCAATAAATGAGCCTCAACTATTTCTCCAGTTCTTATTAACATATAAATCAACGCATTATACGTAAATACATTCGGTGAAACGCCATGTATTATCATCTGATCTCTGACATGGAATGCTTTTTGTTTGTCTCCATTTTTACCATACCCATGAATAATAATGTTCCAGATGAGAGGTTTAGGAACCATTGATTTTTCCAACATACAATTAAGTAACTCATGAGCTTTAACCACATTGCCAACACTACATAATCCTTGTATAAGTATGTTGTATGAAACCATATCAGGAGAAACACCCATTCTTGACATAACAGTGTAGAACAGATAACAGGCATCATCTATCCTCTTCATCTTACAAAGTCCACTTATCAAAGTGTTGTATGTGAAATTATCAGGATCCAAACCAATTTTCAACATCTCATTAACATATTTGTACACAACAATCACATCCAAGCTCAAATAATATCCATGGACAAGAACATTATATGCAATGACATCCAAATTTTTATTCCTTTTGCAAATCTCTTCCCAAAATATGAGAGCAAGAGATGTATTCCCATTCTTGAAATAAGTGTCCATTAATATTGTTGATGCTATAAGGTTCTCTTGACGATTTTCATCTGTTAACTTTGAAAGAAGTACCCTAGCTTCATCTGACAAGCCTTTATTACATAGAGCATGTACTAGGATGTTAAAAGTGACAATATTTGGTTTTACCTTATTCCCACCATCATCACTCATGGTTGACAAAAGATCTAGAGCTTTCTCAATATCATTGAGAGCACAATAACCCCTCATTAATGTGTTGTAGGTAGCACAATTTGGAGCCGGTCCCCAGCAAGACATTTGTCTTATAAGCCACTCTGCTTTCTCTAATGCACCAACTTTACAAAATCCATTGATAAGATAATTATGTGTAACTACATCTGGAATAACACCATTGCTACGCATCATTTTGTTATGTAACCACAAGGCTGCACCTAACCTGCCTCCTAAACTCAGATTCCTAATTGTATTTACATGTTGATTGTATCCTGCCTTCATAGTGCAGTTGTATTGGCCAACATTATGTGCCCATGACATGCTTTCCCTGGAAATTTCAACATAATTAACAACCCATAAAAGAAACAGAAATGAATAACAAAGAATGGAATGGACAAGGTGATTGTGCGTTGGAATGGAATGATCCTCTGCATTCCATTGTAAGTTTAGTTAACATGTGAGAATGGGAAGAGTAATTCAAGTATTTTTATGTACTTTTATTTACCTATTATTCATATATTATTATTAAACATGATGTGTTTGGGAAACAATTAAATTTTCTTTACTTTCATTTATTAAAAACAAATATTCAACTTATATATCAAATTTCAATGATAAATCCAAATCTAAAATGTGTTTACATAATTTGATGAAAATTAAAAAAAAATTATACTTGCAAAATTATAAATTGAACATAAAAAAGATCAGGAAAACTTATATAAAAGTTACTATAAAGCATAATTTTGGTAGACTTGAAAACAAAAAAAATGTTAATTAAGTTTAATATTATAAGAGATAATGTTTACTATAACTTTATGAATAAAAAAGGTGACCTAGATTGTAAATTTCAATTACATACCATTCCTTCAAGGAATGGGAAAAGACACGCCTTACCAGAGGAATGAAAAATTTTAAAATGGAAAGAACCACATTCCTTATGGGCTGGTCCATTCCATTCAATGTGGTTAACAAAGAAAGTTTTTCCATTCCCTCAGTGTGGTCCATTCCTACACACCAAACACTACCTACTAATAAATTATAACCACCGCATAATATAGTGTGGCAAAACAATATGGCCTCGATCACATGGTCATGGGTCGTAAGGAACATTTTCAAGCAGATCAGATAGATCCAATGAACAAATTAGAAAATACAAAAGTATTTCAAATACAAGAAGGGAACCATGTTCCGCTAAGTCAAAATGAAAATCATAAAGGATGTTATAGATGAATTTGACAAAACCATTTAATGCACATACACTCATACAATTACATAGCAAGATAAAACTTGAAGTCTGACCTCATAAGTTTTAGTCGCTCCAAACTAGACTTAAGAACGGCATCCAGCATACTTAAGGCCAGTTTAGGATTACCTCTGCCCTTAGAACTTTTAACAGGTGGCCTCCAATCTTGTGTATTATGTTGATATTTACTCCCAATTGTTGCAATAAGATCTTGAAAAGCAAATGGGGACATATTATTGTCTCTAGAAATCCTGAATGTGTTCAGTTCAGCACTTCAGAGTGATAGTTTTGACAAAATTCGCATTAATTATGAATGCTAACAACAAAAATGCTTTGATCTTGAAAGCCATAATGTATATGTTGTTCTTAAAGCAAGTAACATGTGTTAAATGATATGATACATTGATACATACAAGTTCTATGGCAAAGTAAAAATTAAAAAGGTACACAACGTATATGATATGATTGTGCGACATAGACTTTGCTACAAATAATAATAATGCAAAATTAGTGAGATGAAAATTCTGAAATTTAAATTTTGTAGATGCCGATGAAAATTTTATATTTGAGAAAAGCTAATTAAGAAAAGATAACGACTTTGTCTATCAGACAAAACCGCGATATAAGAGAAAGGATGACTGAGAAATTACGAGAAGATGAGCAGTGGAGAACTAGATATTTTTTTACTTGGGGTCACTAAGTGTGAATGTCTATCATTCGATTTACTAATTTTTGGTTGGGTTCAGACTCGTGTCGGGTAGTATTCAAACTGAAACTATCATATGTACTAGCCCCTTTAACATCTCACATTTTAATATTTTGATCTTCTCATAAGAAACATTTGACAGTTAACTACCGAAGAAACCAATAAAACTGAAAAATACAAATATACAAAAGAAAACGAACCTTAATTTTACTCAAAGCTGCTCATGCCACACAATGCTCCAATCAATCTGCAAATTCAAATTTTCAAGCGTTTTCCAGACTTTAATCTAAAATAAAACATATAACTAAGGAAACAAGTTTAAAATAAGCTTGTTTAGTATTCCTTTAGTTAGTGAAACAAGATCAAAAGAAGCATGTTTGTAATTTTCTATTGTCATTTGATTGTAATGATATAACTTCAGAACATTGGAGAATACATAGCTATATTGTATATTATCATAGGAATGATGATCAAAACTTATGATTCTCATTCTTCTACCTTTTAAAATAGTAAACTAGTTAAAAAGACTATGCTCAACAAAAGCCCTTTCTCAAATACAAGAACAACCAACCGAGCCCTGCAAAAATTGCGACCAACTGCTTCATTTAGTGAGTACAATTAAAACTGTAAGTTAAATGTATAAACATAGTCAGGATAAGGACTAAGGGGTTTGGATATTGAGTTGCATTCAGCTTCAGGGAAGGGATTTATACAAAATCAGAACAATTATCAACCATATTCTGTAAACAACTGGTAAACTAAGCTAACTAGATGAGACCTAAGGGATTCATTCAGTTTGTGAAACAAATTAACCATATGAGGCCATAACAGATGCAAACAGTTTGTTGAAAAATCAAAATGAAAAATTACCTTCAAAGCTTAAAAATAAAACTAGAAGCGAAATTGCGAGCAGCTATGGGAAAGAGGATGGCTATTGAGGAGCAAGGATTTCTGAGAATCGATTTCTTGAGAGACAGAATCACATAAAGGCGAATATGATGATTAGTAAAGGCACGATATCAAATAAAACTCTATGTTTTCATCCTCGTCGATGGATTCATCATCTTCGATATGGTTAAATGACAATGGAAAATTACAAGCATCAACACTTTGATATAGTAGACCCTTAGTTTGTGAAGCATCGATTTTGGTTAAATAAGGGTCTACAAAGGGTTTCTGAGAATTGTTAACCACGTCCGCAAGCTTCACAAAATCGATGGGATTGAACATTTCTCTTGTTAATTCTTTACGTACCAACACTTTGTAAGTATTTAACCATAATCAGCCATTTCAAAATTGAAATTCAAGAGGAACGGATATGATTATATGAACATAATTTGCCAAAATTAAACACTATACGCACAGAGTCAAAATTTACAAGCATCAACCCAAAAATGCTAACCCAAAATCATGAATTAAGTCAAAATTTTACAACAGTAACCATGAAATTGTCTTTTTTTTGCTTAGAAACCAGTTAAAACCCAATTTCATGGATGATTCAAACTTATCGATGTTCAATTCGAAGGATTTGCTCAAATGTAAAAAAAACGCAGGGATGAGGAGAACTTACCGTGGAGATAATCGGCGGAGGCGGAGGACGATCTCGGTAGAGGATGATCGTCGGAAGATGATGGGCGGAGGATCATCACCGGAGGCTTGCCGATCGTGCGAGCTTTCTCTAAACCGGAGGGAGGTGTAGAGTCGAAGCTGTGTTTTGATCGTGACCACACAAAGGAGCCCTAGTAGTGCTAGGGTTATTTTAAATTCCATCGTCAGTTATTTTAAATCTTGCGTATCAAACGTTTTTTAGTGACAAGAATATATGCTTATATCTTTTATTTTTAATTTAATTTAAATAGGCTAATTTATTTATTTTCCGGCTAACACCTTATCCTTAAGAAGAAAATTCATACCCGAAGAAATCATTATGTTCAACCAAAATTTATCGAAGCTAAACTCAAATCTAAGACTTTTTAATTTTTATTTTTTTTAAATATCTCATTACGTGAAGCCATGTGTTTTCGAGTTCTCGACAAGAGCAGCCTTTGTAAAGTAACATTTACTTTAGTCTTTCAACAATTATGCTATGAGTGAGATTATAGCATGTATATTGTTGTGTTACAAAGTAAATATAATGCAAAAACATAATGCATGAGAACAAATTATTTGTGTAAATGTCAAAGTCTGTTTGTGTGGTTTAGATGTGTTATAAAGTAATATAATTTGAAAACTTAATACAACTATAACAAATTAATAGTGTAAATATCAAAGCTAAAGTAAGTTTATGATCTAACATGTGTAGACTAAGGTGTAAGGAGGCAAAGACAATTTAAATAACTTGATACATATATCATCCTACGAGAGTAAACCAATAATTTAAATGAAATGTTTTAAGCTAAATGTGAACATATAAAATGGATGATTTTAGATAAACTATTGGTGTGGTGTGAAACATTTCAAGAAAAATCTTGTAACAGTTCAACCATGATATCAAACCGAAAGTCGGTTTGGACAATGACATGAACATCTTTGGGATTCAAGGTATAATATAAGTAAATAAATTGCGAGAGTTAATTTTGTTTGGAGTTAACTACAAGAATGGTATTGTCGTATATTTGTATTATGAATTTGATGCTAACATTTTATCACACTGTAACATGTTAAATCATCCTAACAAAGGTTATCTCTAACCTTTTGTTGCAAGTGGGCTAATTAGACAACATGCCTAACTTGTCTCTTTCTTAATGACAAAGTTACTTAACTTGATCTATCTATTATAATAAAACAAAGCTTTTTTTTATTATGTGTCATCTTACATAAGCCATCCCTATTATTTTTACAAGTGGCATTACTCCCTTTAATTTTTGGTACACATGCCATATGAATAGCAATATATTTCCACGTGTTCATTGCTTACCATTCCTACCAGTTATGTTTCAAAAAAAAGCGGAACTACTATGACCCGTAACCTTAAATGGGTCTTCACAAAACGTATTGAACACACAAGCATGAAACCCTAAATCATCTCTCACCCTCTTGCAATCGATGGCTGCTACAATTTACAACAACTCCTAATGAAACCCTAAATCATCATCTCACGCTCTTAGGTTCGATGGCTGCTACAATCTCTCACCCTCTTGCAATCGTTACCCTCCTCTCTGTCGATCAAAAATGATTTTCTTCATATCAAGATTCGACAATCGGTGCTCAAACATGACGAAATCGAATCTGATACGTCCTTAGGTTTGTTATCTTCTTCTTCTTTGTTTTAATTTGTCACTAATCGGAGATTCCGCCGGAAGCCAATAGAACCACCGTCGGACAACCCTCCGTTGTCGCTTATCTCAACCCTAGTTATGGTAACAACCCTTTATATCACAGGATTATCAATTCTACAAAAGCAATTCAAATCAATGTGTAAATTGTTGGTTCTAACAATTGTTTTGTGTTAATTTGATTATCGTTGATAGAAATTGATTGCTTGATCATCAGGAATGATGTTAGGATCTCATCATCTAGTTTGATCAATTAGATTGGATTTGCAGCGGAATGAGCCCACAAATTAACAAATTTAAACAAGAACACACGAAATTTATCAATGAAACAGTGTTTGTTATAGAGAGAGAATTTCTGCCAAAAGGAATATATTCATTCAATATATGCTTCGGCTGGCTTTCGCGCAACGTTACAATTAGGTCATCTTTCCTTTTATAAGGGAAGCTGATGTCACTTGACAGTGACATCTAACTGTTATTTAACTACTGAAAGTTAACACAATTACTGAAGATGTCAAACAGCTGACATCTTCTTACAAAAATACTAAGTGTTAACTATCACTATAACTACTAAAAAGAAACTACTGAAACAACAACGATTGAAGAACATGCTCTTGGGTAGTTTTACAAGTATTGAAATAGAAAATAAAACTACTGAAAGGAAACCATCACAACAACTGAAGAATGCTTCTTCAGCTGTTGTGACAAACTCTGAAGGCTTCAGTACTTGGACTTCTTGAACTTCAGTTGTTGTCATCAGCTGATGTCTTCAGTCTTTGTACTTCAGCTGTTGATCTTCAGTACTTTAGTCTTCAGCTGTTGATCTTCAGACTTTGGTCTTCAGCTGTTGAAGTCTTCAGTATTTTAGTCTTCCGCTGTTGAAGTCTCCAGTACTTTAGTCTTCAGCTGTTGATCTTCAGACTTTGGTCTTCAGTTGTTGATCTTCAGACTTTGTCAAACAGTTGATCAAGTCTTCAGCAGTTGTTGTGATGTCTTGTGGGACTTAAAGGTTTTTCTGATCTGGCTCATTGGTTCTTTTGGTCCAACAAACTCCCCCTGAACCAATACAGCCAAAACCTTTAAGCTTATTGAAGATGTCCCACTTATTATGGCAGAGAGATTGGTCTTTTTGTCTTCTAGATCAGCTCAGAAGTGACCCTTGTAAGCACAGGCCTGGGAAGAAGTCTCAATGATCTGTTTGGCAAAGGATGGATGGGAACTCTGTCTTGGGGAACTGGACACAGAGTTGTTACCCCATCCATGAGATCTACTTCCCAATATAAGTCTGTAAGACTCCCTTGTATAGGCCTCAAGAAAGGTTATTTGTCCCTCCATGGTAAGCTCTTCTGTTTCTCCTTCAAAGAGTGATTCTGGCCCATAGTACTCAGAGAGGTATTTTACCTGCTTCCCATTTTTTAGCTCCACAGTTGTTATGATTCCATATGCGAATTCATCTGGGTGAATACCCTCTAAGAACAACTGGAGCTCATTCTTTCTAACTTCCTTAAGCCTCCTATACACTAACCCCTTTTTCACCACTTTATTCTCTAGCATCTTTTGTGGGGTCAGTTTAGCTTTATAGGCTTTCTTGAAGTCATCTAGGATCTCCCAAGGTGATACTACAAAGGCCAGTGAGATCACTTCATCTACAATCTTCTTTACTTGGCCAATGTATCTCTGTGGAATATTTTTCTTTTGAATCCTATGAGACACCCTGGGATCAGGCCAAATCCTCACTCTCTCTTTTTCATATTGAAAGGTATGTCTGAGAGTGTATAATCTCTGAGCATGTTTCTTCATATTGATGATTGAAGATGTGGCAGTGTATGCTTTGTCGACTCTTCTCAATAATTCCTCATCATGTTGTTTGTGAAGCTCTTCTTCTTCTAACTTCACTTTCACCATTTGCCTTTGAGATTCAGGAGTAATTGTTGGAGGCTGACTTATGGCCTTAGGCAACTGTATAACAGCTGAGATTGGCAGCCTATCTTCATCTTCATCATTATCTTCTTCTTCCTCTTCTAGCCTTAGTACCCTTCTCTTCCTCTTCTGTGGTACATCATCGGCTATTGGTTTTGTGGGTAAGGAATTGGTTTAGTGGGTGTGGTGTGGTGGTTTTGGTGTGGGAATTTTGACAGGCTGTTCTAGCATTTTGGATGTAAGTGAGGCTTTGGATTGTTTGACCAGTTCAGTCCTGCTCCCCACACCAGCTTCATTTAAGGCTTCAATGACCAGCCCTTTGGTATATACTTCAGACGAACAGATCTTGGTGGTTATTGCCAAGATGCTATCCCTGGACCATGACTTGATTTCAATCATTGATCTTCCAAGATACTTAGCTATGAACCTGATCATGATTTCCAATCTTTCCCTTTCCAACACACTATAACTGGCCCATCTTGATTGTATATCTTCTATTCCAGCCTTCTGGTCTCAAGTCAAAGTCTAATGTGGCTGTGTCATGACCATGTCTAAATAGCTGATCTATAATTTTATCCATTGATTGCTATGAGCTTCATCAGCATCTTTAACAAGGTCTTCTAATGATTTTTCTCATCAGCTCTTAACTCAGCACTTTTCTTTTTTTATAGGTGACCAATGTTCTGAGATCAGTTCTTTCTCAACCTCCTTCTCTTTCTCAGGCTCTTTCTCTTTTTCAGGCTCTTTCTCAGCATCAACTTTCTTTCTTTTCTTGTCTTTCACTTCCTTAGACTTTGCAGTCTCCCCTTTTTTGGTTGCATTGGAATCAGGGGTTTTGAAGGCAGAAAGAGATTTATGAACAACATCATCAATGAGGTTTGTAGATGTGAGGGAATCCTCTATCAATGGCTTTATGCACTATGTAGTGATGATGGGAGTGATGAGAGGTAAGGACTTTGAAAGATAGCAACCATCTGCTCAGAGGGGTTCTTTCCCTAAGAGGTGGTGCCAAAAGCAGAGGCTGGTGGCTCAGTTATGTGTGTAGGCTCAGTGTTTAGTGAACCGTCAATTGAAGGTGCCATCTATGGGGTTATTGGGGTAGATGGTCTTTGATCCTGAGACATTTTGGCCAACAGCTCTTTGAGTATGCTCACCTCATTCTCTAGGATGGTATTGTGGGCTAGAACTTCATAGAAAAAGCCCAGGTCATCATCAGTCGGTGCTGAATCACCTGACCTCCTGATTGAATCAGGATGTACATGCTCTGAGTGCAGATCAGTAGTAGCATGTGCCCTTGTTCTTGGTACTGGGGACTTCCTGTCTCAGGACTATGTCCTTCATTGGCAGTTGCCTCTAGTAAGGTCTTATGGATGGTACCAACTGCATCCTGATCATATGCTGAAGCAGGAGAAGTGGCAGCCTTACCAGAAGTTCTAATCTCTTTTTCTACACTTGGAGATTGAACATTGTAACCCCTGTGCTGTGGGTTATCAGAGGCACTTTGGTCCTCCCCCTCAATGGTTGAGGTATTCCCAGTTGTAATTGGTTTCTGGGAGGGGGTGAGGAGTGCAACTGACTCAACACTTTGCAACTATCAGAGTAGGACTTTGAGGGGCGGTTGCATGTGGAGATTGGGTAGAAGCAGATTGCACCCGGGGGAGAAGTGCTCTTCAATGGTAACCCTCTCAATGAATAGGTTCACAATGTGGTTTCCCAAATGTGGTTGCAACAAGGATCCTGTTGAGAGGATACCTGTGCGGCTTAGCAGGATGAGTCTTTGACATAACTGGGGGATTAGAACCAGTATGTTCTTCCTGTATTGGTGTACAGGGGCGTCCTCAGGGGACTCATCTCCCTGAGTAGCCTTTTTGGGTTTTTGTGTTTTCGGTTTGGTGGGGACTTTGGATCTGGAAGTGGAGGCTGTGGGTTCTCCTGCTTGGTTTTAGCATCCTGGGCAGCCCCTTTGAGAGTAGGGCCTGTGTTATGTCGGGAGTATACCTCAGCTAAAACAGCTGGAGCAGGGACTCCAAGACCAACAAGTCCATCAGATTTTAGCTGATTTAAAATAATGGCCATAGAAACCTGGGATAAAGTAGCCATATATTTGCCACAGGTTTCTGAGCCAGATCCTTTAGTTCCATAAAAATATCTTAGAAAAATTAGAGTTTGTTGCTCAAGGATAGGATACAATACCTGTTTCTATAGGGAAGACATCTGATCCCAAGAAGATGTCTTCGAAGCTAGGAAGACATTCACCATGTGAAAAATAAGTCGTTCTGCATCATGGAAGTGCTTCTTCAGTATGGTTGTAGCACTTATGTCACCTTCATCCATTATTAATGAAAGACATATCAGTGGTGCCTTTCGGTTATTCCTTAGGATAGGTGCCATCATGCAAATTTAGGGTATTGCGAATGATGTCTGTAGTGATGAGCACCTGTTTCTGGTTTACCAATGACTGTAGAGTGATTTGGGTATCATTCTCACCAGTGATTACAGAAACGTTGGTCCAGAACTGGGATAAGGAGTCAGGATATATGGTAGGATTCAGAAGAAAGGCTGTTCGGTACGGGGAATCCACCATAAGATTGATGGCAGCGTCAAACTTGTTCAGAAGGCCGATTTTGTAAGGTAGGCAACACAGTTGTGTCGGGGTTTGAGTTTCATGGTCGCCATTGTTGAGAGAGAAAAGGTTTGAAAACGGCTAATGAAACGTTTGACAACGAGTACAAGTATTTATAGGGTAAGGGTTATAAAACAACTGAAGGGTTGGGTGTTAATCATCAGTAGTTTTAAACGACTGATGACGTGGTATTAACCTTCAAAGGTTGAAACAACTGAAGTCTTGGTTTTAGGCATCAGCAGTTATAAAACTACTAAAAACCATGGTTTTGACTTCAGATGTTGGAAACAACTGAGTACTTGGTGTTAGTCATCAGTAGTTGTGAAACTACTGAAGACATGGTTTTGTCATCAGTTGTTGTAAACGACTGAAGACTTGGTGTTAGTCATCAGTAGTTGTGAAACTACTGAAGACATGGTTTTGTCATCAGTTGTTTAAGATGAAACAGCAGTTGTAAAACAACTGAAGAGAAAATTCCCATCAGTAGTTTTTGTCAATTCTTAGCTTTTCAGTCATTTCATACTGTCCTCAACACTTACTCATCAGTCTTTTTGGTTGTTTTCAGTTGTTTCATAGGACATCAGTACTTATCTGTTTTTACTAACATCAGTAGTTATAACTACATCAGTAGTTGTAACAGAATCAGTACTTATTTGTGACATGTTTACTAATGATCTCAGTACTTGTTTACTAAGATCATCAGTAGTTGTCACTTATTCTAGCTGCAGCATACCAAGCCTTAACACTAGGTTTTGGAAAGTTGAACTATCCAGAGGCTTAGTAAAAATGTCTGCAAGCTCATCAGCACTAGGCACAAACTTTGGATCAATCAGACCTTTTTCAAAACAGTCCCTAATAAAATGGTGTCTGATCTCTATATGTTTGGTCCTAGAATGCTAGACAGGATTCTTGACAATGCAAAGAGCTGAAGCACTGTCCATTAATAATGGAGTCTTAGTCTCTGTAATGCCATAATCCAAAAGTTGGTTCTGAAGCCAGAGTACCTGAGATGTACAACTTGCAGCAGCAATGTACTCTGCTTCAGCAGTGGATGTAGCAACAGATGTTTGTTTCTTACTCTGCCAAGAAATCAAACCGTTGCCTAGGAATTGACATCCACCAGAAGTTGACTTCTGGTTAACTTACACCCTGCATAGTCACTATCAGAAAAAGCAACTAATTTGCAAGAGTGTCCAGTGGAATACCATAAACCTAGAGATTGTGTACCTTGCAGATATCTAAAGATCCTCTTGACTGCAATCAAATGAGACTCTTTAGGAGCAGCCTGAAATCTAGCACAAACACAAGTTGCAAACATGATATCTGGTCTAGAAGCTGTTAAGTACATCAAGGACCCAATCATACATCTGTAAAGTGTTTCATCAACAGCTTTACCTTTCTGATCTGCGTCCAGTTGAGTGGTGTGGCACATGGGAGTAGAACAGGGCTTACAGTTTTGTAAATCAAATTTATTCAAAAGATCTTTTGTATATTTAGACTGATGAATGAAAGTCCCATCAGCCTTTTGTTTGATTTGCAATCCTAAAAAGAACTGTAATTCTCCCATTGCACTCATTTCAAACTTCTTTTGCATTAAATTGGTAAAATCATCACACAACTGGGGATCAGAGGATGCAAAAATAATATCATCAACATAAATTTGAACAAGTAGCTTATGCTGATCCACCTGCTTAATGAACAAAGTTTTATCTATGGAGCCTCTGGTGAAATTATTTGAAGAAGAAAATTTGATGATGTCTCATACCAGACTCTAGGAGCTTGTTTCAACCCATAAAGAGCCTTATCAAGCTTGTATACCCAATCTAGATGTTTATTATTCTCAAAACCTGGTGGTTGACACACATAAACCTCTTCTTTTATTTTACCATATAAAAATGCACCTTTAACATCCATTTGAAAAAAATTAAGATTGTGGAATACAACATAGGCTAAGAACAATCTAATTGCCTCCATTCTGGCTACAGGAGCAAAGGTTTTATCATAATCAATACCTTCTTCCTGTGCAAACCCCTGAACAACCAGTCTGGCCTTGTTCTTAACAATCAGCCCATTTTCATCTGTTTTATTCCTAAACACCCATTTATTGCCTATTACACACTTACCTGGGGGTAGAGGAACCAGTTCCCACACTTGCTGCTTGTTAAACTAAAGTAGCTCAAGCTGTATGGCTTCAACCCATCCATTGTCCCTTAAAGCAATGTGATAGTTCTTTGGCTCTTGCTGACTAATGAAGAGAGCATAGAAGCAGAAATTGGACAATTGACTTCTTGTTGAAACTCCAGCATTGATATCACCAATGATTTGAGATATTAGGTGATTCTTCAGCTCTTGATAAATAATGAGATCTGTGCAAGTGTTTATAGGACCTTCAACAGCAACAGATGGTGATGCAGACTCTTGAAACCAAGAATGAGATGGCAAATCAAAAGATGTAGAGGAATCAGAGATCTTATCAGCATTTGTTGTGGATGGAACTGCTGAAGCTACAGGAACATCAAGTTTAGTGGACTCAGGCAGGTGATCACTAAACTTGAATAGGTGAGTATTGATATTATCATCATCATCAATACCACCAGGTGGAGAACTTTTGACAGGAGCAACAGCTGAAGCCTGATAAGGAACATATTGCAGTATGTCCAAATCAAATAACTCCACAGGGTTTTATGGAATCTTGTCCTTTGGAGATTCATTAAACTTCACATGCAGAGTCTCTTCAACTATCTTTGTTCTGCAGTTGAAGACTCTATATGCCTTGCAAGTAGATGAATAACCAACAAAATACCCTGCATCCACCTTAGGATCAAATTTGTGGAGTTGATCCTTTGTATTGAGAATGAAACAAGGACACCCAAAGGCTTTGAAAAATGAAATTAGAGGAGCCAAATGATGTAGAACTTCATTGGAGTCTTCATCAACCTCTGATTTACTAAGGCTCTATTCTGCACATAGCAAGCTGTGTTAATAGCTTCAGCCCAAAAGGTTAGTGGCAAACCAGAGTCAGCCAACATGGACCTTGCAGCTTCAATTAGGGTCCTGTTCTTTCTCTCTACTACTCCATTTTGTTCTAGAGTCCTTGGGATGCTAACTGCCTCTTGATTCCCTTTGAGAAATAAAAATCATCAAGTGTATGGTTTCTGAATTCTATTCCATTATCACTTCTGATACACTTGACAGATAGGAAATACTGTTTCTCAACATACAACACAAAGTTTATAATCGTCTGAGCAGCCTCATCCTTTGAATGCAAGAAGAAAGTCCATACAAATCTGGAGTAATCATCCACAATTACCAGACAGTATTTCTTCTTTGCCATACTCATTACTCTCACAGGACCAAAGATATCCATGTGTAGTAATTACAAGCAGGCAATGGACTTAGGTTCTTCAATAGGAGGGAATGAGACTTTGTGTTGTTTTCCTTTCAAACAAGCAGTGTAGTTGTCTTCACATCCGAACTCCTTCATAGGCAATCCCCTTACTAAACCATGATGTATCAGCTGATTCAAGTTTTTAAAATTCACATGACCCAGCCTTCTATGCCATAGAATAGATTCTTGAGGAGAAGCCTTGGAAAATAAGCAAGGATGGCCTTTGAGATCTATTTTCTTGGAAAGATCTAAGGCATACATTCTTCCTGTCCTGTTGGCCCTCAGGAGAGTGTGATCATCCAACACCTTATCAATCAAACTCAGAACTCTGGATGACAGAATCTTGTAGTTCTGGCCGGTGAAAAGAGCAACATGGCCTTTATCACACATTTGACTGACACTCAAGAGATTGTACTTGAGATTCTCCACATGATTAACATCATCAACCCTTATTTCCCCATTGGAGACAAAGCCTTTGCCAATGATGTAACCCTTAGCATCATTGCCAAAAGAAACAAACCCCTTCTTTCTTTGAGAGTAATCATGAAGAAGAGAGTTGTTCCCTGTCATATGCATAGATCCTCCACTGTCTACATACCAGATGCTACTGTGGCATGCTGAAGAACCCTGCAATCATAATAAATTAGTTAGTTTTTGAGACCCAAACCTTTTTGGTTTTGGGTCTGTTCACATCAACAGATGGTAAACTAACAGATTTGCTATGAAGAACATCCTGAGGGGATGGAGATGGTGAAGAAGAATCCTTTGGCATGGATTTTCTTCTCTGTGGTTTCAACACAGGAACATCTAATTGGTTGACTCTCCCCAATAGATGTTGAACCATCATAACAAGTTGTGTCTGATTCTGTGATAAAACCTTCAGCTCATCAGACACATTAGTACGTGAGATGGATGGATTCCTATGTTATACCATCTCCCTTTGAGCAACCTCAGCTGTTGCCTGATTAACCCCTTCCTTTTAGATTTCTTCTTGGATTTTGGGGTTATAGGTTTGGATGTTGCTGGTACAAACTTGGTTTCAAACTCAGTTTTCATTTTATCCATTTTCTTTTTAAGGTTCTCATTGTGTTTGAGTTTGGAGCCCTTTTTATACCAGCAATCATCAGTAAGATGATTGAATAAGCCACATATTTCACATGGCTTTTTCTTCATCTTAGGTTGATCATCTGCTGAAGAAGATGAAACTACTGAAGACTTATTCTTCAGCAGTTTGCGATCAGTACTAGCAGTTTTCTTCCGTGCAGTACATGCTTTCTTGATATCTTCTTCAGTAGTTTTCCCACCCTTTCTACTGGCAGTTTTCTTCCCTTTAGTACATGCAGTAGTTTGGGTTTGTTCTCCAGGTGTTATGACTTGCTCTTTAGTACTTTCAGTACTTTGTGAAATACCACCTGGAGTGATCAACCTTTTGATCATGTGAGTGTCAGCATTTGAACCATCAACATTAGCTGATAGGTTTTGAGAGGAATTAATGCTGACACCAACCTCTGATGGTGCTGTATCAGATAGTAGATCACATGATGAAAAGGATTGGTTATTGCTTTCTCCATCAGATTCTACCTTTGCTCTTGGAGTAAAATCTGTAGGAGGAGCAGTGTGATTATAACCAATGCCAAACTTCACATCGGAAGCAGACTACTTACTGAGAAGCATTTCAAAACCCTTGCAGGAATGTACCCATCGATCACACTCTACCTAGGTAGCTGCAAGTGTTTCTTTGAGGTCTCTGTACTTCTCTAGAAGTACCTTTTCCCTAGCCTTATCATCAGTGATTTGGCATTTAAGTTTGTAAATCTCATCATTCTTATCATTAAGCACAGACTCAAATTCAGCTTTTCTTTTGGATATTATTTGTTCTAGCTCAATGTTCTTGTTAATTAAAGCTATATTTGCTTCTCTAATAGATGCAAATACGGCTATGCATGTTTCAGAACATAGCTTGGCTTTGGCCTCAGAGGATACCTGTGATACATATGGTGTGGAGGGATTAGAGGATGAGGTATCTGCAGACTCCAGGGCTAATTGAGCAAGGTTTCCAAAAGGATTATCACCACCATGTTGACCAGCACTAGAAAACAGTTGTTCATGACCAGACATATCATCTAGTAAACTGCTCCAGTCAACAACTCATAGGGTGAAAAAGCTATGTTGTTGAGGTTGAGATTGTTGATGAGATTGGGAAGTTTGAGGCTCAGGAAGAGCAGGTGGTTGTTGAGCAATGGGTACTTGAACTTGACTGGTTTGTGGCATGTAATAGCAGGGATATGGATATGACATTGGACCATGAGGGACAAAATATGCAGGAGATAGAGGTTGTGATTGATGACCAGAACTAGCAGGATGTTGCCCTCTGTTTTGTTGAATATTACTTGGAAAAGTCACAAAGGGTGTAGAGGAGTTAGATCCAGATGATCTACACTCTCTTGCAAAGTGCCCAAGCCTGTGGCATTTGTGACACCTCAACTTACTCTCGTCAAAACTAACTTTGGTTTTGCCAGAGAGTCCAGGGAATTTCCTACCAGTTCTCTTATAGAACTTCTGAGATCTGTTATTAATCAAGGCTATTTGGCTTAGAATATCCATCTCTTCTAAGTCATCACCAGCTATACCTTTCTAATCATCCATAATGAAGCACAAATTGTCACTATTACAGCCTGACTGACTATCAACACTCACAAATGCATGATCAGAACTGTTTGAAGAGAAATTTATATGCTCATCATAATTACTTTCTGATGTAGCATATTCTGACTCATGACCGACCAAGGCAGTGTTCCCTAGTACAAAGTCTTCAATGAGCTTTCCTGATGATGCCAGTTTCCTTTTCTGCTCTATCTCTCTTTCAAATGTAAGCAGTTTCCCATGAAGTTGGGTGAGAGATAGGCTATCCAGATTTGCATTAGAGCGTAGGACAATTGTATATGTGTCCCATCTCTCAGGCAGTGATCTGAGGAATCTATGATTCATCTGGCTATTAGTATATTCATGTTTGACCATTTTCAGTTCAGAGATCAAACATGAAAAACGCTCAAACTGTTGAGTCAGAGTCTCACCCTTCCTATGAGCAAATGTCTCATATTGTTAGGCAAGTATTTTCCTATTGTTTGCTAAGACCTCATCAGTACCACCAAATTGTTCTTTCAGTGCCTTCCAGAGGTCATGAGTAGTTTCATGATGCATAAGCCCAGAATAGATTTCATTAGGCAGTGCCATGGCTAGAATTCCATGAGCTTTAGCATCAATCTCAAACAGTTTTTGATCCTCATCAGAGTATTGTTCCTTCTTCTTCAGAACCATTTGGTTGGTTTTCGAATTGTTCACCATAGGCTTATGTGGACCATGTACCACAGATGTCCAACAACCTGAACTGTTAACAGACAGGTGATGGAGCATTCTTCACTGCCATATGTTATACTCAGTCCTAACCAGCATCGGAGGCTTGGTTGAGGAACCAGTATTGTGAGGGTCATTAGAAGGAGTAGTCATATTTAGAATTCAGACAAATTCAAGGTAAACAAATTTAATCTAGCTCAAAACCACTTAGAACCTCAAACAAAATGGCCAGAAGCAACAGAAACTCAATCTCTATAACTGATTCTTGCAAATTTGCTAATTCGATCAAACGTAGATAGCAAAAGAACAGTTTCAATGATCAATTGTTAAATTGATCAATGATTAACCTGCTTTGATACCATTTGTTAGGATCTCAGCATCTAGTTTGATCAACATTTAGGGGGAGTTTGTTGGACCAAAAGAACCAATGAGCCAGATCAGAAAAACCTTTAAGTCCCACAAGACATCACAACAACTGTTGAAGACTTGATCAGTTGTTTGACAAAGTCTGAAGATCAACAGCTGAAGACCAAAGTCTGAAGATCAACAGCTGAAGACTAAAGTACTGAAGACTTCAATAGCTGAAGACTAAAATACTGAAGACTTCAACAGCTGAAGACCAAGTCTGAAGATCAACAGCTGAAGACTAAAGTACCGAAGATCAATAGCTGAAGTACAAAGACTGAAGACATCAGCTGATGACAACAACTGAAGTTCAAGAAGTCCAAGTACTGAAGCCTTTAGAGTTTGTCACAACAGCCAAAGAAGCATTCTTCAGTTGTTGTGATGGTTTCCTTTCAGTAGTTTTATTTTCTATTCAGTACTTGTAAAACGACTGAAGAGCATGTTCTTCAGTCGTTGTTGTTTCAGTATTTTCTTTTAGTAGTTGTAGTGATAGTTAACACTTAGTATTTTTGTAAGAAGATGTCAGCTGTTTGACATCTTCAGTATTTGTGTTAACTTTCAGTAGTTAAATAACAGTTAGATGTCACTGTCAAGTGACATCAGCTGACGTCAGCTTCCCTTATAAAAGGAAAGATGACCTAATTGTAACGTTGCGTGAAAGCCAGCCGAAGCATATATTGAATGAATATATTCCTTTTGGCAGAAATTCTCTCTCTATAACAAACACTGTTTCATTGATAAATTTCGTGTGTTCTTGTTTAAATTTGTTAATTCGTGGGCTCATTCCGCTGCAAATCCAATCTAATTGATCAAACTAGATGCTGAGATCCTAACAAATGAGAGGTTCAATTCTGAGGATCATTACGAATGGCTTAAAGATTACTCATATTTTCGTCATTTGATCCAACAACATATTAAATCAGATTCTTTTGTAAGTTGTTTTCTCTTCATGAATTGATATAATAACCGGGGAAAATACTTTATAACCACCAATTTCATCATTTGAGCATTAGTTAAATCAAGGTGTTTTTTACTTATGAGTTTGTGACATGATAGTGCTATCTTTTAGACTAAAATCAATGCTATGAAGTAGATTTTATTCCTATCAAGATTAAACAATCGGTGCTCAAAGATTACGAGATCACATTACGAGATCGAATCCACTACGTCCTTAGGTTTGTTATCTTCTTCTTCTTTGTTTTTATTTGTCTATTATTTATTAGATCTATTAGTGTATTTTGAATTTTTGAAGATTTGTGAAGTAAGTTTTATTTGTGTTCATTTGTTTACTCGATAATATGTGTTGTTTTACTGAATTGATATGTGATAGCTGTTTTGTTTTTGAAGATGTGTACTTAAGTGAGTTGTATTTAATTTCATTTTGTTGATTGGTGTTATGGATGATATCTGTTGTTTAAGTGGATTGGTAAGTGATAGCTATTTTTTTAGTTGGAGTTTTTGTAAGGCCCCGTTCCCGGAGACCTCACAGTTGGTCATTCAAAGCATTAAATACATTAAAAAAACAATATAAGTTTAATAAACTTAAGCAGCGGAATCATTTTAACAAACCTCACAGTTGGTCATTTAAAGCATTAAATACATTAAAAAAACATTATAAATTTAATAAACTTAAGCAGCGGAATCATTTTAACAAAAACCATTCATTTCATTTAAAACACTGTTGTTGAGCAATACACTATTGTTTAATCGATTACAAAAGAACTGTTTAATTGCATTACAAAACAAAAGCAGTAATAAGTATGAATGGATGTCAGTCTTTTCCTGCCGAGTAGCTTCACCCTCCTGCCATCCTCAGCAACATTTACCTGCCAACTGAAAATGTATAAAAGTCAGCGTTGCTAAGTGAGTTCTAGTTTTAAAAGTAAATAAATACTTTCTGTAGGTATATATACGAAAATACTCTTTCTATGAAAACTTCATCACTTTATACATGAGCACGCATTAACTATACAATTAGGTAATGCTTTATCTCTTTATTGTATGCTTTGTTTACTCTATACTCTTTTATTTTTATCTTTCACTATCTGTATGGACCAATGAGCAATACCCTAAACTGTATACAATGGTGTTGGGCCCTTTTTTTCCCACAAGGGGCTCTACATACTGTATACAAGGCCGACCCAAACACCTAGGGTATGCTGCAAAGCTCCGCCAGTCTCAATTGACTGGCCCCGTGAGCATCTGAAGGTAGCTAACCCGCATCACGGTTGACCTGACGACCTCATGGCCGTGTCCCTCCTGTAAGCTTGCAAGACTTGTTAATATTTTAATTAAGTTCCACTTCTCTTCTTCATTGCTCTTTCACTTTATTATTAGTATTATTTTACGTTACGATTATAAGCACCACGTAAAGTCACATAGTAATAATAGTAATAATAATATTAATAACAATAATATTAATAATAATAATAAGGAACAATCATAAAACAACCATAATCATGCATGAAACCCATCACTAATAAATCCTAGTCAAACCTTGGTCAAAACCCTAAAAGCACAGACTCCCAAAAATTCGGAAATAAATTCTAAGTGTTAGGCGCTTAGACACTATTTGGGCGCATGGGCCCTGTTTGGGCGCTTCATCACTATACAGGCGCATCAGGCCAACACTTAACTGCTTTAACACTTAGGCGCATGAACCTTTCAGGCGCATGGACACTATTCGGGCGTATGACCCATTCGGACGCATGGACACTTAGACGCATGGGCTATCCGGGCATATGGAAACTTAGGCGCATGGGGTCATTCAGACGCATGGGTACTATTGGGGCGCATGGCCCTACACTTAGGCGTCTGACTAATTTTCTAGGCGCATGAGGGCACTGTTCAGGCGCATAAGATACACCTAATCATTTCTAAGGCAATTCCAGGCACATGGACCTTATTTAGGCACATGAACCTTCTGTTCAACATGTTTCTTGGATAATTTCGAATCCAGACATCAAGCCTATCTGTTCTAAGCTTACCAAGGCTATTCTAAGCATGAACAACTTAATAACACCTAAGGAACATCATCAAACATGCATAATACATACGGGTATACATACATAACACTATAAATTGTTTTAATACATTTTCAGCCCCAAAAAGAGTTTAAAACAAGTAAAATCGGGATCTAGAAACTCACCTGGTGCAACTTTGGGTGTATCTTCATTCTAACCCATTTGAAAATGAGTTCGAACACCTAACAACACAACAAAACACACACACACACTGACACACACACAAGCACATAAGCACATAAGCATGTAACTGAGACAAAACCCAACATGAACACTTAAAAACCTTAAATTCTTACCTCTTCTTCTTCTTTTTCTTCAACCCGTAGCTTTCTGCTCTCTTTCTCTATAATCAGAATGAAAATGGTGATGTGAAGTAAGGGTGGGCGGCCATGCCCACCTTTACACCAACTTTTTGTACTTTTGTCCTTTTTACACTTTTAACCCCTCAACTTGGGTTTATTGATATTTCCTTTCTTTATTCTTCAACTCTTATTCTTTCTTTTCTTTTTAAGAAATCAAGTCCACCCCCCCTTAAATAGGTTTCATCCCCGAAACCTGTTATTCCTCAAACAGATGAGGGTAATGCTGCCTCATCTCCTCCTCAATCCCCCATGTAGATTCGGATCCCTTCCTGTGCTTCCATTATACACGCACAAGAGGAACCACTTTATTTCTCAGCCTCTTCTCTTTTCGATCGATGATTGCCACCGGTTGCTCCACATAATTGAGCCTTTCGTCTACTTCGATATCCTCCAGTGGAACAATCATGTCTTCATCACCTAAGCATTTTCTCAGATGAGATACATGAAATGTCGGGTGAATTCCACTTAACTTCTCTGGTAACTCCAATCAATAGGCCACCTCTCCTACTCAAGCAATGATTTGGTAAGGTCCTGTGTATCTCGGGCTTAGCTTACCTCGTTTCCTGAATCGGATGATACCCTTCCAAGGTGAGACCTTCAACATAACCCGGTCACCCACCTGGAACTCAATCGGTCTGCGTCATATATTAGCATACGACTTCTGTTTATCTTTCACTACCTTCATGAAGGCTTTAATCTTCTCAAGCTTCTCATTCGTAGCCTCAATACCTCGACGCTCCCCAAGTCCTTCTGACCAATATCACCCCAACAAATGGGTGTTCTGCATCTCCTACTGTATAACATCTCATATGGTGGCATGCCAATGCTGGCATGATAGCTATTATTGTATGAGAATTTGGCTAACAGTAGGTGGTCATCCCAACTTCCCCTAAAATCAATCACACATGTTGAAGCATGTCTTCGAGTGTTTGAATGGTCCTTTCTGACTGACCATCAGTGTGGGGATGATATGCCGTGCTAATATGTAACCTCGTCCCCATGGCATCGTGGAATTTCTTCCAGAATTTGGATGTAAACCGGGTGTACGGTCGGATATAATAGACACCGGCACACCATGACGAGTTACAATTTCCTTGATGAATAGATCCGCCAACCTCTCAGATGAATATGTCTCGTGGATCGGTAGGAAGTGAGCACTCTTCGTCAGACTGTTGACAATCACCCATATGACATCGTACCCTTTTGGAGTACCTTGCAGCTTCGTAATGAAATCCATGGTGATGTGCTCCCACTTCCATTCCGGTATATCCAAAGGTTGGATCTTCCCATACGGCTTCTGATGCTCGGCCTTCACCTGTAAGCAAGTAAGGCACTTACTCATATATTCCACCACATCACGCTTCATACCCGCCAACAATAATCTTTCTTCATATCTTGATACATTTTTGTGGCACTAGGATGAATGGAGTATCGAGTCTTATGAGCTTCATCCATAATCCTCACACGTAGATCCCCGAAACGAGGAATCCACACCCGTCCAAATCGAGTTTTAACACCAAGTGTGTTTTCACCCAATTCCCCAACCAGACCTCTCATCCTTTCAGAGTTAAGATGATCTTCTTTTAGTGCCTCATCTTGAAACTCTTTGACTTGCTTCATCACATCAGAGGTCATGATCAGTTGATATGCTTTCACGCGAATTGGCTTGGGCCTCTCCTTTCGGCTAAGGGCATCAGCCACCACGTTAGCCTTGGCCGGATGGTAATGGATCTCACAATCATAATCTTTTATGAGCTCCAACCATCTTCTCTGCCTCATGTTCAGGTCCTTTAGCTCAAAGAAATACTTCAAGCTCTTGTGGTCAGTGAAAATGGTGCACTTCGTTCCATAGAGATAGTGCCTCCAAATCTTGAACGCAAAGACCACGGCTGCTAGCTCCAAGTCATGAGTGGGATAATTGACCTCATTAACTTTCAACTGTCGGGATGCATAGGCTATAACCATCCCTCTCTGCATTAACATGCACCCTAACCCCGAGTAGGAAGCATCTAAATAGACCACCAAATCCTCGCTTCCTTCGGGTAATGACAGAACAGGAGCTTGAGTCAACCTTGCCTTTAAGTCCTCGAATGTTTGCTCTTGAGCTTGACCCCATATAAATTTTACATCCTTTCGGGTCAACTTGGTTAGTGGAGAAGCAATCTTGGAGAAGTCCTTAATGAACCTTCAGTAATATCCCACCAACCCCAAGAAACTACGAATCTCGGATGGCGTCTTCGGTGACTTCCATTGCATCACTGCCTCCACCTTTGTCGGGTCCACCATGATTCCATCAGGATTCACCACATGACCCAAGAATTGAACTTCGCGCAACCAGAACGCACACTTGGAGAATTTGGCATACAACTTTTCCCTTCTTAATGTCTCTAACACCTCCCAAATGTGACCGGCATGCTCTTCTTCGCTCTTCGAGTAGATCAGAATATCACCAATGAACACAATCACTGATCTATCCAAAATTGGCCGGCACACTCGATTCATCAAATCCATAAAGGCAGCTGGCGTGTTAGTTAGACCAAAAGACATAACGAGGAACTCGTAGTGTCCATAACTCGTACGAAAAGCTATCTTAGGAACGTCTTGTTCCTTCACCTTCAATTGATGGTAGCCAGATCGTAGATCTATAATCGAGAACTAACTAGCACCTTGGAGTTAGTCAAACAAGTCATCAATCCTTGGTAACGGGTACCGATTCTTCACCCTCAACTTGTTCAGCTCTCGATAGTCAATGCACATTCGCATACTTTCGTCCTTTTTCTTTACAAACAATACCGGAGCACCCCACGGGGAGGTACTCGGTCGAATGAATCCCTTATCCATTAACTCCTGCAATTGGCTCATGAGTTCCTTCATCTCAGTCGGAGCTAATCGATATGGTGCTTTGGCAACGGGTTGAGCACCGGTATCAAATCAATTTGGAACTCAATCTCGCGATCCGGTGGCACGCCGGGTAAGTCTTCCAGGAATACGTCCTGAAAGTCGCACACCACTGGCACCTCAAATAATTGCGGTACTGACGCATCCACATCTTGTAAGTACAGTAAGTAGGCACTACATCCACGTCTCATGCACTTCCCCGCCACTGCCATCGAAATCATCTTCGGGATCGTAGTAACCCGATCTCCATAAATCGTAACCAAACTCCCATCGGGTGCAACTAATCAAATCATCTTCTTGCAACATACGATGTTTGCTTCATAGGTTGCTAACCAGTCCATCCCTAGTACTACATCAAATCCACCTAGGAGCATCACGTGTAACCTAGCAGCAAACCTATGACCTTCTAGTTCTATAGCACAGTCCTCTATCACATCAGTAATTCTCGTGGACTTGCCAATAGCGGTTTCTACATTGAATGGTTCACTGACATTTCTACTACTAATAGGCAACTTAGCACAAAAAGTAGTGGAAATAAAACTCCTACTAGCACCGGAATCAAACAATACAGAGGCACAAGTTTGGTTTACTAGAAACATACCTGATACGACATCAGGATCAGCTCTGGCTTCCTCCCGGGTCATGGTGTAAGCTCTAGCGCCTGCCCTCTGCCCTCCTTCCTCCAGCTTCTTCTTCTCCACTCCAGAGCTCTCCTCCCTCGGCTTCTTACAGTCTCTAGCGATATGGCCAGGCTTGCCACACCCGAAGCATACATTCATTCCCATCCTGCACTCACCGGTATGCTCCTTTCCACATCGGCCACACCTTTTTAGCCCTGATCTTGACGACACCCCACGGTCGTCCACCTTCATCTTCTTGTTGTTTGGAGTAAAACCACCACATCTAAACCTCTTCCCATTCTAGTGTTTACCATCCCCACTCGTCTTCTTCACCTTCACCATAGTCTCCTCTCACTCATCATACAATCTACCCGCCAAATCCACCACCGATCGAAAGGTACCTGGCTGAGCAGCAATCAGGTGCCTGCGAATGTCAACCGGCAATCCCTGGATGTACTTCTTGATCTTCCTTGACTCCGGCGTCACCTGATCCGGCACCAGCCTCGCCATTTCATTGAATTTGGTGGTGTACTGCTGGTGGGTCATGGTTCCCGCTTCAAGTTGCAGGAACTCCCTCTCGATTTTATCGATTTCCCTGTGAGGACAGAATTCCTCGATCACCAACTGCTTAAACTCCTTCCATCGCATTCTCCCGATGGCTCTAGCACCCTCTGCTTGGACAATATTGTCCCACCAACACAGCGCTGAATCGACGAAAGAGTGAGTCACGAACTTCACCTTTTGGTCCTCGCGGCACTCACTGATCTCCAAAACTGCCTCCATTTTCCTCACCCAGCGGTGAGCGGCAACAACATTACCATTGCCATAAAAAGTCGGGGGCTTACACCTTTGGAACGCCCCATAACTACATCCTCCGGTTACTACCCCCACTACATCATCCTCCTCCTCCTCAGACAACACAGTCTCAGGCTCTGGTTGTTCCTCCTCCCTTCTACTTCCCTTGCCCGTGGATCCCTTCTATTCTCCTCCTTCCTCTCCTCGCTTCTCACAGCCCTGATGACTTCAGTCACCACAGACGGTAAGACTGTCTACATGACCTAGTGTACTTCCTTAGCAATCGCATCCCCAGCTGAGGCATTCAAGCTAGCATTCTCATTCTCTTCGCTCCGGCCATGGACCTCAAGGTTCTCATGGTCGTCTCAGGAGCCTTAGCACTACTCCTGGTCACACGTGGACGGCCTCTGCCTCTAGGAGTCTTGGAAGATTTCCGTCCAGCCATCCTCTAACACGCTATAAGATTCAAACACTAGCACGGTCATTCAAGGTAACAACTCAATTTATGTCAAGTATAGTAAGTCCCTAATTATAGTGGCCAGTTGTGATTAGCCACTTACTTTACTCTTCATACCCCAAGCATTTCCTATCCTGACTTAATCAGTATCTAAATCTACTAAGAGCACATAAACCAAATAGCATGCGCACATAATACCGGTTAACATTAAGAAAAGACATACCTAATGGCAAGTAGCTACTTGGGCTGACATCCCTCCAATTGTCCCATTTTCAGTTTAAGTTTAGGTTATAAAAATTTATTAAACCCAATTCTCTTAAACTTTGGCTCTGATACCAACTTGTAAGGCCCCGTTCCCGGAGACCTCACAGTTGGTCATTCAAAGCATTAAATACATTAAAACATTATAAATTTAATAAACTTAAGCAGCGGAATCATTTTAACAAAAACCATTCATTTCATTTAAAACACTGTTGTTGAGCAATACACTATTGTTTAATCGATTACAAAAGAACTGTTTAATTGCATTACAAAACAACAACAGTAATAAGTATGAATGGATGTCAGTCTTTTTCTGCCGAGTAGCTTCACCCTCATGCCATC
Organism: Flaveria trinervia; assembly: GCA_025506515.1. NCBI lineage: Eukaryota > Viridiplantae > Streptophyta > Magnoliopsida > Asterales > Asteraceae > Flaveria > Flaveria trinervia. The sequence goes on from CM046450.1 coordinate 87,407,649, forward strand.
CTCAGCAACATTTACCTGCCAACTGAAAATGTATAAAAGTCAGCGTTGCTAAGTGAGTTCTAGTTTTAAAAGTAAATAAATACTTTCTGTAGGTATATATACGAAAATACTCTTTCTATGAAAACTTTATCACTTTACACATGAGCACGCATTAACTATACCATTAGGTAATGCTTTATCTCTAACTGTATGCCTTGTTTACTCTGTACTCTTTTATTTTTATCTTTTACTATCTGTATGGACCAATGAGGCAATACCCTAAACTGTATGCGCGAGGGAAATGGTGCTGGGCCCTCTTTTTCCACAAGGGGATCTACATACTGTATACAAGGCCGACCCAGACACCTAGGGTATGCTGCAAAGCTCCGCTAGTCTCAATTGACTGGCCTCGTGAGCATCTGAAGGTAGCTAACCAGCATCACGGTTGAGCTGACGACCTCATGGTCGTGTCCCTCCTGTAAGCTTTCAAGACTTGTTAATATTTTAATTAAGTTCCACTTCTCTTTTTCATTGCTCTTTTACTTTATTATTAGTATTACTTTACGTTACGATTATAAGCACACCACGTAAAGTCACATACTACTAATAGTAATAATAATAATAATAATAATAATAATAATAAGGAACAATCATAAAATAATCATAAGCATGCATGAAACCATCATTAATAGACCCTAGTCAAACCTCGATCAAAACCCTAAAAGCACAAAATCCCAAAAATTCGGAAATAAATTCTAAGTGTTAGGCGCTTAGACACTATTTGGGCGCATGGGCCCTGTTTAGGCGCTTCATCACTATACAGGCGCATCATGCCAACACTTAACTGCTTTAACACTTAGGCGCATGAACCTTTCTGACGCATGGACACTATTCGGGCGTATGACCCATTCGGATGCATGGACACTTAGACGCATGGGCTATCCGGGCGTATGGAAACTTAGGCGCATGGGGTTATTCAGACGCATGGGTACTATTGGGATGCATGGCCCTACACTTAGGCGTCTGACTAATTTTCTAGGCGCATGAGGGCATTGTTCAGGCACATGAGATACCATTTCTAAGGCAATTCCAGGCGCATGGACCTTATTTAGGCGCATGAACCTTCTGTTCAACATGTTTCTAGGATAATTTCAAATCCAGACATCAAGCCTATTTGTTCTAAGCTTACCAAGGCTATTCTAAGTATGAACAACTTAATAACACCTAAGGAACATTATCAAACATGCATAATACATACGGTATACATACATAAACACTGTAAAATCGTTTTAATACATTTTCAGCCCCAAGAAGAGTTTAAAACAAGTAAAACCGAGGTCTAGAAACTCACCTGGTGCAACTTTGGGTGTATTTTCCTTCTAACCCGTTTGCAAATGATTTCAAACACTTAAAAACACACCAAAACACACACACAAGCACATAAGCACATAAGCATGTAATAGGGACAAAACCCAACATGAACACTTAAAAACCATGAATTCTTACCTCTTCTTCTTCTTTTTCTTCAAACCCGTAGCTTTCTACTCTCTTTCTCTCTAATCCGAATGAAAATGGTGATGTGAAGTGAGGGTGGGCGGCCATGCCCACCTTTACACCAACTTTTTGTACTTTTGTCATTTTACACTTTTAACCCCTCAACTTGGGTTTATTGACATTCCTTTATTTATTCTTCAACTATTATTCTTTCTTTTCTTTTTAAGAAATAACTGGGTGTTACAATTTTGTGGTTGTTGATTTGTACTTAAGTAAGTTTTGTTTGATTTTGTTTGGTTGATTGTTGTTTCTGGATGATATGTCGTGTTTATGGACTTTGTGTAAGGTTGTGTTGGATTGTTCTTCATAATGGGGGGATTTGTGATTGGCAGGTGTCGTGTTCTTATTTGGTTGGATTGTTGGTTGCTTGGACAGAAACAGTGTTCATTTTGGTTTGTTGTTACTGCTGATTTGGTTAAGTATGACTAGAGATTGGTTCGTGGGGAGCGATATCAGTACTGGATCGAATCCGTTACGTCCTTAGGTTTGTTATCTTCTTCTTCTTTGTTTTCTGAATGTTAGTGTATTTTCTATTATTATATTCCTACAACTCATAATAATAGTGTGTTTCATTATGGAGTATTCCTACAAATTGTGATAGTGTGTTTCATTTTGTTGTGTTTTCGATTGATGAATTTATTTAATTCTACCAAAATTTATGTTTCTCATGGTTAGTTATGAGATTTTGCATCTTTTTGCATTAAGATATGTGATAAAAGGTTCTTTCTTTTTATGGATGCTTTATGTATTGTCGTTATGTATTGAGGTTATGTAAAAACAACAAAAAAGACAAAAGAGGTTATGTAAAAACAACAAAAAGATGAAGAGATTATGAATGCTTTACATGATGAAGAAGGCTTATATGTCAAAGAGATAAGATATATTTTGGTTGTACCAAAAATATGAGGAGATTATGAATGCTTTACTGCCTCGTGCTTTTTATAACCAAGGATTTTTAATGGCAAGCATTCATCATATGTTATAGAACTTTATGTTAGCTAATTATAGTCAAAGTTGGTTGCGTGTTATGTTTCTTTCTACTTCCAACATCAGAACTGTAAAATAGTTCAATTTTGTTATCCAAATTAGATAAGAGGTAACTATAAAAACACCCGAAGACCATCCAATGGCAGGGCTTTCAGAGCTCAATGAGAAGATAGCATCAAGAGAACTGTTTATGTCTCTAACATTGATCACTGTTTACTTCTTCTATACAATGTGTCATTTGTTTCATAGTCTAAATGTTATTTACTCAAATGGTCTCTTTAACAGGTCACTGAAGTGCAGCTTGCAGCATTGTTTAATGGCTATGGACATGTAAGTCACAATCTTTATCTTCAATTTATAACTTTCTTTATAGTTTTAATCATTTGTTAAAGAGATACTGACACATGGTTACTATTAAGGTTCTGGATTGTCGAGTTTGTGCCGATCCTCATTCGCGCTTGCGGTTTGCATTTGTTGAGTTTGGCGATGAGAGTAAGATATTGCATCTTTATATTCTTAGAATTCCATCCACCTCGAAATGAATAAATTTTGCAAAGCTCATGTTTTTTTATCACATGCACCAAGGGCGGCACTTAGTCTTGGTGGTACAATGCTTGGTTTCTCTCAAATTACTGTTTTCCCCTCAAAAATCATATATGTGAAGAGAGAAAAAAACATGAGCTTTATAGTATAAAATTAAAATCAAATTATGCTTTATTTACGTTTCATTTAACCGTAAATGCAAAAATTTATTATTACTTTTCCAAATATATTCTTAGATTTTATAAATATATAACATCATGACTTTACTTAACAAAATACAAATCGAAAATTAATCCCCTAATTTTAGGACTTTCAGTTTTTAACTCAATTGATTTTCAAATGAATAATAGATATATTTACAAAAGTTTAATTTTTTCTGAAAATTTAAACTTATCTTCCCTTATCAGTGTACCTAACTAAAAGATAATCTAAATTTAAATCCCTGATTTTAGGGATTGGAAGTTAACTCACAACACTATATATTCTATATCATGGTATGATGATTCAATCATACTTTTCAAAAACATTTATTCATTTTTGAAATTATTCATCATGGATTCAAAGAAAATGTTCGTTTCTGAAAACTCTATTTCAAGTAATGTGAACTCTAGGGTTTTGGAGAATGGTGAAATCATTTTGCTCAGCCAACTGGATGTTTCAAAGGTGAAAGAAGCAATCAAGGTTCGTATAATTAAGCTCTCGAAGTTACCTTCTTTTAAGAACAAAAATGCTACACATTCAATGGAGTTGATGCTTATGGATGAAGAGGTACTTTACACATTCTGATATTAATTTATTTTTTGGTATTACTCTTATCTTTTATAACTATTTGATACAATTACTATCCATTTTGAGGGTACAAAGATTCAAGCAACTATTTCCAATACCTATGTAATCAGTTCGAAAAAGTATTATCGGAGAAAGCATGCTTTATAATTAAAAAGTTATCGTTGGTGATAATCTGTCAGCTTAATGTTTAACAAATCATGTGCACAAACTCTTTTTTGACTTTGATACAATTTTCATGAAATGTAATGCCCCCGTTGGATCACCTCTTGTCCTTTCATTTACTGATTTTGATGTCCTTCATGACAATGCTCTACCAGCTGATTATGTCGTTGGTAAGTACAACTAACAACTTACATTATTCCATTATTCTTTAAAAAAAATTAAACCCTTATACTTTTAATGAATATGTATATTATATAATTTTATGCTAACATCCTTATTTGTTTGCTTTATAGACATAATAGGGTATGTGTATACCTATTTTGATATCTATGAACACAAGACTAAGAAAGGTCAAACTAAGAAGAAAATGAACCTTCAACTTCGTGATATAGAGTAAGATATATAAAACCGATTTCACTTTTACATCTTTTATATGTTTTTTTCTTTTGCAAAAATAGATTGTATACTGTTTTGTGTATTATTTATTTCTAGGTCTCGTAGTATTTTTGTTTCACTATGGGATTCCTATGCTGAGAAGACGGACGACTTCATGTCCAAAAAACCTAAAGGTGTTACGACTGTAATAATATTACAGTGTGGGAAATTTAAATTTTATGGTGGCATGATTTGTTATTTTATGATTAATATTTTAATTGAAATCCAAATAATGTTTGCTAGCATGCTGAATTACCATTTATTATTGTTTTCCCTAACATTTAATCTCCTTTTTTAGGGAGAGCATATGTTTCGTCTTCTTTTCATGGTAGCACCCTCTACATTAACGATGACATGGAGGAAATTACTGCATTCAAGAACAGGTTTTGCTATGTTGTTTTTACTATATCTATTATTACATAATTTTATACATGTTTTTTTTATAAATATATTTATAAAATTCTAATATATATATATAATTATAAATAGGATTCCCAAGGTAATATAATCTTTTATCATCGTTTCAAACAGATTACTTGAAAACAAAACGTCGTTTGGTTTCATCACAATCTGATACAAATCTAGAGGATGAGTTCATAAACAACACAAATTTAAACAGCATAAAACAAGTCAACAAGATGGCAGAGGTAATTATATTTTAAATCTTTATTTTTAAATCTCTTATTTCCTTACATATACTAATTACAGTAACTCATATGTTAGGAGAAGTCTGTAATTGTAGTTGGTACTCTCATAAGCTTTTTACCCTATTTTGAATGGTACTACAATGCGTGTAAACGTTGTAACAAAAAGGTTACAACTGAAGATCCTAAAACGTATGAGCTTGACGGATCAAAACGTGTTGAACATAAAAATACTATTAAGTGCCCTACCAAAGAATGCAATAAAATAACATCATAATATCCACTGTTCCCAGGTTAGTATTTCTTATTTTATAATATTTTTAATGTATTATCATACTTTAGTATACGACAGCTTAATACTTTCATCTCCTTTATATTATTTAGACACAATGTAAATGTTTTAGTTCCACATGAGTTTTGACATTTTATTGTTTGCTTTTCTTTGATAAACAAATAGCATATATATATTAGTTGTATTTATTAACTGTAATGGCTTGAATATTTATTAATTAATGGTTAAAATTCTTACAAGAATATTGTAGTCACATTACTGTTACCATGTAAAATACTTATTTTCTTTAATATGTTGCACGTACAAGATTCCTTTAAGGTTACAAGATAATACTGGGATTCATTCTTTAACTTTGATGGATCGTGAAGCACTTGTAACGCCCCGTTTCCGGAGACCTCACAGTTGGTCATTCACACCATTAAATACATTAAACGTTATAAATTTACAAACTTAACCAGCGGAATCATTTTAACAAAAACCATTCATTTCATTAAAACACTGTTGTTGAGCAATACACTATTGTTTAATCGGATATAAAAGAACTGTTTAATTGCATTACAAAACAACAACAATAATAAGTATGAATGCATGTCAGTCTTTCCCTGCCGAGTAGCTTCACCCTCGTGCCATCCTCAGCAATATTTACCTGCCAACTGAAAATGTATAAAAGTCAGCGTTGCTGAGTGAGTTATAGTTTTAAAAGTAATAAAATACTTTCTGTAGGTATACATATGAAAATACTCTTTCTATGAAAACTTCATCTCTTTATACGTGAGAACGCATTAACTATATAATAAGGTAATGCTTTTATCTCTTTACTGTATGCCTTGTTTACTCCGTACTCTTTTTATTTATCTTTCACTGTCTATGGTGACCAATGAGCAATACCCTAAACTATGTGCGCGGGGGAAATGGTGCTAGGCCCTCTGTTCCCACAAGGGGCTCTACATACGGTATACAAGGCCGGGCCAGACACCTAGGGTATGCTGCAAAGGTCTGTCAATCTCAATTGATTGGCCCCGTGTGCATCTGAAGGTAGCTAACCCGCATCACAGTTGAGCTGACGACCTTATAGTCGTGTACCTCCTGTAAGTTTGCAAGATTTGTTAACATATTAATTAAGTTTCACTTCTCTTCTTCATTACTCTTTCACTTTATTATTAGTAATACTTTACGTTACGATTATAACACACCACGTAAAGTCACATACTAATAATAATAATAACATTAATAATAATATTAATAATATAATAATAATAAGGAGCAATCATAAAACAATCATAATTATGCATGAAACCCTCTTTAATAAACCCTAGTCAAACCTCGGTCAAAACCCTAAAAGCACAGACTTCCAAAAATTCTATAATAAATTCTAAGTATTAGGCGCTTTGACACTATTTGGGCGCATGAGCCCTGTTTGGGCGCTTCATCACTATGTAGGCGCCTTAGCCAACGCTTAAACGTTTTAACACTTAGGCGCATGAACTATTCAGGCACATGGATACTATTCGGGCGTATGGTCCATTCGGACGCATGGACACTTAGGCGCATGGGGTTTGGGCGGTGGGCATACTTAGGCGCATGGGCTATTCAGACGCATGGACACTATTGGGGCGCATGACCCTACACTTAGTCGTCCGACTAATATCCTAGGCGCATGAGGGTACTGTTCAGGCGCATGAGTTACACTTAAACTTTTCTAAGGCATTTGCAGGCGCATGGGCCTTATTTAGGCGCATGAACCTTCTGCTCAATATGTTTCTAGGATATTTTCGAACCCAAACACCAAGCCTATTTGTTCTAAGCTTACCAAGGCTATTCTAAACATGAACAACCTATAAACATCTAAGGAACATCATCAAACATGCATAATACATACGGGTATACATACATAATCATAATAAAAACCGTTTTAAATACATTTTCAGCCCCAAAGAGTTTAAAACAAGTAAAACCGGGGTCTAGAAACTCACCTGGTGCAACTTTGGGTGTATCTTCCTTCTAACCCGTATGCAAATGAGTTCAAACACCTGGAAACCCACCAAACACACACACGAACACCACACACAAACACATAAGCACATAATCGAGACAAAACCCAACATAAAGACTTAAAAACTTCGAATTCTTACCTTGAATTCAACCTCTTCTTCTTCTTCTTCAAACCCGTAAGCTTTTGGCGCTCTCTCTCTAGAATCGAAATGAAAAAGGTGATGTGAAGTGAGGGTGGGCGGCCATGCCCACCTTTACACTAACTTTTTGTACTTTTGTCCTTTTGACACTTTTAACCCCTCAACTTGGGTTTTATTGACATTTCCTTTTGTTTATTCTTCAACTCTTATCTTTCTTTTCTTTTTAAAGAATAACCGGGCGTTACAAGTCCACCCCCCTTAAATAGGTTTCGTCCCTAAAACCTGTTATTCCTCAAACAAACAAGGGTAATGCTGCCTCATCTCCTCCTCAGTCTCCTATGTAGATTTGGATCCCTTCCTGTGCTTCCACTGTACACACACAAGATGAACCACTTTATTCCTCAACCTCTTCTCTTTACGATCGATGATTGCCACTGGTTGCTCCACATAATTGAGACTTTCGTCTACTTCAATGTCTTCCGGTGGAACAATCATATCTTCATCAGCTAAGCACTTTCTCAGATGAGATACATGGAAAGTCGGGTGAATACCACTTAATTCATCTGCTAACTCCAATCTATAGGCCACCTCTCCTGCTCGTGCAATGATTCGGAAAGGTCCTATGTATCTCGGGCTTAGCTTACCTCGTTTCCTGAATCGGATAATACCCTTCCAAGGTGAGACCTTCAACATAACCCGGTCACCCACCTGGAACTCAATTGGTCTGCATCGTTTATCGGCATACGACTTTTGTCTATCTTTAGCTGCATTCATGAAGGCTTTAATCTTTTCAAGCTTCTTAGTCGTAGCCTAAATTACCTCGACACTCCCCAATTTCTTCCGACCAATATCACCCCAACAAACAGGTGTTCTGCATCTCCTACCGTATAACATCTCATATGGTGGCATGCCAATGCTGACATGATAGCTGTTATTGTATGAGAATTTGGCTAACAGTAGGTGGTCATCCCAACTTCCCCTAAAATCAATCACACATGCCCAAAGCATGTCTTCCAGTGTTTGAATGGTCCTTTCTGACTGGCCATCAGTGTGGGGATGATATGCCGTGCTAATATGTAACCTCGTCCCCATGGCATCGTGGAATTTCTTCCAGCATTTAGATGTAAACCGGGTGTACGGTCGGATACAATAGACACCGGCACACCATGACGAGTTACAATTTCCTTGATGAATAGATGTGCCAACCTCTCAGATGAATATGTCTCGCGGATCAGTAGGAAGTGAGCACTCTTCGTTAGACGGTCAACAATCACCCATATGGCAACGTACCCTTTCGGAGTACGTGGCAGCTTCGTAATGAAATCCATGGTGATGTGCTCCCACTTCCATTCCGGTATATCCAAAGGTTGGATCTTCCCATTCGGCTTCTAATGCTCGGCCTTCACCTGTAAGCAAGTAAGGCACTTACTCACATACCCCACCACATCGCGCTTCATACCCGGCCACCAATAATCTTTCTTCATATCTTGATACATTTTCGTGGCACCAGGATGAATGGAGTATCGAGTCTTTTGAGCTTCATCCATAATCTTCACCCGTAGATCCCCAAAACGAGGAATCCACGCACGTCCAAATCGGGTTTTAACACTAAGTGTGTTTTCACCCAATTCCTCAACCAGACCTCTCATCCTCTTAGAGTTCAGATGATCTTCTTTCAATGCCTCATCTTGAAACTCTTTAACTTGCTTCATCACGTCAAAGGTCATGATCAGTTGATATGCTTTCACCCGAATTAGCTCGGGCCTCTCTTTTCAGCTTAGGGCATCAGCCACCACATTGGCCTTGGCCGAATAATAGTGGATCTCGCTATCATAATATTTTATGAGCTCCAACCACCTTCTCTACCTCATGTTCAGATCTTTTTGCTCGAAGAAGTACTTCAAGCTCTTGTGGTCAGTGAAAATGGTGCACTTCGTCCCGTACAGATAGTGCCTCCAAATCTTTAGTGCAAAGACCACGACCGCTAGCTCCAAGTCATGAGTAGGGTAATTGACCTCATGAACCTTCAACTGTCGAGATGCATAGGCTATAACCTTCCCTCTCTGCATTAACACACACCCTAACCCCAAGTAGGAAGCATCTGAATAGACCATCAAATCCTCGCTTCCTTCGGGTAGTGACAAAATAGGAGCTTGAGTCAACCTCGCCTTCAGTTCATCGAACACCTTCTCTTGAGCTTGACCCCATATAAACTTTACATCCTTTAGGGTCAACTTGGTTAGTGGAGAAGCGATATTGGAAAAGTCTTGAATGAATCTTCTATAGTAGCCCTCCAAACCCAAGAAACTACGAATCTCGGATGGCGTCTTCGGTGACTTCCATTGCATAACCGCCTCCACCTTTGCCGAGTCCACCATAATCCTGTCAGGATTCACCACATGACCCAAGAATTGAACTTCGCGCAACTAGAACGCGTACTTGGAGAATTTGGCATACAACTTCTCCCTTCTTAATGTCTCCAACACCTCCGGAATATGACCGGCATGCTCTCTTCGCTCTTCGAGTAGATCAGGATATCATCAATGAACACAATCACTGATCTATCCAACATCGGCCAGCACACTCGATTCATCAAATCCATAAAGGCAGCTAGCACGTTAGTTAAACCAAAAGACATAAAGAGGAACTCGTAGTGTCCATAACGCGTACGGAAAGCTGTCTTAGGAATGTCTTGTTCCTTCACATTCAATTGATGGTAGCCATATCATAGATCTATTCTCGAGAACCAACTGGCACCTTGGAGCTGGTCGAACAAGTCATCAATCCTTGGTAACAGGTACCGATTCTTCACCGTCAACTTGTTCAGCTCTCGATAGTCAATGCACATTTGCATACTTCCGTCCTTTTTTCTTTAGAAACAATACCGGAGCACCCCACGGAGAGATACTCGGTCGAATGAATCCTTTATCCATTAACTCCTGCAATTGGCTCATGAGTTCCTTCATCTCAGTCGGAGCTAATCGATATGGTGCCTTGACAACGGGTTGAGCACCGGGTATCAAATCAATTTGGAACTCAATCTCGTGATCCGGTGGCACGCCGGGTAAGTCTTTCGGGAATACGTCCGTAAAGTCGCACACTACTGGTACCTCAGATAATTGCAGTACCGAGGCATCCACAACTTTTACGTATGCCAAGTAGGCACTACATCCACGTTTCATGCACTTCCCCGCCACCGCCATCGAAATCACCTTCGGGATCGTAGTAACGCGATCTCCATAAATCGTAACCAAACTCCCATCAGGCGTAACTAATCAAATCATCATCTTGCGACATACGATGTTTGCTTCATAGGTTGCTAACCATTCCATCCCTAGTACTACATCAAATCCACCTAGGGGCATCACGTTTAACCTAGCAGCAAACCTATGACCTTCTAGTTCTATGGCACAGTCCTCTATCACATCAGTAATTCTAGTGGACTTACCAATAGTGGTTTCTACATCGAATGGTTCACTGACATTTTACTACTAGTAGGCAACTTAGGACAGAAAGTAGTGGAAATAAAAACTCCTACTAGCACCGGAATCAAACAATACAGAGGCATAAGTTTGGTTTACTAGAAACATACCTGACACGACATCAGGATCAGCTTTGGCTTCCTCCTGGGTCATGGTGTAAGCTCTAGCACTTGCCCTCTGCCTTCTTTCCTCTGGCTCTTCCTCGCTCTAGAGCTCTCTGCCCTTGGCTTCTTGCAATCTCTGCTCATATGTCCAATCTCGCCACAGTCGTAGCATTTAGCCCTTGGACAATCTCTTGCCCTGTGGCCCTCCCTTCCACATTGGAAGCAGAGGTTTGATCCCCACCTACACTTACCAGTATGCCCTTTAGCACACTTATCACACTTCCTCGTCTCCACACCGGACAAAGCTACACACCAGTCATCCGTCCTGGCAACCTTTTTGTATGGAGTGTAACCCCCACGTTCAACCCGCTTTTTGTTGCAGTTCTTGTCATTGCTACCCTTCTTATTCACTTCAATCAGGGTCGTCTCCTTCACCACCCTCATTATCTCAGTCACCATAAATGGGAGAATCGTCTGCATGGCCTATTAACTCCCTCTGCAATAGCCTCTTTCAATGTGGTCCTCAGACTAAAACCATCATCACCACCTTTCAGGTGATGGATCTTAGGCTCTTCGATTGCCACCTCAGCAGCCCTAGCCATGCTTCTTGTGACATGCGGTTCAGCACCACGTCCACCATAACCTTCACCTGACAAAATCTTCGAAGGTCTACCACCGACCATCCTCTAAGACGCTATAAGATTCAAACACTAACGCGATCATTCAAGGGAATAGCTTAGTTTATGTCAAGTATAGTAAGTCTCTAATTACAATGGCCAGTTGTGATTAGTCAGTTACTTTACTCTTCATACCCTAAGCATTTCCTATCCTGACTTAATTAGTATCTAAATCTACTAAGAGCACATAAATCAAATAGCATGCGCACATAATGCAGATTAACATGAAAGAAAATACCTGATGGCACGTAGCTACTCGGGCTGACATCCCTCCGGTTGTCCTATTTTCAGTTTAAGTTTAGATTTTAAAATTTTAATTAACCCAATTCACTTAAAATTTGGCTCTGATACCAACTTGTAAGGCCGCGTTCCCGGAGACCTCACAGTTGGTCATTCACAGCATTAAATACATTAAACGTTATAAATTTACAAACTTAAGCAGCGGAATCATTTTAACAAAAACCATTCATTTCATTAAAACACTATTGTTGAGCAATACACTATTGTTTAATCGGATACAAAAGAACCGTTTAATTGCATTTCAAAACAACAACAATAATAAGTATGAATGGATGTCAGTCTTTTCCTACCGAGTAGCTTCACCCTCATGCCATCCTCAGCAATATTTACCTGCCAACTGAAAATGTATAAAAGTCAGCGTTGCTGAGTGAGTTCTAGTTTTAAAAGTAATAAAATACTTTCTGTAGGTATACATATGAAAATACTCTTTCTATGAAAACTTCATCTCTTTATACGTGAGAACGCATTAACTATACAATAAGGTAATGCTTTTATATCTTTAGTGTATGCCTTGCTTACTCTGTACTCTTTTTATTTATCTTTCACTGTCTATGGTGACCAATGAGCAATACCCTAAACTATGTGCGCGGGGGAAATGGTGCTGGGCCCTCTGTTCATACAAGGGGCTCTACATACGGTATACAAGGCCGGGCCAGAAACCTAGGGTATGCTGCAAAGGTCTGCCAATCTCAATTGATTGGCCCCGTGTGCATCTGAAGGTAGCTAACCCGCATCACAGTTGAGCTGACGACCTCATGGCCGTGTACCTCCTGTAAACTTGCAACACTTGTTAACGTATTAATTAAGTTCCACTTCTCTTCTTCATTACTCTTTCATTTTATTATTAGTAATACTTTATGTTACGATTATAAACACACCACGTAAAGTCACATACTAATAATAATAATAATAATAATAATAATAATAATAATAATAATAATAATAATAGGAGCAATCATAAAACAATCATAATCATGTATGAAACCCATCATTAATAAACCCTAGTCAACCTCGGTCAAAACCCAAAAAGCATAGACTCCCAAAAATTTCTGTAATAAATTCTAAGTGTTAGGCGCTTTGACACTATTTGGGCGCTTCATCACTATGTAGGCGCATGAGCCAACACTTAACCGTTTTAAACTTAGGCACATGAACTATTCAGGCACATGGATACTATTCGGGCGTATGGTCCATTCGGACACATGGACACTTAGGCGTATGGGGTTTGGGCGGTTGGGCATACTTAGGTGCATGGGCTATTGAGATGCATGGACAGTATTGGGGCGCATGACTCTACACTTAGTCGTCCGACTAATATCATAGGTGCATGAGGGTACTGTTCAGGTGCATGAGTTACACTTAAATATTTCTGTTACACTTAAATATTTCTAAGGCATTTGCAGGCGCATGGGCCTTATTTAGGCGCATGAACCTTCTCCTCAACATGTTTCTAGGATATTTTCGAACCCAAACATCAAGCCTATTTGTTCTAAGCTTACCAAGGCTATTCTAAACATGAACAACCTATAAACATCTAAGGAACATCATCAAAAATGCATAATACATACGAGTATACATACGGGTATACATAAGGGTATATATACATAATCATAATAAAAACCGTTTTAAATACCTTTTCAGCCCCAAAGAGTTTAAAACAAGTAAAACCGGGGTCTAGAAACTCACCTGGTGCAACTTTGGGTGTATCTTCCTTCTAACCCGTATGCAAATGAGTTCAAACACCTAGAAACCCACCAAACACACACTAACACACACACTAACACACACACAAACACATAAGCACATAATCGAGACAAAACCCAACATAAAGACTTAAAAACTTTGAATTCTTACCTTGAATTCAACCTCTTCTTCTTCTTCTTCAAACCCGTAAGCTTTTGGCTCTCTCTCTCTAGAACCGAAATGAAAAAGGTGATGTGAAGTGAGGGTGGGCGGCCATGCCCACCTTTACACTAACTTTTTGTACTTTTGTCCTTTTGACACTTTTAACCCCTCAACTTGGGTTTTATTGACATTTCCTTTCTTTATTCTTCAACTCTTATCTTTCTTTTCTTTTTAAAGAATACCTGGCGTTACATGAAGCAAGGAAAATGCTGAAAAAAAGCTCTAAAGAATTGCTTGATAAGATCCTTGATGTACTTTTATTTCTAAAAATTTATATCTATTATAATTCAATTCATCTCTATTTTACACATTTATTTATATTTTCATTAATCGTATAGGATGATTCTCTCAGTATGGTTCCGGATGAAATTGCTAATTTGGTTGGAAATAAGTATGCATTGATAATTGATGTTACCAGCTTTAATATCACAAATAACTATAAGTCCTTCACGGTTACCAAATTTACTGATGATCTAACTATCATATCAAAGCTTGAAGCAAATTTAGATGTTCATCAGATAATGACATTTATGAACTTAAAAAATTTAGTATTATATCAAACATAGATGTGTATTTAACTATATTTCTTAAATTTTGTTCACATGCAACTTTTGATTTACATATTAGGTTGACCCGTCAGACTTCATTATTATCAAGTCAATCGACTTTGGATCACAAGATACTTTTAATTTCAAGGTATGGTGTAATTACAAAATCAATAATTATCTTCAACATATGTGTTATGTTTGTTGATAACAAGAAGTCCATTATAGTAACAAACTGTTTTGGAGTGTTTAATATTTTATAGGCTACTTGATCTTGCATGAGTGACAACACGCCGATGTCACGTATTGCTACAACCAATGGGATGGCTTTGTTGGATGATAAAGAGTCTTAGAAAAACATAACTCACCCGGAATTAAAGCGTAAACTGATTGAAGTGTATGATGTTGATGAATCTCCTAAACATTCAACCACTGAGTCCCTTCCAAAATCACTTGAAGGTGCGAACACAACAACAAATCATTCCCTCCTCATTTCGAAAAAAATAGTGACGGTTTTCCACTATATGGATCAAATGAATTTTCTCTTTTAAAAACATTTTAAGTTATTTGTTGTTTTGGATTTGGTTTTATTTTTATGGTGGACAAAGTTGGTATTGGTTTATTTACTATTTTTTGTTTGAATTTAATAATTTGCATAACTATTACTATTATTAACAATGTAATGTTGGATTTTTATCATTTTAATTGACTTAGTTTATAACAGATAGATTCACTACTTATGACAACAAATAGTTATTTTATATTATCCATTCATACACATTGAGAATATTATATTATTAATTATTATCTATGAACAATATCAAAATTACATATTTTATAATATACATCTCAAAACATTTTATAATTATCTATGAACAACATCAAAATTAAATAGTTGTTATTTTCTAGACCATTACTACGATACATATTAATAAAATTCATTTACATATTATAATAACCTTATTTTTTACAACGGTGTTTTACACACCTAAAAACATTACTAAAATATGTATACATAATACGTGTTATTTAACTTATTAGTTTTTCTCTTCTTAACAAATGTTGATATTATTTATTTTTTGAATATACTTATTATCACTCAATTTTATATTTATAAAAGTTTCGAATACGACCATTGCCAATATCTATTGTAAAGAGATGCGAAGAATGAGGAAACTCTATTTAGATAGAAAAAGATCAAGGGACATTTTGCTATTAGAACATCTCTATGTTACACCAACCATTATGCCTGGAACTTCTAATTGTAAGAATGTTATTTGCACTACTATTATAATACATTTATCATATTAAACAATAAATAATTTATGCATTTTTCAATGCAGACAATTCCACTAGAGATTGCAATGAAAGACGGAAGGTAAGGAAAATTTATTTGGATAGCAAGAGATCAAAACAATCTTCTTTGAACCAAAGTGACAATGTTTCGTCAAACCCTTCATTTGCATCATTTTAAATTGGTCAAAGTTATAACTGTGAGTTGTATTTTATACAAATCATACAAAATATTATATATCACTATTCCTACAAATTTTCATATACTTAACAAAATTATTATCAATTTTCCTTATTTCTTTACGCATTTTTATTTTTTTGGCATATATGTCTAATTACACTAACACTAATACTACACCAACATCAGATATGACACACATGCTAGCTATTTGTAATTCCATGACTACTAGCCCTACATGTAGTACAACTCTTGAAAACTATAATTGTGAAGAATTATTATTATTAATTATATTTTTGAAAAAGTTCATACTTTAGAAATATGTATTAGTAACATGTAAAAAATAGTTATTATTCACAACTTTTTTATAATTTGCAGTTCAACATAAAACTTTACAATCATTAAACGATTCTAGACATGGTTCGAATAGCAAAGTAAATATTACGGAACTTATACCTTCACCGCCTGTTTGTACTAATACATGTCCAATAGCTAACATAACAAGAGGTACAATTTTGTATTTTATACTACTAATTTCATATTAACATAAGTTATTATATATTTCATTACATCTTAACTTTATTATTTTCTTACAGTTTATAATACGGACATGGCCAACACCCATGCTAAACAAACACAAGAATTGATGAAAATTTATTTGGATAACAAAAGATGCAAGAATGAAAAATAGATAACTTTTCATTAGTAGCCACCATGATCTCTAGAAATTTCAATCGTAATACTTTTATTTTACATACCTTTTTATAATATCATGCATCATACAAACCAATATGATGAGAGGGCTGTAGTGGTGGTGGCTGAAGGTAGCAGGAAGGGTGGAGGTGATCGAAACTGGCAGGGGAAGAGGTTTGGTCGGGGTGATGCATTGACGAGTAACAAGAAGGCAAGGGTGGATGACCATCTTGTGGTCGCGTCGGGTGCAGGTATGAAGAAGTGTGGTAGGTGTGGGAGAGAGCATAGTGGGGAATTTAGGTTTGGGTCAAACTTGTGCTTTAAATATGGGAAGGCGGGGCATATGGCAAGGGACTGTCGTACAGTCCGGTGCTTTAACTGTGGTGAAGAGGGTCACATAAGTAAGGATTGTAAGAAGCCGAGGGCGGAGGGCTCTGGGGCGAAGAAGACGGGGAGTGAAGGACCGAGGGCGAGCGCCAGGGCATTCACCATGACACAGGAGGAAGCTAGGATGAACCCTTATGTTGTTTCTGGTACGTTTCTAGTGAACCAAACTTTAGCTTCTGTGTTATTTGATTCGGGTGCAGTAAAAGTTTTATTTCTGATGCTTTCTGTGCTAAGCTGCCTGTTAGTAGTAGGCGTGTTAATGCGCCCTTTGATGTAGAAACTGTCATAGGTAAGTCTACATGGATTTATGAGATGATAGAGAATTGTGATGTGGAGCTAGAAGGTCATAAGTTTCCTGTTAGATCGTTCGTGATGACCTTAGGTGGTTTCGATTTGGTTCTTGGGATGGATTGGTTGGCGGACTCCGAGGCGAACATTGTGTGTCGCAAGAAGATGATTCATTTGAAAGCGCCTGACGGGAGTTTGGTAACTGTTTATGGAGATCGGGTCACGACGATCCCGAAAGTAATCTCAATGGCGGTGGCGGGAAAGTGTATGAGGCGTGGATGTAGCGCCTACTTGGCTTATATAAAAGATGTGGATACGCCAATACCACAACTATCTGATGTACCGGTTGTGTGTGACTTTCCAAACGTGTTTCCAGAAGACTTACCAGGAGTGCCACCTGACATAGAGATCGAGTTTCAGATTGATTTGATACCGGGTGCCCAACCTGTTGCCAAGGCACCGTATCAGTTGGCTCCGACGGAGATGAAAGAGTTGATGGAGCAGTTGCAAGAGCTGCTGGATAAGGGGTTCATCAAACCGATTATCTCTCCTTGGGGTGCTCCGGTCCTGTTTGTGAAGAAGAAAGACGGTAGTATGAGGATGTGTATTGACTACCGTGAGCTGAACAAGTTGACAATGAAGAACCGATACCCCTTACCGAGAATAAATGATTTGTTTGATCAACTTCAAGGTGCCAGTTGGTTCTCGAGGATAGACCTTTGATCTGGCTACCATCAGTTGAAGGTGAAGGAGCAGGACATCCCTAAAACAGCTTTTCGCACACGTTATGGTCACTATGAGTTTCTTGTCATGTCTTTTGGTTTGACCAATGCGCTGGCTGATTTTATGGACCTGATGAATCGAGTGTGTCAGCCGATGTTGGATAAATCAGTGATTGTTTTTATTGATGATATCCTGATTTATTCAAAGAATGAGGAGGAGCATGCTGGTCACATTCTGGAGGTTCTTGAGACGTTGAGAAGGAGAAGTTGTACGCCAAGTTCTCTAAGTGTGCATTTTGGTTGTGCGAAGTTCAGTTCTTGGGTCATGTGGTGAATCCTGACGGGATTATGGTGGACCCAGCAAAGGTGGAGGCAGTAATGCAATGGAAGTCTCCAAAGACGCCATCCGAGATTCGTAGCTTCTTGGGTTTGGCGGGCTACTATAGAAGATTTATCCAAGACTTCTCCAAGATTGCTTCTCCACTAACTAAGTTAACCCGAAAAGATGTAAAGTTTGTATGGGGTCAAGCTCAAGAGAAGGCGTTCGAGGAATTGAAGGTGAGGTAGACTCAGGCTCCTGTTTTGTCATTACCCGATGGAAGTGAAGATCTGGTGGTTTATTCTGATGCTTCCTACTCGGGGTTGGGATGTGTGTTAATGCAGAGAGGAAGAGTAATAGCCTATGCATCCCGACAATTGAAGGTTCATGAGGTCAACTACCCTACTTATGACTTGGAGCTAGCAGCCGTGGTCTTTGCACTAAAGATTTGGAGGCACTATCTTTACAGGACGAAGTGCACAATTTTCACTGACCACAAGAGCTTGAAGTACTTCTTTGAGCAGAAAGATCTAAACATGAGGCAGAGACGATGGTTGGAGCTTATAAAGGACTATGATTGCGAGATCCATTACCATCCGAGCAAAGCCAACGTGGTGGCTGATGCCCTTAGCCGAAAGGAGAGGCCCGAACCGATTCGGGTGAAAGCGTATCAACTAATTATGACCTCTGATGTGATGAAGCAGGTTGAAGAGTTTCAAGACGAGGCATTGAAAGAAGATCATCTTAACTCTGAAAGAATGAGAGGTCTGGTCGCAGAATTGGGTGAGAACACACTTGGTGAAACTCGATTTGGACGAGTGCGGATTCCTCTTTTTGGGGATCTATGGGTGAATATTATGGATGAAGCTCACAAGACTCGATACTCCATTCATCCAGGTGCCACAAAGATGTATCAAGACATGAAGAAGGATTATTGGTGGCTGGGTATGAAACGTGACGGAGTGGAGTATGTGAGTAAATGCCTTACTTGTCTACAGATGAAGGCCGAGCATCAAAAGCCGTATGGAAAGATCCAACCTTTGGATATACCGGAATGGAAGTGGGAGCACATCACCTTGGATTTCATTACGAAGCTGCCACGTACTCCGAAAGGGTATGATGCTATTGGGGTGATTGTTGACCGTTTGACGAAGAGTGCTCACTTCCTACCAATCCGCGAGACGTATTCATCTAAGAGGTTAGCGGATCTTTTCATCAAGGAGATTGTAACTCATCACGGTGTACCGGTGTCTATTGTGTCCGATCGGGACACCCAGTTTACCTTTAAATTCTGGAGAAAATTCCACGATGCCATGGGGACGAGGTTATATATTAGCACGGCTTATCATCCCCAGACTGATGGTTAGTCAAAGAGGACTATTCAGATATTGGAGGACATGCTTCAGGCATGAGTTATCAATTTTGGGGGAAGTTGGGATGACCACTTACCGTCAGCTGAATTCTCATACAACAACAGTTATCATGCCAGCATTGGTATGCCACCTTATGAGATGCTATACGGTAGGAGATGCAGAACGCCCATCTGTTGGGGTGATATGGTAAAAAAGAACTAGGGGGCATCAAGGTAATTGAGGCTACGACTGAGAAGCTTGAAAAGATCAAGGCCTTCATGAAGGCAGCCAAAGATAGACAGAAATCGTATGCTGATAAACGACGCATACCGATTGAGTTCTAGGTGGGTGACTGGGTTATGTTGAAGGTATAACCTTAGAAGGGTATTATCTGATTCAGGAAGCGGGGCAAGTTGAGCCTAAGGTATATAGGGCCTTTCCGAATCATTGCTCGAGTAGGAGAGGTGGCCTACATATTGGAGTTACCAGATGAGTTGAGTGGAATTCACCCGACTTTCCATGTATCTCATCTAAGAAAATGCTTGGCAGATGAAGACATGATTGTTCCACTGGAGGATATCAAAGTAGACGAACGGCTCAATTATGTGGAGCAACCAGTGGCAATCATCGATCGAAAAGAGAAGAGGCTGAGAAATAAAGTGGTTCCTCTTGTGCGTGTACAGTGGAAACACAGGAAAGGATCCGAGTCAACATGGGAGACTGAGGAAGAAATGAGGCGGCATTACCCACGTTTGTTCGAGGAATAACAGGTTTCGGGGACGAAACCTATTTAAGGGGGTCGACTTGTAACGCCCGGATATTTTTCATTGAAGCCGACGAAAGAAGAAAAGAAATAAAGTCCAAAGTCGAGGGACCAGACTTGCCAAAACGCGAGAAAATTCGAAAGAGAAGGAGCATAAGAGGGGAGGGCAGCCCACACCCTCCCCACATCTCCAAAATTTCAGCCAAGAAAGAAAGAAGAGAGAAAAAGGGAGAAAAGTTGGTTCGAGTTGGTTCAAAAGAGTAAAATCGTCGGGTAGCGGGTCTAATCGAAGCTCTTCTCGTTGTGGTCGTTTGTGTAAGTTCTAGGATCCCTCTTTTACACATTTTTGAATGATTTTGGGGCTGGAACAATCTGAAAATCGGGTTTTGTAGTGTGTGTGTTTGACCTGTTTATGTATGTGTGGGTATGTGTATGATTCGTTTGGGTCTTGTGTTTGGGCTTGTATGTGCTTGAATGGTGTTGTGGTATGCATTCCTATGGTTTAGGATGGCTGATTTGGGCTTAGAATGGGTTTAGATGAGCTTGGAGGTCGAAAATGGCAGTTTGGGTTGGGATGAACTGCATTCTGCATCAGCTAGGGCTAGGCGACCGAATGGAGGCCATACAGCCGATTGGGGTGAGATTGAGGGTTCATTTGCACGATTGAGGTTCATTCGCATGACTAAGGGTTCATTCGCATGATAGAGGGTTCATTCGCACGACTGAGAGCCCATTCACATAAATGCTCATCCGCATTAGTTCCATCTGCATTAGGTCCATTCGCATGGGACTCATCCGCATTGAGTTCATTCACATTAGTTTCATTCACATGATTCAGTGTTCATTCGCATAGGTGTTCATCCGTATTGGTCCAATCGCATGATGTTCAGTCGCCTGGAGGCCATGCGACTGAAGGGTGCCCATACGCCCAAATAGGGCTGTTGTACCCGAGGAAAACATAGTTTAATTATTGACTTTCGGGAGAAAGTGCAGATGTAAGTTTTGACGAGAAAGTTCCCGTAGGTTCATGTAAGATGACTGTGAGGCCTTAGAGGGTATGTCGGGCATGATGATGATGATGTTGCATGGTTATGCATGACGTATGTTACGTATGTATGATATTGCCCTATACGATGATGGTGACTGTGTACATTATGTTCCTTGTTATGATGTATGTTTATCTTTCCTGTGGCTTTACATGTTATGTTAATGAATGAAATGAAAGTATTACGTAACGTAAAGTGAAAGATAAAGAAAAGAGGAACATGAAGGATGAATGCATGCATTAATGAATGATGAAAGTAAAGAAAGTCTTGCAAGCCTTGTATGTCGGGACACACCATTTAAAGGTGTTAGCCCAATGGTGTGTGGGTTCGCTACCCCGGGAGGATGCACATTGGGGTCATTCTTTGTGATTGACCATTTGTATAGAACCATTGTTGCTTGCCTTAGGTACTGTGGCCAGAGGTGCTGGACACCGTGAATAAAGGTCTATGATAGGCTTAGGTCCAGTACCATGAGCATGAAGGGCGTAGCACATGACAATGGTATACCTGAACTTTATCTTAGGTACTGTGGCCAGAGGTGCTGTGCATCGTGAATGAAGGTCTATGATAGGCTTAGGCCCAGTACCATGAGCATGAAGGGTAAAGTTCATGGTTTTGATGAAAGGAAAAGATGTAATGATGAAAGAACGAATAATGAAGATGTAGGATTCTATATGCCCAAGACACGTAGAATATTGACGCGGTTAGTACGTTATGATCCAAGTTGGGTTATTGTCAGGACCTGGTATTTGACCGAAATACCTAGAGATTAACGTGTAAACCAGATCAAATAGTGCGGAATCCTATTTGATTGGCGATCCAATCAGTGAGAACACACGAAGAATCAATCAAGAATTGAAACTAACATTAGAAATCGATTGGGAATCGATCTAATGTGTTCTATGAAGTTGGAGAACGAATTGGAAGGTTTCTGGACGGCTAGGGTACGTTTGGAATCGTAATTGATCGAGATTTCTATTTTTCACGAATTGAGTTGTATTTATAGGTTGGTATTATTCAATCGTGCGACTGAACCATTAGTCTGGTTCAGTCGTGCGATTGAACCATGCGGTTGATTCATTCGTACGACTGAGTGTTCAGTCGTGCGATTGAGCCAATCTTATGTTGCAATCGTACGACTGATCCAGTCTCCTGGTTCAGTCGTGCGACTAAGTCAATCGTGTGAAGTTATCCATGCGTATGGTTCATTTGCATGAGCCATTTGCATGAGAACTTCATTAAGTTAAGTTTGAATGTTTGAATTAATATAACATGATGTGCAACCATTCAAGCAATCATAAACCCAATCAATTCAATCACGACTCATTAATGAAATATTAAACATCACAAGTAACAAACAATTTATGTCATTTCATTAATCAATACAGATTACATCATACTCAGACAGACAAGATTCATTATATTTCAAATCATGATCTAGGGACATATACATGCATCAACAAACTCCCCCTTGGACCTAGATCTATCTAGTCTCTTGTCTTCTGCATAACCTCCTTATACTTCTTGTACTTCTCCTCCTTAGTGACTCCTGCGTGAATCTCAAACGCAAAACAAAGTCGTATAACGTTTTGGAACTGGAGGGCTTGTACAATGTCTTGTGTGTCATAGAACAGTGGCCACTTGTATAATGTATAGACATCATTAGCAGACAAGTTGGTTAGCCACGTCGGGTCGAATACGCTGATAGTATCCACTTGGCCCTCTTTATTCAGAAGTATGACAGCTTCAGCAGTTCTCCAATCATAGTACCACTATTTGAAGTGTGGAGTGAAGTCCTGTGGCATTTCCCTGAGAGGGATTCTCGACATAGTGCGCGGAGGACTCCACTTCAACACAATCTTGGGCTTGCCAGTACTGGCATCAACCTCAGACCTTCTTAGATACCTCGTAGGATGTTGTGGTCTGAAGTTAACCCATCTGGTGTGGTACTCCTTCTTTAGGGCAACCTCGAACCAGCCTGACATTTTTCGTGGGTCAGCATACAACAGCTTTAGCTTAGCCAGCTGGTTGAGCTCAAAACCAGGTAGAGTCTTCGGATCATGTGGAAATCTGAAGTACTCTATGCCCTGTTCCCTCTTAACTGCATACGCGTTAAGGTCATCAAAATAAGCCCATGCAACAATCCTGCCTGAAACCTTATGGTGTTTCTTGACTCTGTAGAGCTTGGTGTAGGCATCTTTCTTTGGTGCAGCACGCTGGGCTCTAACTTCTTCAAAACAGGTAGCCCACTCAACCTTTCGAGTGTCTACGTCATTATTTGTGGCTTGGGCTGTTCCTTTGGTCTTTCCTATTTCCTGCTCCATCTTGTCTAGTACCTCAAACATATCACTGACTAGGGACTCACCCAGATTGGGGACCACATTACCCTCGTTGTCAGCGTACTGAGGGTACTCTTCTGCTGTAATATCTTCAACCTCAACTTCATCAACGTCATTTAGTTCTTCATCACTGGTTGAATCAACTGTTGGAGCATCCTTGACAATTTCATCAGGATTGAGTCTGAACATCTCTGCCAGTTGCTCGTTAGATAGGTCATGAATTATTTCCCCTTCTTCAGGGGTATAACTCACAGACCTTCTTATAATCCCTTGCAGATCAAGAGTCATGGTTAGTTGAGTCTTGACCTGTTGAAGGGGAGCAATGTCAAACTCATCCCTTTGATAGTTTGGATCTGTTTGATTTAAACATTCAACACATAACCATTAGTAAGTGATCAAACAGAATTATATCAACTTAATATAAAACATCAACACACAAACCATTAGTAAGTAATCAACCAGAATTATATCAACGTAATATATAAACATTAACACATTTTTTTTTTTCATTCCATGATTCAATCACAAAATAAATAAATACATAAGACATCTAATCTGTACTTTTGTCTTGAATCCTGGGCTCGTCGCTCGGAGGAGCAGAAGAGGTAGATGGCTGATCCTGTCGATTCTTCGATCTTTACCTGAAACACACAAGACATAGAACCATTAGTAGATAAGACATGAAAAATTCTGTTCTAAGTGTAAAGTTGAAAGTCATTCTGATTCATTCGTGCGAATGAATCATGCGACTGAAGTCAGTCGTCTGTTCTTTCATGCGACTGGACTCATTCTGGTCAATGTGACAAGCGATGGGTTCAGTCTGCTGACTGAGTCTACGAATGGTTCAGTCGGCCGACTGAGATCAATCGTATGGTTCATTCGGCCGAATGACCCAGTCGCCAGATTCAATCGCGCGATTGAAGTTCATCCGGACGACCAGTCGCCTGTCTCAGTTGTTCAGTCGCCTGTGGTTCGAGTCTTGATCAATACAAATGATTTAACATGGATTACCGGTTCAATATACTCGCATTCTTGTTACTAATAACCTATTAACCTTAATTTTAACATTTTGCATAGTTGAAGCAGGTTATTAGGTCGCCATCTGTCTGTTTCTTGTTTTGGTTTGAATTTCACCACATTATGGTTCAATCCTTCTGATTTCAATGAAACAAGACTTCAATCTACCTGTATAATGAATGGCGAACGTTAGTGAATCAAAAACAATGATAAACTAGTGCTAATAAAATTTTGGCAGAGTAACGGTAGGGAGTGCGATTTAAGGGCGATTTGGGAGTGATGAGTGAAATGCGATCGACAGAGCCCTTTAAATACTGAAGCTGGGCTCAGTCGGCCGACTGGCCTCAGCTGCCCAGTTCATTCGGGCGACTCAGGCTCAATCGTACGATTAGCCAAACAGTCGCATGCACTTGACCGACTGAGATTCAGTAGGTCGACTGGCTCAGTCGTGCCTTTCATTCGCATGTTCAGTTGACCGAATGAGTTTCAATCGGTCGACTGACTCATTCACCCTCTTCCAATCGGTCGAATGGGCTATTCTGATGAGCCATTTGTGTTAGTGGAAGCCATTCGCATGGTTGGTCCATTCTCCTGGTCCAATCGTGCGAATGGGTCACACTTAGTTAATTTTTTGCCATTTATACCAATTTACATTTAAGCCCTTTTAAATTAATTGAAATTAACGTTATGAGCCTTTGATCATTTCAGACATGATCATTTTATTTTGAAAGCATTTTGATCACCTCAGACGTGATCCTTTTAGACACTTTAGTCACCTCAGACGTGACCCTTTTAGAAGCACTTTGTCACCTCAAACGTGACTATTTTAAACTTTCGAAGCACATATGGTCATCTCAGACATGACCCTTTTAGTGATTTGATTCATTCTGATTTTCCTGATGTAGCCCGACACACGCCTACAATTACAATTAAAACCAACTAACTAATTTAAAACCTTGAACTAATTTCATAAACAAACTTATTTTTGGGCTTTTTGTGAGAGATAAATCCAGAGATTGATATCTACGAGATTTGGTTTGGAGTAGACAGCTTTCAACTTAGATTGATCATATCTGGACCAATTCAATTTTGGAATCATACAGGTAGGTCAAATCATTTGGGACTTGTTATTAAAACTTTTTGATGCTTAAATTCTCGGTGTTCATCCAGAGTCGTTAGCAACTTAAGGAAATCATACTGGAACTCTTAGATTTTCACATTGGTTTGAACTCTTGAGAATGTAGCCAGTAAGATTGTCAGTATGTTTGTCCACTTAAATCCATACACAGACTTTTGACGCAGACTGGTGACTGATTTAGGTTTAATTTTTCAACTAACATTTGTGGATCCCACACTTATATGGTAATCAACATTCCTCAGAAGCTTTTGAGCGGTCTACGGGTATTATTACAAGAAGAGACTATTCTTAGAGCTTTCAAAGAGAAGACTGTCCTCAGGTCAGTGCCATCGCACAGCAGAGAGGCGGCAAACAACAATGAATTCTAGAATATCTAGGTTATGCTTATCCTCAGGTCAGTGCCATCGCACAACAGAGAGGCACACAACCTATCTCCTTGTTAGAGCAGCTTATTTTATTTTACACAATATGCACCAACAACATAATCATTATCTTTATTGCATTTGTCTTTCATTTTTTCTTGCTTTGCTCTAATTATGGTCATCCGCACACATTTGTGGCATTTAAATGCTCATTACCCCTTATTGGAATATATTTGATTGTGTTAACCAGTGATAAGATGGAAGCCCACAGTCAGTTGAACAACTTAGTTTGATCTTGAGATCACCAATCAGGTCTAATTGTCTATTGTGTTGAATCTACCAACATATCATTTGTGGTCTAGCAGCCTCTAAGTCTACTTTCTTTGTGTCACCTTAGGAGTTGCCAGTTTTCTATCATCTTCCCTTTTTATATTGCTTAGACTACACAGACTTATACTTTGAACTTTTGCATCTTTTCAAAACTTAAAATTTTAAAGTCCCTCTTGATTTGTTCCTGTGTACTATCATTTTCCAAAGGTATTGAATCGGTATCACAGACACAATCTACCTTATTTCAGCTAGTTACCCCTTCTCCCTCATTTTATTTTATTTTATTTTATTTTATTTTTTTAATGTTAACTTGCTGACATATTCTCCCCCTAAAATTCTAAAATCATTTCTGGTTTAATTATTTTTGGATTTTAATAAACAGCAAAATAACATGAGTTTAAATATAACAGACGAAAATAAAACAGATAACATAAATAAAAAAACTTAACTAAACTACCTCGGACTACACATTATTATCATCAGGAATTACCTTACTTTTCTTTTTAACGCCGTTGACCTCTAGCAAATATTGAAAACGTGGTTTATCAAAGGCTTTAGTATAGAGGTCAGCGCGTTGAAAATCAGTATTAATTTTAACCACATCAATTAAGTTCTTTTCAAAACAGTCTCTTATGAAGTGGTATTTAATACCGATGTGTTTGGTCTTAGGATGTTGAACTGGATTTTTAGTTACTGCAATTGCAGCAGAGTTATCAACAAAAATAGGAGTAGATGAGAATTTTAAACCGTAATCCCGCATTTGCTGTTGAATCCAAATGATTTGTGAACAGCAACTTGCAGCAGCAACATATTCGGCTTCACAGGTTGACAATGCAACCGATGTCTGCTTCTTACACTGCCAGGTAACTAATCTTCTCCCAAAGAATCGACACCCCACTGATGTAGACTTGTAGTTCATCTTGCATCCCCCGTAATCCGAGTCACTATACGCGGTAAGTTCAAAGTCATCATCATGCGGATACCACAATCCAAGTGTGGGTGTACCCTTCAGATAACGAAAAATCCTCTTGACCCCGATCAGATGGTTGACCTTTGGTTTAGCCTAATATCTAGAACATAGACATGTAGCATACATAATATCAGGTCTTGAGGCAGTGAGATACATGAGGGATCCAGTCATTCCTCGGTACATAGTGGCATCTACCAGATCGCCATTCTCATCAGGTGCTATATCATGATTCGTAGCAAGTGGGGTCCCAGCAGCAGAAGCATTCTCCATGTCAAAGCGACTGAGAATGTCTCCTACATACTTGGTCTGATGTAGAAAGATCCCATTAGGTGTTTGATCCACCTGTAACCCGAGAAAGAACTTCATCTCCCCCATCGCACTCATCTCAAACTCTTTCTTCATCATTACTTCAAATTCTTTGCATAAGTCTTCGTTCTTTGACCCGAAGATTATGTCATCAACATATATCTGTACAAGCAGTAGGTCGCCATCCTTTTCTTTAATAAACAGTGTACAGTCAATGACTCCCCTGCGAAAGCCGTGTTTCACAAGATGAGTCGAGAGTTCTCATACCAAGCTCGAGGAGCTTGATGAAGCCCATATAAAGCTTTGTCGAGCTTGTAAACTCTATCCCGATGATAAGGGTCTTCAAATCCCTCAAGTTGACTTACATAGACTGTTTCCTTGATTTCCCCATGAAGGAATGCACTCTTCACATCTAATTGGTAGACTTTAATCTTCATGTACGATGCATAGGCAAGGAAGATACGAATAGCTTCCATCCTTGCCACGGGTGCAAACACCTCATTATAGTCAATCCCCTCGACTTGGCGAAAACCTTGAACCACCAGTCGAGCTTTGTTCCTGATAATGACTCCTTGGTCATCCTTCTTGCATTTTAGTACCCATTTGGTGCCAATGACTTTAGCACCTTGAGGTCTATCAACCAGAGTCCATACACCTAACTTCTTAAACTACAGAAGTTCTTCTTGCATGGCACTCACCCACGCCTCATCATTTAGTGCTTCACTGATATATTTTGGCTCAACCTGCGAAACAAAACATCTATAAGCACCATCATGAATGTAACCTTTCTTCATAACTGAGGCGTAATCAGCTGAGTATAGCTGATTTCGGGTTTGTACTCCTGATCTGACATCCCCAAACCTTGTCAAGGGGATGATAGACGTTTAGTCGTGATCCTGGAGTAGTAGGCATAACCACCTCAGAACCGAGATTGTGAACATTTTGTTCTGCATCTGAGGAGGATGGAGTTTGAGGTTCCGAAGTCGAAGGTGCATCACTCATGGATGCTTGTGGACTTTCAGGAACTGGAACCTGTTCCTCCGGACTGTTCTGGTCATCTGCTCCAGTTTCATCTTCAGAGGAGGTGTCACTGTCAACGGCTACCCCCCCTGACTGAGTAGATGATTCTCCCTGTGTGGTAGATGGTGTATTTAGAATATCATACATCATCCTAGTAGCTAACTCATCCTCCGAGGGGGAGAGAGGGATGTTGAAGGACTTGAAGAATCCATCATAATCGAAGAAGTATGCAGGTCCTTTGCCTGTAGGTGGTGTGGTATATATCTGAACGTCGACATTACACCACACTTCTACAAGACCCGTTGAGTTATTGTAAACTCGCTTGTTCGGTATGTTGTATCCTAGAAAAATTCCTTCATCTGCCTTCTCGCTGAATTTGCCTTCTTGTGTCTTCTTCAGAAGTGTACACGGCGCGCCAAAAGGTTCAAGATACTCCAAATTCGGTTTGCGTCTTTGTAGTAGCTCATAACATGTCTTTCCGTGGAGCTTGACTATTAGGACTCGATTCAGTGTATAACACACATTTTCCACCGCCTCATTCCAAAATTGGATAGGCAGTTTCGAATCCGCCAGCATAGTCCGTGCTGTCTCTATCAAACTCCTGTTCTTTCTCTCAGCAACGCCATTCATCTGAGGTGTGTAAGCAGAAGTGAATTGATGCACAATTCCCTTTCCTTGCAGTATGCCTCCATCCCTTGATTCTTGAATTCTGTCCCATTGTCTGAGCGTACTTGTCTAACTTTTAGCTTGTAGAGAGATTCCAGTGTGGTTACTAATTCCTTGAATGTCTCCAATGTTTCTGATTTGGATTTCAGAAACATTACCCAAGTGAACCTTGACTAGTCATCAGTGACCACAAAACAGTACACGTTGCCTGCAATGCTCCTTGTACTAACTGGACCAAACAGATCCATGTGAAGAAGCTCAAGAGGAAGTTCTATTGAATGAACTTTCTTTTCCTTATGAGACTTCTTTGTCTGTTTGCCTTTCTTGCAAGCTACACAAAAATTAGGAAGCTGAAAGTTCTTGACATTTACACCTCTCACCAGATCCTTCTGAATCAAGTGATTCATCTTCCTTTGACTGATGTGTCCCATCCTCCTATGCCAGGAGATTGAGTCTTTTTAGTAGCTTTGGATAGAAAGCACTGAACCTCATGATCCATTGTAGAAGCTGTTGACAGATCCAAGACATAAAGGTCTTTATATCTTGAAGCAGTCATTAGAACTTGGTCCTCTGGGATCATATATTCTTTCTTCAGCACGTAACACTTCTTGTTGCGAAGATGACTTTAAATCCTTTATCACAGATTTGGGAAACAGAGAGTAAGTTGTTCTGAAGTTGTTGAACGTAGTTCACCTTATCAAACTTAACTTTCTGATTTCCCACTTCTCCCTGAGCTGTGATATAGCCTCTTTTGTTTCCTGCAAAGGAAACATGCCCTCCTTTTATTTGTTTGACATTTGATAAAAGGGCTCTATTTCCTGTCATGTGCCTGGATGCTCCGCTGTCTATAATCCACGTGTTAGTCTCAGCACTGTATCGAACACCCTGCACATACAAAGTAGATGAATTAGTTGAGGTTAGGAACCCAAGCTTTCACTGTCTTGGGTTTCCCAGAGGCATCACACATCATAAACTCCACCCATTGACCCTTAAAGGGTGAAGGTAGCTCAGGTTCCTTCTTGTCATCAGTATCAGGCACGTAGGTGGACTTTTCTTTCCATAAGCCAGATTTGTGCAATGCCTGTTTATGATAAACAGTCGTCTGGCTTACAGGTTGGACTTTAGGTTCACTAGCTCTTCTAGGTGGAGTTAGAGAACTCCTCTTAGAAGATCTAGGTCTAGAGTCCTAAAGATCAATCTTCTTCCTAGGTGTCTGATAGAAATGACAATAGGAAGCAATGTGTCCACATTCTCCACAGTTGTAGCATGACCTGCTATCAACTTTATGAGTAGACTTTCTTTGTGGAGAAGTGCGTGACACTCTAGTAACATCAATCACTTTAGTTTTTGACTCTTGTATGTTTGATGTTTTCTCTGATTTAACAAAATTTACTGTTTTAACCTGTTTCACTTTTTGGTTAACTGGTTTTTGACTTGAAGCATGTGAGAAAGTAACATTTGAAGTCCTTTTTGGTTTTGATTTG
Source organism: Flaveria trinervia (assembly GCA_025506515.1). Lineage (NCBI taxonomy): Eukaryota > Viridiplantae > Streptophyta > Magnoliopsida > Asterales > Asteraceae > Flaveria > Flaveria trinervia. Next base: position 87,438,852 of record CM046450.1, read on the forward strand.
ACTCTGTTTGACCCTGACTTTAAGTTGACTTTTTCAAATTCATTTTCTAGATTAACACAAGGCAATTTACCCTTTGCCTTTGATGTGGCCTCCTTTTGTTTCTGTCCAGATTCAGTAGATGAACATGAGGTGTCTGGATCAGTAACAAGAGAAGAAGTCACCACATGATCCTTGATGGGGTTATTATTTACTGGTCTAGACTTAGTGTTCATCAAGGTCTCAGGTGGTGGTGGAACCACTTTGTAGCCTAATCCCTCCCCGTTATTCCTTTCTTTCACTAAGTGTTGAACTATGTGTGAAGAACTAGTCCAACTGTGCAGTTTCTGTTTTAATGAGTTAACTTCTACTTCTAGAACTGCCTTTTGCTTCTTAGTTTCTTCTAGGGAGTTTAGATAGTACCTAATGTCATTTGCTTGGTTAAAGGCCACTACTTCGGTTTCCCTAAGTTGTTTAGTCAATAGGTCTATCTTTTCTTTATAACTGTGCTCATTTTGTTTTAGTACTCTATTAGCTTCAGTGCACAGTCGTAAATCTTTTACTAAGTTATCATTATGATCTAATAGCCTAGCAAATTTTCCATCTATGCTATTCCTAAAAGTATCACAATCAGAACAAGCACGATTATTAAACATTTGGTCAGTAGTACTTACCTGAGTTAGTTCAGAAGAGTTAGCCATCAGTGCAGCATCAGATGTCTCTGGTTCTGGTGATTCTGACTTTTCTGTCTCTGACGTGGAAATCTCTCATTTGGCTTGTAACTGACCTCGGCTGCAGTTGTTTCTTCACTATGTGACATTGCTATCTCAACTGCTAGATCCCCTTCACTCGCAGAATCATCATCAATATTCTCAACATTGGCAATGTTAGATTTCCTGGTGAGACAAACCTAAAACTCCAATCCTGTCCTTCATCATCATGAGCAGTCAAGGCTTTTGGATCCTTGTTTGATGAAGTAGAACTGGAGGCTTGCTTGTCTTGGCGAGTAAAGGATGAGAACGGGTTCCCATTACCCGTTTTCTTTGGCTTGACACATTCTCTTTTGAAGTGCCCCTTCTCTCCACAGTTGAAGCAGGTCACTTTGCTCTTGTCAAAGCCAAATGTGGTATCCTTAGTAGCTATCAAATTCTATCCAGTCTTCTTAACAAACTTCTTCGCCCTTCGGACGGCGCTAGCTAAGGCCCACATTATATCCATCCTCTCAAGCTCCATTTCATCCACCTACTCGTAGTCCTCATCTGCCAGATGGCAGTTTCCAATCTTCCCGGCAACAAGTCCATCATATGAATGAACCACTGCTGCTAATAGATCCATATGCTCTCGAGCTTCTTCTACGGTCACATTACCGAGGTTCTCGATCTTCAGTTTGGTAGCACTAGCTTCTGATCCAATATGATGGGTACAGGACGACCCAGACGTGTCTGATCCAGAAAGAGAAGCATGTGAAGGACCTGACGAGCTAGACACAAAAGCAGTCTGGAGTGGTGCTCCAGATGTCTTAGCTTGAGGCGTGGCATTGTATAAAGCTGGATTTTATGTGTACGAAGACTTCTGAGCTCTATACTTCATCCTTAGTGCTTCTTCCCGCAATTTAAGAATGAAGTCATTTATATCCAGCTTTACAAGCATTCCATTCTGTCTCAGGTTAGACACGAATGTAGCCCACTTATCAGGCAATCCGTCTGCGAAGTTGCTTACTTTCTCTTCCATAGTCGTTTCCACTCCATGTGTATGCAATTCGCTCATCAAGTGGTAGAATCTGTCTATGACTTCGTCTAAACTTTCATTACCAATCGATGAGAAGTTATCGAATTCCTTCTTTAACTCCTTTGCCTTGATTGCCTTCAATGACGCATTCCCATCATATCTCTTCTCTAGCTCATCCCACAGTTTCTTGGACTGCTTGTTATCGGAATACTAGTGGAATATGTCTTGGGGATAGACTGAGTGATCAATGCATAAACTCTTTTCTCTGCATTGTACTTTATTTTCTGTGCGTCTGTCATCCCGCTTAATGTTAGCTTAACTCCATCAGCTCCCACCGGTGTACTATAACCGATCTCAATGGCTTCCCACAGATTAGGATCCACTCTATTAAGGTAGATCTCAAAACGTTGTTTCCAGTGGGGAAACTCATCTAAAGTCAAAAGCTTTGGTGGTTTATTGTGATTACCCACCTCACTCTCAAGCAACAGCAGGTTCTGTATCCTTTAGTCCTTCCCAGCAGTAAAGGCTGACATCTGATCTTCCATGACTAATAAACTTAGAATCTAATCAAACAAACTTTCACTGATGCGACTGAAGGATGCGAATGATCTAATCGTGCGTATGAACTCTGCGACTGGTTCAATCGTGCGGCTGAACAGGGTGATTGGTTTAGTCGGGCGAATGAATCTGGTGCGTATGAGCTATGCGAACGAACAGTTCAGTCGGCCGAATGAGGGTGCGACTATGTCCAATCGTGCGTATGAGCAATGCGAATGGAGTCCAGTCGTGCGAATGAGTCACTCGTGCGACTGAAGCTGCTGTTTTGCGAAAATTTCTAGGTTTGACGGGTTTCAGCCGTAAAGATTCGAAATTTCACAAGTTCTAATCGCCTAAGTCCGTAGAAACCAAACTTCGATGAGCAGGGAACTTCCAAGATCACTTTTGATGCCAAAGATTGCGTTTTTAGTGCAAAAACACAAACTTTTATGAAATCTTGATTGAATCAACACGTAATCAAGAGTCAAAGCTCTGATACCACTTGTCAGGACCTGGTATTTGACCGAAATACCTAGAGATTAACGTGTAAACCAGATCAAATAGTGCGGAATCCTATTTGATTGGCGATCCAATCAGTGAGAACACACGAAGAATCAATCAAGATTGAAACTAACGTTAGAAATTGATTGGGAATCGATGTAATGTGTTCTATGAACTTGGAGAACGAATTGGAAGGTTTCTGGACGGCTAGGGTATGTCTGGAATCGTAATTGATCGAGAGTTCTATTTTTCACGAATTGAGTTGTATTTATAGGTTGGTATTATTCAATCGTGCGACTGAACTATTAGTCTCGTTCAGTCGTGCGATTGAACCATGCGGTTGATTCATTCGTACGACTGAGTGTTCATTCGTGCGACTGAGCCAATCTTATGTTGCAATCGTACGACTGATCCAGTCTCCTGGTTCAGTCGTGCGCTTGAGTCAATCGTGTGAAGTTATCCATGCGTATGGTTCATTCGCATGAGCCATTTGCATGAGAACTTCATTAAGTTAAGTTTGAATGTTTTAATTAATATAACATGATGTGCAACCATTCAAGCAATCATAAACCCAATCAATTCAATCACGACTCATTAATGAAATATTAAACATCACAAGTAACAAACAATTTATGTCATTTCATTAATCAATACAGATTACATCATACTCAGACAGACAAGATTCATTATATTTCAAATCATGATCTAGGGACATATACATGCATCAACAGTTATACCCAATAACAAGATTTGCAAACACAAACAATTATTTAATTGATGATATGATCATGCAATTAAATAACCACACCAAATTTAGAAAATAGGTTTTCTAAATAAGTTGCATATGAGATGGAACAACTTATTAGGATATTTTGTTCAAGAATATTATTGTAATGTTATTTAAGTAGGTTAGATAACATCAAATAATAAAAGAGTGTATAACTTATACAATTAAATGGTTAATTGTATAACTTATTAAGTGACTAGTTTAATATATGTGTGTTTTGTTTAAGAGGGAATCCCCCTTTTGAACATGTTTTCGGCCGCCCTTTGAAGGGGATTGGCCCCTTTATTCTTCCTTGAAAACACACACAATAAGTTATGTCCAACACTCAATGTTCAACTCTCAAGAATGCAAAATTAAACAAACAAAAACTCTCCTCTCTCAAAGAGCTCTCGGCACAAGCAGCAGATTTTGGAGGTTTTGAGTTGTTTTGGTGGGTTTCTTCCTAACAAGAAGGGTGTTTTACAATCAAGCTTGGGGTATACAGTATTTAGAGGACCTCCTTTGGTGCCTTGGTCGATTTCTTGGACAACATCGTCTTCCATTCTCGAAAATCTTGCTGCAGAAAGGTAGATTATGGCAGCTTCTTCATAGCTGTCCATAATGTGTTGGTTGCATTTTCATAGTAAGCATCATTCACATATAAAAGATTCTCTTGTTCTGGGTTTGTTTAAAACTTATAACTTCAAAGATTAATCTGGATTTTCAGCTTATAAACAATGTTATAATGATCCACTTCCGCTGCGTTTTTCAGAAAGTTTAATAGGTTAAACTTGGATTTCATCTTCTAACAAACCCTACAATGGCATCTAGAGCCGGTTATGTGGATTGCTTGCTTGTTCTTGTCCTTTAAAAATCATTTTATGGGACTTCATAACCCTCTTATGGGCTGCAATATTCATGTATGTTGAATCCCCAAACTTTCAAGGTTATATTACACATGCTTGTGATTAACCTTGAAAGATATGTATGTTGATATGTATATTGTTTGGACATGTTTAAAACCCGAAATCTCAGTTCATGTTGGCTGAAATTTCATGGGTTTTAGTGGGGATTCTTTGTTATATTTGGATGATATGATGGAATTTGTTAGTGCATAACCTAGCTTTTGTCCTTGTGTTGTTTGGATGTATGCAATGGTTGTTTTGTTTATTCAATGGGGTTGTATATTAGTTTATTTGTGCTTTGTTTAAAAATGTAATTTATTTATTATTGGGTTGTAATAAATAGATTCGGTGTATTTTCCATTTTACTAGATATCTTGTATTAGGACTTTATATCTTGTAAAATGAAGACGTACGCGTTGGAAGCACAAAGGAAGGTCATAAGAGAAACATGAAGCATTTTGGATGTGTTTCAAGTGGGAGGCTTTTGGAAGCTTTCTATGGGTTTGTTATGACCTTAGGAATGCCCTATGGACCACACGTGTGATGGCAAACAAGTGTGGACCACTTTAGATGCTATGGTTATGCACATATGCTATGTTGTTTTGTTTATACTATTTGGTTGATGGCATGTATGTGATATTTGCTTTATCAATCCTATCCATGATCAAAACAAACTCATTAAAAGATTCTTAGTCATTAAAAGGAAATAAAAGGTTATTAATGATTTAATGATTTTAAAGATTAAAATGGGTTTTAATCAAAGGTCATAGGGTATCTTGTATTTGAAAGCATGCAAGTACAAGTACATAGAGTTTTCTAAACTAGAATTATGAAATCTCTAAATATTTTCAAACAAGTTTTACACCGTCCTTTTGCACAACACTGAGTCATTTGGAAACTCTTAATGGGATAAATGTCACCTAACCATTTAGAGGGAACTTGTGACTTAAGGGGGATACCACATTTGTGGGATAAAGGTCACCTAACCACTTATGTATGGTAAACTCACATGTGTGTGCAAGTAGGGTAACTTTATTTGCAAACCATGTTAAATGGATCACATACAATATGGTTTCCAAATGGTGTTGATAGGATTAACATGCCTTCTTTACATATGATGTTTAAAGTCGATCCCATACCTCTAGAAGTTGCAAATGGTTGCAACCGTCAATCGTTGACCACCTTATTAATTTAAATCGTGGGATAAAGGTCACCTAATCACAATTTAAATGTAATGGGGTTCTAGATTTTAATATTAAATTGACCTTAAAAGGTATTAATTATTAAAATAGCAATATCAAAAATACTAAAATAGATCATTGTTAAATTTGTAGATGGCCACCAATAATGATAATCATGATAATTCATCCGCGTCCGCCCAATCATTGCGAGCGATTCTCCAAAAGGAACGTCTAAATCATAATAATTTCATTGATTGGTATCGAAACTGAGAATCGTTGTCAAGCAAGAGAGACGATCATATATTTTAGATGACCCTATCCCCGATCAACCTACTGAGGATGATGAGGAGGCCTATAACGATTGGCTTAAGTACACTGAGGACTCCGGCCAAGTGTCTTGTCTCATGCTGGCGAGCATGACTCCGGATCTCCAAAAGGAGTATGAACATCACGGAGCTTATGACATGATAACCCAGCTGAAGGAAACGTTCCAACAACAAGCGAGGGTTGAGCGCTTCGAAACGGTTCGAGCACTCCATGCATGTCGTATGGACGACAACCAATCGGTTTCATCTTATGTACTTAAGATGAAAAGCCACATTGACTGCCTCGAAAGGCTTAATTGTCCTGTCTCGAAGGAATTGGCCACTGATTTGATCCTCAATGGCCTTACCAAGAAGTTCGAGACATTCGTGTTGAACTACAACATGAATGCTTGGGACAAAAGCATTGGTGAGCTTCACTCAATGCTCAAAACGGCCGAGGCGGCCATGGGTAAAAGGGTTTTACCCGTTCTCACCATCAATGAAGGTGAGAACAAGAAAAGGCCTTATCCCACACCCAAGGCAAAGGTTGCCAAGGCAAGGGACCCGTATGGGGAAAAGGGAAAGGGGTGGTAAGGGTGCCCCCCAAACCACAAGAGAAAAAGCAAAAGGTTGCTACTAATGACCCATGCTTCAAGTGTGGGGAGATTGGACATTGGGCAAGAAATTGTCCTGTCCATCTCCAAGAGTTGAAAGCAAAGAGGGATGCTAGGCAAACCTCAGGTACAATATACATGATCCATATTGATTTAAACATGATATCCTCTGACACATGGGTATTAGATACCGGATGTGGAACTCGCATTTGCAATTTGTTGCAGGGGTTCAAAAGAAGTAGTGACTTCAAGAAAGGGGATGTTTGCCTCTACATGGGCAATGGGGCTAAAGTTCAAGTTGAAGCCCGTGGTGACTACATCTTGAAACTTCCAAATGGTTTGGAAGTAATTTTAAACAATGTTTTGTATGCTCCTAGTTTGACTAGGAATATTATTTCTGTAGCCCTATTAAAACAATTTGGATATGTATTATCATTGTTGAAAAAGATATTCATGTTTCTTTAAATGATATGTTCTACTTTAAAGCTATTCCCATTAATGGTATTTATGAAATGGTTCATGAAAATACTTTAATAGTTCATTATACCAAACTAGCACCAAGAAACTCAAGTTGGATTTGAGTGATACCTATATTTGGCATTGTCGTCTTGGTCATATAAACAAGAAAAGAATTCAAACACTACAAAATAATGGTCTTTTAAAAACAAATGAATATGATTCATTTGATGTATGTGAATCTTGTCTACAAGGAAAAATGACTAAGGCACCCTTTAGTGGATCTAACGAAAGGGCAAAAGATTTATTAGGAATCATACATTCGGATGTATGTGGTCCTTTTAAGCCAATGACTAGCAATGGTGAAAGATACTTCATTACCTTTACCGATGATTATAGTCGCTATGGGTATGCGTACTTATTAAGGCACAAAGATGAAGCTTTTGAAATGTTCAAAATCTTCAAGAACGAAGTAGAAAATCAACTCAACAAGTCAATTAAAGTTCTTCGCACCGATAGAGGAGGTGAATACCTAAGTTGCTTTTCAAGATCATCTTAGGAGTTTGGGATGTTGTCCACAACTCACTCCACCTGGAACACCACAACATAATGGTGTGTCTGAGAGGAGGAATCGAACCTTATTGGATATGGTCCGATCTATGATGGCTAGAAGCATATTACCTCTATCATTTTGGGGTTTCGCTTTGCTCTCCGTGGCCCGTATTCTAAATATGGCCCAACCAAAAAGGTGGAAAGGACACCCTTTGAGAAGTGGCATGGAAGAGTTCCATCCCTATCATACTTAAGGGTCTGGGGTTGTGAGGCTTATGTTAAGACTCCCACCCCAAACAAATGGAAGTCCGATCCACCAAGTGCATCTTTGTTGGATATCCTAGAGATTCTATGGGATATTATTTCTATGATCCACTGGAACAAAAAGTGTTTGTGCAAGAAAGGGTGAGTTCTTAGAAGCAAAGTTTCTTATGTAAGGAACTAGTAGTAGAACAGTGGATCTTGAGGAGGATCAAGAACCACAACCCAATGCACGTTTGGTTGAAACTAGCACTCAACATGAGGATGTTGAAGATGATCAAGTGGTTGATCAATACACACAAAACATTCACAGAAGTGGTAGAACTACTAATCCACCTGAAAGATACGGATTTTTCATGGATGGATGCTATGTGGTAGATTCAGATGAACCAACCACATACCATGATGCAGTGTCCAATTCGGATTGTGACAAATGGCTCGAGGCCATGAGCATTGAGATGCAATCCATGCATGACAATCAAGTATGGGACTTGGTTGTACCACTCTTAACTCCAAAGTAGTTGGAAGCAAGTGGGTTTTCAAGAAGAAAACCGATATGCATGGAAACTTGGATACTTATAAGGCTAGACTTGTAGCAAAGGTTTCACTCAAACTCAAGGGGTTGATTATGATGAAACTTTCTCACCTGTTGCGATGCTAAAGTCTATAAGGATATTGTTTTCCATAGCTGCTCATTATGATTATGAGATTTGGCAAACAGATGTCAAAACTGCTTTCCTAAATGGATATCTTAAGGAAGATGTCTATATGGTTCAGCCTGAAGGTTTTGTCGATCCAAAACATCCTGATAAGGTATGCAAGTTAAAGAAATCAATCTATGGATTGAAACAAGCATCGAGAAGTTGGAATCACCGTTTTGATGAAGAAATAATTAAATTCGGATTCATCAAGAACGCTGATGAAGCTTGTGTATATAAGAAAGCTAGTGGGAGCATCATCACTTTCCTAGTATTATATGTTGATGACATACTACTATTTGGAAATGACATTCCAACCTTGGAAGGTGTAAAAACCTGGCTTGGAAGTTGTTTTTCCATCAAGGATCTTGGTGAAGCCGCCTATATTCTGGGAATAAAGATCTATAGGGATAGATCAAGGCGGTTGATGGTTTAAATCAAAGTGCATACATTTATAAAATCTTGAAAAGGTTCAAGATGGAGAACTCTAAGAAAGGTACCGTACCCATTCAAAGAGGAACGATATTAAGTACGACTCAATGTACTAGCTCAAAGGATGAGCAAGATAAAATGAAGCCAATCCCATACGCATCTGATATTGGATCCATCATGTATGCAATGATATGCACTCGACCGGACGTGTCATGCGCCTTAAGCATGACAAGCCGATACCAGTAAAATCCTGGAAACAGTCATTGGATGGCTGTTAAGAACATATTTAAGTACCTAAGGAGGACAAAAGATATGTTCCTAATCTATGGATATGGTGATGAGGAACTCGTTGTAAAAGGTTACACGGATGCGAGTTTCCAAACAGATCGTGATGATTCATGGTTACAATCGGGATATATTTTCATTTTGAATGGAGGAGCGGTCTCTTGGAAGAGCTCCAAACAGGATGTGGTGGCTCTATCAACTACAGAATCAGAATACGTCGCAACCTCATTGGCAGCTCAAGAAGCTGCATGGTTGAAGAAATCATTGCCGATCTAGGGGTTGTCCCTTCCATTCAGGACCCCCTAGAGATCTTTTGTGATAACGAGGGTGCGATTGCTCAAATCAAGGAACCTTGTGCTCATCAAAAGACTAGGCACATTGAGCGGAGATTCAACTACATACGAGATGAAGTTGAAAAGAGAAAGATATGTATTCGCAAAGTTCACATGGATCAGAACATTGCGGATCCTCTCACGAAGTTCCTTGAAAAGGCAAAGCATGAAGGTCATACTTGTGCCATGGGACTTCGATATTCTAGTGATTGGATTTGATCTGTAAATTTTGTATTGGATATGTGGAACTCTTTATTATTTGAATAAATTATTTGGTTATAATGTTTCAATTAATGTTCCAATTTAGCATGTTTAATCCATGAGTAAATTGTTTACTCTAAATGTCCGTAGTCATTCAGACTTGTGGGAACAAGTGTGAGGGTAAGATTATTATGAACTTGGATTGGTTGATATTCAAAGATGAATATAGAGCAATGGGTTGCTGCCAAGGTTCATAGATATTTGTGGGATACAAATATTGGACTAACCGCATCTCAAATTTTACTACATGGAATCTTATTGATTGATCATAAGTAAATTTGAGTAAAGGCGAATATCATTTGGTATCCTCAGACCTGAGATACATATTGGGTTTAATATTCACCAAGTATCATACCTTGATCTAGTTATCCGCTGTTCTGAAATAATGGACAGTACATGAGACTATGTTCAGGAGTGACACGAAGTGTTTGTGAGAAACGTATGTAGTCAAGATGGGATTTGTTCCTCTTATTCATGAGAGCAAGATGTCTAAGGCCTGATAAGTTAAATCAACAAGGAATGATCATTCTGTGTCCTTGGATTTAACATGACATCTGTCACAAAAGGATAAATGATTAATTCACCTAAATCATTTCAAGTAGGATACTTGAATGGGATGATGTTATTGAATGGCTATAAGTCATGCGTATTAAGGGTAGTAAACCGTTGTTAGGCGGTATTTACTGCTTGCATCAATCTTCTATGAATCTTGTGCAAGTGGGAGATTGTAGGATTCTATATGCCCAAGACACGTAGAATATTGATGCGGTTAGTACGTTATGATCCAAGTCGGGTTATACCCAATAACAAGCTTTGCAAACACAAACAATTATTTAATTGACGATATGATCATGCAATTAAATAACCACACTAAATTTAGAAAATAGGTTTTCTAAATAAGTTGCATATGAGATGGAACAACTTATTAGGATATTTTGTTCAAGAATATTATTTGTAATGTTATTTAAGTAGGTTAGAACATCAAATAATAAAAGGGTGTATAACTTATATAATTAAATGGTTAATTGTATAACTTATTAAGTGACTAGTTTAATATATGTGTGTTTTTGTTTAAGAGGGAACCCCCCTTTTGAAACATGTTTCGGCCGCCCTTTGAAGGGGATTAGCCCCTTTATTCTCCTTGAAAACACACACAATAAGTTGTCCAACACTCAATGTTCAACTCTCAAGACATGCAAAATTAAACAAACAAAAACTCTCCTCTCTCTCTCAAGAGGTCTCGGCACAAGCAGCAGATTTTGGAGGTTTGAGTTGTTTTGGTGGTGTTTCTTCCTAACAAGAAGGTGTTTTGCAATCAAGCTTGGGGTATACAAGCTTGAGAGGACCTCCTTTGGTGCCTTGGTCGATTTCTTGGACAACATCGTCTTCCATTCTCGAAATCTTGCTGTTGAAAGGTAGATTATGGCAGCTTCTTCATAGCTGTCCATAATGTGTTGGTTGCATTTTCATAGTAAGCATCATTCACATATAAAATATTCTCTTGTTCTTGGGTTTGTTTAAAACTTATAACTTCAAAGATAATCTGGATTTTCAGCTTATAAACAATGTTATAATGATCCACTTCCGCTGCGTTTTTCAGAAAGTTAATAGGTTAAACTTGATTTTGTCTTCTAACAAACCCTACAGAAGATAATAATGATATTATCTATGTGTACGTATGATGTATGATCGCATGAAAGTAAAGCACAGTTTTATAACGAAAGATAAAGTATGTTTTATTATAAAACTAGAAGTCACTCAGCAATGCTGACTTTTATGTGTTTCTAATTGGCAGGTAATTTTGCTAAGGATAGCACGAGGTGGCTACTAAGCTCTTTTGGAATGGCATCCGTTTATATAATTCTTTTGTGATGTAATGCAACAATGTATTTTGTAACTGGTTAACAATGTATTATTTGGCAAAAGCTTTTATAATGAAATGAAATGTCATTTTTGAATGTTTCCGCTGCAATGTTTACATTAGATAAATGAAAATGTACGTTTTATGTGCGATGATCGACCAGCTGTAAGCGTCCCGGGAACGGGGCCTTACACAACTCATCCCCACCAGCCACTAATACATCAGCAGGAACAAGCAACTCAAAAGAATCTGGGCTGATCATTCTTCAAGATGGAACCTGTGACTGGAGTATGTATGAGAAGGAAGTCTTGAAAGAAAATCAACCTCTAATGGATCACATGGAAAACAAACTTCCACCCATGGCAAGTGAGGTAAGAGATAGGTTATGTTCATTAATATGTGTCGAGGAAGTAGAGAGATATAAAGTCCATGCTCAACAATTGGCTGATAAAGTTAAAGAAACAATGATTTTGAATGAATCTCATGTAAGAGAACATAAATTATATCAAATAAAAATTAACTCTTTACAAAAGGATTTAGATAAAATTGTGTCTGAAAATTACAGTTCAAAAGCACAAGTTGAGCATCTGACCACTTCCTTAACCAAATCCATGGCTGATCATGCATCAACTAAAGTGAAACTTCAGAAGTTTCAACTTTCATCTCAGCAGTATAAGAAATTATGAAATTCTCATATTGAATCAAAGAATAGGTCTGGGTTGGGATATAATGCTGTGGCACCTACTATTAACAATAATGATATTCCTTTGCCTGAATCAATGAAAAATAACTTGTCAAATCATTTTGTGCCAAGCACAATATAGAAAGAAGTTCTAATCAACAAAACATTAACAATGTATCTAAGGTGAATGTAAATGAGTCTTCTGAATCAGACAAGATTAATCAAGTGAATTCAGAATTTGACTTTGATGAGTGTGATGACTTGGATGATTCTGATGAACATGATGACGATCTTCCAAAAAAAGGTAAGAATATTGGTTTTGAAACAAATATTCCAAAAGTGCTTGAAGAAACAAAGCTGCCATACCCTCCGAAACAAAGAAACATGCTGAAGACCATCTGCAAGAGAATAGCTCAATTAAATGAATGTCTTCAAGAACTAAATCAACAACAAAATCTTCCAATGAAGTAAATGAGAAGTGTGCCTCTACTGAGGAAGGACACAAATCATCCGTAGAAAAAGAAAAGAAAAGGCTTTCAGCTAATCATTAGCAGAAGAAGAACCTTTCTTCAATACCGGATCTATGGAAGAAGAAAACCTCTTCAATAGAAGTTAATGCTGATTCAGTAGATGATCTACGGAAGAGGAATTTAGAAACAAACAAACCAAAGCTTCACAAAATAGAAAAGAAAGAATCAACTTCAAGGTTGAAAAAGGATGCAAAGCCTCAAAAGTTGACAAATCATAAGAAATTAAGTGATTCTGACAAAGAATCAGATGACATGCATCGCAAATGGTGTGACATGAAAAACCATAATACTGAGGATTGTTACTTCAGTAGTTATTGTTCTATTTGCAATATGAACAATCACATGACATCTGACTGCTACTTCAACAAACACTGTGCTATCTGCAACAAAAATAACCATTCAACTTAGGAATGTTATTTCAACAAAAAGAACAAGACAAAAGGCACAAAGAAGAAAAATCAGATAAATCTAAACCAGACACACAATCTATTGATTGTGAAAAAGGTTCAAACTGAAGAAATCTGAACAAAAACAAAAGCCAAAATTAAAGGAAAAGGCATCCACTGATGTTCATCCTTCAAAGAAAAGAACAACTTTCCAGCAATAAAAAACAACTCATAAAAGGGTGGATTTGACTTAAAAGGAAACAAAGGCTGATGATGCATTCTTTGATAATTTTGAGAATGGAATTCATATACCTCATTCAAAAACAAAAGATAGTGAAACATTTAATAATCACGCTTCATTATCAAACCAAAGCCTCAAATGAACAAACATTAGTTGAATAAAGAAGAATTTGAGAAACAAGAACCTAGTTCATCAACATCTCCTTCAACAGAACCATCCTCATCTAATACAACTCAGAATGAATCAAGCAAAACTAAAACTAAAACTTCAAGACTTATTCATGAAGGAGTTACTATTTTAGACACTACTGGCAAACCCAAGATCATCAAGGCTTGGGTTGTCAATTCTAACTGATTTATTTCTGAATGCAGGAACAATATTAGAGAGCTGACAACAAGTGGTATGTTGACAGTGGTTGTTCCAGGCATATGATAGGAAACTGTTCACTTCTCCATGACTTCAAACATGAAAATGCTTCTTATGTGGCATTTGGTGTGGATAAGAAGGGAGGTAAAATTGTTGGTGAAAGAATGGTAACAAATGGTGTGCTCAAGTTTGAGAAAGTAAACTATTATGAAAATTTACAGTATAATTTACTGAGTGTGTCTCAAATTTGTGATTAAAATTATATCACACTATTTGATAACACTAACTGTTACATTCTTAAGCCAGGTTTTTCTATTCCAGAAGAATGGGTGTGTCTTAAAGCATCAAGAAAAGGAAACACTTATGTTTTAGACATGAACAACACCTCACTCACAAGACATGAAACATGCCTCCTATCTATGTCATCAGAAGATGAATCTCAATTGTGGCATAGAAGGCTTATCCATTCTAACATGAAGAACATGAACAAATTGGTGAAAAATGACTTAGTCATTGATTGCCAAAGAAAGAGTTTCATTGCTCAACTCATTGCTCTTCTTGTTATAAAGGAAAACAACATAGAGTGTCACATAAATTGAAAATTATCAATACTAATACTACACCACTCAAATTGCTTCACATGGATTTGTTTGGTCCTACCAATGTGATGAGCATTGGAAAAAGGCAATATTGTTTGGTGATAGTTGATGATTTCACAAGATTTACATGGGTATTTTTCTTAAAACAAAAGATTGAAACATCATAAAGATTAATGGACTTTGTGAGCAAGATTGAGAATCAACTTGACACAAAAGTTAAAATTTTTAGGAGTGACAATGGTACTGAATTTGTCAATTTTGAACTAGATTCCTTTTGCAGGAACAAAGGTATTGCAAAGCAATTCAATGCACCATGAACTTCACAACAGAATGGAGTTGCTAAAAGAAGAAATGGAACCCTTATTGAAGCTGCCAGAACAATGCTAGCTAATTCACAATTGTCTATCACCTTTTGGGCTGAGGCAGTTAATACTGCATGCAATGTTCAAAACAGAACATTAATTGTCAAAGAACATAACAAAACTACTTATGAGCTTTTATTTAAAAGAAAACCGTACATAGGACATCTTAGAGTTTTTGGGTGTCATGTATCAGTTTTAAATATAAAAGAATCATTGGGAAATTTTTCAAAAAAAGCATATGATGGTTTTTTTGTGGATATTATTCAACATCTAAATCTTATAGGATCTATATTCCACAACATAACATTATGGAAGAAACTCTTAATGTATCTTTTAATGAATCTGTATTTACTAAATCAGTTAAAGGATCATCATGGTTGTTTGATATAGATGCTCTAACAGAGCCATTCAACTATGATTATTTGAACAATGCATGATCTAATGACAGATGTTATCCATTTGTTCCACCTAATATGAATGAAGTGACATTATCTGTTGACCCTCCAAGAATTCACACATCATCAGATAGAGACACTTCAGTAGTAGCTGCTAACACTGCATCTGCAAATGTACACTGTGCATCTAGACATGCGAATGTTGTCCCTTCAAATAGTCCATGCTCTCAAATGAATACAACAAACATTGGAGATGTTTCAAGTCCTCACTTATCATCCGAAGAAGTTCCTGTAACTCCTACGGAAGGGCAAAATGATTTCAGAGAAGTTCCTATAACTCCTATGGAAGATCAAAATGATTTCGGAAAAGCTCCTCCAGCTCCTATGGAAGACATTCATGATGCTACTGATATTCAACCTATGGAAGATCATTCAACACAAAAATTTGAACAGTTTGACTACTTCCTAAACTCTCAACCTGGTTTGGATCAATCTGCAACAATGGATATGACTAACTTGGAATCATCTATTCTAGTTGAATCAACTCCATTAACAAGAATCCATAAGACTCATCCAGTCAACAACATCATTGGAGATCCTACAAAGAGAACTACAAGAAGCCAAAGTGGTACTGCCAACATTTGTCTTTTCACTTGTTTTCTTTCACAAGTGGTTCCTCCAAACATCACTGCTGCTTTAAAGGATAATAGCTAGATTGAAGCTATGCAAGAAGAGCTTCAATAATTTAGAAAGCATAAAGTGTGGTTTCTAGTTGATTTACCTGAAGGCCAACATCCTATTGGAACAAGATGGCTCTACAAAAACAAACTGAATGATAGAGGCATTATTGTAAGAATTAAAGCAAGGTTGATTGCTTAATGATACACATGTAACACCCAACAATTTATGTATTTTGAAGCCGACGAATGAAGAAAAAGAAATAAAGTCCAAAGTCAAGGGACCAAACTCGCCAACAAGAGAAAGTTGGGGAAGTGGGAGTATTTAAGGGAGAGGGCAACCCTTTACCCTCTCCCCACACCCACCAAAATCAGCCAAAGAAAGAGGAAAAGAGAGAAAGAAGAGAAAAAGGAGAAAAAGTTGGTTCGGGTTGGTTCGAGTGAGCCAAAATCGCCGAGAAGCGAGTCAAATCGTAGCTCTACTCATTGTGGTCGCTTGTGTGAGTTCTAGGACCCCTCTTTTACTTGTTTTCAAATGATTTTTGGGCTGGAACACATCTGAAATCAGGTTTTTGAGTGTGTGCATGTTTGACCCGTTTGTGTATGTGTATGTATGTGTATGATGCATTTGAGTCTTGAGTGTGAGCTTATGTGTGCTTGAATGGTGTTGTGGTATGCATCCCTAAGGTTTAGGATGGTTAATTTGGGCTTAGAATGGGTTTAGATGAGTTTGGAGGCCGAAAACCCTCGGCTGCAGTCGGGATGAACTGCATTCTGCATTAGCTAGGGCTAGGCGACTGACTGGAGACCGAATGGAGGCCATACAGCCGAATAGGGTGAGATTGGGGTCCATTCGCATGATTTAAGGTCCATTCGCATGATTGAAGGTCCATTCGCACAATTGAAAGGCCAGTCGCATGGAGGTCATGCGATTGAAGGCTAGTCGCATAAGTGTTCATCCGCATTAGTCCCATTCACATGAGGTCCATCCGCATTAGTCTATTCACATGATTGGGTGTTTATTTGCATGAGTGTTCATCCTTATTGGTTCATTCGCATGATGTTCAGTTGCATGGAGGCCATGCGACTGAAGGGTGTCCATACGCCCGAATAGGGCTGTTGCACCCGAAGGAAAGTGTAGTTTGACCTCTAACTTTCGGGGGAAAGTGCAGATGTAAGTTTTGACGTAAATGTTCCCGTAATTTCATGTAAGATGATGATTGAGGCCTTAGAGAGTATGTTGGGCATGATGATGATGATGTTGCATGTTTATGCATCATGCATGTTTTGTATGTATGATGTTGCCCTGTATGACGTGATGCTTGTGTATGTTATGTTCCTTGTTATGATGTATGCTTATCTTTCCTGTGACTTTACGTGTGATGTTAATGAATAAATGAAGTATTATGTAACATAAAGTGGAAGATAAATAAAAGAGGAACATGAAGTAAGAATGCATGCATTAACGAGTAATGAAAGTAAAGATAACCTCGTAAGCATGGCATGTACATCGGGGTCTTTCTTTGTGATTGACCATTTGCATAGAACTATTGCTGCATACCTTAGGTACTGTGATCACGAGGTGCGATGCACCGTTATAGAAGGTCTATGAGAGGCCTAGGTCCAGAACCACGAACAGAAAGGTATTGCATATGGCAATGGTACACCTACATTCATACCTTAGGTACTGTGACCACGAGGTGCGATGCACCGTTATAGAAGGTCTATGAGAGGCCTAGATCCAGAACCATGTACAGAAAGGTATTACATAGTAAACCTAATTCTTACCCTAGGTACTGTGACCACGAGGTGCGATGCACCGTTATAGAAGGTCTATGATAGGCCTAGGTCCAGTACCTTGAACAGAAGGGAAGAGTTTATGGTTGACAAAAAGGAAAAGTAAAGAATGAAGCATGAAAGATTAAAGAAGATAATGATGGTATTATCTGTATGTACGTATAATGTATGATCACGAATGAATGTAAAGTATAGTATGATTTGAAAGAAAAGTATGTTTTATTATAAACTTAGAACTCACTCAGCAACGCTGACTTTGATGTCTCTCCAGTTGGCAGGTAATGGTTGCTAAGGATGGCACCCGTGGCCACTCAGCTCTTTTGGGATGGCATCCATTTATATAGCGCTTTTGTGATATAATGCAACATTGTATTTTGTAACTCATTGACAATGTATTATTTGGTAAAAGTTTTTATAATAAAATGTGACGACATTTTTGGATGTTTCCGCTGCAACATTTTTGTAAGACGAATGTGATTATATGTTTTATGCGCGATGAGAATCCAACTGTAAGCATCCCAGGGAACGGGGCCTTACAACACACAAGAAGAGGGAATAGAATGTGATGAAGTTTTTGCACCAGTTGTAAGAATTGAAGCCATAAGAGTGTTCCTAGCTTATGCATCATATAAGAACTTCACTGTGTATCAAATGGATGTCAAGTCTGTATTCCTATATGGGAAAATTGATGAGGAAGTTTATGTGTCACAACCCCTGGTTTTAAAGATCCTCATTACCCACACAGGGTATACAAACTTGATAAAGCCTTGTATGGTCTTCACCAAGGACCAAGAAAGTGGTATGAAACACTATCATCTTTTCTGCTCAAGCATGGATACATAAGGGGAACAATTGATCAGACTCTTTTCCTCAAACAAGAACATCAAGATCTCTTGGTTGTTCAAATATAGTTGATGACATTACATTAGGATCAACTAATAAGAGATTGTGTGTAAGTTTTGAAGAATTGATGAAATTAGATTTTAGATGAGCTCAATGGGAGAATTAACTTTCTTTCTTGGTCTTCAAGTTCATCAAAAGACAGATGGGATATTCATCAATCAAGAAAAATGTATACATCAAATTTTGAAGTAATACAATCTTACTAATACATCTTCATGCAAAACACCAGCCTCAACAATTGAAAAGATTGTACCTGATCCTTCAGGAAAATCTATTGATCAAAGATTATATAGATCAATGAAAGGATCCCTTATGTATTTAACTGCCAGTAGACTGACATTATGTTTGCTGTGTGTGTTTGTGCTAGGTACCAATCTAATCCAAAAGAATCTCATCTGAATGCTGTGAAAAGGATCTTCAGATATCTCAAAGGAAAACATGGACTTGGTTTTTGGTATCTAAAAGATGGTGACTTCACACTCTACTCATACTCAGACAGTGACAATGGTGGATGTAACGGCAACAGAAAATTCACAACTGGTGAATGTCAATTTATCGAACCAAGACTAGTATCATGGTAGTACAAGAAGCAAACCAATGTATCTATATCCACAACTGAGGCTGAGTACATAACTGCTTCAGCTGGGTGCTCTCAAGTCCTTTGGTTGCAAAACTAATTGCTTGACTATGGTTACAATTTCCTTCAAACTTCAATTTACATAGACAATTCTGCTACTAAGTTTATCACTGCTAATCCTGTGCAACATAGTAAAACAAAACTTATTGAGATAAGATATCATTTTCCAAGAGATTACTCAGAAAAGGGTTTGATTAAGTTAGTCAAAGTGGATACAACAAATCAACAAATCATTACATGTGTACCGACACTTTATAATATCTATCTTTTCAAATCATACTCCCTCTGTTTTGTGTAAAGAAAGACCTGGGTGTATGATCACCATGCTGTATATCAGTTACCAAATGATGAAAAGATCATGATCCTCATCATCCCTCTATTTTGTGTAAACAAAGACCTAGGTTAAAGGCACCTCTATTTTACGTGAGTATAGACCTGGTGACCTGATGATGATCATATCTAAGCTCTCAAAAGAATCCTATGTGATCAACTGTATATTTATCTAGAGCTTTTATATCAATGCATTTATGAGATGTCCAATGCATCTCAAGATAGAACTTATAACTTAAGTACATAGTTATTAAGTGTGAAAAAGTGATGATTGACTCACAAAGGGAGGACAAAATCTTTGTGAATTGAATGTGAAGCCCACAACAATTATTTTCTAACTAACATGAAAACATGATAAACAACATGCCTAGTTGATACATTAACTCTGTATGATTTAAGTGGACAATATACTTGCAATCAGAACTAAGTTCAGGTATCAATTCAATAAAATAACTCATTAGGAAGAGGCTTAGTATTAAGTATGATCCCATTATATGTGTATATATATGCTTGTGCATTAATACACTGCCAAATGTTCTTCATGATAACATTCTTAGAAATTTATGATAAATGCATTCTGTCATCATTAATCACAAATTTAGGGGGAGTAGAATTCATGAAGATAAGTTAATCCATCAACAGATTTGTCTATTTCATTATCAATTTAAAGGAATTGAAACTTGTGCGCCACCTTAGCTCTTGGATACATGAAGTTTTTAAAATTTAAACTTTCTTATGCATAATTTTCATGAATACAAAGTCAACAAGGTCCAAAAGAAATAAATGGTTCTTAGCAGTAGGCTTGGACCGTACAATAAAATAAGTTTTTCACAGTGTTTTTTAAGCATCAGCAGAAGCTATAGTGCCCTTTAAGCATCAGTAGAAGCTACAATGCCTTCTTAAGCATTAGTAGAAGCTACAGTGTGGAAATTTTATTAAATGTCTATCCGTAGATTGGTAACTACGGATGAGCAAGTTAACAAGTATAATCTATTTCATAGTTTGGTAACCTACGAAATTTAAGTTATACTTAATCAGCAAAAGTTTTTAAGTCATCCGCAGATGATATACTGAATCCGTAAATAATGTGCGGAAGAACTAAGAACTGCGGATAAGTTAATTGTTGAGGGTCCCACATCATTAAATAAATAAAATTAATGTGTCTGAGAGAGTATAAATGATGTTCTTTGACTTCAAAATTCATTATTCACTTTTTCAGAACCTTTTTAGACCTAGTAAAACGCACTCAACAAACTTCTCCCTTCTCTAACATTCAAAATTACCAAATCAAAAATCAAACAAACAAATAACTCTGTTCTCAGATCACTGAGTTCAAGGTACAACATGTCGTAATGTTTAATAATGAACCGTTTGATTCTTGGCTATTCTCACAACTGTTCGCATTCTCATATCAATAATGTGATTCTAACGAAATCTTCTTTATTCTTATGAATAGATGGATAATCGATTTGCGAGAGAGCACAATGTGGTGCTTTCTTAAACCTGACGACCCTGTTTCGGAAGGGTGTCAAGGCATCATTTGATATCTAAGAAGATCCAGGCTATTCTATGCCTTATCAGCAGAACCTGTGATCATCAATCGCACATCACTGACATCTGGAACCCCGCCGAATAGAAGAAGATGGACAAGTTATTGTGGGGATATGAAGAATCAAAGACTGAAAGTGGATGAAGATAATAAGAAGAGTTCTTGAGTTGGGAGATGTAGAAGCTGGTCACCCTGATGTGTTCGAGAATGAATACACAGAGAAAGTCTTTCTTATGATGGGGTATGATGGTGACTTCGAGAAGGGAGAAATAAAGAAAGGAAGACTCTACAAGCCATACAGATTTCTCTGCCACACTTATCTTAAGTGCATCTCAAACAAGAAATCTGGACTTGACAGATTTTCAAGGCATATCTCTTCAGGCATTATTGGTGTCTTTGAGGGAAGAACCTACAATTACTCAAAGTACATCTTCAACTGCTTAAGTGATCACATCAAAGTGCAGAAGGCTGACACGATGTATTTGTTTCCAAGGTTTCTGCAACTGATCATCAATGCTGATCTACCTAGGACTACTGTAGATGGTGATGTGTTTGTTCAAGCTCACCTAGGTAGATCCGTACCGAATAAAATATTCAGGAAGTATGAAAGAGGAGACATGCCCATGTTTGCTCATGTAGTAGATGCTAATGCAAACTTCCCAAGAGCTTATGTGGGAAGATCAACAGGAGGGTTCTCCAACCAACTCTGTAAAAGTGTCACTCACCAGATCAATCACCCATTCACCAACAACATCAATCTCCCAACACCCTTCTCTTACAAGTCAAAACACTCAGCCCATTTCACCCATTCTCTCTGTTCACTCTCAATAATCTCCCTCATTCAGTCAAGACATCTCGACACCAACTACTTTACTCTTCAAATCTCTCCTACTCTTCAATCACAGCTACAACACACAAAACCTATCTCTCCAATTACAGAAAAGCATTCACTGAGAGCTTTCACACAGGGGAAACAATCTTAGTTTCTCAAGCCAGTACTGTTCAATTATCATTGTGAAGACTGAATCTCTTGTCCATTCAAATGATACTGAACTAGTTTCTCTGGTTAATGTCAATCAGCAGCAACAACAAACTCATCAAGATGAACCTGTTCAACCAAAAGAGGAATTATCTAGCTCAGCAAATGTAGCTCATTCTAAAGATCATAATGATGAGATTGCTGATCAACAACAAGAAAGGGAAGAAGGAGAAAACTATGTGGATGTGATTGCCTATCATGAAGATAAGTTAAGTGAAGATGACATCCCTATAAGCAAAAGCTATTTGGTGGCTGAATAAAACAAGCTTGTTGTCAAGTCCAACAATAGAAAACAAAGAATTCAAGAGCTGAAGAGGATGATGAAAGAAAAAGATGAACAGCTTATGAAACAAGAATCTAATCAGAAAAAATTAAGAGAAAACATACAAGAAAACAATGAAGTCTGTTAGGTCTAGGATCAGTAGATCTAGTCTATTTTGTATTGGCTTAGTACTTGAATTAATATCTGTAATGAATGGCTGTAATTCATTATTGTGTATGCATTATATGTATAGGTTAACCCATATATATGTGTGTTGATTTATGTATGTTTGCAGGTAGAAACATTATACTTAGTCAATTTTAGAAATTGACTAAGTGTAAGAAACATCTACGGATGAACATTTTGTTCTCCCGTAGATATGTTTCTTACAAGTAACAAAATTCCAAAGATCTTCTGTAGATGAACCATCAACTGGAGTGAAGTAAGAATTTCAAGTGAAGACTCCTGTGGAAGAACAAGTTTCCTGCTAAACAACAAGTCTCCTGCGGAAGAACAAGATTCCTACGGAAGTCAATTAACTACGCAAGACAATATTCCTGTAGAGTTTAAACACTTGTATTCAAACAATACAAAGTGTTACAAGTCAACAAGGAAGTTATCCAAATCCCAAGAAATCCGATGATTCCTTAACAGAAACAATTCAAATCCCAAGAGATCCGGTGTTTCCTTAATAGAAACATCAGTGTCTATATAAATGAATCCTAGGTTTCGAATCAAGAACGACCACGACGGCAATACGACATTTCCACAACATAAAAACATCACATCAAATCACACAACCAAACCCTAGCATCTATCACATCATTAAACCCGAAATTCAACATCATTCATTCATTGTTTGTAATCATTAACACGTTTTAATGAAATACATTTGAATTTAATATTTGTTCATTAATTGTGTTTCTTTCACCATGTTTTTGAATCTTTGTTGATATTGATATTTCATACAAACAATTAAACGAAGCCAACGTTGATTCCACAAACGTTGACTTGATTTCAACCAACGCTGATAATTCCTAAATGCGATCCTTGGATTCACAAGTGGTATCAGAGCCAAGTGCTCATTTATTTAGATCAATTGATCTATCAGTGTTAGTTGTGGTTAAGTGTTTTCTGAATTCTTTAGATTTGTCAGTTTTTACTGATTAGATTTATTATGTTTAAGCTAAGAGTTTGTGTGAAACTTGATTTGTAGGTCAGCAGTACACTATTCGATTAACTTGGATCTATATTCAAAATCGATTGAATAGGAGATCTTAGTTATTGACTAGCGTCAATAACTTGTTCATATCCTTGAACAAATTCATAGTTAACATCTCAGATCTTAACTAATCATGAGCAACTTTGGTGGATCATCTTACCAACCGCCAAAGTTGGAAACAAAAGCAGATTTCAAATCTTGGAAAATCAAGTTTAGGAATCATGTAAATTATACACATTCTGACTTATGGGTCTCTAAACAGAAGGTCCTTATATCTACCCACCCTTGGGCTGGATTATAATGATAACAATCAACCTATAAGCACGAAAGATCTGTCACCTGATGATATTAAGAAGGTTAAAGTTGATATCAAAGCATACATCTTGCTTAGTATGGCTTTACCAGAAGAAATATTGATCAGATGTGAAAACTATAAAATAGCAAATTCTTTGTGGAAGATTCTTCATACACTCTGTGAAGGGAGTGATGAAATCCGAAGCATTAGGAAGGTACCTGCGTTCATAATATGAAACATTTCATCATATTTGTTGGACCAAAAGAACCAATGAGCCGGATCAGAAAAACCTTTAAGTCCCACAGACGTCACAACAACTACTGAAGACCACAACAGGTGAAGATAACAGCTGATTACAAAGTCTGAACACAAGTGCTGAAGACAAAGTCTGAAGACAAGTGCTGAAGACAAAGTCTGAAGACAAGTGCTGAAGACAAAGTCTGAAGACAAGTGCTGAAGACAAGTGCTGAAGACAAAGTCTGAAGACAAGTGCTGAAGACAAAGTTTGAAGACAAGTGCTGAAGACAAAGTCTGAAGACAAGTGCTGAAGACAAAGTCTAAAGACGAGTGCTGAAGACAAAGTCTGAAGACGAGTGCTGAAGACAAAGTCTGAAGACACAAGTGCTGAAGACAAAGTCTGAAGACACAAGTGCTGAAGACCAAAGTATCAGACGTTGTCACAACAGCTGAAAAGGTCTTCTTCAGTAGTTGTGACGGTTTACCTTTCAGTAGTTTTATGTATTATTTGTTCAGTAGTTTGACACAACAGCTGAAGAATACTTCTTCAGTTGTTGTGCTCATCAGTAGTTTTATATTTCAGTAGTTTTGTAAAACGACTGAAGAGCTTGTTCTTCAGTCGTTGTAGTTTCAGTAGTTTCTTATCAGTAGTTTCATATTGTACTTAACACTCTGATATGTTCTCGGTAGTTGTGAACATTTCAGTAGTTTGTTAAGAGTTAGTTATTTTTGTAATAGATCTGCCAGTTGTCACTTTCCCGTGATAACAGCAGCGATTGCACTCTATATAAGGAATGTCAACCTATTGTAATAAGGGAATGATTTGATCAGAAATATTCGATATCATAGAAACATTCTTGTTACAGAAATATATTCTCTCGTTATAACCGTATTTGTTCTTAATGCATACGAGTATCAAATTCTTGCTACAATTTGTCTAATTCTTGTTCTTATTCCGCTGCGTATGCTCTATTACATCAAACTTGTGATCACTGATCCTGACAAATGGTATCAGAGCGGTTAATCATTGATCGATCTAATAATTGATCATTGAAATGCTATTCAAGATCCAAGTTTGATTGAATTAGCATTTTGTGTTTTGCAAGAAACGGTTATAGAGATTGAATTTTCTGTGTTTCTGGTCATTCATCCAGAGATTTTCTCTTGGTTTTCATTGAGTCTGTTGTGGTCTGTGTAAAAACTTTTAAAAGCTTGAATTAAATTGCATTTGGACTGAAAATGACTACTCCTTCCAATGATCCTCACAATACTGGTTCCTCAACCAAGCCTCCAATGCTGGTTAGGAATGAGTATAACATATGGCACGACGAATGCTCCATCACCTGTCTGTTAACAGCGCAGGTTGTTGGAGATCAGTGGTACATGGTCCACACAAGCCTATGGTGAATAACCGGAAACCAATCAAATGGTTCCGAAGAGGAGGGAGCAATACTCAGATGAGGATAAGAAATTGTTTGAGATTGATGCAAAAGCCCATGGAATTCTGGCCATGGCACTGCCCAATGAAATCTATTCTGGGCTAATGCATCATGAAACTGCCCATGACCTCTGGAATGCCTTGAAAGAACAATTTGGAGGAACAGATGAGGTCTTGGCAAATAATAGAGAAATTCTTGCCCAACAATATGAGACATTCTCTCATAGAAAGGGTGAGACACTGACTCAACAGTTTGAGCGGTTATCTTGTTTGATCTCTGAATTAAAAATGGTCCAACATGAGTACACCAATATCCAGATGATTAACAGATTTCTCAGATCACTGCCTGAGAGATGGGACACGTATACTATTGTCCTACGCTCCAGTGCAAATTTGGACAAACTATCTCTCACCCAACTCCATGGGAAATTGCTCACATTGAGAGAGAGATAGAACAGAAACGAAAACTGTCTTCATCTGGAAAGCTCACTGAAGACTTTGTACCAGGCAACACTGCCTTGGTTGGTCATGAGTCAGAATATGCTTCATCTGAATGCCAGTATGATGAGCATATTGATTTCTCCTCAAACACTTCTGATTCTGCGTTTGTGAGTGTTGATAGTCAGTTTACTAGGTGTAATAATGACAATCTATGCTTCATCATGGATGATCTCAAGGAGATTGCTGATGATGACTTAGAAGAGATGGATACTTTGAGCCAAATGGCCTTGATAAATATCAGATCTCAGAAGTTCTACAAAAGAACTGGAAGAAAGTTCCCAGGACTCTCTGGCAAAACCAAAGTTGGTTTTGAAAGAGTAAGTTGAAGTATCACAAATGCCACAGGCTTGGACACTTTGCTAGAGAATGCAGATCATCTGGATCTAATTCCTCTGCACCTTTTGTGACTTTCCCTGGCAATAGTCAACAACACAGAGGGCACATCCTGTCAATTCTAGTCATCATTCTCAACCACAATCTCCTGCATATTTTGTTCCTCAGGGTCAAATGCCATATCCTTACCCTTGTTATTACATGCCACAGTCAAATCAAGTTCAAGTTCCTATAGTACCACAACCTCATGCACTACCAGAACCTCAACCATCTCAATCTCATCAACCTCCTCAACCAACAACACAGCTTCTTCACCCCTGGAGTTATTGACTGGAGTAGTTTACCGGATGACATGTCTGGTCATGAACAACTGTTCACAGGTGCTGGTCAACATGGTGGTGACAGTCCTTTTGGGAATCTGGCTCTCATGGCCCTGGAGTCTACTGAGGGTTCTTGCTCAAATGCATCATCTTCACAGGTAACTCAGGTATCTTCAGAGGCTAAAGCCAAGTTATGTTCTGAATCATGCATTGCGCTTTGTCTCCATTAGAGAGGCAAATGTAGCATTAATAAATCAAAAACTTGAGTTTGAGAAAACCATTTCCAAAAGAAAAGCTGAGTTTGAGTCTGCTCTTAATAGTAAAAATAACAAGATTTATAAGGTTAAATGCCAATTAAATGATGAAAAGGCTAAGCTAGAGGTTATTCTGGAAGACCAGAGAAGTCTCAAAGAAACCCTTGCAGTCACCCAGGTAGAGTGTGATCGATGGGTACAATCATGCAAAGGTTTTGAAATGCTTCTTAGTAAGCAATCTGCTTCCAATGTGAAGTTTGGTATTGGTTATAATCACACTGCTCCTCCTACAGATTTTGCTTCAAGAGCAGAAGTGAAATCTGATGGAGAAAGCAATAACCAATCCACCTCATCATGTGATTCACTTTTTGATAGAGCATCATCAAAAGTTGAAGTCAGCACTAAGCCCTCTCAGAACCCATGCTGATGTTGATGGTTCCACTGCTGACACTCACATGATCAAAGAGATGATCAATCAGGAGCTATTTCTGGAAGTCTGAAAGGACTGGAGAGCAAGATTTAACACCTGAAGTTCAAACTCCAACTACTGTCAGCACTGAAGAGAAGAAAACTGTCAGTAGAAAGAGTTTGAAGACTACTAAAGAGGAAGTCAAGAAAGCAAATAATGCTTCCAAAGTACTAAGAGCAAGTCTTCAGTAGTTTCATTCTCTTTAGTTGATGATCATCATAAGATGAAGAAGAAACCATGTGAAGTGTGTGGTTTGTTCAATCATCTTACAGATGATTGTTGGTACAAAAGGGGATCCAAACTCAAACATAAAGAGGAAAGTAAAGAGAAAATGGTTAAAATGAAAACTGAGTTTGAAGCCACATTTGTACCAGCAACATCAAATCCTGTAACCCTTAAGTCCAAAAAGAAATCCAAAAAGGAAGGGGTTAAACAGGTAACAGCTGAGATTGCTCAAAAGAAGAAGGTGCAACATAGGAACTTATCAAACCCCAATGCCAATGTGTCTGAAGAGCTGAAAGCCTTATCACAAAATCAGACACAACTGGTTATGATGGTTCAAATCTATTGGGAAGAGTTAACCAATTAGATGTTCCTATGTTGAAACCATAGAAAAGGAGGTCCAAGCCAAAGGATTCCTTTTCTTCACCAGTTTCTTCCTCTCAGGCTGTTGTTTCCAACAAACATGTTAGTTTACCATCTGTTGATGAGAACAGGCCCAAGACCAAAAAGGTTTGGGTCTCAAAATCTAACTAATTTGTTGTATTTTGCAGGGTTCTTCAACATACCTCAGAGGCATCTGGTATGTAGACAGTGGAGGATCCATGCATATGACAGGAAACAGATCACTTCTAATGACTACTCTCAAGGAAGGAAGGGGTTTTGTCATTTGGCAATGATGCAAAGGGTTACATCATCGGCAAAGGCTTTGTTTCCAATGGGGAAATAAAGTTTGATGATTTAACCATGTGGAAAATCAAGTACAACCTCTTGAGTGTCAGTCAAATGTGTGACAAAGGCCATGTTGCTCTTTTCACAGTCAGAACTGTCGGATTCTGTCATCCAAAGTTCTAAGTTTGATTGATAAGGTGTTGGATGAACACACTCTCCTAAAGGCCAACAGGACAGGAAGAGTGTATGCCTTAGATCTTTCCAAGAAAATAGATCTCAAAGGCCATCCTTGCCTATTTTCCAAGGCTTCCCCCAAGAATCTATTCTATGGCATAGAAGGCTGGGTCATGTTAATCTCAAAAACATAAATCAGCTGATAAACCATGGTTTAGTAAGGGGACTGCCTATGAAGGAGTTCAAGTGTGAAGATAACTGCACTGCTTGTTTAAAAGGAAAACAACACAAAGCTTCATTCCCTCCATAGAAGAACCTAAGTCCACTGCCTGCTTACAGCTTCTTCAAATGGATCTCTTTGGTCCTGTGAGAGTGATGAGTATGGCTAAGAAGAATACTGTCTGGTAATTGTGGATGATTACTCCAGATTTGTATGGACTTTTTCTTGCATTCAAAGGATGAGGCTGCACAGTCCATTATGAACTTTGTGTTACACGTTGAGAAGCAGTATTCCCTACCAGTTAAGTGTGTGAGGAGTGACAATGGTACTGAATTCAGAAACCACACACTTGATGAGTTTTACTTATCAAAGGGAATCAAGAGGCAGTATAGCATCCCAAGAACTCCTGAGCAAAATGGAGTAGTGGAGAGAAAGAACAGGACCCTTATTGAAGCTGCAAGGTCCATGTTGGCTGATTCTGGATTGCCAATGACTTTTTGGGCTGAAGCTGTCAATACAGCTTGCTATGTACAGAATAGAGTTCTAGTAAATCAGAGGTTGATGAAGACTCCATATGAAGTTCTTCATCATTTGGCCCCTCTAATTTCATTCTTCAGAGCATTTGGGTGTCCTTGTTTCATTCTCAACACACGGGATCAACTCCAAAAATTTGATCCTAAGGTGGATGCAGGGTACTTTGTTGGTTATTCATCAACTTGCAAAGCATACAGAGTCTTCAACTGTAGAACAAAGATGGTTGAAGAGACTCTACATGTTAAGTTTAATGAATCTCCAAAGGACAAGATTCCACAAAGCCCTGTGGAGATATTTGATTTGGACATACTGCAATATGTTCTTATCAAACTCCTGCTGTTGCTCCTGTCAACAGTTCACCACCTGGTGGTTCTGCTGGTGCTGCTGATGATGATGATAGCAGTACTCACCTCTTCAGGTTTAGTGATCAACTGCCTGATTCAGCTAGACCTGATGTTCTTGTAGCTCCAGTAGCACCATCCACAACAAATGTGATGAGATTTCTTCAAATTCAACTTCCTTTGAATTACCATCCACTGATTGGTTTCAAGGAAATGATTCACCATCACCATCTGTTGCTGCTGAGCCTGCTACAAACACTTGCACAGATCTCATTGTGTATCAAGATCTGAAGAATCACCCTATGTCTCAAATCATTGCTGATATCACTGCTGGCGTATCAACAAGAAGTCAATTGTCAAATTTCTGCTTCTATGCTCTCTTCATCAGTCAGCAAGAGCCAAAGAATTATCACATTGCTTTAAAGGACAATGGATGGGTTGATGCCATGCAGCTTGAGCTTCTTCAGTTCAGGAAACAGCAAGTGTGGGAATGGTTCCTCTACCTCCAGGTAAGTGTGCAATAGGCACTAAATGGGTGTTTAGGAACAAAACTGATGAAAATGGGCTTATTGTTAAGAACAAGGCCAGACTGGTTGTTCAGGGGTTTGCACAAGAAGAAGGTATTGATTATGATGAAACCTTGCCCCTGTAGCCAGACTGGAAGCAATTTGATTGTTTTTAGCTTATGCTTTTATCAAAACCTTAAAGTTTTTCAAATGGATGTCAAAAGTGCATTTTTGTATGGAAAATTAAAGAAGAGGTTTATGTATGTCAACCACCAGGCTTTGAGGACAATAAACATCCTAATTGGGTGTATAAGCTTGATAAGGCTCTTTATGGGTTGAAACAAGCTCCTAGAGCCTGGTATGAGACATTATCAAACTTTCTTCTAGAAAATAATCACTAGAGGCTCCATAGATAAGACTTTATTCATTAAGAAAGCTGGGCAGCATAATCTACTTGTTCAAATTTATGTAGATGATATTTTTTGCATCCTCTGATCCACAGTTGTGTGATGCCTTTACAAAGTTGATGCAACAGAAGTTTGAAATGAGTACCATGGGAGAATTACAGTTCTTTCTGGGTTTGCAAATCAAACAAAAGGCTGATGGAATTTTCATTCATCAGTCCAAATACACACAAGATCTTTTGGAAAAGTTTGATTTACAAAACTGTAAGCCCTGTTCTACCCCCATGTGTAGCACCACACAACTGGATACAGATCAGAAAGGTAAAGTGGTTGATGAAACACTTTACAGATGTATGATTGGGTCCTTGATGTATTTAACAGCTTCTAGACCAGATATTATGTTTGCTACATGTGTTTGTGCTAGATTTCAGGCTGGCACCTAAGGAGTCTCATTTGATTGCAGTCAAGAGAATCTTTAGATATCTACAAGGCACTCCATCTCTAGGTTTATGGTATTCTACTAGACATTCTGGTAAATTAGTTGCTTTTCTGACAGTGACTATGCAGGGTGTAAGTTGACCAGGAAATCAACTTCTGGTGGATGTCAATTCCTAGGCAACTGCTTGATTTCTTGGCAGAGCAAGAAACAGACCTTAGTTGCTATATCAACTGCTGAAGCAGAGTAAATTGCCGCTGCAAGCTGTACATCTCAGGTACTCTGGCTTCAAAACCAATTATTAGATTATGGCATAACAGAGACTAAGACCCCAGTTAATGGACAGCTCTTCAGCTCTTTGTATTGTCAAGAATCCTGTCCAGCACTCTAGGACTAAACATATTGAAATCAGACACCATTTTATTAGAGATTGTTTTCAAAAAGGTCTGATTGATCCAAAATTTGTTCCTAGTGTGATGAGCTTGCAGACATTTTTACTAAGCCTTTGGATAGTTCAACTTTCCACAACCTGGTGTTAAGGCTTGGTATGCTGCAGCTAGAATAAGTGACAACTACTGATGATCTCAGCTCACAAGTACTGATGATCATTAGTTTATTAGTCATATATATAAGTAGAATTATTTTCCCACCGGAAGTTTTCTTTAAACTACTATAGCTTAACTTCTAGTACTCAAGTACTTATTGTTAAAACAGTTGATGTAGTTACAACAGCTGATGTAGTCACAACAGCTGTTGTAGCCATAACTACTGATGTCAGAAATGCAGATAAGTACTGATGACCAATGAAACGTCTCAAACTCAGATCTAAGTTTGATGAGTAAGAGTGGAGGTCAGACTGAAACAGCTGAAAAGCTATGAATTGACAAAAACAGCTGATGAGTAATTACTCTTCAGTTGTTTCTACAACTGCTGTTTCATTAAAATAACTGAAGCCAAAACTATGTCTTCAGTAGTTTACAACTACTGAAGACTAACACCAAGTCTTCAGCTGTTTACAACAACTACTGACAAACCCACTGTCTTCAGTAGTTTCACAACTACTGATGACTAATACCAAGTCTTCAGTTGTTTCATCACCTGAAGTCACAGTAGTTTTATAACTACTGATGACTAAATCAGAGACTTCAGCTATTTCAACGTCTGAAAGTTAATACCACATCATCAGTAGTTTCAAAACTGATGACTCACACCAAAACCTTCAGTCGTTTTCTAACCCGACCCTTTAAATACCTTATCCCACCTTCAGAGTTTTTATCTTCTCTTCTTAAACCTAACGTTCAAAAACTCTCTACCTCTCTTCATCAATGGCGACCATGCAACTAAAACCACGACACAACTGTGTCGCACATCTCACCAAATCGCCATACTGGACCAAGTTTCACAACGCCATTGATTTAATGGTTCAGTCACCCTACAAAACGGCTTTTCTGGTAAATCCCACCATATATGCCGAATCCCTAACCCAATTCTGGACAAACGTCACTCTGGTCTCTGAGGAGCATGACATAGAGTCTCTTCAATCGTTTTTCCATGGCAAAAAAGTGGTCATTACTCCAGACACTCTTCGCCAAACCCTTAATCTGGATGATGCCACTTTCCCAACTGGTTATCCAAAGGGCACAACAGATCAATCATTTGCCCACCATGGATACGAGGGTAACCTGAGTGCATCTACCATACTGAAGAAACATTTCCGAATGCTGAACGTCTCATATTTTTATGGTAAATGTATGCCTTGCCTCCAAGACTTCATCATGGGATCAAATGTCCACAAGGTGGCAACAGGTAATGTACTCCATCCTTGAGCAACAACCTTTAAATTTTTCTGAAATACTATTTTTGAGCTCAAGGATATGGCCCAAAAACAAACTGCTAAACGTTGGATATTATATCCTCGGTTCATAATGGCCATAATTGAAAACCAGCTTCAAGCTGAGGGACTTGTTGGCCTGGGAGTCCCTGCTATGGCTGTACTGCCGGAAGTATACTCCCGGCACAACTCTGACCAATCACTGAAAATGGCTGCCAAGCTGCGAAAACCCACGCAGCTGGAACCCACAGCCACCACCTCCAAATCCAAAGTCCCCACCAAACCCACTAAAAAGAAGACAAAAAAGGCTACTCAGGGAAATGAGTCCCCTGCAACAACCAACGCAGGCTATATCCCTGGTTATAACCCCCTAGTGGATATAAGGACTTCACCAGCCACAACCGCTCAGGATTCCTCTCAAAAGGAGCCTGCAGCAACCACAGAAGGGGTACCCACAAATCTGGGATCTTCCTCATTTGGAGATTGCCATTGAAGAGCACATTCTCCCCAGGTGCACATGCTTTTACCCCATCTCCCCATGCAACCGCCCCCAAAGTCCAACCATTATCATTGCAAACGTGCTGACTCAGCTGCATGCCTCTCCTTCCCCAACAACCACCAACAAAGGGGAGAACCACAGCTATTGAGGACGAGGATCACCATGCTTCTGACAACCCACAGCACCGGGGTTTACACGTTCTATCTCCTGGTGTGGATATGGAGATTAGAACATCTAGTGAGGCTGCCACCTCTTCTGAATCAGCACATGATCAGAATGAGGCTGGTAACATAGCTAAGATCTCACTAGAGGCAACAGCTGATGAAGGACATAGTCCTGAGGCTGGAAGTCCCCAGTTCCAAGAAAAAGGGGCACATGCTAAAACTGGTCTACACCCAGTGCATGTACATCCTGCTACAAGCAGGAGGTCAGGTGATTCAGCATCTGCTGATGATGACCTGGGCTTCTTTTATGATGTTCTGGCCCAGAACACATTCTTGAGGAAGAAGTCAGTAGACTACAAAGACTACTTGACCAATTCTCTTAAGAAGCAAGTCCATCTGCCACTAACATAAACCCACAGATGGCACCTTCACCTGAAGGTCTCCCGCACACTCAGCCACTCAAAACTTCCAAGCCACCAGCTTCTGTTTCTGGCACTACTTCTCAGGGACAGAACCCCTCTGAGCAAACAGTTGCTATCTTTCAGCAATCCCTACCTCTCATCACCCCAATGATCACAGACATTATGATCAAAACCATGGATGAGAGGCTTCCCTCAATCATACAATCCCTGGTGGAGGAGATTTGAGCACAAGGCTTTCTGCTACTCAAACCCTTGCAACCAATGCAACCAAAAAGGGGGAGAGTCAGTCAGTGAAAGCAAAGAGGAAGAGCAAACTGAAAGAAAAGAAAACTGAGAAGGAAGAGGAGTCTGTGAAGGGAACCGAAAATGATCAAGTGGGTGAAAGTCACAAAGACTTTCATGTCACATATAAGAGGAGGAAGGGTGAAGGAAAAGAGAAAGAACTCCAACTCGATGAGATGATCAAAATGGCAGATGCTACACATAGTAAATCAATGGATGCCATTATTGATCAACTGTATAGACAAGGTTCGATACTGCACAGCTTGACTCAGAGATCAGGAGACTTGAAGTTGAAGAAATTAACTCAAGATGGGCAAGTTATGATGCATTAGAAAGAGAGAGACTAGAGATCATGATCAGATTCATTGCAAAATATCTTGGGAGATCATTGATCGAGATTAAATCATGGACCAGGGACAGTATCTTGGCCATAACCTCCAAGATCTGTTCGTCTGAAGCATACACTAAGGGTTTAGTAGTCGAAGCTTTGAATGAAGCAGGAGCAGGGAGCAGGACTGAGCTAGCCAAACACTCAAAAGCACACTCTCACCTCTAAAATGCTAACTCAGCCTGTCAACATTCCCTCTCCAATACAACCACAACCACAACCCACAAAACCAACTCCCTTACCCTCTAAACCAACATCCGATGATGCACCCAAGAAGAAGAGAAGGGTGTTGAGGCTAGAAGAAGAGAGAAGAGGATGATGTGGAAGAAGATAGGCTGCCTCTGTCTGCAGTCCTAACATTGTGTAAAGCCAAACCCATGCCCATCACTCCCACCTCACAGATGGAAACTGTGAGAGTAAAGATTGAAGAGGAGCAGCAGCAAAGGCTTCATGACGATGAGATGTTGAAAAGCATCGACAAAACTTATGCTGCTTCTTCATATAATTAGTATGAAGAAAGAAGCTTTGAGGTTGTACACCCTTGCCAACACATTTCAATATCAGAAGGAAAAGGTGAGAGTATGGCTTGATCCTAGGGTGGCTCACAGGATTGTAAAGAAAGACATTCCTTCGAGATACAAGGGCCAAGTAAAAAGGATCGTAGATGAAGAGATCACAGTGGTCCTTGTAGTATCACCTTGGGAGATTGTAGAAGATTTCAAGAAGGCCTATGAGACTAAACAGCCACCCCAAAAGATGTTAGAGAACAGAGTTATTAAAAAGGGGTTAGTCTACAAGAGGCTTGAGAATTCAAACAAAATGAGCTCAGTCTGTTACTTGAAGGGACTCATCCTGATGAGTTTGCATACAGACAGATTACAACAGTTGAGCTCAAAAATGGCAAACAAGCCAAGTACATCTCAGAGCTGTATGGGCATGAAGGATTGTTTGATGGTGAAGCTGAGAACCTGACCATGGAAGAACAAATTATGTTTCTTAGAGCATACACCAGAGAATCCTACAGGCTTATACATGGGAAGTGAGTCTCATGGATGGGAGAATAGCTCAATGTCCAATTCCCCAATACAGAGCTCCCATCCATACATTTCCAACAAATCATCAGAGACTCATTCCCAGGCCAGTGCTTATATGGGTCATCTTCTCAACTGATCAAGAAGGAAAAAGACCAACCATTCTGCCAACAATAAGTGGGACCTCAATAAAGTTAAAGGTTTTGGCTGCATTGGTTCAGGGGGAGTTTGTTGGACCAAAAGAACCAATGAGCCGGATCAGAAAAACCTTTAAGTCCCACAAACGTCACAACAACTACTGAAGACCACAACAACTGAAGATAACAGCTGATTACAAAGTCTGAACACAAGTGCTGAAGACAAAGTCTGAAGACAAGTGCTGAAGACAAGTGCTGAAGACAAAGTCTGAAGACAAGTGCTGAAGACAAAGTCTGAAGACAAGTGCTGAAGACAAAGTCTGAAGACGTGCTGAAGACAAAGTCTGAAGACGAGTGCTGAAGACAAAGTCTGAGACGAGTGCTGAAGACAAAGTCTGAAGACGAGTGCTGAAGACAAAGTCTGAAGACGAGTGCTGAAGACAAAGTCTGAAGACGAGTGCTGAAGACAAAGTCTGAAGACGGTGCTGAAGACAAAGTCTGAAGACACAAGTGCTGAAGACAAAGTCTGAAGACACAAGTGCTGAAGACAAAGTCTGAAGACACAAGTGCTGAAGACCAAAGTATCAGACGTTGTCACAACAGCTGAAGAGGTCTTCTTCAGTAGTTGTGACGGTTTACCTTTTAGTAGTTTTATGTTTTATCTGTTCAGTAGTTTGACACAACAGCTGAAGAATACTTCTTCAGTTGTTGTGCTCATAAGTAGTTTTATATTTTTCAGTAGTTTTGTAAAACGACTAAAGAGCTTGTTCTTCAGTCGTTGTAGTTTCAGTAGTTTCTTATCAGTAGTTTCATATTTTGTACTTAACACTCTGACATGTTCTCGGTAGTTGTGAACATTTCAGTAGTTTGTTAAGAGTTAGTTATTTTTGTAATAGATCTGCCAGTTGTCACTTTCTCGTGATAACAGCAGCAATTGCACTCTATATAAGGAGTGTCAACCTATTGTAATAAGGGAATGATTTGATCAGAATATTCGATATCATAGAAACATTCCTTGTTACAGAAATATATTCTCTCGTTATAACCGTATTTGTTCTTAATGCATACAAGTATCAAATTTTTGCTACAATTTGTCTAATTCTTGTTCTTATTCCGCTGCGTTACGCTCTATTACATCAAACTTGTGATCACTGATCCTGAAATATTGAGGGTGAATCAATTCCTCAAAAACTCCACAGGTTTATGCAATTTGTCACAAAATGAACATTCTGGAGTTGAAATACACATGAGGAACTGAACAAGAAAATGCTCCATACTTTACCAGAAAGTTGGAAGCAAACTGTATCCATGTTCAAGAACACCATAGATCTCAAAGCAGTCAGACTAGATACTCTAGTGGCTAAAGTTAAGGCTCTTGAAATGGATGAGAAATCAAGAAACAAGAGTGTAAGAACTCATGTATCACCATATCACTTTATAGAAACAAGAAGTGCTGGAAGTGCTTTCATGTCTAGTATTGATGGTGATGACTCTTGTACTTTGAGTGAAGATGAAGAGGAAGTAAGTTTCTATGCTTCAAAACCTCCTAAGATATCTTTTCAAAGCAAGTCAAGAAAAGAGAAAGAAATACAGATGATCAAAAAGATAAATCATTCGAAAAACCATCAATTGACAATCAATCAGAGACTATCACTCTCATTCTAGACTATGAAGAACAAAAAGCAGCCTTTGCAGCTTTCAGTTCAAGCTTTCAAGCCTACCTAGGAAGTTCATTTCCCATTGCCAACATGTGCCAACAAGATTTAGAAGAACTACCTTCGGATGTAGTGGAGGAGATGGATCTACAATGGCAAATGGCAATGATTGCCTATAGAGCCAAACAATATCTAAAGAGAAACAAGATTTTGGCTGCTGCAAGTAAATCATCATGAATTAGAGTTGATAAGTCAAAGGTAAGATGCTTCAAGTGCAATCTCTATGGACACTTTTCCAGAGAATGCAATCAAAAAAATGCTGACTCAACACAACATCAGAATCATCAGGGAAAACAACCTTCATCAACTCAAAGATTTTTTAGACAACCACAACTGGCCAAATCATCCCCACTAGCCACCAATACAGAAGCAAGAACTAGCAACTCTAAAGAATCTGGGCTGATCATTCTTTAAGATGGAACCTGTGACTTGAGTATGTATGAGAAGGAAGTCTTAGAAGAAAATCAAGCTCTAACGGCTCACATGGAAAACAAAGTTCCACCCATGACAAGTGAGGTAAGGGACAGGTTATGTTCATCAATATGTGTTGAGGAAGTAGAAAGATATAGAGTCCATGCTCAACAATTAGCTGATAAAGTTAAAGAAACAATGATTTTGAATGAATCTAATGTAAGAGAACATTTTGTGCCAAGCACCAATATAGTGTAACACCCGGATACTTTCTTTGAAGCCGATAAAAGAAGAAAATAAATAAAGTCCAAAGTCGAGGGACCAAACTCGCCAACAAGAGAAAGTTGGGTGAAATGAAGTATTTGAAGGGAGAGGGCAGCCCTTACCCTCTCTCCACACCCAAAATCTCAGCAAAGAAAAGATAGGATAAGAAGAAAGGGAGAAAAGAGAGAAAAAGGTTGGTTCGGGTGGATTCAAGAGTGCAAAATCGTCGTGTAGCGGGTCCAAACAAAGCCCTACTTCTTGGTGTGGTTTGTGTGAGTTCTAGGACCCCTCTTTTAAATTTTTTTGGTCGATTTTGGGGCTGGAACACATTTGAAAACCCATTTTTGTATGTGTGTGTGTTTGACCCATTTGTATGTGTTTGCGTGTGATGCGTTTGGAGTTTGTTTCTGGGCTTGTGCGTGCTTGAATGGTGTTATGGCATGCATTCCTAAGGTTTAGGATGGTTGATTTGGGCTTAGAATGGGTGTGGATGAGCTTGGAGGTAAAAAATGACAGGTTGGGTTCGGGATGAACTGCATTCTGCATCAGCTAGGGCTAGGCAACCGATAGAGGCCATACGGACGATTAAGGTGCGATTGAGGTTCATTCGCATGATTGAGGGTTCATTCGCATGATTGAGGGTTCATTCGCACGATTGAGGGTCCATTTGCACGACTGAGGGCCCATTCACATAAGTGCTCATCCGCACAAAGTGTTCATTCGCATAAGTTCCATTCGCATGGGACTCATCCGCATTGAGTCCATCCGCATTAGGTCCATTCGCATGGGTTTTCATTCGCATAGGTTTTCATCCGCATTGGTCCATTTGCATGATGTTCAGTCGCCTGAAGGCTATGCGACTGAAGGGTGCCCATACGCCCAAGTAGGGCTGGTGTACCCGAGGAAAACGTAGTTTATTTACTGACTTTCGAGGGAAAGTGCAGATGTAAGTTTCGATGTGGAAGATTCCCGAGAGTTCATATAAGTTGACTTTTGAGGTCATAGACGCTATGTTGGGCATGATGATGTATGATGTTGCATGTTTATGCATGATGATGTTATTGACTGTGTATGTTATGTTCCTTGTTATGATGTATGTTTATCTTTCCTGTGACTTTACGTTGAATGTTAATGGATGAAATGAAAGTATTATGTAACGTAAAGTGAAAGATAATGAAAGAGGAACATGATAAATGCATGCATTAATGAATGATAAAAGTAAAGAAAGTCTTGCAAGCCTTGTATGTCGGGACACGCCATTAAAAGGTGTTAGCCCAACGGTGTGTGGGTTCGTTACCCCGGGAGGATGCACATCGGGGTCTTTCTTTGTGATTGACCATTTGTATAGAACCATTGCTGCATACCCTAGGTACTGCGACCAGAGGTGCGGTACACCATTATAGAAGGTCTATGATAGGCCTAGGTCCAGTACTGGGAATAGAAGGGTATTGCACATGGAAATGGTAAACCTAAACTCTACCCTAGGTGTTGTGACCAGAGGTGCGGAGCACCGTTATAGCAGGTCTATGATAGGCCTAGGTCCAGTACCAAGAACAGAAGGGTAAAGTTTATGGTTGAATGGAAAGAAAAGAAGTAACGATGAAAGAATTTGAAAATTCATGATGTACGATGAATGAACGAAAGTTAACGAATGAATGATGAAGATAATAATGATATTATCTATGTGTACGTATGATGTATGATCGCCTGAAGTAAAGAACGGTTTTAATGAAAGAAAAGTATGTTTTATTTTAAAACTAGAACTCACTCAGCTACGCTGACTTCTATATGTTTTAAGTGCGATGATTGATCAGCTGTGAGCATCCCGGGAACGGGGCCTTACATATAGGAACTAGCTCTATTCAACCAAACATTGATAATAAATTTGAGGTGAATGAAACTGAGTCTTCTGAATCAAAAAAGTCTAATCAATTGAATTCAGAATCTGACTTTGATGAGTGGGATGACTTGAATGTTTCTAATGAACATAATGATGATCTACTGAATAAGGGTAAAAATGTTGTTTTTGAAACAAATATTCCAAAAGTGCTTGAAGAAACAAAGTTGCCATACCCTCCTAAACAAAGAAACATGCTGAAACCATCTGCAAGAGAATAGCTCAATTAAATGAAGGTCTTCAAGAGCTAAATCAACAACAAACTTCTTCCAACAAAGTAAATGAGAAGTCTGCCTCTACTGAGGAAAGACACAAATCCAAGGAAAAAGGAAAGAAAAAGGCATCAGCAGATCATCAGCGAAAAAAGAACCTCTCTCCAGTACCAGATCTGCGGAAAAAGAAAACTTCTTCAATAGAAATTAATATTGATTCAACAAATGATCTACGGAAGAGGAATTCAGAAACAAACAATCAAAAGCTGCATAAAGTGGAAAAGAAAGAATCTACTCCAAAGCTGAAGAAGAATAAAAAACCTCAAATGTTGGCAAATCATAAGAATGATTCTGAGAAAGAATCAGATGAGAAGTATTGCAAATGGTGTGACATGAAAAACCATAATATTGAAGATTGTCACTTCAGTAGCTACTGTTCTATTTGCAATATGAACAATCACATGACTGCTGACTGCTACTTCAACAAACATTGTGCTATCTGCAACAAAAATAACCATTCCACTTACGAACATTATTTCAACAAAAAAAATAAAGAAAGAGGCACAAAGAAAAAGAATAAGATAAGTCTGAATTAGACACTCAATCTACTAATTGTGAAAAAGGTTCAAAACTGAAGAAGTCTGAACAAAAATCAAATTCAAAATCAAAGGATAAAACATCATCAAGTGCTCATCCATCAATCAAAGAAAAGATCAACTTTCCAGCAATCAAAAACACCTCATAGAAGGGTAGATTTGACTGATAAGGAAACAAAGGATGATGATGTATCTTTGATAATTTTGAAAAGGGGATTCATATACCTCATTCAAAAACAAAAGATTGTAAAACATTTAATCATAAGGTTTCATTATCAAAACTAAAGCCTCAAATGAACAAACATAAGCTGAATCAAGAAGAAATTGGGAAACAAGAACCTAGTTCATCAACATCCCCTTCAACAGAATCATCCTCATTTGAAACAACTCAGAATGAATCAAGCAAAACTAAAACTAAAACTTCAAGACTTATTCATGAAGGAGTAACTATTTTAGACACTGCTGGCACACCCAAGATCATTAAGGCTTGGGTTGTCAATTCTAACTAACGTATTTTTGAATGCAGGAACAATATTGGAGAGTTGACAACAAGTGGTATGTTAACAGTGGTTATTCCAGGCATATGACTAGAAACTGTTCACTTCTCCATGATTTCAAACATAAAAATGCTTCTTATGTGGCATTTGGTGGGGATAAAAAGGGAGGTAAAGTTGTGGTGAAGGAATGGTTACAAATGGTGTGCTCAAGTTTGAGAAAGTAAATTATTGTGAAATTTACAGTATAATTTACTAAGTGTGTCTCAAATTTGTGATCAAAATTATACAACATTGTTTGAAAATACTAACTGTTACATTCTTAAGCCAGGTTTTTCTGTTCCAGAAGATTGGGTCCTTCTCAAAGCATCAAGAAAAGAAAACACTTATGTTTTGGACATGAACAACACCTCACTCACAAAACATGAAACATGCCTTCTATCTAAGTTATCAGAAGATGTATCTCAATTGTGGCATAGAAGGCTTGTCCATTCTAACATGAAGAACATGAACAAATTGGTGAAAAATGTCTGTCATTGGATTACCAAAGAAAGAATTTCATTGCTCAACTCATTGTTCTTCTTGTTATAAAGGAAAACAACATAGAGTGTCACAAAAATCAAAAATTATCAATACTAATACTACACCACTCAAATTGCTTCACATGGATTTGTTTGGTCCTACCAATGTGATGAGCATTGGAAAAAGGCAATATTGTTTGGTGATAGTTGATGATTTCACAAGATTTACATGGGTATTTTTCTTAAAACAAAAGATTGAAACATCAGAAAGATTAATGGACTTTGTGAGCAAGATTGAGAATCAACTTGACACCAAAGTTAAAATTTTTAGGAGTGACAATGATACTGAATTTGTCAATTTTGAACTAGATTCCTTTTGCAGGAACAAAGGTATTGCAAAGCAATTCAATGCACCAAGAACACCAAAACAAAATGGAGTTCCTGAAAGAAGAAATAGAACTCTTATTGAAGCAGCCAAAACAATGCTAGCTGATTCACAATTGCCTATCATCTTTTGGGTTGAGGCAGTGAATACTGCATGTAATGTTCAAAATAGAACATTAATTGTCAAAGAAGACAACAAAACTCCTTATGAGCTTTTGTTTAAAAGAAACCCATACATAGGATATCTTAGAGTTTTTGGGTGTCATGTATCTATTTTAAACATAAAAGAGTCATTGGGAAAATTTTCAGAAAAAGCATATGTTGGTTTCTTTGTTGGATATTCTTCAACATCTAAATCTTATAGGATCTATATTCCAAACATAACATTATGAAAGAAACTCCTAATGTATCCTTTGATGAATCTGTATTCACTAAATCAGTTAAAGGTTCATCATGGTTGTTTGACATAGATGCTCTAACTAAATCATTTAACTATGATTATTTGAACACTGCAGGATCTAATGAAGTATGTTATCTATTTGTTCCACCTCATATGAATGAAGTAACATTATATGTTGATCCTCCAAGGATACACACATCCTCAGGTGGAAACACTTTAGCAGCAACTACTGACACTGCATGTGGAAATGAACACTGTGCATCCGGAGATGTGAATGCTATCCCTGCAACAGATCCATGTTCTAAAGTGAATTCACCACACATTAGAATTGGTTCAACTCATCACTTATTATCCGGAGAAGTTCTTGTAACTCCTACGAAAGAGCAACCTGATTGTGGAGAAGCACCTACAGCTCCTGTAGAAGACAATCATGATGCTCCTGATAATCAAGATATTGAAGATCATTCAGCATAACATGTTGAACATTTTGACTACTTCCTAAACTCTCAACCTGGTTTAGATTAGTCTGCACCAATGGAAATGACTAACCTGGAATCATCTATTCCAGTTGAATCAACTCCATCAATGAGAATCCATAAGACTCATCTAGTCAACAACATCATTGGAGATCTTACAAAGAGAACTACAAGAAGCCAAAGTGGTACTGCCAACCTTTGTCTCTTTAGTTGTTTTCGTTCACAAGTGGTTCCTCTAAACATCACAGCTATTTTAAAAGACAATAGCTGGATTGAAGCTATGCAAGAAGAGCTTCAAGAATTTAGAAAGCAAAAAGTATGGTCTCTAGTTGATTTACCTGAAGGACAACATCCTATTGGAACAAGGTGGCTATACAAAAACAAACTGGATGATATAGGGATTATTGTAAGAAATAAAGCAAGGTTGATTGCACAAGGATACACACAAGAAAAGGGACTAGACTATGATGAAGTTTTTGCACCAATTGCAAGAATTGAAGCCATAAGAGTGTTCCTAGCTTATGCATCATATAAAAAGTTCACTGTGTATCAGATGGATGTC
This sequence comes from Flaveria trinervia, assembly GCA_025506515.1. NCBI lineage: Eukaryota > Viridiplantae > Streptophyta > Magnoliopsida > Asterales > Asteraceae > Flaveria > Flaveria trinervia. The sequence goes on from CM046450.1 coordinate 87,482,519, forward strand.
AAGTGTGCATTCCTATATGGGAAAATTAATGAGGAAGTTTATGTCTCACAACCCTCTGGTTTTGAAGATCCTCATTATCCTCATGGGGTATACAAGCTTGACAAAGCCTTGTATGGTCTTCACCAAGCACCAAGAAAGTGGTATGAAACATTATCATTTTTTTGCTGAAGCATGGCTACAAAAGGGGAACCATTGATCAGGCTCTCTTTCTCAAACAAGAACATCAAGATCTCTTAGTTGTTCAAATATATGTTGATGACATTATATTTGGATCAACTAATAAGAGAGTGTGTTTAAGTTTTGAAGAATTGATGAAATCAGAATTTCAGATGAGCTCAATGGGAGAATTGAATTTCTTTCTTGGTCTTCAAGTTCATCAAAAAGCAGATGGGATTTTCATCAATAAAAAAATACATACATCAAATCTTGAAGAAGTATAATCTTGCTGATACATCTTCATGCAAAACACCAGCCTCAACGATTGAAAAGATTCTACCTGATCCTTTAGGAAATCTATTGATGAAAGATTATATAGGTCAATGATAGGATCCCTTATGTATTTAACTGCCAGTAGACCTAACATTATGTTTGCTATGTGTGTTTGTGCTAGGTACAATCTGATGCAAAAGAATCTCATCTGAATACTATGAAAAGAATCTTCAGATATCTCAAAGGAAAACCAGGACTTGGTCTTTGGTATCCAAAGGATGGTGACTTTACACTCTACTCACACTCAGACAGTGACTATGGTGGATGTAACAATAACAAAAAATCCACAGCTGGTGGATGTCAATTTATCGGACCAAGACTAGTATCATGGTAGTGCAAGAAACAAACAATGTATTTGTATCCACAGCTGAGGCTGAGTACATAGCTACTTCAACTGGTTGCTCTCAAGTCCTTTGGTTGAAAAACCAATTGCTTGACTATGGTTACAACTTCCTTCAAACTTCAATTTACATAGACAATTCTGCTGCTATGTTTATAACTGCTAATCCTGTGCAACATAGTAAAACAAAACATATTGAGATAATATATCATTTTCCAGAGATTGCTCTAAAAAGGGTTTGATTAAGTTAGTCAAAGTGGATACAACAAATCAACTTGCTGATTTATTCACTAAAGCCTTTGATTCAGTTAGATTTAATTTTCTAATTGAGTCTCTGGGCATGATTAACTTAGATTAATTAATTTGAACAAACAAAATACTATGTGTAATGCTGCTTTTGCATGACATATGCTTGGGAAATGATAGTACACTATATTTTTGCTTATTCCTGAATTCTTAAATATCATTAAATCTGAGCAAGTTTCTTGATATGTGAGTAGTTCATCTTGAGTAGAAAGTACACTTAGTGCATGCCAAACATAATGCAAAGTGATTGTTTGTGGGAAACTTCATTTTGAGGATACAAAGTGAGTCTTATTGTGATGTGAACAAATCACTCATCTAAGCACACTATGTACCGACACTTTATAATATCTATCTCTGAAAATCATACTCCCTCTGTTTTGTGTAAACAAAGACCTGGGTGTACGATCACCATACTATATATCAGTTATAAAGGTGAAAAGATCATGATCCTCATCTTCCCTCTGTTTTGTGTAAACAAAGACCTGGGTTAAGGGCACCTCTGTTTTACATGGGTAAAGACCTGGTCACCTGATGATGATCATATCTAAGCTCTCAAAAGAATCCTATGTGATCAATTGTATATTAATCTAGAGCTTTTACATCAATGCATTAATGAGATGCCCAATATGTAACGCCTGGTTATTTTAAACAAAGAAAGAAAGAATAAAGTGAAGAATAAGAAAGAGAAGATATAAAACTAAAGTAGAGGGACTAATGGTGTCAAAAGGTATAAAATTTATTTATTTTTGTACAAAAGTAGCATGGTCTCTCATGCCATGCCACTTTTCACCTTTTTGAAGATCGGATTCTAGAGAGAGAAAGAGCAGTGCTCGGGTTGAAGAAAATAGAAAGAAAAGTGCGAATTCAAGGTAAGATTCGTGTGTTTATGGTGTTCTTATCTTGTTTTATCCTTGGTTGTATGCTTATATGTAGTATGTGTTTGGTTGTGTGTGTTTTGGTGGGTTTCTAGGTGTTTGAACTCGATATGCAAACGGGTTTGAAGAAGTCTTACCCAAAGAGCTGCAAAGGTGAGTTCTAGAACTCCCTTTTTACTTGTTTTAATCTGTTTTGGGGCTGGAATGCATGTATGAACTTTTTATAAAAGTTGGGTTTTATACCCGTATGTATGTATGTGTGTATGTTGCGGGTGGGATTTGATTTTGGGCTATGTATATATTTCATGTTGTTATGATTATATTTCTAAGGCTTAGAATGCATGATTTAAGTTTAGAACATGATAGGTGATGTTTGGGGACTGAATTATGATGTTAAGTGTGTTATAGACTGCTCATGCGCCCAAATAGTAGGCCATGCGCCGAACTGAAATAACTGCCTAAGTGTTCCCATGCGCCCAAAACCTCATGTGCCCGAATAGTACTCATGCGCCTAGAAATAGGCTGAAATTGACTAAGTGTTCATACACCCAGATAGCTCATGTGCGTAAGCACTCATGCGCCTGCATAGTGCTCATGCGCCTAGAATTGCCTAGAATATGCTCATGCGCCTAGAATTGCCCAGAATAGACTAACTGTTGCTCATGCGCCCCAATAGTACTGATGTGCCTAAGTGTTCCTCATGCACCTGAGAGGTCATGCGGCTACATAGTGCTCATGCGCTTGCATAGTGTTCATGGGCCTAAAGACTTAGATTATTTTCTGACTTTTTGGGGAAAAAGTGAAATATAGGCTTTGACTTGGGATGATCTCGGGGGCATAGTAAGTTGACTTTTTGAAGTCAAAGATGATGTGATGGGCATAGTATGTATGATATATGGTTGATGCTTTTTGCATGTTGGTATGTTGCATGTATGTTATGCATGTATGATGGTGCCTTGTATGGCGATGTATTGTATGGTTATGTTTATGTTCCGGTTATGTATGTGTATCTTTCCTGTGACTTTACGTGTTACAGTTGTGAAAGAAATGATAAAGTATTATCTAACGTAAAGTGAAAGATAATGAAAAGAGGAACATAATGATAAAGTGCATGCATTAATGAAAAAGAGAGTAATGAAAGGCTTGCAAGCAAAATGTATGGAGGTGCACGGCTCTAAAATGCCGTAAGCTCAACTGTGTGTGGTTTAGCTAACCCTTAAGGGTACATGCAGGGGTCCAGTCTTTGTGACTGACCAGTGATATATTACATGGTTTATAGTGATTACTCACCCCGGTGCTAGTGCCAGGCTTTGTGCGTTATGAAAGTCATTTATGATCTTCGGCCCAGTACCCGCTTTGTGCATACATTTGGGGTGTAGTATACAGTTGGGATCTCTGTCGCTTGCCTCGGTGCTGGTGCCAGGCTTTGTGTGTTATGGAAGTCATTTATGATCTTCGGCCTAGTACCCTATTTGTTTGGTGCATAGCTGATGACACTGATCCGAAAAGAGATATAGAGATAAAGAAAGAATGTGAGGAACAGTAAAGAAGATAATAATGTTATTATCTATGTGTACGTACGATGTGTGATCATGTACGACGGTATAGTATGATTTGAAAGAGTATAGAATGGTTTTAAACGAAAGTAAAGTGTGTTTTATTTTAAAACTAGAACTCACTCGGCAACACTAACTTTTATGTGTTTCCAGTTGGCAGGTAAAGGTTGCTGAGGATGGCACGGGGCAGCTACTTGGCTCTTTTTGGATGGCATCCATTTTTATAATTCTTTTTTGATGTAATGCAACTGGTATTTTGTAATGTGGTAACGATGTATTATTTTGCAAAAGCTTTTATAATGAAATGAAATGTCATTTTTAATGTTTCCGCTGCAATGATGATTTAAGTTAATATAAATGTATATTTTATGTGTGATGATTGACCAGCTGTGAGCGTCCCGGGAACAGGGCCTTACAAGTTAAAGGCACCTCTGTTTTACATGAGTAAAGACTTGGTGACCTGATGATGATCATATCTAAGCTCTCAAAAGAATCCTATGTGATCAGTTGAATATTAATCTAGAGCTTTTACATCAATGCATTAATGAGATGCCCAATGCATCTCAAGATAGATCTTATAGCTTAAAGTACATAGTTATTAAGTGTGAAAAAGTGATGGTTTGACTTGCAAAGGGAGGACAAAAATCTTAGTGAATTGAATGTGAAGCCCGTAACAGTTATTTGCTAATCAATATGAAAACATGATAAATAGCATGCCCAGTTGATACATTAGCTCTTGTATGAATTTAAGTGGACAATATACTTGCAATTAGAACTATGTTCAGGTATCAATTCAACAAAATAACTCATAAGGAAAAGGCTTAGTATTATAGTTTGATCCCATCATATGTGTATAACTTGTTGTGCATCATCATACAGATACATAAGACTTATGAGATTCTGCTTAGAAATTTATGATAAATGCATTTTGTCTTTATTAATCACAAATTTAGGGGGAGTAGAATTCATGAAGATAAGTTTATCAATCAGCAGCTTTGTCTATTTCATTATCAATTTGAAGGAATTGGAATCTAAGCACCAACTTAACTCCTAGATACATGAAGTTTTTAAAATCATTTAAACTTTCTTGTGCTCAATTGTCATGAATACAAAGTCAACAAGGTCCAAAAGCAATAAATGGTTCTAAGCAGTGGACTTGGACCATACAACAAAATAAGTTTTTCTCTATTGTGCCATCTTAAGCATCAGAAAAAGCTATAGTGCCATCTTAAGCATCAGCAGAAGCTATAGTGCCATCTTAAGCACCAGCAGAAGCTACAGTGCCATCTTAAGCATCATCAGAAGCTACAATGTGGAAAATTTAAATGTTTATCTGTAGATTGGTAAACTACGGATGAACAAAGATATATAATTTAATTTCATAGTTTGGTAACCTATGAAAATTTAAGTTATACTTCGTTAGCAGATTTTGTTAGGACATCCGCAGATGATTTATGAAATCCGTAGATGATTTGCGGAAGAACTTAGAATAGAGAAAAATTGTTACGGGTCACACTTCATTAAATAAATAAAATTAATGTGTCTGAGAAAGTATTAATGATGTTCTTTGACTTCAAAATTCATTATTCGTTTTTTCAGTTCACTTTTTCAGAACTAGAAAAACACGCACTCAACAACTTTTCCCCCTTCTATAACATTCAAATATTACCAAATCAAAACATCAAACTAACATATATCTCTGCTCTCAGATCACTGTGTTTAAGGTAAAACATGTCGTAATGTTTAATAATGAACCGTTTGATTCTTGTCTAACCTCACAACTGTTCGTATTCTCATATCAATAATGTGATTCTAATGAAATATCTTTATTCTTATGAACAGATGGATAATCGATTTGCAAGAGAGCACAATGTGTATGCTTTCTTAAACCCTGACGACCCTGTTTCAGAAGGGTGTCAAGACATTATCCGATATATAAGAAGATCCAGGCTATTCTATGCCTATCAGTAGAGCCTGTGATTCATCAATCACAAATCATTGATTTCTGGAACTCCGCCCAAATAGAAGAAGATGGTCAAGTTATTGTGGCTGATGTGAAGAATCAAAGATTGAGAGTGGATGAACAGACAATAAGAAGGGTTCTTGAGTTGGGAGATGTAGAAGCTGATCACCCTGATGTGTTCGACAATGAATACATAGAGAAAGTCTTTCTTCTAATGGGGTATGATGGTGACTTTGAGAAGGGAGAAATCAAGAAAGGAAGACTCTGCAAGCCATATAGATTTCTCTACCACACTTATCTTAAGTGCATCTCAAACAGGAAATCTGGACTTGACAGATTTTCAAGGCATATCTCTTCAGGCATTATTGGTGTCTTTGAGGGAATAACCTACAATTACTCAAAGTACATCTTCAAATGCTTATGTGATCACATCAAAGTACTGTAGATGGTGATGTGTTTGTTCCAAGGTTTCTGCAACTAATCATCAATGCTGATCTACCTGGGACTACTGTAAATGGTGATGTGTTTGTTCAAGCTCACCTAGGTAGATCCGTACTAAATAAAATATCCGGGAAGTATGAAGGAGGAGAGATGCCCATGTTTGATCATGTGGTAGATGTTTATTCAAACATTCCATAAGAGCTTGTGTGGGAAGATCAACAGGAGGATTCACCAACCAACTCTGTACAAGCCACTTACTCACCAGATCTATCACCCATTCACCAACAACATCAGTCTCCACAACACCCTTCACCTACCAGTCAAAACACTCAGCCCAATTCACCCATTCTATCTATTCACACTCAATAATCTCCCTCAGCCAGTCAAAACACTCTACAATCACTAGCTAGCCAACACACAAAACCTATCTCTCCAATTATAGTATAGCATACCACTGAGAGCTTTCACACAAGGGAAACAATCTTAGTCTCTCAAGCCAGTACTGTTCAATTATCATTATCCAAGACTAAATCTCTTGTCCATTCAAATGATACTGAACCATTTTCTCCAGTCATTGTCATTTAGCAGCAACAACAACCACATCATGATGAGCATGATGAATTAAAAGATGAATGCTCAAGCTCAGCAAGTGTGGCTGCTCATTCTGAAGATCATAAAGTAGAGACTGCTGGCAAACAAGAAGAAAGGAGAGAAGAAGAAAAATATGAGGAAGTTATTGCTAACAATGAACATGATCTGAGTGATAATGACATCCCATTAAGCAAAAGCTACCTGGTGGCTGAGTACAACAAGCTTGTAGTAAAGTCTAACTTCAAAAAGCAAAGGATTAAAGAGCTGAAAGGGATAATAACATAAAAGATGATTTACTGATGTAGCTGAAAGCAAGGATCAAAAGCTTAAGAGAAGATGCTAAGTGCAATAATGAAGTGATTGATGCCTTACTTCAACAAGAGTCTGAGCTCAAAGAATCAGTAGAGGTCGAGAAGAGTGAAAATGAGAAGCTAAGGCTGATTGATCAAATGAATGACTCTCTCTATGATCAATCAGCTTTGTTAAGGAGAAAAGAAGAAGAGATTGATCAGCTGAAGATGAATATATGTGCTCTCGAATCAAATCAACTAAAGAAACCTACTGAATCTTCGAAGCCTCTGGATCTATACTCAAGGAAGAGGAAGTATTTGGGTTCAACAAAAAAACAAACAATCAATCTTGAAGATTCTCCTAAAAGGTCAAGGCACTCCTTCAAGAGCAAGCAACTCTTGAGGAAGCTAGTAGCGATGCTGAATGCAAAAAAACTGATTGAAGAGGTGCCTAACAAAGAACAAGAATACCTAGGGGATGATGATCTTCTAACAACAAAAGACATAATAGAAGAAAGGCCCGAGTCAACTATGTTTATGAACCTAATCAACCATGGATTTCCTTATGACATGGTTGAAAGGATGAATATGACTGAGATGAAGAACATACTGAAAGAGTTTGAGCTTGCGAGATTTATGATTCCTAATTGTGATTATGAGGCATTCATAACATTTCAAGCTATCCATAAAATCAAGAAAGACCTAGGCCACTATGACACAAGAAAACTCAACAAGTACAATATGGTCTGTGGCTACAGGGTCACAACTACAAGGCATATGAGTTCAAAAGAAGAAATGTTGGTGAGCTGAGAAGAATGATGGAACATGTTATGACTGTTGAGTTTGACATAGGAGTAAGGTTTAGAACTAAAGCTCTAAACCCAACCTATGAGCACCAAAGCAAACTTTCTACTAACCTGTAACTGTTGAATCCAAAGATCAGCACAAAGGCAAAGACAAACTGATCAGAGAACCAAGAGCAGTCATTACTGGCAAAGTGTGGCCATTGGGGACAACTATTAGAGAAATCACTGAATAGAAATCAACTCTGATAGAGCTATATGATCATATCACAACTCCCAGTTCTGTGGAAGAAAACATAATTGTGGCCTGGATATATGATCCAGACCGGGATTGTGTAATTATCAAAAGAACCTCTGGAAGAATTCAGTATTTCCATGATACAGAAGCATTGCTGAGGCTTCATGAGAGAGATATCAAGGATCTGCAAAGTCTAATAATGTCTAACTATCCAATTCACTAAAAAGGAAGAGATTTCTCTGTGTTGGTGGGAATTGAAGACAAAAGGCATAGATGATGTGCTCAAGGAAGCTAAGAGAGATGATGATGATCATAGAAAAAGAATTCAAAGAATCAAAAGAACAACAAAGCCCTCTTCACTTGTTGATGAGGAAATGTTGAAAAGGGTGGGATACAACCATGGAAATTCAGCATCTATGTAACACCCGGTTATTTTAAAGGCAAAGAAAGAATGAATAAAGTGAAGAAAGCAAAGGAAAAGAAATAAAACCCAAGTTAAGGGGTAAAAAGTGTCCAAAAGGACAAAATATTTGAAAAGTGGGTGTAAAAGGTGGTATGGCCGCCCATATGTCACATACATCACTGATCTTCGGGTTTTAGAGAGAGAGAATAGCTGGGAGCAACAACTCTCCGTTTTTGAAGGAAGAACACAAAAGAATTCGAATTCAAGGTAAGAATTCATGTTTTTATGGTGTTCTTAACGGTTATGTCCTCAAGTTTATGTTTATGTGTGTTTATATGTGCTCGGTATGTTTTTAGTGGGTCTAGGCGGTTGAATTCAATTTGCAAACAAGTTTGGATGAAAGCCATACTCAAGAGCTGCAAAGGTGAGTTCTAGAACCCCTCTTTTACTGGTTTTTAACTGTTTTGGGGCTGGAAATGCATGAATGTATGTTTTCATTAAATTGAGTTTTGGAATCGATGTTTGATTTTGTGTATGTTGAGTGTATGATGTGATGTATGGTTATGTTCATGCTTGATAATGTATGGTGGTGTTTCTAAGGATTAGAGGGTAATATTTTCAGCTTAGAACATGATGAATGATCTATGGGAATGTAATCTGATGTTTTAGGCTCATGTGTTAAGTTTTTGAATCTGCCTAAGTATTGGAAAGTAAATGCGGATGAGTAATGGGAAGAAATGCGGATGAACAGTTAATACAGATGAGCATTGACTAAGTATGGGAAATGCGGATGGCTCATACGGATGGCTCATGCGGATGAGCATTGACTAAGTATGGAAAATGCGGATGGCTCATGCGGATGAGTAAGGTCAATGCAGATGAGCATAGGGAAATGCGGATGAAGCATAGGGAAATGCAGATGAAGCATGGGAAATGCGAATGAACAAAGGGCAAATGCGGACGAACAAAAGGAAATGCGGATGAACTATAGCAAATGCGGATGAACCCTTAGACTGTTTTCTAACTTCTTGGAAAAGGGTGAAATGTAGCCTTGACTTAGGAGGTTCCCGGGGCTATGTAGGTTGACTGTTTGAGGTTCTACTTGTTATGATGGGCATGATCTGATGTATGATTGGTGCTTATGCATGATGATGATGATGTTGCATGATTATGCATGTTATGTATGTATGATGTTGCCCTGTATGATGATGATGTTTGTGTATGTTATGTTCCTTATTATGATGTATGTTTATCTTTCCCGTGACTTTACGTTGAATGATAATGAATGAATGAAAGTAGTATGTAACGTAAAGAGAAAGATAATGAAAGAGAGGAACATGAAGTAAGAATACATGGATTAAAGAATGATGAAAGTAAAGAAAGTCTTGCAAGCCTTGTATGTCGGGGCACGCCATTAAAAGGTGTTAGCCCAACGGTGTGCGGGTTCGCTACCCCGGGAGGATGTACATCGGGGTCATTCTTTGTGATTGACCATTTGTATGGAACCATTGTTGCTTGCCTTAGGTACTGTGACTAGAGGTGCTGGGCATCGTGAATGAAGGTCTAGGATAGGCATAGGTCCAGTACCATGAGCATGAAGGGCATAGCATATGACAATGGTATACCTGAACTTTATCTTAGGGACTGTGGCCAAAGGTGCTTGGCACCGTGAATGAAGGTCTATGATAGGCTTAGGCCCAGTACCATGAGCATGAAGGGTAAAGTTCATGGTGTCGATGAAAAGAAAAGATGTAATGATGAACGAACAAATGAAAGTAAGAATGTATGAATGAATGGAAGTTAAAGGATGAACGATGAAGATAATAATGGTATTACCTATGTGTACGTATGATGTGTGATCACATGCAAAGTAAAGGATGGTTTTAATGAATGTAAAGTATGTTTTATGTTAAAACTAGAACTCACTCAGCAACGCTGACTTTTTATGCATTTTCTAGTTGGCAGGTGAGCATTGCTGAGGATGGCGCGGGACAGCTACTTGGCATTTTTGGATGGCATCCATTTGATGGAAATATGACGTTTCTGTAATGTAATGCAACTAATGATGTTTTGAAACCAGTCAACAATGTATTATTTTGCAAAAGTGATCGTAGTGAATTGGATGTTTTATATGTTTCCGCTGCAATGATTTCGTTAAGTCAATGAAAATATATCTTTTATGTGCAATGATTGACCAGCTGTGATCATCTCGGAACGGGGCCTTACAAGTTGGTATCAGAGCCGAAGTTTAAGTGAAACGGGTAAATTTTCAAAATAAACCTAGACTTAAACTGAAAATGGGACGGAAAAGGGAAGGGATGCCAGTCCGAGTAGCTGTGTGCCATCAGGTATTTTCGTAATGTTAACTGGTATTATGTGTGCATGTTATGTGGTTATGTGTTGCTGGTAGAATTAGATACTGATGTAGTCAGGATAGGTAATGCTTGGGGTATGAGGAGTAAAGTAAGTGGCTAATCACAACTGGCCACTGTAATTAGGACTTACTATACTTGACATAAACAGAGCTGTTTCCTTGAATGACTGTGTTGGTGTTTGAATCTTTCAGCGTGTGTGTGTGAGGATGGCCGGTGGTAGATCATCTAAAGCTTCGCGTTGTGGAGGTTGTGGTGCTAAACCACAGGTTACAAGAGGAAGGCCTAGGGCTGAAAAGGTGGTTCATGATAAACCAGAAACCCCTTATCCGGAGGGTGGAGATGAGAGTGCTAACCTGAGAGCCTCAGTGAAGGAGGCGGTTATGGAGGAAGTGCATCAAGTCATGCAAACGATCCTACCATTTGTGGTGACCGAAGTGATAAAGGCAGTTAGAGAGGGAGAGAGAAGGGAAAGGAGTAGACCTACGGGCGAAAGAAGATAGCCCGAGACTGAGAGGGTTCCGTCTGATGACGAAAAAGAAGAGGAGAAGAAGAGCCTGTGCAGGAGGCGACACGAGGCTGTAACTATGGGGCATTTCAACGGTGTAAGTCCCCTACTTTCAACGGTAATGGCACTCCTGCTGCTGCTCACCGATGGGTGAGAGAAAAGGAAGCTTTTTTAAATATCAGCGAGTGCCGGGAGGATCAAAAGGTGAAGTTCGCTGCCCATTCTTTTGTGGACTCGGCTCTGTGCTGGTGGGACAATATAGTCTAAGCTGAGGGTAGTCGGGCAATCAGGAGAATGAGATGGTCAGAGCTAAAGAAGTTGGTGATTGAGGAGTTCTGTTCTCATAGAGAAATGGATAAAGTTGAGAAGGAATTCCTGCAGTTGGAGGCGGGAACAATGATGCACCAACAGTACGCCACAAATTTCAATGAGATGGCACATCTGGTGCCGGATCCAGGTGACGCCTCTGTCATGGAAGATTAAGAGGTACATTCAGGGTTTGCCAGCGAACATTCGCAGGCATATGATCGCCACCCGACCGAGCATGTTTAGGTCGGCGGTGGACTTGGCAGGGAGATTATATGATGAGAGGGCCGTGGTGGTGGTGGCTGAAGGTGGCAGGAAAGGTGGTGGTGATCGAACTGGTAGGGAAGAGGTTTAGTTGTGGTGATACCCCAATGGGTAAAAAGAAGGCACGGGTGGACGACCACTGTGTGGTCGCATCGGGTGCGGGTATGAAGAAGAGTGGAATGTGTGGGAGAGAGCATAGTGGGGAATGTAGGTTTGGGTCGAACTTGTGTTTTAAATGTGGGAAAGCGGGGCACATGGCAAGGGACTGTCGTACGGTCCGGTGCTTTAACTGTGGTGAAGAGGGTCACATAATTAGAGATTGCAAGAAGCCGAGGGCCGAGGGTTTCGGGGTGAAGAAGACGGGAGGTGAAGGATCGAGGGTGAGCGCCAGGGCATGCACAATGACACAGGAGGAAGCTAGGACGGACCCTGATGTCGTGTCCGGTACGTTTCCGGTGAACCAAACTTTAGCTTCTGTGTTATTTGATTCGGGTGCCGGTAAAAGTTTTATTTCTGCTGCTTTCTGTGCTAAGCTGCCTGTTAGTAGTAGACGTGTTGATGCACCCTTTGATGTAGAAACTGCCATAGGTAAGTCTACCAGGATTTCTGAGATGATGGAGAAGTGTGATGTGGAACTTGAGGGTCATAAGTTTCCTGTTAGATCGTTCGTGATGACCTTAGGTGATTTTGATTTGGTTCTTGGGAAGGATTGGTTGGCGGACTCCGAGGAGAACATTGTGTGTCGCAAGAAGATGATTCGTTTGACAGCGCCTGACGGGAGTTCGGTAACTCTTTGTGGGGATCAGGTCACGACGATCCCGAAAGTGATCTCAATGGCGGTGGCGGGAAGGTGTATGACGCATGGATGTAGCACCTACTTGGCTTATGTAAAGGATGTGGATACGCCAACACCACAACTATCCGATGTACCGGTGGTGTGTGACTTTCCAGACGTGTTTCCAGAAGACTTCCCAGGAGTGCCACCTAACCAAGAGATTAAGTTCCGGATTGATTTGATACCGGGTGCCCAACCTGTTGCCAAGGCACCGTATCGGTTGGCTCCGACAGAGATGAAAGAATTGATGGAGCAGTTGCAAGAGCTGCTTGATAAGGGGTTCATTCGACCGAGTATCTCTCCTTGGGGTGCTCCGGTCCTGTTCGTGAAGAAGAAAGACGGTAGTATGAGGATGTGTATTGACTACCGCAAGCTGAACAAGTTGACGGTCAAGAACCGATACCCCTTACCAAGAATCGATGATTTGTTTGATCAACTTCAAGGTGCCAGTTGGTTCTCAAGAATAGACCTTCGATCTAGCTATCATCAACTGAAGGTGAAGGAGCAAGACATTCCTAAAACATCTTTCCGCACGCGATATGGTCACTACGAGTTTCTTGTAATGTCTTTTGGTTTGACCAATGCGCCAGCCGCTTTCATGGATTTGATGAACCAAGTGTGTCGGCCAATGTTGGATAAATCGGTGATTGTGTTTATTGATAATATCCTGATTTATTCAAAGAGCGAGAATGAACATGCTGGTCACATTCAAGAGGTGTTGGAGACATTGAGGAGGGAGAAGTTGTATGCTAAATTCTCCATTTGCGTGTTTTGGTTGCGTGAAGTTCAGTTCTTGGGTCATGTGGTGAATCCCGATGGTATTATGGTGGACCTAGCAAAGGTGGAGGCAGTGAGGCAATGGAAGTCTCCAAAGATGCCATTCGAGATTCGCAGTTTCTTGGGTTTGGCGGGCTACTATAGGAGATTCATCCAAGACTTTTCCAAGATCGCTTCTCCACTAACCAAGTTGACCTGAAAAGATGAGAAGTTCGTATGGGGTCAAGCTTAAGAGAAGGCGTTTGAAGAATTGAAGGCGAGGTTGACTCAAGCTCCTGTTCTATCATTACCTTATGGGAGTGAAGATCTGGTGGTTTATTTTGATGCTTCCTACTCGGTGTGTGTGTTAATGCAAAGAGAGAAGGTTATATCTTATGCATCCCGACAGTTGAAGGTTCATAAGGTCAATTATCCTACTCATGACTTGGAGCTAGTAGCCATGGTCTTTGTGCTAAAGATTTGGAGGCACTATCTTTACGGGACGAAGTGCACCATTTTCACCGACCACAAGAGCTTGAAGTACTTCTTCGAGTAGAAGGATCTGAACATGAGGCAGAGACAGTGGTTGGAACTGATAAAGGATTATGATTGTGAGATCCACTACCATCCGGGAAAAGCCAATATGGTGGCTGATGCCCTTAGCCGAAAGGAGAGACCCGAGCCGATTCGAGGGAAGGCTTACCAGTTGGTCATGACCTCTGATGTGATGAAGCAGGTCAAAGAGTTTCAAGATGAAGCATTGAAAGAAGATCATCTTAACTCTGAAGGAATGAGAGGTCTGGTTGCGGAATTGGGTGAAAACATACTCGGTGTTAAGACCCGGTTTGAAAGGATGTGGATTCCTCGTTTTGGGAATCTACGTGGGAAGATTATGGATGAAGCTCATAAGACTCGATACTCCATTCATCCCGGTGCTACAAAGATGTATCAGGACATGAAAGATGATTATTGGTGGCTGGGTATGAAGCGTGATGTGGTGGAGTATGTGAGCAAGTGCCTTACTTGTTTACAAGTGAAGGCCGAGCACCAAAAGGCATATGGAAAGATCTAACCTTTGGATATACTGGAGTGGAAGTGGGAGCATATCACCATGGACTTTATTATGAAACTACCATGCACTGCGCGAGGGTACGATGCTATATGGGTGATTGTTGATCACTTGACGAAGAGCGCTCACTTCTTACCGATCTGCAAGACATATTCATCCGAGAGGTTGCTGATCTATTCATCAAGTAAATTGTAACTCGTCATGGTGTACCGGTGTCTATTGTGTCGGATCGTGACACCCGGTTTACATCAAAATTTTGGAAGAGGTTCCACGTTGCCATGGGGACGAGGTTACATATTAGCACGACTTATCATCCTCAGACTGATGTTCAGTCAGAAAGGACCATTCAGACATTGGAGGACATGCTTCAGGCATGTGTTATCGATTTTGGGGGAAGTTGGGATGACCACTTTCCGTTAGCTGAATTCTCATACAACAACAGTTATCATGCCAGCATTGGTATGCCACCTTATGAGATGCTATACTATAGGGATTTAGAACGCCCGTCTGTTGGGATGATATTGGTCAGAAAGAACTAGGGAGCGTCGAGGTAATCAAGGCTATGACTGAGAAGCTTGAAAAGATCAAGGCCTTCATGAAGGCAGCCAAAGATAGACATAAGTCGTATGCTGATAAACGACGCAGACCGATTGAGTGCAGGTGGGTGACCGGGTTATATTGAAGGTCTCACCTTGGAAGGGGATCATCCGATTTAGGAAGTGGGGCAAGTTGAGCCCAAGGTATATAGGGCCTTTCCGAATCATTGCTCGAGTAGGAGAGGTGGCCAATAGACTGGAGTTACCAGATGACTTAAGTTGAATTCACCCGACATTCCACGTATCTCATCTAAGGAAATGTTTGGCGGACGAGGATATGATTGTTCCAAAGGAAGATATTGAAGTAGATGAACGACTCAATTATATGGAGCAACCAGTGGCAATTATTGGTCGTAAAGAGAAGAGGCTTAGAAATAAAGTGGTTCCTCTTGTGCGTGTACAGTGGAAGCACAGGAAGGGATCTAAGTCTACGTGGGAGACTAAAGAAGAGATGAGACATCATTACCCCCAACTCTTTGAGGAATAACAGGTTTCAGGGACGAAACCTATTTAAGAGGGGTGGACTTGTAACACCCGGTTATTTTAAAGACAAAGAAAGAATGAATAAAGTGAAGAAAATAAAGGAAAAGAAATAAAACCCAAGTCAAGGGGTAAAAAGTGTCCAAAAGGACAAAATGTTTGAAAAGTGGGTGTAAAAGGTGGTATGGCTGCCCATATGTCACATACATCACTGATCTTCGGGTTTTAGAGAGAGAGAGAGTAGCTGGGAGCAACAACTCTCCGTTTTTGAAGGAAGAACAAGAAAGAATTCAAATTCAAGGTAAGAATTCATGTTTTTATGGTGTTCTTAACCGGTTATGTCCTCGGGTTTATGTTTATGTGTGTTTATATGTGTTCGGTATGTTTTTAGTGGGTTCTAGGTGGTTGATTTCAATTTGCAAATGAGTTTGGAAGAAAGCCATACTCAAGAGCTGCAAATGTGACTTATAGAACCCCTCTTTTACTGGTTTTTAACTGTTTTGGGGCTGGAAATGCATGAATGTATGTTTTCATTAAACTGGGTTTCGGACCCGTATGTTTGATTTTGTGTATGTTGAGTGTATGATGTGATGCATGGTTATGTTCATGCTTGATAATGTATGATAGTGTTTCTAAGGCTTAGAGGGTAAGATTTAAGCTTAGAACATGATGAATGGTGTATGGGAATGTAATCTGATGTTTTAGGCTCATGTGTTAAGTTTTTGAATCTGCCTAAGTGTTGGAAAGTAAATGCAGATGAATAATGGGAAGAAATGGGGATGAACAATTAATGCGGATGAGCATTGACTAAGTATGGGAAATGCGGATGGCTCATGCGGATGAGCAAGGTCAATGCGGATGAGCATTGAGTAAGTACGGGAAATGCGGATGGCTCATGCGGATGAGTAAGGTCAATGCGGATGAGCAATGACTAAGTATGGGAAATGCGGATGGCTAATGCGGATGGGTAAGACTAATGCGGATGAGAAAGTCTAAGTGTGAACGAATGCGGACGACTAATGCGGATGAAGCATATGGAAATGCGGATGAAGCATAGGGAAGTGTGGATGAAGCATGGGAAATGCGAATGAACAAAGGGCAAATGCGGACGAACAAAAGGGAAATACGGATGAACAATAGCAAATGCGGATGAACCCTTAGACTATTTTTTGACTTCTTGGAAAAGGGTGAAATGTAGGCTTGACTTGGGAGGTTCCTGGGGCTATGTAGGTTGACTGTTTGAGGTTCTAGTTGTTATGATGGGCATGATATGATGTATGAATGGTGTTTATGCATGATGATGATGTTGCATGATTATGCATTTATGTATGTATGATGTGCCCTGTATGATGATGATGTTTGTGTATGTTATGTTCCTTATTATGATGTATGGTTATCTTTCCCGTGACTTTACGTTGAATGATATGAATGAATGAAAGTAGTATGTAACGTAAAGAGAAAGATAATGAAGAGAGGAACATGAAGTAAGAATGCATGGATTAAAGAATGAAGAAAGTAAAGAAAGTCTTGCAAGCCTTTTATGTCGAGACACGCCATTAAAAGGTTTTAGCCCAACGGTGTGCGGGTTCGCTACCCCGAGAGGATGCACATCGGGGTCATTCTTTGTGATTGACCATTTGTATGGAACCATTGTTGCTTGCCTTAGGTACTGTTACTAGAGGTTTTGGGCACCATGAATGAAGGTCTATGATAGGCTTAGGTCCAGTACCATAAGCATGAAGGGCATAGCACATGACAATGGTAAACCTGAACTTTATCTTAGGTACTGTGGCCAGAGGTGCTGGGCACCGTGAATGAAGGTCTATGATAGGCTTCGCCCAGTACCATGAGCATGAAGGGTAAAGTTCATGGTGTCGATGAAAAGAAAAGATGTAATGATGAATGAACGAATGAAAGTAAGATGCATTAACGAATGGAAGTTAAAGGATGAATGATGAAGATAATAATGGTATTACCTATGTGTACGTATGATGTGTGATCACATGCAAAGTAAAGGACACTTTTAATGAATGTAAGTATGTTTTATGTTAAAACTAGAACTCATTGAGCAACGCTGACTTTTTATGCATTTTCCAGTTGGCAAGTGAGCATTGCTGAGAATGGCGCGGGACAGCTACTTGGCATTTTGGTTGGCATCCATTTTATGGAAATATGACGTTTTTGTGATGTAATGCAAATAATGATATTTTGTAACTAGTCAACAATGTATTATTTTACAAAAGTGATCATAATGAATTGGATGTTTTATATGTTTCCGCTACAATGATTTCTTTAAGTTAATGAAAATATATGTTTTATATGCGATGATTGACCAGCTGTGAGCGTCCTGTGAATGGGGCCTTACAATCTATCAAAAGCTTCAAGGGAAATCAATACACATCTCCCATAACAGAATCGAGTTATGTTGAGAAAACAAAAGAGCTGGTGCTACTGAGGAATGCTGAAGGAAAGAAGGCTGAGAAGATTCGAATTTTTGACCTAGTGGAGATCAAATTGCTTCACCCAAGCTATACTTCATACCTTCATGACAAATTCTTTCCAAAGCTAACTGATGAAAAGGCTCAGAATGACTTGTGTCTATATGTGCACATGATTCAATTTGTGGATAAGCTGTATGCCAAAGCATATAAGAGAAGAAGGTATAATGCTGGGATGCTGAAGGAGCCAACATTGAAGATATATCAGAACTGAGAATCTCAAAAGAAGATGAGCTGGAAATTGTAAACAATCAATGTGTTGTGGAAACCCTCACCACAAAAGAAGATGTATCCGGGATGACTTTTGAGACACTCTAAAGGATATGCAGAATGGAGATCAAGTACAAATACGCTGATCAAAAGGACACAGTATCGTATTTCAACAAGAAAATTGTTTCAAGATTGATGGAGCTTTCAGTTTTGAAGAAATGATTACAAGTATCTAAGCCTAAGGAAGAGTATTGTTAGGTCTAGGATCAATAGATCTAGTCCATTTTGTATAGGCTTAGTACTTGAATTAATATCTGTAATGAATGGTTGTAATTTATTATTGTGTATGCATTATATGCACAGGTTAACCCATGTATATGTGTGTTGATTTATGTATGTTTGCAGGTAGAAACATTATACTTAGTCAATTTCAGAAATTGACTAAGTGTAAGAAACATCTACGGATGAACATTTTGTTCTTCCGTAGATATGTTTCTTACAAGTAACAACATCCGAAGATCTTCTGTAGATGAACCATCAACTGGAGTGAAGTGAGAATTCCAAGTGAAGACTCCTGCTGAAGAACAAGTTTCTTGTTGAGCAACAAGTCTCCTGCAAAAGAACAAGATTCCTACGGAAGAACAATTAACTACTGAAGACAATATTCCCACGGAGTCCAACACTTGTATTCAAACAATACAAGTGTTACAAGTCAACAAGTCAACAAGGAAGTTATGCAAATCCCAAGAAATCCAATGATTCCTTAACAAAACAATTCAAATCCCAAGAGATCCGGTGTTTCCTTAACAGAAACATCAGTGTCTATATAAATGGATCCAAGGTTTCGAATCAAGAATGACTGCGACGGCAATATGACATTTCCACAGCATAAAAAAATCACATTAAATCACACAACCAAACCCTAGCAGCCGTCACATCATTAAACCCAAAATTCAATATCATTCATTCATTGTTTGTAATCATTAACATGTTTTAATGAAATACATTTGAATTTAATATTTGTTCATTAGTTGTGTTTCTTTCACCGTGTTCTTGAATCTTTGATGATATTGATATTTAATACAAACAATTAAACCAAGCTAATGTTGATTCCACAAACATTGACTTGATTTCAACCAATGCTGATAATTCCTGAATGCGATCCTTGGATTCACAAAGTCATTGATGCTCTGCTAGAGCTTGTTGAAGAACAAAAGGAGTCAATTTCTAATCAAAAGGCTGATATAGAAAAGCTTGTGTTGGAGAGCGACCAAGCTAACAAGACTTTACAAGAACAACATGCTCAGCTACAAAGAAAGAATGAAGAAATTCATGTGATGAAGTTGAAAATAAGTGCCCTAGAATCATAGGCTGCCACTACATCAATACAACCAAAAGAACCTGCAGCATCCTCTAAGCAACTTATTCTATACTCAAGGAAGAGGAAGTATTTGGGTTCCATAAAGAAACTTGTAATCAATGTTGAAGATTCACCTAAAAAGTCAAGGCATACATCTTCAGAGCACACTCCTTCAATGAATCTTTCAACATCAAAGCAAGTTACTCTTGATGAAGCTGAGAGTGATGTTGAATGGAAAGAGCTAACTGAAGACGAAACTAACAAAGAAAAAGAAGAATTAAATGCTGATGATCTTCTGACAACAAAAGACATCATGGAAGAGAGGCCTGAATCAACTGTGTTTATGACCATGATCAACCATGGGTTTCCATATGACATGGTTGAAAGGATGAATCTAACTGAGATGAAGGATATGCTGAAAGAGTTTGAGCTTGCTAGATTCATAATTCCAAATTGTGACTATGAAGCATTCACTACTTTTCAAGCTATTCAGAAAATCAAGAAAGATCTAAGCCACTGTGGTACAACAAGCTTAGCAAGTACAATATGGTATGTTGGCTATAGGGTCACAACTACAAGGCACATGAGCTTAAAGGAAGAAATGTTGCTGAGCTGAGAAGAATGATGGAACATATATGTCTGTTGAGCTTGACATAGGAGTGAGATTCAAAACTGAAGCTCCAAACCCATCCTATGAGCAACAAAGCAAACTCCCTACTGATTCTATAACTATTGAATCTAAAGATCAGCACAAAGGCAAAGATAAGCTAATAAGAGAGCCTCGGGTAGTTATCCCTGGAAAAGTGTGGCCTCTGGGTAACACAGTCAGAGAGATTATAGAAAAAGTCTACCCTCATAGAACTGTTTGACCACATTACAACTCCAGTTCTGTGGAAGAAAACATGATTATGGCGTGGAAATATGATCCAGACTAGGATTGTGCAATCATCAAAAGAACATCAGGAAGAATCCAATACTTCCATGATGTAGAAGCACTACTGAGTCTTCATGAGAGAGATATTAAAGATCTACAAAGCCTAATTATGTCGAACTATCCAATTCATTCAAGGGGAAGAGATTTCTTTGTGTTGGTGGAAAGTTAAAGATAAAATTTAAAGATGATGTGATTAAAGAAGCCAAAAGAGAGGATGATGAGCACAGAAGAAGATTAGAAATGATGAAAATATCAAGCACCAACTCCTCCACATTAGTTGATGATGAATTCTTAAGGATAGTTGGTTATACTAACAGGAAAACAACAACCATCAAAGTCATTGCAAGAAATCAATACACTATTCCCATAACTGAGTGGGGAAATGTTAAGAAAACAAAACAGAATCAGAATATGTGTTTACATATTTGATGAAAAATAAAAAAATATACTTGCAATATTAATAAATTGAACATATAAAACGATCAGGAAAAGTTAAATAAAGTTACTATAAAACATAATTTTGGTAGACTTGAAAATAAAAAAATGTTATTAAGTTTATATTATAGGAGATAATGTCTACTATAACTTTATGATAAAAAGGTGACCTAGATTGTAAATTTGAGTTACATACCATTCCTTCAAGGAATGGGAAAAGACAAGCCTTACAAGAGGAATGAAAAAATTTAAAATGGAAGAACCACATTCCTTATGGGCTGGTCCATTCCATTCAATGTGGTTAACAAAGAAAGTTTTTTCCATTCCCTCAGTGTGGTCCATTCCTACACACTAAACACTACCTACTAATAAATTATAACCATCGCATAATGTTAGGATCTTGTATTTAACGAAATACCAACTGATTAACATGTAAACCAAACCAATATGCGAATCCTATTTGATTGGTGATCCAATCAGTGAGAATGCACGTAGAAACAATAGATATTGAATCTAACGTTAAGAATCGATTGGGAATCGATCAGCAACGTTCTATGAACTTGGAGTACAAACTGGAGGCTTCTGGACGGCTAGGGTACGTCTAGAGTCGAATAGGAATCAATCTCCTTTTTTTCACGAATTAAGTGGTATTTATAGGTTATGATTGCTCATTCGTACGACTGAACCATAGCATGGTTCATTCGTGCGATTGATCCATGCGGTTGATCCATTCTCATGACTGAGTGTTCAGTCGTGCTGAGCCAATCCCATGTTACAATCATACGACTGATCCAGTCTTCTGGTTCAGTCGTGCGACTGAGTCATTCGCCTGAAGTTGTACATGCGTATGGTCCATTCTCATGAGCCATTCGCATGAGAACTTCTTTTGATAAGTTTTGAATGTATTCATTAGTATAACATTATGTGTATCAATTCAAACATCACAGACCTATATAACCAATTCAATATCAACTCATTAATGAAATATAGACATTATAACCACAACCAATTATCTTTTATTTCATTAAGTACCCAATAGTTACATAGTGTAAGACATATTACATTCAGATCAGATCTAGGTACATATATGTATCAACAAACTCCCCCTTGGACCTAGATCTATCTAATGTCTTACCTCTATCACCTCTTCATACTTTTTGTACTTTTCCTCTCTTGTGACTCTTGCATGTATCTCGAACGCAAAGCAGAGTCTTATGACATTTTGGAATTTGAGTGCTTGTATAATATCTTGCGGGTCATAGAATAGTGGCGACTTTTATAATGTGTAGACATCATTATCAGACAAGTTAGTGAGCCACATTGGTCAAACACCCTGATGGTATCCATTTATCCTTCTTTATTTAGAACTATGACCGCCTCCCCGATTCTCCAATCATAGTACCACCACTTAAAGTGTGGAGTGAAGTCCTGTGGCATTTCCCTGAGAGGGATTCTAGACATTGTTCTTGCAGGACTCCACTTCATCACTATCTTGGGCTTACTAGTGATGGAGTCACTTCAGATCATCAGATATACCTCATAGGTTGTTGAGGTTTGAAGTTGACCCACCTGGTGTGGTACTCTTTCTTTAGGGCAACCTCAAACCAGCCTGACATCTTCCTTGGGTCATCATAGCAACTTCAATCTAGCTAGCTGGTTGAGCTCAAAACCAGGTAGAGTCTTTAGATCATGTGGAAATCTAAAGTACTCTATGCCTTTTTCCCTCTTTATTGCATAAACATTTAGATCCTCGAAATGTGCCCACGCAATAATCATGCCTGACACCTTATGATGTTTCTTCACTCTGTAGAGTTTGGTGTAGACATTTTGTTTAGGAGCTGCACATTGGGCTCGGATTTCTTCGAACAAGCAGCCCATTCTGCCTTTCTGATATCAACATCGTCGTTTGAGGCTTGGGCTTTTCCTTCAATCTTCTCAGACTCCTGCTCCATCTGATCCAATACCTCAAAAGTATCACTGACTAGGGATTCACCCAGATTGGGGACACATTTCCCTCGTTGTCAGCATACTGAGGATAGTACTCTGCTGTGATGTCTTCTATCTCTATCTCATCAATATCATTTAGCTCTTCTTCACTGGTAGACTCAAAAGTTGGAGCATCCTTAATGCTCTCATCTGGTTCAGCTTGAACATTTCAGCCAGTTGCTCATTTGAAAGATCATGAATTATTTCCCTTTCTTCTGGGGTATAACTCACAGATCTCTTGACGATCCCTTGCAGATCAAGATCATAGTCAATTGAGTCTTGATCTGCTGAAGGGGAGCAACATCAAATTTGTCCCTTTGAAAGTTTGGATCTGGTTGTTGTAAACATGTAACACAGCAAACATGAGTTAATAATCAAGACATAAATACATTAATCTTAATATAAACATCAAATACATAAGTTTAATACATGATTCAAGTACAAAAGCTATCAACTACATAATCATCTAATCATTACTTTTATCTTGAATCGCTGGATCATCATTTGGTGAGGCAGAAGAGGAACTCGTTGGTCTTGATTTCTCTTTGATCTTCTTTCTTGACCCTGAGCTGAGGCAGATGCAGCTGCATCTCCTCCTTCATCATCATCATCCTCCTGCCTGTCCTCTGTCCTTTCTTCCTCACCCCTTCATCATCATCACTCTCTTCATCTTCATCCTCATCATCATCTACACCCTCATCACCATCTCCTTCCTTTATCTTCAAAGGCTCATCTTTAGTTCCTTTGAGCTTGAGCATGATAGACTTTTTAGCATCGTCCAACTCCTCAATCTTCTTTGCTGGTATGACTCTATGCTCTTGGAGTTGGGCAATCTCTTCGCTCTGAGCAGCCATTACTGTGTCTGCTGCTCAATCAGCTGAGCCTGCTGAGAGATCTGCTGGGACTGTGCAACTGTGAGATCCGTCACTGATGAATCTGCGCAGTCTTCTCGTCATTGGCTGCTAACAGGTGCATCACCATACGGTTCAACGCTGATAGCTGTTCCTCTACCCCAATGGGAGGTAGAGATGATCCATATAGGTGGGTGGGATGTGATGATGGCCCGGCTTGGTGGCTAGTGGTAGTACTGGTGGCAGTGGTGAAGATTGGGTTAGGTCTAGATGATAGTGGTGGTGATGTAGGTGTGAATGATATGGTGGTGGATGGGATATATGGAGTGGTGGGTGGTGTGGTGACAGTGGTAGGGGGTGTGGGAATGGTAGTGGTTGCTGTGGAGGTGGCCGTGGTGGTGGCTATGGCTATAGAGGTGGTTATGGTGGTGGCTGAGGTAGTGGGTGGTATGGTAGAGGTAGTGGGTGGTATGGTAGATGTAGTGGGTGGTATGGTAGATGTAGTGGGTGCTGTGGTGGTGATGAAGGTGAGTCGTCTCTTCTTCTTCTTCATCCTATGGGGCTGAGCCATCCTCTTCTTCCTCGACCCTGTCGAGGTGGATGCTCCCCCTAGAACACGGCTTGGCGGATCGGGAGCATAAGTAGGGTCAGCAGCAGTCTCTCCGATCCACCTAGGCGTTCACCAACCGCCTGGAGCCTTGTTTTGTGGGAACGACTTTGCTTCCCACAGTCCGTGAAAGCAGTTCCTCATTGGACTCCTCTTCTTCCTCACCAGGTACAAAACCCTAGTGGAACTCAGCAGACTCTGCTACATCTCCAGTGGGGGCAGATGCCTGAGATGTACTATCAGTAGTGGGGCCCTTTGGTTGAGTAAGCAAGGTATCTCCAGCATCCCCACTGTATCATCATCAGAGTCGCTGTCTATGTGACGCCACGACGTCTACCTGTGCCACATAACGCTCCTTAGCCAGATGGCCTATCAGTCTCTTTACCTGGGGCTTTACCTGCTTACCCGGTAAACTCTAATACCCAGAGTCGTATCGTCCATGATCTCTAATGCCACGCATCGTGGCGCTCCTTTGGTAGGGATGGCAACTTCTCATTGAAATCAGCTGCAAGAATCTGGGGTACATACAACAACCTTCCTTACCCTTTGCCTCCAGATTCTCCACAAGATAAGAAAAGATCATGCTCGAGAAACTAAACGGTGGTTCAGTACCAGTGCCACATAGGCATTCTGAATCTGGTCTGAAAGATCATCAAACCCACCCCTCCTGGACGCAATGCACTTCAGAATCACATGTGCTAAGTACTTGTACTGGGGACACAGGTGCTCTTGTTGAGCACACCTGAGTTGATGTCCCCAGCGTACTTGATCCTCAGGAAACATCCTCTCACCATAAGTGGGTGAAGTCTGGTAGGATGATCAGTATTGTCCCCCAGCTCAAGTACTATCTGAATATCAGCCGCGGTAATCTCAATATCCATGCCACAGATAGAGCTCCTTATGCTATATGGCTCATGTGATCGGTCAACAGAAGCATTCTCCCAGAAGCCTTGATGTAAAGACCTATAGGGAGTGCATGGGGTGGAGATGGCTTTATGGATCCTTGATCTCCTCAGAAAAGCGATGATATATGTAAACTCAGCGCCATTCCGAGTAGTATGATCCAGATGATGCACATTATGTTGTGCTTAGGGTTGATGGACCATCTAGCAGCCATCAATCTGAAACACAAGACACATAATCATTAGATACTCACATAACACAAATTAGTTCCAAGTATCTTGTTTGAATTCATTCTGATTCATTCATGCGAATGAATCATGCGACTGTGGTCAGTCGGTTGTCCTATCATGCTACTGGACACATTCGGGTGAATGAACATGCGACTGAGTTCAATCGATTGGCTGAGCCTGCGATTGGTTCAGTCGGCCGACTGAGATCATTCGCATGATACATTCGGCCGATTGACCCATTCGGCCGACTTAATCGTGCGATTGAAGTTCACCCAGACGACCAATCGCATGACCCACTGTTCAATCGACTGAGGTTCGAATCTTGACCAATTCATGAAATTAAACGTGGTTTAATGGCTCTTTAGACTCGCAATCTCTTAACTAATGACCTATTAGACTTAGTTTTAACATTTTGCTTAGTTTCAGTAGGTTATTAGGTCATTCAACGATTCAGTTCTTGTTTCAATCGAAAATCCCTAATTAGGGTACCATTTCTTCTGATTTCTATGAAATTTCATCTTATTATACCTGTATAAATGCAAACACACGTCAGAAGATCAAGAAGGGTGTATAATCGAGGTCTAAAGAAATTTGGGCAGCGTAATGGTACAATGTGCGATATAAGGGCGATTGGGAGTGGTGAGGAGAATGCGATCGACTGTGGCCCTTTATATACTGACTTTGTGTTCAATCGGCCGACTGGACTCATTCGCGCAGTTCATTCTGGTGAATGAACAGTTCAGTCGGGCTATTGACTTAGTCAATCACCTTCAGTCGGCGACTGAGGCTCAGTCGGTCGACTGAGGCTCAGTCGGTCGACTGACTCAGTCGCACTCTCCCAATCGGACGAATGGCACATTCTGATAATCCATTCGGGTGAATGGGTCAAACTCATGTCCATTCGGCTGCTTATTGCATGAGTATGGTCCAATTGCCTGACTGGTCCATACTCATGGTCCAGTCGTGCGAATGGGTCATACTCTTTAAAAGTTTTCTAACTTCATGAGCATTTGACTTTTAGACCCATTTAGACTGTTGACTTAACATTATGAACACTTGGTCATCTCAGACATGATCATTTCAACTTGAAAAACCTTTGATCACCTCAGACGTGATCATTTTAAACACTTTGTCACCTCAGACGTGACCCATTTATCTTTTGAAAACACATGTGGTCATCTCAGACATGACCCTTTTTTTTGGTGAATTAATCCCTTACAGAATTCCATGATGTAGTCCGACAACAAATAAACTGAAACGACTAAATAAATAGAAAATTAAACTAAAGTACAAAAAATTAAACTTATTTTTAACCTTTTGTGAGAGGTAAATCCTAAGATAGAAATCTACTAGATTCGTTTCTGGAATAGGTAGCTTCTATTTAGTTTGACCATACCTGGACCAAATCAATTTTGGAATCATACAGGCAAGTCAAAATATTTGGGACAAGTTAGCTAAAACCGTTGATGCTCTTTCTTTGTTATTCATCTAGAGTCATTTAGCAAATTTAGGAAATCATACTAGTACTATTAGGTCTTCACACTAATTTGAACTTTCAAGAATTGTAGCCACAGTGATTGTCCGTATACTTATCCTCTTTAAATCCATACATAGACTTTCAACACAGTTTGGTGATCGTTTTAAGGTTTGTTTGGTTTAACAAGCATTTGTGGATCCCACACTCATGTGGTAATCAACATTCCTCAGGAGATTTTTGAGCGGTCTAAGGGTAGAATGCAAGAAGAGACTATTCTTAGAACATTCAAAGAGAAGACTATCCTCAGGTCAGTGCCATCACACAGCAGAGAGGCGGCAAACAACAATGAGTTCTAGAATATATAGGTTATGCTTATCCTCAGGTCAGTGCCACCGCACAGCAGAGAGACACATAACCTATCTTCTTGTTTGAGCAACTTTTCTTCTTTTTGCACAGATCTCACCAACAACATCGGTCATCAGTTTGATTGTATTTTCATTTTTTTGTGCTTTTGCTCATGCTTTGGTCTTACGCACACTTTTGTGGCATTTATTTTGCTCGTCACCCCTTATTGGAATCTTGTTGATTGTGTTAACCAGGGATAAGGTGTTACCCACAGCTAGTCAAACATTTTAGTTTAATCTTGAGATCACCAAAAGGGTCTAGTCATCTATTGTATTGAATCTACCGATATATCATCTGTGGTCTAGCAACCTCTAGGTCTACTTTCTTTGTGTTACCTTAGTAGTAGCTAGCTTATCTATCATATTCCTTTTATATTGCTCAGACTACGCAGACTTATACTTGAACTTTGCATCTTTTTCAATTTTGAATTTTAAAGTCCCAAATAGTTTGTACTTGTGTACTATCATATTCCAAAGTATTTGAATCGGTATCACAGATACGATCTACCTTCGGTCAGCTAGCCTCTCCTCTCTCTCTCTTTTATTATAATATATATATATATATATATATATATATTATTTATTTATTAATGTTACTAGCTGACCTATTCTCCCCCTAAAATTCTAAAATCATAACCGATTTATATATTTTAGGATTTTAATAGACAGCTAAATAATATGAATTTAATTTAAAACAAAATAGAATAAATAAGAAAATAAAAACGAACAATAGACTAAATTGTATCGGACTACACATGATCATCATCAGGAATGACATTACTTTTCTTTTTAATGTCGTTGACCTCTAACATATATAGAAAGCGTGGTTTGTCAAAAGCTTTTGTATAGAGGTCAGCGCGTTAAAAATCCGTATTTATTTTTACGACATCGATTAAATTCTTTTCAAAACAATCCCATATAAAATGATATTTTATACCGATGTGTTTGGTCATAGGATGTTGTACTGGATTTTTAGTGACTGCAATTGCAGCAGAGTTATCAACAAAAATAGGAGTAGAAGAGAAATTTAAACCGTAGTCCCGCATTTGCTATTGAATCCAAATGATTTGAGAACAGCAACTTGCAGCGGCAATGTATTCGGCTTCATAGGTTGACAGCGCAACCGAGGTCTGCTTCTTACACTGCCAGGTCACTAATCTCCTCCCAAAGAATTGACACCCTGCTGATGTAGACTTGTAATTCATCTTGCAGCCCCTGTAATCCGAGTCACTATACGCCGTGAGCTCAAAGTCATCATCATGAGGATACCACAACCCAAGTGTGGGTGTGCCCTTCAGATAACGAAATATCCTCTTGACCCCGATCAGATGGTTAACCTTTGCCTTAGCCTGATATCTAGAACATAGACATGTAGCATATATGATATCAAGTCTAGAGGCACTAAGGTACATGAGAGATCCAATCATTCTCGGTACATTGTTGCATCTACCAGATCTCCATGTTCATCAGGTGCTATATCATGGTTTGTAGCAAGTGGAGTCCCAGCTGCCAAAGCATTCTCCATGTCAAACCGACTGAGAATGTCTCCCACATACTTGGTCTAATGTAGAAAAATCCTTTGGGTGTCTGATCCACCTGACCCGAGAAAGAATTTCATTTCCCCCATGGCACTCATCTCGAACTCTGCCTTCATTACTGCTTCAAATTCTTTGCATAACTCTTTGTTCTTTGAACCGAAGATTATGTCATCGACATATATCTATACTAGCAGTAAGTCTCCATCCTTTTCTTTGATAAACAGTGTGCAGTCAATGACTCACCTCCGAAAGCCGTGTTTCACAAGGTGAGTTGAGAGTTTCTCATACAGGCTCTTGGAGCTTGATGAAGCCCGTATAAGGCCTTGTCAAGTTTGTAAACTCTGTCCCGATGATAAGGATCTTCAAATCCCTCGGGTTGACTAACATAAACTGTCTCTCAATTTCACCATGAAGGAATGCACTCTTCACATCTAATTGATAGACTTTGATCTTCATATACGATGCATAGGCAAGGAAGATGCGGATGGCTTCCATCTTGGCCACGGGTGCAAACACTTCATTATAATCAATCCCCTCGACTTGTCGAAATCCCTGAACTACCAGTCGAGCTTTGTTCCTAATAATGACACCTTGGTCATCCTTTTTGCATTTCAAGACCCATTGGTGCCAATGACCTTAGCACCATTAGGTCTATCTACCAGTGTCCATACACCTAACTTCTTGAATTGAAGAAGTTCTCTTGCATGGCACTCACCCATCCCTCATCATTCAGTGCTTCACTAACGTATTTTGGCTCAACCTGCGAGACAAAACACCGATAAGCACCATCGTGAATGTATCCTTTTTCCATTATCGAGGCATAATCAGCTGAGTACAACTGATTTCTGGTGTGCACTCCTGATCTGACATCCCCAATGACATTGTCTAGGGGATGATAGACATTTAGACGTGATCCTGGAGTGGTAGGAACAACTACCTCAGAGCCAATATTATGAACATTTGGTTCTGCATCTGAGGTAGAAGGAGTTTGAGGTTCCGAAGTCGAAGAAGCATCACTGTTAGATGTTTGTGGACTTGTAGGAACTGGTACCTGTCTCTCCTGATGTTCTGGTCATCCTCTGCAGCTTCATCTTCTGAGGAGGAGTCACTGTCTTCTAGTGCTCCCCCTGAGTGATGAGATGATTCTCCTTGTGAGCTCGATGATGTTGGATCACGATATGGTGTATTCAAGATATCATACATCATTCGTGTAGCTAACTCGTCATCAGAAGGAGAGATAGGGATGTTGAAGGACTTAAAGAACCCATCATAGTCGAAAAAGTAAGCGGGTCCTTTCCAGTAGGGGGTGTGGTATATCTCTAAACATCAATATTACACCACACTTCTACTAAACCTGTTGAGTTGTTGTAACTCTCTTGTTCGGTATGTTGTATCCTAAGAAGATCCCTTCATCAGCCTTTTGGCTGAATTTTCCTTCTTGAGTTTTGTTGGACCATAAGAACTAATGAGCCTGATCAGAAAAACCTCCAAGTCCCACAGACTTACAACTGCTGAAGAAGATCACAACAGCTGAAGACATCAGCTGATTACAAGGTCTGAAGACAAAGTCTGAAGACAAGATCTGAAGATTTCTACTGAAGATGAAGTTTGAAAATAAAGTACTGAAGACAAAGTCTAAAAGTGAAGTACTGAAGACAAAGTCTGTAGCTATCAGCAGAAGACAACATCTGAAATAAAAGTCTGAAGAACAAAGACTGAAGACAGACTGAAGACCAGTGATCAGTAGTTGTCACAACAGCTGAAGTTATTAACTTCAGTAGTTGTGATGGTTTTCCTTTTCAGTACTTGTAATTTACCTTTTAGTAGTTTATAGTTTCAGTAGTTTTAGTTCAATAGTTTTATGTTCTTGTACTTAGCATTCTCTGAGATATGATCAGTTGTTGAGAACATTCTCAGTAGTTTGCATAGTTTCATTTGTTTGTATAATTCTGTTAGATGTCGCTATCAAGTGACATCAGCAGACGTCACATATCTTATATAAGGAATGTTGACCTAATTGTAACGTGTGACTTTCAGCCACCACGAAAGCATTTGAATGAAATATTCCTTTTGCAGAATTCTCTCTCTCTATAACCGTGTACTATTCCATTGAATATCAATTGAGTTCTTGCTAAATTGTCTAATTCATTGTTCGAATTCCGCTGCAATCTACTCTAATTAATCAAACTTAAATCACTGATCCAACAAATGGTATCAGAGTAGGTTAATCATTGATCGATCTAACGATTGATCATTGAAACTGCTATTTCGATATTTAAGTTTGATCGAATTAGCATATTTGCAAGAAATTGTTATAGAGATTGAATTTCTACTGCTTTCGGTTATTGCTTTGAGATTCTCTTGGTTCGTATTGAGTTTGTTGTGTTTTGCACTAAATGGTTAAAACTTAATTGAATTTGATTGAATCTAAGAATGACTAGTCCTTCTAATGACCCTCACAATACTGGCTCCTCAACCAAGCCTCTGATGCTGGTTAGGACTGAGTATAACATATGGCAACGAAGAATGCTCCATCACATGTCTGTTAATAGTTCAGGTTGTTGGACATCTGTGGTACATGGTCCACACAAGCCTATGGTGAACAATCCAAAACCAACAAATGGTTCCGAAGAAGAAGGAACAATACTCAGATGGGGATCAAAAACTGTTTGAGATTGATGCTAAAGCCCATGGACTCTGGCCATGGCACTGCCGAATGAAATCTATTATGGGCTTATGCATCATGAAACTGCTCATGAACTCTGGAATGCATTGAAAGAACAATTTGGTGGAACAGATGAGGTCTTAGCAAACAACAGAGAAATCCTTGCCCAACAATATGAAACATTCTCTCATAGGAAGGGTGAGACACTGACTCAACAGTTTGAGCGTTTTTCCTATTTGATCTCTGAGCTGAAAATGGTCAAACATGAATACACTAATAGCCAGATGAACAACAGATTCCTCAGATCACTGCCTGAGAGATGGGACACATATACCATTGTCCTAGGCTCCAGTGCAAATCTGGATAGCCTATCTCTCACCCAACTCCATGGGAAACTGCTTACATTTGAAAGAGAGATAGAGCAGAAAAGGAAACTGACATCATCAGGAAAGCTCACTGATGACTTTGTACCAGGGAACACTGCCTTGGTTGGTCATGAGTCAGAATATGCTGCATCAGAGAAAGCCATTATGATGAGCATATAGATTTCTCTTCAAACAGTTTTGATCATGCATTTGTTAGTGTTGATAGTCAGTCAGGCTGTAATAGTGACAATTTGTGCTTCATTATGGATGATTTGAAAGGTATTGCTGATGACGACTTAGAAGAGATGGATATTCTGAGCCAAATGGCCTTAATTAATATCAGATCTCAAAAGTTCTACAAGAGAACTGGTAGGAAATTTCCAGGACTCTCTGGCAAAACCAAAGTTGGTTTTGACAAGAGTAAGTTGAGGTGTCACAAATGCCACAGGCTTGGGCACTTTGCAAGAGAGTGTAGATCAATGGATCTAACTCCTTTGCACCCTTTGTGACTTTTCCAAGCAATAGTTCACAAAATAGAGGGCAACATCCTGCTAGTTCTGGTCATCACTCACAACCTCTATCTCCTGCATATTTTGTCCCTCAGGGTCCAATGCCATATCCATATCCCTGCTATTACATGACACAACCAAATCAAGTTCAAGTTCCTATTGCACAACAACCTCAAGCCTTACCTGAGCCTCAACCATCTCAATCATAACCTCATCACAGCTTCTTCACCCCTGGTGCTGTTGACTGGAGCAGTTTACCAGATGATCTTTCTGGTAATGAGCAATTATTTGCTAGTGATGGTCAACATGGTGGTGAACATCCTTTTGGGAATCTTGCTCTCATGGCCCTGGAGTCTACTGAGGGTTCATGCTCCAATGCATCTTCACCACAGGTAGCCCAGGTATCCTTTGAGGCTAAGGCCAAGCTATGTTCTGAATCTTGCATAGTTGTATTTATCTCTATTAGAGAGGCAAATATAGCTTTAATAAATCAAAATCTTGAGCTTGAGCAAACCCTTTCCAAAAGAAAATCTGAGTATGAGTCTGTCCTTAAAGATAAAGATGATGAGATTTATAAGCTTAAATGCCAATTAAATGATGAAAAGGCTGAAGGTTGAGGTATTCTTGAGAACCACAGAGATCTCAAAGAAACACTTGCAGCTACCCAAGTTGAGTGTGACGCTGGGTATCATCCTGCAAGGGATTTGAAATGCTTCTCAGCAAGCAAACAGCTTCGAATGTGAAGTTTGGAATAGGTTACAATCACATTGCACCACCTACAGATTTTACTCCAAAATCAATAGTAAAACCTGAAGGTGAAAGTAATTTCCAAACTACATCATCATGTTTATCATCCTCAAGAGATCACCCAAAATCAGAAGATGAAATCAGTGTTGATACCTCAGCAAATCAATTGCCTATGGGTTACTACTATAAGCACATGAAGCTGAGTACTTCAGATGTTGTCCCTCAAAGTACCTCAAGTACTGAAGGGCAAGTCACAACATCTGAAAAGCATTTCAAATCAACTGAAATAAAAGGTAACAACTGCTGAGGAATCTATCATACGATCTTTCAGGACGGATAGAGAACAGCTGAAGAACAAGTCTTCAGTTGTTACAGATCCTTCTGTACTTAACACAAGTACTGAAAGGAGGAAAGTACTGAAGATCACACCTTCAGTAGTTTCCACTTCAGCAGTTGATCAATCCAAGATGAAGAATAAGCCATGTGATGTATGTGGTAAGTTCAATCATCTTTCTGATGAATGTTGGTACAAAAAGGATTCCAAACTCAACAGAGATAAGCTTATTAAAATGCAGATGGATGAAATGAAAAATGAGTTTGAGGACAAGTTTGTACCATAGTTATCCCAAATTGATAAACCCAAGGCTTCACCCAAATCCAAAAAGAAGGATAGGGTTATCATAAATAGCTGATAGTGTTCCTCATGATAAAAATCAGACTAAGTCTGTGAATTTCAAGGAGGAAATGGTGGGCCACAAGAACTCATCAAAAACAAGTACTGATGTGTCACAAGAGCTTAAAGATTTAGCTACAAATCAGACACAACTTGTTATGATGGTTCAACATTTATTGGGGAGAGTTAACCAACTAGATGTACCTGTGATCAAACCACTGAAAAGGTATTCCAAGCCCAAATCCAAGGAATCCATTTCAGCACCATCTCCACCTTCATCAGCTGTTAATCATGAGAAACAAGTTATGGTTAAATCTGTTGATGAAAACATACCCAAAACCAAAGAGGTTGGGTCTCAAAACCTAACTAGTTCCTTGTGATGAATGCAGGGTTCTTCAGTATGCCAAAGAAGCATCTGGTATGTAGACAGTGGAGGATCTATGCATATGACAGGGCAGTTTCTTCTAAACTACTCTCAAGGAAAGAAGGGATTTGTTTCATTTGGAAATGATGCTAAGGGTTACATCATCGAGAAAGGATTTGTGTCTAATGGAGAAAATCAGATTTGATGATGTTAACCATGTGGAGAATCTCAAGTATAATCTACTGAGTGTCAGTCAGATGTGTGATAAAGGGCATGTTGCACTTTTCACAAGCCAGAACTGCAGGATTTTGTCTTTCACAGTTCTGAGGTTGATTGACAAGGTATTGGATGAACATACTCTCCTGAAGGCCAACAGGATTGGAAGAGTATATGCCCTAGATTGTCAAAGAAGATTGATTTGAAGGGTCATCCTTGCCTGCTCTCCAAAGCCTCTCCTCAGGAATCTAAACTGTGGCACAGAAGTTGGGTCATGTAAATCTCAAAAACATGAATCAGCTGATCCACAATAGTTTAGTGAGAGGTCTACCATAAAGGAGTTCCACTGTGATGAAACCTGCACTGCTTGTTTGAAGGAAACAGCACAAAGTCTCATTCCCTCCTATTGAAGAACCTAAGTCCACTGCCTGCTTGCAGTTACTGCACATGGATATATTTGGTCCTGTGAGAGTGATGAGCATGGCAAAGAAGAAATACTGTCTGGTAATTGTGGATGATTACCTAGATTTGTATGGACTTTCTTCTTGCATTCAAAGGATGAGGTTACTCAGATGATTATAAACTTTGTGTTGTATGTTGAGAAGCAGTATTCTCTATCAGTCAAGTGTATAAGTAGTGATAATGGAACATAATTCAGAAACCATACACTTGATGATTTTTATCTCTCAAAGGGAATCAAGAGGCAGTTTAGCATCCCAAGGACTCCAGAACAAAATGGAGTACTGGAGAGAAAGAACAGGACCCTAATTGAAGCTGCAAGGTCCATATTGGTTGACTACTCTGGTTTGCCTTGACCTTTTGGGTTGAAGTTGTCAACACAGCTTGCTATGTGCAGAATAGAGTTTTAGTAAATCAGAGGTTGATGAAGACTCCATATGAAGTTCTACATTATTTTGCTCCTCTAATTTCATTCTTCCAAGCTTTGGGTGTCCTTGTTTCATTCTCAACATAAAGATCAACTCCACAAATTTAATCCTAAGTGGATGCAGGGTATTTTGTAGGATATTCATCCACATGCAAGGCTTACAGAGTCTTCAACTACAGAACAAAGATAGTTGAAGAAACCTTGCATGTGAAGTTCAATAAATCTTCTAAGGATAAAATTCCACAAAACCCTGTGGAGTGTTTGATTTGGATACTACAATATGTTCCTTATCAACCTCCAGCTGTTGCAGATCATGTGAATAAATCATCTTCTGCAGCACATCTTCCACCTGGTGGTACTGAAGATGATGATGATATCAGTACTCACCTTTTCAAGTTTAGTGATCAACTGCCTGAGTCTACTAAACTTGATGTTCCTGTAGCTTCAGCAGCTCCATCCACAACAAATGCTGGTGAGATTTCTGACTCCTCTACATCATTTGAATTGCCATCTCATACTTGGTTTCAAGAGTCTGGATCAACATTTGTTGCTGCTGAACCTGCTACAAACACTTGCACTGATCTTATAGTGTACCAAGAGCTGAAGAATCACCCCATGTCTCAAATCATTGGTGATATCAATGTATGTCTCAACCAGAGTCACTTGTCCAACTTTTGCTTCTATGCTCTCTTCATCAGTCAGCTAGAGCCAAAGAACTATCATGTTGCTTTAAGAGACAATGGATGGGTTGAAGCCATGCAGCTTGAGCTACTTCAGTTCAAAAAGCAGCAAGTGTGGAACTGGTTCCTCTACCCCTAGGTAAGTGTGCAATAGGCACTAAGTGGGTGTTTAGGAATAAAACTGATGTAAATGGGCTTATTTTCAAGAACAAGGCAAGAGTGGTTGTATAGGGGTTTTCACAAGAAGAAGGTATTGATTATGATGAAACCTTTGCCCCTGTAGCCAGACTGGAGGCAATTAGATTGTTCTTAGCCTATGCTGCATTCCACAATCTTAAAGTTTTTCAAATGGATGTCAAAAGTGCTTTTTTATATGGAAAAATAAAAGAAGAGGTTTATGTGTGTCAACCACCAGGTTTTGAGGACAATAACATCCTGATTGGTGTATAAACTTGATAAGGCTCTTTATGGGTTGAAGCAAGCTCCTAGAGCCTGTATGAAACACTTTCAATTTTTCTTCTTCAAAATAATTTCACTAGAGGCTCCATAGATAAAACTTTGTTTATTAAGAAAGTGGATCAGCATAAGCTACTTGTTTAAATTTATGTTGATGATATAATTTTTGCATCCTTTGATCCCCAGTTGTGTGATGATTTTACAAGTTTAATGAAGCAAAAGTTTGAAATGAGTGCAATGGGAGAATTATAGTTCTTTCTAGGCTTGCAAATCAAACAAGGCTGATGGAACCTTCATTCATCAGTCAAAATATACAAAAAATCTTTTGAATAAGTTTGATTTACAAAACTGTAAGCCCTATTCTACTCCCATGTGCAACACCACACAACTGGATGTAGATCAGAAAGGTAAAGCTGTTGATGAAACACTTTACAGATGTATGATTAAGTCCTTGATGTACTTAATAGCTTCTAGACCAGATATTATGTTTGCAACTTGTGTTTGTGCTAGATTTCAGGCTGCTCCTAAAGAGTCTCATTTGATTGCAGTCAAGAGGATCTTTAGATATCTGCAAGGTACACAATCTCTAGGTCTTTGGTATTCCACTGGACACTCTTGCAAATTAGTTGCTTTTTCTGATAGTGACTATGCAAGGTGTAAGTTAACCAGAAAGTCAACTTCTGGTGGATGTCAATTCCTGGGCAACTGTTTGATTTCTTGGCAGAGTAAGAAAAAAAACATCTGTTGCTACATCCACTGCTGAAGCAGAGTACATTGCTGCTGCAAGTTGTACATCTCAGGTACTCTGGCTTCAGAACCAATTATTGGATTATGGCATTACAGAGACTAAGAATCCATTGTTAATGGATAGTGCTTCAGCTCTTGTTTGTCAAGATCCAGTCCAGCATTCTAGGACCAAACATATAGAGATCAGACACCATTTTATTAGGGATTGTTTTGGAAAAGGTCTGATTGATCCAAAGTTTGTGCCAAGTGCTGATGAGCTTGCAGATATATTTACAAGCCTTTGGACAGTTCAACTTTCCAAAACCTTGTGTTAAGGCTTGGTATGCTACAGCTGGAATAAATGACAACTACTGATGATCTCAGTAAACAAGTACTGATGACCATTAGTAACATGTCACAAATAAGTACTGAAAAGTTTTATTCTCAGTTGGTTTTATAACTACTGAAGACTAAATTACTTAAAACGTACTGTACTTTCTGTTAAAAGAAACTGATGCAGTTACAACTACTGATGTAGTTATAACTACTGATGTCAGTAAAAACAGATAAGTACTGATGTCCTATGAAACAACTGAAAACAGCTAAAAAGTCTGATGAGTAAGTGTTGAGGACAGTATGAAACAGCTGAAAAGCTAAGAATTGACGAAAACTACTGATAAGAATTTTCTCTTCAATCGTTTCCACAAACTGCTGTTTCACCTTAAACAACTGATGACAAAACCATGTCTTTAGTAGTTTCACAACTACTGATGACTAACACCAAGTCCTCAGTTGTTTCCTACACCTAAGCCAAAACCAAGGTTTTCAGTAGTTTCATAACTACTGATGACCAAAACCAAGTCTTCAGTTGTTTCAAATGTTTGATAGTTAAAACCAAGTCTTCAGTTGTTTTCATACAACTGATGACAATACCAACACTTTCAGTCATTTTCTTTTCAGCCTTTTCTTAACCTATAAATACCTGCACTTATAGCCTAATGTTTCATTAGCCGTTTTCTATCTTTTTCTCTCTCAACAATGGCGACCATGAAACTCAAACCCAGACACAACTGTGTTGCCTACCTCTCGAAATCGGCTTTTTGGAACAAATTTGATAATGCCATCGATCTTATGGTGGATTCCCAATACAGAACTGCCTTTCTTTTGAATCCTACCATATACCCCGATTCCTTAAACCAATTCTGGACCAACATCTCTGTAACAACCGGTGAAAATGATAGCCAATCTCTCTCCAGTCGTTGGTCAACCAGAAACAGGTGGTAATCACCCCTGACATCATTCGCAAAACCCTAAATTTGCATGATGCCACCTGTATTATAGAATACCCAAAGGCACCATTGATATGTCTTTCATCAACAACGGTATGAAGGAGACTTAAGTGCTACAACCATTCTCAAAAAGCACTTCCATGATACTGAAAGACTTATCTTCCACATGTTGAATGTCTGCCTTGCTTCAAAGACATCTTCATGGGATCAGATGTCCTCAAGATGGCAACAGATATTGTACTCTATCTTTGAACGACAAACTCTAAATTTTTCTGAGATAGTGTTTCTGGAACTTAAGGATCTAGCTCAGAAACCTGTGACAAACAGATGGTTATTATATCCCAGGTTTCTGATGGCCATAATTTTAAATCAATTAAAATCTAAAGGCCTTGTTGGTCATGGAGTCCCTACTCCAGCTGTCTTAGTTGAGGTATACTCCAGGCATAACTCTGACCCTACTCTCAAAGGGGCTGCCCGGCTGCTCAAACCAAAGCAGAGGGAACTCACAGTCTCCACCTCCATATCCAAAGTCCCCACCAAACCCAAACCCCAAAAGCCTAAAAAGGCTACTCGGGGAGATGAGTCCCCTGAGGATGCCCCTGTACCACCAATACAGGAAACACATACTGGTTCTAACCCCTCAGTCATGTCAGAGACTCAACCAGCTGAAACCGCACAGGTATCCTCTCCACAGGATCCTGTTGCAACCAAATTTGGGGATACCACATTACTGGAACCTATATCAGTTGGAAGGTTACCATTGAAGAGCATCTCTCACCCTGGGTGCAATCTGCTTCTGACCAATCTCCAAATGCAACCGCCCCTCAAAGCCCAACCCTTCTAGTTGCTAAAGTGCTGAGTCAACTGCATTCCTACCCCCTCCCCAAAACCAATTAACCTGGGAATACCTCAACGATTGAGGGGAGGACCAAAATACTGCTGATAACCCACAGCACAGGGGTTATAATGTTCAATCTCCAAGTGTAGAAGAGGAGGTTAGAACATCTGGTCAGGCTGCCACTTCTACTGATTCAACAAATGAACAGGATGAAGTTAGTAACATATATAAGACCTCACCAGAGCCAACTACCAATGAAGGACAAAGTCCAGAGGCAGGAAGTCCCCAAAACCAAGAACAAGGGGCACATGCATATACTGATCTACACTCAAGGCATGTACATCCTGATTTAATCAGGAGGTCAGATGATTCAGCAAAGACTGATGATGACCTGGGCTTTTTCTTTGATGTCTTAGCCCATAACACATTCCTAGAGACTGAGGTGAGTAGACTCAAAGAACTGCTAGTCAAAATGTCTCAGGATAAAAGTCCATCTGCCCCAATAAACCCACAGATGGCACCTTCATTTGAAGGTTCACCAAACACATAGCCAATACACTTAACTAAGCCACCAGCCACTACTTTTGGCACCACCTCTCAGGGACAGAACCCCTTTGAGCAAATGGTTGCAACCTTTCAAAGCTCCTTACCTCTCATCACTCCCATCATCACTGAGATAGTATATAAAGCCATTGATGAGAGGATCTCCTCAAATCTCCAAACACTCCTTGATGATGTTGTTCACAAGTCACTTTCTGTCTTTCAAGCTCCTGATCCCAATGCACCCAAAAAGGGAGACTACTAAGTCTAAGGCAGTGAAAGAAAGGAAAAGGAAGAGAGTAGAAAGATAAAGAACAAGAAAAAGAAAAGGAGTTGGAGAAAGTACAAGAACTGATCTCAGAGAAACAGCTGATCACAGTGCAAGAGCTGAGCATAGACAAAGAGCAGAAAATCAGCTGATCACTTGCAAAGGAAGAGAAGTGCTGAGTCAAATTCTGATGGAGAAAAGTCCTTAGAAGATCTAGTCAAAGAAGCTGATGAAGCTCATAGTAGATCTATGGACAAAATAATAGATCAGCTCTTCAGACAGGGTCATGACACAACCACCTTAGATGTTGAGATCAGAAGGCTGGAGATAAATGAAATTCAAGCAAGATGGGCTAGTTACAGTGTGATGGATAGGGAAAGATTGGAGATTATGATCAGGTTTATTGCCAAATATCTAAGAAGATCATTGATAGATGAAGTCTTGGTCTAAGACAGAAATAACCAAGAAAATCTGTTCTGCTGGAAGCTACAAGGTGATCAAGGTGCTCAGCGCAGCACTGGATGAGCAGTGCTAGGAAGAGAACTGAGATGGCAAAGCTCTCAAATCCAAACTCACCACTAAATTGCTAGATCAACCTTCTCATACTCCCACTCAAAAACAACCCTCAAAGCAATCATCTCTAAAATCTGCCAATTCTATCCCTAAACCAAAACCACCCACAACTCAACCCACAAAACCAATTCCATTACCCCAAAAACCATCTCAAACACACCCAGTGATACACCCAAAAGGAGGAGAAGGGTGTTGAGGGTAGAAGAAGAAGAAGAAGAGGATAAAAAGACAGTCTGCCAATCTCTGTTG
Source organism: Flaveria trinervia (assembly GCA_025506515.1). NCBI lineage: Eukaryota > Viridiplantae > Streptophyta > Magnoliopsida > Asterales > Asteraceae > Flaveria > Flaveria trinervia. The sequence continues at coordinate 87,523,477 of CM046450.1, forward strand.
TTCTTAAACTTAAAACACCTGAGCCCAGAAGTCAACAGATGATCACACCTGACTTGCAAATGCAAATGGTGAAAGTGAAGATTGAAGAAGTAGAACAGTAGAAGCAGCATGATGAGCAATTTCTCAAAATGGTTGACAAGGACTTCCCTCAGTCCTCATCCATTCAAGCAATGAAGAAACAAGCTCTAAGGTTGTACACTCTTAGGCATACATTCCAACATCAAAGAGAAAGAGTGAGGATTTGGCCAGACCCAAGGGTAAGTTCCAGAATACACAAGAAGAACATACCAAGTAGATATCATGGCCAAGTGAAAAAGACTTTGAATGCTGCAATTATGTTGGCTATGGTAGTCTCACCCTGGGAGATTATAGAAGAATTCAAGAGAGCACACAACTCAAGGACAACCCCTCAATCTCTACTTGAGAACAAAATGATCAAGAAGGGGCTGTTATACAATGATTGCCAGAAATGAGACGTAAAACGAGCATCCCGATCAGAAATAATCGAGATCGGCACACCATGTCTCGAAAATACCTATTTCAAATAAATTTGAGTTAACTTTTCCATCTTGTCGGTTTCCTTGATCTCCAAAAAGTGAGCTAACTTAGTGAGTCGGTCCACGATTACCCATATCATGTCACAACCACTAGGAGTTCTGGGCAACTTAGTGATAAAATCCATGGAAATCTGCTCCCACTTCTACAAGGGGATCTCTGGTTGTTGAAATAACCCAGATGGTTTTTGATATTCAACTTTAACCTTAGAACATGTAAGACATTTACTCACGTATGTAGTTACGTCAGCCTTCATATTAAGCCACCAATAGTGCACCTTCAAATCATGATACATTTTGTCAGAGTCAGGGTGTATGGAATATTTAGACTTGTGTGCTTCACTCATAACCAAGTCTCTTAAATATCCATGCAAAGGTACCCATAGTCTGTCCATGAAATACCGAATTTCATCAGATTTTAATTCCAACTGTTTATCCATCCCGCGTAGAGATTCAGATCCAACGTTCTCACTTTTCAAGGCTTCTGTCTGGGCTTCTTTAATTTGTTCGGGCAAGTGAGTGCTAATCGTCAATTGTAGGGCATGCACTCGTCAGGGTTTAGAGGTTTCCTTTCTACTCAAGGCATCGATGACTACATTCACCTTTCCGGGTGGTATTTAGTGGCACAGTCATAATCGTTCAACAATTCCACCTAGCATTATTGCCTCATGTTAAGCTCTTTCTGGTCAAAGATGTACTGAAGACTATTATGACCAGTGTAAATTGTGCACTTGGTACCGTACAAGTAATGTCTCCAAATCTTCAAGGCAAAGACCATTGCTCCTAACTCCAAGTCATGAGTTGTGTAGTTCTTTTCATGTACCTTCGGTTGTCGCGAGGCATAAGCTATCACCTTGTCACGTTGCATCAGGACACAACCCGGTCCTTGGATAGAAGCATCACAATAAACTACAAAATCATCACTTCCTTCAGGTAATGCAAGTATCAGTGCACTACAAAGTTTCTGCTTCAGCAACTGAAAAGTAGCTTCTTGACTCCCACCCCATTTATAGGTTGTTCCTTTATGGGTCAAAGCTGTGAGAGGTTGAGAGATCTTTGAGAATCCCTCAATGAAACGTCGATAGTATCCTGGCAGACCAAGAAATTGCCTTATCTCACTAAGCGTCTTGGGTACCGACCAGTTCCTTATCGCCTCAATCTTTGCAGGATCCACATGTATTCCCTTCTCGTTAACAATATGACCCAAGAATTGCACCTCACGAATCTAGAAATCACACTTGGAAAATTTTGCGTACAACTGTTCCTTTCTAAGTAATTCTAGAATTAGACGTAGGTGCTCCTCATGTTCCTCCTTGGTCGTAGAATAAATCAATATGTCATTGATAAACACAATAACAAACTAATCGAGATAGGGTTTGCACACACGATTCATGAGATCCATGAACACTGCTGGTGCATTAGTCAACCCAAAAGGCATGACCAAGAACTCATAGTGACCATAACTAGTACGGAACATGGTTTTGGAGATATCCTCTTCTCGAACTCTTAGTTGATGATAACCAGATCTCAAATCAATCTTCGAATAATAGCTTGATCTCTGAAGTTGATCAAACAGGTCGTCGATACGAGGTAACGGGCATCGGTTCTTGACTGTGACTTTGTTCAACTCCCTGTAGTCGATGCTCATTCGAAATGTGCCATCTTTCTTCTTCACAAAGAGAACAAGTGCTCCCCACGGCGATGAACTCGGTCGAATAAACCCTTTTTCCTACAGCTCTTGAAGTTGTGTTGATAGTTCTTGCAGTTTGTTCGATGCTAACCGATAAGGTGCTCTCGCAATCGGAGCAGCTCCGGAGTCGAATCGATCTGAAATTCAACTTGACGGTGAGGTGGTAGTCCAGGCAGATCCTCTGGAAACACCTCTAGAAAATCACGAACCACCGGAATATCCTCTACTTTCTTTTCCTCTGTTGCTTGTCGGAGACGAGGGCTAATATGGCTAAGTGACCTTTATGTAGCCACTTCTGCGCCTTCATGAATGAGATGATGCCTATCATAACACCACTCTTCTCACCCTTTACCAAAAGAGTTTGCCCATCTATTAGAGGAATGCGAATGATCTTCTCATGACAAATCACTTTTGCTTTCTTCTCGGACAGCCAATCCATGCCTACGACCACATCGAAACTTCCAAGAGTAATAGGCATAAAGTCAATGTCGAAGGTATGACCTGCAAGTTCTATCTTGCAATTCTTAAGGATATGCGTAACAGAGATTTGCTTACTATCAGCCAACTCTACAACATACTTAGACTCCAAGACAAAGGGTGTATCACTTAAGAGACTACAAAACTTAGTTGAGATAAAACTCCTATCGACTCTAGTGTCAAATAGTATAGAAGCGAAATGACCATTAACAAGAAATTTACCAGTAACAGTAGTAGGATCGTTTAGAGCCTAACCTGAACCCATGACAAAGGTTCTCCCTTTAGCTCCACCATTGTTGCCACCATTGTTGTCACCATTGCCTCCATTGTTATTGTTGCCACCATTTCCGTTGCCATTCCCATTTCTTTTCAGTTGAGGATAGTTTTTCTTGAAATGCATTTCCTTTCCACACTCAAAGAACCCCTTTGGTGTTTCATGGGGCTACTGAGGCTGCTGAGGTTGTTAAGGCTTCTTTATCAGTTCTTCTTGGCAATCCTTTGACACATGTCCAACCTTCCCACAACGCTAGCATCGAAAGCTATCACACCTACCAATGTGGTGGTAGTTGCATCGGTTGCACTTTGGGTTTTTTCCCATATATCCACTTGGTCCTTGAGATGATGATGATGATTGGTGGAAGTTGCAATTGTTGTCAACCGTCTCTGCTGATGTTGCTGTTGAGGTTGGTGTTTCTGAGTTTGGTTACCAGATGGCAATCCTTTGCTGGCATTGTTCTCCCATTTGCGTTTGTTGTCAGGCACGCTTGCCACAGTGCCCCGCTTGGGTAACTTTCCTTGCTCCACAGCTTGATTAGCGAGCTTGTGAGCCAGTTGTATCACTTGTTGAATAGTAGGGAGATTTGTAGCAGTCACCATACTCTGGATCTCTGGGACTAAGCCACATAAATAGAGCTCAATATGTTGGCTTGGTGGGTTAACCATGCCAGGGCAAAGTGTAGCTAGCTCATGAGACCTAGTAGTATAAGCCTCAATGTTAGACCCTTCCATCTTCAATTACCAGAACTCAGCTTCCAGCTTTTGAACCTCGTCACGGTTGCAGTATTCCTCTGTCATCATTGTTTTGAATTCCTCCCACGGTACTGGATTTGCCATTGCCTGGCCAAGCATTTTCACTTGAGCATTCCACCACATGAGTGCTGCACCTTCCAAGGTTCCTGTGGCGTATTTCACCTGTTCCACCACTGGACAATTACATTTGGAGAAGACTGACTCGGTCTTCTCAAACCATCATACAAGCCCTACAGCTCCCTCGGCTCCGCTGTAGGTATACGACTTACAGTCCATGAATGCCTTGTATGTGCATCCAGGCGGTCCTGTATTCAATGTGCCAAGGTATTCAAATCAAACTGAATGAATTAACCACCTAACGAAATATTCGTGTAAATGATGACTAGTGTCATCGTTTACCTCCAAACTGTGTGAGCTGAGTGTTCAATGCCGCTTGCACGTGTTGGTTTATCAATGCAGCCAATTCAGCTGGTGTCATGTTCACGTTGCCGGTGCCTTGTCCAGCACCACGCCCTCGGCCACGTCCAGGTCCTCTACCTCAGCCGTCCATATTTCACTTTACATTCATAAATACAATAATGAGTAACATCCAACATATCATCTCATTGAAGTATGATAAATAATAAGAAATAATGTATAGTCACTACCACAACATTTATAACCAAAATAATAACGTTTCATAAATAACTTGTAAGTAGCTCACAAAATATCCAATCATTATCAAAATTCAAGTTTTCAGTTATGTGGGAAACAACCCTTCCCACATAGGTTTAAGGATAACCCTATACAGTCAAAGTCATGAGACTAATGAAAAGAAAAGAAATCAATCCAGCAAGTCAGATCCATCGCTGTCACCACCGTCCGGGGCTTCTTTCGGCTCTTCCTCAGAATCTTCGACCGGTGCAGGGTCATCCTCAATCTGTAACGCTGCAAGTTGTACTTCTAGCCCAGTGAGTCTACTCTTAACACCCACATTATGGAAATCTTGTGCTTCCACACGCTCAGACAGATTCATCACTCTACCAGCCATCTTGAAATTTCCAGTGATGGACATAGACAGACGCTCCTCGAGTATATCCATCTTTAGCCATAGTCGGCGTATCTCATACTACAGGGTGGAGTTCTTGTCAGTAAGCACTCCAACCTGCTCAAGGGGTACATCTAAAGATGGGAGAGTGGGTGCTGCAGAAGTAGTGGCTGACCTAGTCCTAGGTCTAATAGTGGCCGGCTTCGGAACACACTCTCTACGAATCATGCGGTCTATACAAGTCGGGTAATAACTTCCATCTTGTGGGGGATCACGCTCAGGTGGCACAAACGGTTGATCCCAGCCTATCTCGCCACGGGGGTAAGGATGTCGCGGCTAGTCATACACTCGGTGAGGTATAGGTGGAGGGGATTTAGAATGAGCACACCTTATTCCCAAAACCCGGGATGATGATGCCATGTTGCAGTGCATGTGATGTATATGCAAATGAGTATATAGTAAAAGGGTAAGTCAGGAGTAACTAACTGTGTGCAGTTATAGACTAGTGTGTATGCAACTAGTTCCCCATAACCAATGGCTCTGATACCAATCTGTCACACCCTCAAAATCCACGTGCGGAGTTTTACCGCGAGACATGTGAACAAACCAGGATCACAGTCAATAGTTACTCAGAACGACTCTATATGCCATATTTAAGATAAAACCAACCAAAGTTCAAACTTTAAAACCATGCGGAAGCGTTTTGTAAGTAAAGAAACCCAAAGTATATAAATGCATACTATGGCAAAACACGCGCCAACCCAAATTATTAAATATTAATAAATAAAAACCAACAAAGATGTCTTTAAGATAGAGTCTTAGAATGCATGATGAACCCGTGTAGTGCTCCTAATGGCAAGCGAAGTTAACGACCTGAGAATAGCATACTAAAATGTCAACACAACGGATGGTGAATTCAAGAGTTTGCGTTTAACATAAATATTATCAATTGTATAGCATAAGAAGTGCATTGAAATAGATAGCTAGTCTATATTCACATGTATTAACAATAGTGATTTCGCGATCGAAGCTGACTGTGTTTCATTTGTTGCCTCCCGTCACGACTTACCAGGTCGTGACGAATGTTGTGTATAGGACAAAATTGCACCCGCTTGACCTCCAGTCTCACGGGTGGGGCTTGTCAGACCCAGTAGTACTACCCAAGATTCTCCGGTAGTCTCACGGGTGTGAGGACTTTCCATGGTATTAAGCACTATGTTAAAACATACACAACTTATAATAATAATAAAATAGTATTTGAGTTTGAGTATGCTTCCTCCCCCAGTAGAAGGTTTATAAAATAAGGGGCATGAACTCACCTGGTGTGTAATGATAGTGAATAAAGAGACTTCTGATAGATGCAAAGACAACCCTTCAAAGGTTACCTTTAAACGTGTAGAATCAAGAATTGGACTTGCTAGCACTATGGAACCCTTGGAACTTGATCAAAAGCGATTGTTCTTGATGTTTCTTGGCCAAAATCACAAAGAGAGGGAGTGGGGTGATGGTTGCGGCCGAATGAAGGGTTTGGGGGGTTTAGGGTTGGGTAATTTTGGTATTTTTTGATTAAAAAGTATTTACACAATAACCCCTTTAATTTATTTTATAAAAACTATCTTTCTAATACTTTTTAAATAATCTAAACTATAATTTATAAATATTATTAACCAACAATAATAATCCTAAACATTTACCACAAGTCACATAACACAAAGAATATATATATAACATGTTGTCACGTTATCGCGTAAAATTTATAAAATAAACATATAAAATTCTATAAAATCATGTGGTCGCAACTAATAATCAACATTATTAATTAGATTATTATTGTTTATCATAGATTATTAATATTAAGTCACCAACGTTCAACGATAACTAGTGTGTGCTCACAACACGTGTATGCAAGACCTAACGGAACTAACAGAGTTTGGTAACAGAAAATTACAGGATGTCACACAAGCTGTTTGAGATACTAAAACTCTATGTACTCAAAGGACAAAGGAAGAAGTGTAGATGCCTGATATAGGCTTGTGGCACTCAGGTAGTTGATCATATTGATCCTATCAGTCTCTTTGTCTACCTGAGGTTCTTGTGGAGCCATAGCCTCTTGTGTAGGATTTTCTTGAACTGGGGAGAGAGTGGGAACATGCTTATACAATCTCTTCCGTCTCTTTTCCTCTTTGATTTGGAGAAGTAGCTCTACATCCTCTGCTTCCTTCTTCTCTTTTGACACTTCCATGTCAGCCAGTTAATTAAGTTCCTCTAAGTGGAGAGATATAATCTCATCAATATCATAGTTCCTGGTTTGCAGGTAAGTAATACTAACTGCCCTTAACTCATCATCTTGAGTACTGTTTGGTCTGGGGCAGCCCTAATTGCAGCTTCCATGAATCCTGCAAACCAAGAGGAACTTTCTCCCCTTTGCTTCCTCTTCCTCTCTCTCTCCTCCTCCTTAATCTCCTTAGAAGTCATTTTCCTTTTCCCTTTGTCACTCACAGACCTTTGTGACTCAGGGTGGAGAGATATTTGGCCTTCATTGCTTGGTGTAGCCTCCAAGCTCTGGCTAGAGAGAGGTTGTGATACACCTTCACCAGTAGGTGCTTCACTAAGGGAATGAATTGGTGAAATAGTTATAGGTGTGACAGGGCTCTCAGGCTCTATCACTGGAAGGTTTCCCCTTCGAAGTTAATCTTAGGGTCTACCTTAATATCTAGTTGATCAATAGTATTACCTAATTGCCTTTGTCTCCTTCTAAGACTGAACTCTTCAGTAATTCTGTCTTGAATCCTTTGTGTCAACCTGTCAACTTGTCTAGATTGGCTTGGATTGACAAGTGGCATGTTGATAAGGTCAAGGCCTTCATAGTAGTTCAAGGTCTAAAAATTGAAAACTTCTTGCTGCCTTTGAACCCTTTGAAGAATAAGGGCTCTTCTGTTTGCATCATACATCCACCCTATGATGTAATTGGAAGTTCCAAGAGGTGGAGATGACACTGCCCTTGGTATACCTTCCTCAAAAAGACTCTGAATGAAGGATTCTATTGAGTCCACATCAATGTGAACTTGAGAAAGTTTTTGAGTATGGACAGTTGCAAGTGAAGATGGTGAGTCCTCAATGTCCATGATTTGTGAAGAACTCCTAGCTTCTGTGTCTGTGATGAATTTCTCCCCCTTTTTGGTAGCATCACCCACTTGCATAGGTGAGCTAGAGGTTAGATCAATCATATTCACAGGTTCTTGTGTTCCTAGTTGAGCTCTTCTTAAAGTTGTTGAGATTCAAGATGACTAACCTTGAAGACTAGGTTGGTGCATGTTTTTGATAGTTGTTGCACCTTTAGCCTTAGATTCCCCTCATCTTCATTAGAAGAATCATGGAGGGATGAGAGAAATAGACCAATGTCATCTCTCTTACCACCAGCATGAAGTTCTTGGCTGCTGGTTTTCCTCTGCTCAATGACAACTTTAGTTGAAGTGTCCATGGGCTAAGTTGCCATGGTTGAGGTCTAAATGATGTAATCACTTGCTAAAGTGAGAGCCTCTTCCATATGGATTTCCTGAACAAGTTCAGAAGTATCCACCTTAGTAATAGGTGACTGATGTGGGCTAGACATAGGTGACTCAGGAGCACTCGTCTCTCTTTGAGTAGGAGAGGAGTAGAGAGACTCATGGTACTCACTAAAACCTAGATCTTCATGAGTATAGAAGTCAATGTTAGGAATTGGATGGTTTAAGTCTAGAGGCTATGGATGGTAACTGTCCCCTGAAGGTTGTTCACCTGAGTGTTGAGACTCAGAGTGAAGGCTTAAGGTAGTCGGGCTTGTGAGCCCATCAGGCTGAGCATGAGGAACCTCAGCACTAATCTTTGAAGAAATGGGAGTGGTTTGCTCCTCAGGAGAAGTGAGAGCTCTAGTATCCACTTTGTCCTGTTGGGTGAGTGTATAGGGGCCTGCACAGTGTAACGCCCTATTAAAGTCAAAACGAGCCAATTAATAATAATAGGCTTAGTGAGGATTACTTAAATAAAATAAGCGGGTAATGGAGTATTTACCCAGTAGACTTCACGGGTTATGTGTTTGGCGAGTTTAATATCCCGAGAATGCCTGGTATATATAAACGGATCAGCTTGAGCAAACTCTCATTTGCAACTCAACACCCCAATTTATAGAGAGAGTGTGTAGAAAAAGAAAGTGGAGAGGTGAAGATTTAAGTCTCGGTTGATCACGGGATTCAAGATTGGTGTTCGTGGGAATCCAAACAACCACCAAGAACCCAGGTAAGAAACATCATTTAATCATCCGTTTTGATGAAAAACCGGATTCTAGGGATTGGGTTTTTAAAAGTGGCAAAGATTCGCCCAAAACTCACATTTCTATGTAAGAAAACATGTAAGAAGCTTAGATATAGCTTATTGGGTGATAAACCAAGGTTTTGGATGTAAAAGATTGAAGTTTTGGGTAAAAAGTGGGGTGGTTCATAATTTTCAACCCGTTCTGCGAAACTGGGAATTCGTCCAATGAACTTATGTATTCGTCCAGCGAAACTATGGGTCTTCCTGTGAAACTATAGTTTCACAGGTAGTTTTGCAAACATGGTTATCCAATGAAAGTTGGGCGAAACTAGCAGCGAAACTGGCAGCGAAGATGCCTGCGAAACTAGCAACAAAATGCTGATCTGGTAGTGAAATTAGCAGTGAAATTAGGCAGAAGTTAACTCCTTTGAGTGTTAACTTATCTGCAGGCTGTGTAGTGCGACCCTTGTTTTTAAAGCTTGATTGAGAAGCTATTCTGTAAGGCCCCGTTCCCGGAGACCTCACAGTTGGTCATTCACAACATTAAATACATTAAACATTATAAATTTACAAGCTTAAGCGGCGGAATTATTTTAACAAATGCCATTCATTTCATTAGAAACACTGTTGTTGAGCAATACGCTATTGTTTAACCAAATATAAAAGAATTGTTTAATTGAATTACAAAACAATAGCAATAACAAGTATGAATCGATGTCAATCTTTCCCTGCCGAGAAGCTTCACCCTCGTGCCATCCTCATCAATGTTTACCTGCCAACTGAAAATGTATAAAAGTCAGCGTTGTTGAGTGAGTTCTAGTTTTAAAAGTAATAAAATGCTTTCTGTAAGGTATACATATGAAAATACTCTTTTTATGAAATTTCATCTCTTTATACATGAGCACGCATTAACTATACAACCAGATAATGCTTCTTCTCTTTACTGTATGCCTTGTTTATTCTGTACTCTTTTATCTTTATCTTTCACTGTCTATGTGGACCAATGACCAATACCCTAAACTATATGCGCGGGGGAAACTGGTGCTGGGCCTTTTGGTACCCCAATGGGCACTGATTACTGTATACAAGGCGGCCCAGTCACCTAGGGTACGCTGCAAAGGTCCGCCAATCTCAATTGACTGGCCCCGTGTGCATAATTGGGTAGCTAACCAGCATCATAGTTGAGCTAACGACAACATGGTCGTGCACCTCTTATTATTAGTAAGACTTGTTAACATTTTATTTAAGTTCCACTTCTCTTCTTCATTGCTCTTTCGCTTTATTATTATTAGTAATACTTTACGTTACGATAATAAACACACCACGTAAAGTCATACACTAATAGTAATAATAATAATAATACAGAACAATCATAAAACAATCATCATCATGCATAAAACTAAGCATTAATAAGCCCTAGTCAAATCTTTGTCAAAACCCTAATAGCACAGACTCCCAAAAATTTTGTAGTAAATTCTACGTGTTTAGGCACACCAATACTATTTGGGCGCATGATCCGTGTTTGGGCATTTCATCATTATGCATGCGCATCAGTCAACACTTAACCGCTTTAACACTTAGGCACATGAATCATTCAAGCGCATGAACTATTCGGGCGTATGGTCCATTCGGACGCATGGACACTTAGGCGCATGGCCATTCGGACGCATGAACACTTGGACGCATGAACACTTAGGCGCATGGCCATCCGGACACATGAACACTATTGGGGCGCATGGCCCGACACTTAGTCGAACGATGACAAATTCTAGGCGCATGAACCACTGTTCAGGCGCATGAGTTACACTTGAAACATTTCTAAGGCATTTCCAGGCGCATGAGCCCTATTTAGGCGCATGAACCTTCTGCTCAACATGTTTCTAGGATATTTTCAAACCCAAACATCAAGCCTATTTGTTCTAAGCTTACCAAGGTTATTCTAAGCGTGAACAACATAATAACACCTAAGGAACATCATCAAACATGCATAATACATATGGGTATACATACATAAACATTGTAAAATCGTTTAAATACATTTTCAGCCCCAAAGAGTTTAAAACAAGTAAAATCAGGGTCTAGAAACTCACCTGGTGCAACTTTGGGTGTATCTTCCTTCTAACCCGTATGCGAATGAGCTCTAACACCTAGAAACCCACCAAACACACACACACAAACACATAAGCTCATAACCGAGACAAAACCCATCATAAACACTTAAAACCCATGAATTCTTACCTTGAATTCAGCCTCTTCTTCTTCTTCTTCAAACCCGTAGGTTCTCTATCCCCCTCTCTCTAATCCGATTGAAAAGGTGATGTCAAGAGAGGGTGGGCGGCCATGACCACCTTTACACTAACTTTTTGAACTTTTGTCCCCCTTTTACATTTTTAACCCCTCAACTTGGGTTTATTGATGTTTCCTTCTTTTATTTACTTTAATAGAATAACCGGGTGTTACAAGTCCATCCCCCTTATATAGGTTTCGTCCCCGAAACCTGTTATTCCTCAAACAGATGAGGATAATGCTGCCTCATCTCCTCCTCAGTCTCCCATGTAGATACGGATCCCTTTCTGTGCTTCCACTGCACACGCACAAGGGGAACCACTTTCTTCCTCAACCTCTTCTCTTTACGATTGATGATTGTCACCGGTTGCATTACGTAATTGAGCCGTTCATCTACTTTGATGTCTTCCAGTGGTACAACCATGACTTTATCAGCTAAGCACTTCCTCAAATGGGATACATGGAATGTGGGATAGATTCCACTTAACTCATCTGGCAATTCAAGTTGATAGGCCACCTCCCCTAATCGTGCGACGATTCGGAAAGGTCCTATGTATCTCGGGCTTAGCTTACCTTGTTTCCCGAATCGGATGATCCCTTTCTAAGGTGTGACCTTCAACATAACCCGGTCACCCACCTAGAAGTCATTTGGTCTGTGTCGTTTATCGGCATACGACTTTTGTCTATCTTTGGTTGCCTTCATGAAGGCTTTAATCTTCTCAAGCTTCTCTGTCGTAGCCTCGATTACCTTAACACTCCCCAATTCCTTCTGACCAATATCACCCCAACAAACGGGTGTTCTGCATCTCCTACCGTATAGCATCTCATATGGTGGCATACTAATGCTGGCATGATAGCTGTTGTTGTATGAGAATTTAGCTAACGGTAAGTGGTCATCCCAACTTCCCCCAAAATCAATCACACATGCCCGAAGCATGTCTTCCAATGTTTGAATGGTCCTTTCTGACTGATCATCAGTTTGGGGATGATAAGCCGTGCTAATATGTAACCTCGTCCCCATGGCGTGGTGGAATTTCTTCCAAAATTTGGATGTAAACCGTGTGTCACAATCAGATAAAATAGACACCGGCACACCATGACGAGTTACAATTTACTTGATGAATAGATCCGCCAACCACTCAGATGAATATGTCTCACGGATCGGTAGGAAGTGAGCACTCTTCGTCAAACGGTCAACTATCACCCATATGGCATCATACCCTTTTGGAGTACGCGGCAACTTCGTAATGAAGTCCATGGTGATGTGCTCCCACTTCCATTCCGGTATATCTAAAGGTTGAATCTTCCCATACGGCCTCTGATGTTCGGCCTTCACCTGTAAGCAAGTAAGGCACTTAATCACATACCCCACCACATCGTGCTTCATACCGGCCACCAATAATCTTTCTTCATATCTTGATACATTTTCGTGGCACCAGGATGAATGGAGTATCGAGTCTTGTGAGCTTCATCCATATCTTTACCCGTAGATCCCCAAAACGAGGAATCCACACCCGTCCATATCGGGTTTTAACACCAAGTGTGTTTTCACCCAATTCCCCAACCAGACCTCTCATCCTTTCAGAGTTAAGATGATCTTCTTTCAGTGCCTCATCTTGAAACTCTTTGACTTGCTTCATCATGTCAGAGGTCATGATCAGCTGATATGCTTTCACACGAATCGGCTCGGGCCTCTCTTTTCGGCTAAGGGCATCAGCCACCACGTTGGCCTTGCCCAGATGATAGTGGATTTCGTATTCATAGTCTTTTATGAGCTCCAACCATCTTCTTGGCCTCATGTTCAAGTCCTTCTGCTCAATGAAGTACTTCAAGCTTTTGTGGTCCGTGAATATGGTGCACTTCATCCCGTAGAGATAGTGCCTCCAAATCTTTACCGCAAAGACCACAACTGCCAGCTCCAAGTCATGAGTAGGATAATTGACCTCATGAACCTTCAATTGTCAGGATGCATAGGCTATAACCTTCCCTCTCTGCATTAATACGCAACCCAACCCCGAGTAGGAAGCATGCAAATAAACCACCAGATCTTCACTTCCGTCGGGTAATGACAAGACAGGGGCTTGGGTCAGTCTTGCCTTTAACTCTTCAAAAGCCCTTTCTTGCTCTTGACCCCACACGAACTTCACATCCTTATGGGTCAGCTTAGTCAATGGGGAGGCTATCTTGGAGAAGTCCTGAATGAACCTTTGATAATATCCCGCCAACCCCAAGAAACTACGAATCTCGGATGGCGTCTTTGGAGATTTCCATTGCATCACCGCCTCCACCTTTGCGAGGTCTACATAATCCCCTCGGGATTTACCACGTGACCTAAGAATTGAACTTCGCGCAACCAGAACGTGCACTTGGAGAATTTGGCATACAACTTCTCCCTTCTTAATGTCTCCAACACCTCCTGAATATGACCAGCATGCTCTTCTTTGCTCTTCGAGTAGATCAGGATATCATCAATGAACACAATCACTGATCTATCCAACATCAGCCGACACACTCGATTCATCAAATCCATAAAGGCAGCTGGCGCGTTTGTTAGACCAAAAGACATAACGAGGAACTCGTAGTGTCCATAACGCGTATGGAAAGCTGTCTTAGGAATGTCTTATTCCTTCACCTTCAATTGATGGTAGCCAGATCAAAGATTTATCCTCGAGAACCAACTGGCACCTTGGAGTTGGTCGAATAAGTCATCAATCCTTGGTAACGGGTACCGATTCTTCACCGTCAACTTGTTCAGCTCTCGATAGTCAATGCACATTCGCATACTTCCGTCCTTTTTCCTTTACAAACAATACCAAAGCACCCCACGGAGAGATACTCCGTCGAATGAATCACTTATCCATTAACTCCTGCAATTGGCTCACGAGTTCCTTCATCTCACTCGGAGCTAATCGATATGGTTCTTTGGCAACGGGTTGAGAACCGGGTATCAAATCAATTTGGAACTCAATCTCACAATCCGGTGGCATGCCGGGTAAGTCTTCCGGGAACACATCCGGAAAGTCGCACACCACTGGTACCTCAGATAATTGCGGTACCGATGCATCCACATCTTTTATGTATGCCAAGTAGGCACTACATCCACGTGTCATGCACTTCCCCGCCACCACCATCGAAATCACCTTCGGGATCGTAGTAACGCGATCTCCATAAATCGTAACCAAACTGCCATCGGGCGCAACTAATCGAATCATCTTCTTGCGACATACGATGTTTGCTTCATAGGTTGCTAACCAGTCCATCCCTAGTACTACATCAAATCCACCTAGGGGCATCACGTGTAACCTAGCAGCAAACCTATGACCTTCTAGTTCTATAGCACAATCCTCTATAACATTAGTAATTCTAGTGGACTTACCAATAGCGGTTTCTACATCGAATGGTTCACTTACATTTCTACTACTAATAGGCAACATAGCACAAAAATTAGTGGAAATAAAACTCCTACTAGCACCGGAATCAAACAATACAGAGGCACAAGTTTGGTTTACTAGAAACATACCTGACACGACATTGGGATTAGCTCTAGCTTCCTCCTGGGTCATGGTGTAATCTCTAGCACTTGCCGTCTGCCCTCCTTCCTCCGGCTTCTTCTTCGCTCCAGAGTTCTCCGCCCTCGGCTTCTTGCAGTCTCTACTTATGTGACCCTTTCCGCTATAGTTATAACACCTCTTCACCCCACAATTCTTTTCCAGATGACCAGGCCTCCCATATTTGAAGCAGATGTTTGATCCCCACCTACATTCACCGATATGCCCTTTAGCACACTTACCACACTTCCTCGTCTCCGCTCCGGACGAAGCTACACGCCAGTCATCCGTCTTGGAAACCTTTTTGTTTAGAGTGTAACCCCCACGTTCAACCCGCTTTCCGTTCCAATTCTTGTCGCCACTACTCTTCTTGTTCACTTCAATCACGATCATCTCCGTCACCGCCCTAATTACCTCGGTCACCATAAACGGCAGAATCATCTGCATGACCTGTTGAACTCCCTCGATAACAGCCTCTTTCAATGTGGTCCTCAGACTAGCACCATTATCACCGCCTTTCGGGTGATGGATCTCGGGCTCTTTTAGTGCCATTTCAGCAGCCCTAGCCATGCTTCTCGTGACACGCGGTCCAGCACCACGTCCACCGCAACCTTCACCTAATGAAACCTTCGAAGATCTACCACCGGCCATCCTCTAACACGCTATAAGATTCAAACACTAACCGGTCATTCAAGGGAGTAGCTCAGTTTACGTCAAGTATAGTAAGTCTGTAATTACAGTGGCTAGTTGTGATTAGCCAGTTACTTTACTCTTCATACCCCAAGCATTCCCTATCCTGACTACATCAGTATCTAAATCTACTAAAGGCACATAAATAACATAACATGCGCACGTAATGCCGATTAACATTAAAGAAAATACCTAATGGCACGTAGCTACTCGGGCTGACATCCCTCCGGTTGTCCCATTTTTAGTTTAGGTTTTTTTTTAAAAAAATTTATTTAACCCAATTCTCTTAAACTTTGGCTCTGATGCCAACTTGTAAGGCCTCGTTCCTGGAGACCTCACAGTTGGTCATTCACAGCATTAAATACATTAAACATTATAAATTTACAAGCTTAAGTGGTGGAATTATTTTAACAAAAGCCATTCATTTCATTAAAAACACTGTTGTTGAGCAATACACTACTGTTTAACCGAATATAAAAGAATTGTTTAATTGCATTGCAAAACAACAGCAATAACAAGTATGAATGGATGTCAGTCTTTCCCTGCCGAGAAGCTTCACCCTCGTGCCATCCTCAGCAATGTTTACCTGCCAACTGAAAATGTATAATAGTCAGCGTTGCTGAGTGAGTTCTAGTTTTAAAAGTAATAAAATGCTTTCTGTAAGGTATACATATGAAAATACTCTTTTTATGAAATTTCATCTCTTTATACATGAGCACGCATTAACTATACAACCAGATAATGCTTCTTCTCTTTACTGTATGCCTTGTTTATTCTGTACTCTTTTATCTTTATCTTTCACTGTCTATGTGGACCAATGACCAATACCCTAAACTATATGCGCAGGGGAAACTGGTGCTGGGCCTTTTGGTACCCCAATGGGCACTGATTACTGTATACAAGGCCGGCCCAGTCACCTAGGGTACGCTGCAAAGGTCCGCCAATCTCAATTGACTGGCCCCGTGTGCATAATTGGGTAGCTAACCAGCATCACAGTTGAGCTAACGACAACATGGTCGTGCACCTCCTATTAGCTTGCAAGACTTGTTAACATTTTATTTAAGTTCCACTTCTCTTCTTCATTGCTCTTTTGTTTTATTATTATTAGTAATACTTTACGTTACGATAATAACAGAACACGACACTAATAGTAATAATAATAATAATAATACGGAACAATCATAAAACAATCATCATAATGCATAAAACTAAGCATTAATAAGCCCTAGTCAAACCTTAGTCAACACCCTAATAGCACAAACTCCCAAAAATTTCGTAATAAATTCTATGTGTTTAGGCGCACCAATACTATTTCGGTGCATGAGCCCTGTTTGGGCGCTTCATCACTATGCAGGCGCATCAGTCAACACTTAACCGCTTTAACACTTAGGCGCATGAACCATTCAGGGGCATGAACTATTCGGGTGTATGGTCCATTCGGACGCGTGGACACGTAGGCGCATGGCCATTCGGATGCATGAACACTTAGGCGCATGGCCATCCGGACACATGAACACTATCGGGGCGCATGGCCCGACACTTAGTCGTTCGATTACAAATTCTAGGCGCATGAACCACTGTTCAGGTGCATGAGTTACACTTAAAAATTTCTAAGGCATTTCCAGGGGCATGGGCCTAATTTAGGCGCATGAACCTTCTGCTCAACATGTTTTTAGGATATTTTCGAACCCAAACATCAAGCCTATTTGTTCTAAGCTTACCAAGGTCATTCTAAGCATGAACAACATAATAACACCTAAGGAACATCATCAAACATGCATAATACATACGGGTATACATACATGAACATTGTAAAATTGTTTAAATACATTTTCAGCCCCAAAGAGTTTAAAACAAGTAAAACTGGGGTCTAGAAACTCACCTGGTGCAACTTTGGGTGTATCTTCCTTCTAACCCGTATGCGAATGAGCTCTAACACCTAGGAACCCACCAAACACACACACACAAACACATGAAGCACATAACCGAGACAAAACCCATCATAAACTCTTAAAACCCATGAATTCTTACCTTGAATTCAACCTCTCCTTCTTCTTCTTCTTCAAACCCGTAGGTTCTCTGCCCCCTCTCTCTCTAATCCGATTGAAAAGGTGATGTGAAGAGAGGGTGGGTGGCCACACCTTTACACTAACTTTTTTTACTTTTGGCCCCCTTTTACCTTTTTACCCCTCAACTTGGGTTTATTGATGTTTCGTTCTTTTATTTACTTTAATAAATTAACTAGGTGTTACATACTCATCGAGTACAGGTGAGTTCTAGATCCCCTATTTAAAGGTTTGAACTAGTTTAGGGCTAGAAATGCATACTAAATATACGATTTAAATGACCAAGATTTTAAGAGGTTTTAACAGGAACATCGATTTTTCTATAAGGAAATGTACTATATAAACATATTAAAATAAAATTTTTTCACGCTGACCTGGCAGCACGACCCCAGCTAGGGGTGTTGCCCCTTGGACCCCACTAGGGGCTACTGCCCCTAGGACCCCATTGTTAGGGGCTGCCGCCCCGGAACCCCCGCTGTCCCACGGAGGGTTGGTTATCTTCTATAATGACTTGTTCTTGTTGTGCATGTGCATGTGTATGTGAATGGATGATGTATGATGTTTATGATGATGTGTGATGGGGTATGTAATGTTTATGTGATGTTATGTATGAATGTGTTATGTTGATCTTACGTTCCTATTATGTATTATTCCATGATTTACGTGTTACTAGTATGAAATGGATGAAAAGTAGTATGTAACGTAAAGTTAATGATAATACCAAGTGGAACGTAAAGAAAGATGAATGCATGCATTAATGAACGAATGAATGTAAGTAAGTCTTCGAAGCAAAGTATGGAGGTTCACACCTAATGAAGGGTCTTAGCTCAATGGTGTGTGGGTTAGCTACCCCGGAAGCATGCACACTAGGGTCTGTCTTTGTGATTGACCATTTGTATGGAACCTTTGTCGCTTATCCCGGTACTGTGGTCAGGCCACCGCACGCAATGTATGGGAGTTTATTTTTAGACTTCTGCCTAGCACCTGCTTTATGCATGATGGTGGGGTATAGCACATGGCAATGGTACACCTGAATTTACCTCGGTACTATGGTCAGGCCACCGGGTGCAATGTATGGGGGTCTATGATAGACCACGGCCCAGTACCTGCAATATGCGTGACGGTGGGGTAAAGTTTATAGTATTGTTATGGAATATAAGAAGTAATGATGAACGTACATAATGAATGGTAAGAAAGGTAAGGAATGATAACACTGACGTATGATGATGCATGAACGAAAGTTAACGAATGATGATGAAAGATAATAATGTTATTATCTATGTGTACGTACGATGCTTGATCGCGTAAGAATGTAAAGGAAGGTTTTAAGCGGAAGTAAAAGTATTTTTATTTTATAAAACTAGAACTCACTTAGAAACACTGACTTTTTATGCATTTTTCAGTTGGCAGGTAAATGTTGCTAAGGATGGCACGAGGCGGCTACTTGGCTTATTTTGGATGGCATTCTTTTGTATAACGTTTTTGCATTGTAATGCGAACAAATGATATTTTGTAATGAACGTTGTATTATTTTTCAAAAGTGTTTATAATGAAATGGTTGTTTAAATGTTTCCGTTGCAATGTTTTATTAAAGTTAATGTAAATATATGTTTTATGTGCGATGATTGACCAGTTTTAAGTATCCCAGGAACGGGGCTTTACAAGTTGGTATCAGAACCAAAGTTTAAGTGAAACGGGTAAAGTTTCACAAGAAACCCAAACTTAAACTGAAAATGGGACGAAAGAGAAGGGATGTCAGTCCGAGTAGCTACGTGTCATCAGGTATTTTCTTAATGTTAACTGATATTAAGTGTGCATGTTATGTGGCTTATGTGCTGTTAGTAGATTTAGATACTGATGTAGTCAGGATAGGAAATGCTTGGGGTATGAAGAGTAAAGTAAGTGGCTAATCACAACTGGCCATTGTAATTAGGGACTTACTATACTTGACATAAACTGGGCTATTACTTTGAATGAATGTGTTGGTGTTTGAATCTTATAGCGTGCTTAGAAGATGGCTGGCGGTAGATCTTCTAAGGCTTCTCGTGGTGGAGGTCATGGTGGATGTGGTGCTGAACCACGAGTCAAGAGAGGAAGGCCTAGGGCTAAAGAGGTGGCTCATGAAGAGCCCTAGACACCTCATCCAGAGGGCAGAGATGAGAGTGCTAACTTGAGAGCCTCAGTGAAGGAGGCTGTCATGGAGGAGGTGCACCAGGTCATGCAGACGATCTTGCCATCTGTGGTGACCGAAATGATTAAGGCTATACGGGAAGGAGAAAGAAGGGAAAGAAATAGGTCCTCGGGAGGACAGGAGCGACCAGAAACTGAGACGGTTCTCTCCGATGATGAAGAAGAGGAAGAAGAGCCTGCGCTGGAGGTGGCACGAGGCTGCAACTATGGAGCATTTCAAAGATGTAAGCCCCCAACCTTCGATGGAAATGGCACTGCTGTTGCTGCTCATCGATGGGTGAGAGAGATAGAGGTTGTACTTGATATTAGGGAGTCCTGAGAAGACCAGAAGGTGAAGTTTGCTACCCACTCATTTGTGGACTCGGCTCTTTGTTGGTGGGACAATATTGTCCAAGCCGAGGGTAGCGGGCAATTGGGAGAATGAGGTGGTCTGAGTTGAAGAAGCTGGTAATTGAACAGTTTTGTCCTAATAGAGAGATGGATAAGGTGGAAAGGGAGTTCCTGCAGCTGGAGGCGGGAACAATGACACATCAGTAATACACCACCAAGTTTAATGAGATGGCACAGCTGGTGCCAGATCAGGTGACACCACTGTCACAAAAGATTAAAAGGTATATCCAGGGCTTTCCATCGGACATCCACAGGCACATGATCGCCGCCCGACCAAGCATGTTCAGGTCGGCGGTTGACCTGGCAGGAAGGTTGTATGACGAGCGAGAGGTGGTGGTGGCTGAGATGAGCGAGAAGGGTGGTGGTGACCAGAACTGGAATGGGAAGAGTTTTGGTCGGGGTGGTGCCCCGATGAGTAACAAGACTGCATGGGTGGATGACCGTCGTGTTGTCACGTCTAGTGCAGGGTCGAAGAGGTGTGGCAAAGGTGGAAAGGAGCATACCGGAGAATGTAGGTTGGGATCGAATTTATGCTTCAAGTGTGGGAGGATAGGGCATATAGCAAATGAGTGTCGTGTGGCCAGATGTTTTAACTATGATGGAGAGGGTCACATTAGCAGGGACTACAAGAAGCCGAGGGCTGAGAGTTCCGGTGCGAAAAAGAATATTGTTGGGATGGAAGGGCAGAAGGCGAGCGCCCGAGCTTTCACGATGACTCAGGAGGAGGCTAGGATAGACCCCGATATGGTGTCGGGTACGTTTCTAGTAAACCAAACTCTTGCATTTGTGTTATTTATTTCCAGTGCTAGTAGGAGTTTTATTTCTATGCCTTTTGTGCTAAGCTGCCCATTAGGAGTAGAAGTATTGATGAGCCCTTCGATGTAGAAACTGCCATAGGTAAGTCTACCAGGATTTCTGAGATGATAGAAGGCTGTGACATTGAATTAGAAGGTCACAAGTTTCCTGTTAGACCGTTCGTGATGACCTTAGGCGGTTTTTACGTAGTCCTTGGAATGGATTGGTTAGCAGACTACGAGGCGAACATTGTATGTCGCAAAAAGATGGTCAGATTGACAACGCCTGACGGGAGTTCGGTGACAATTCACGGTAATCGAGTTACGACTATCCTGAAGGTGATTTTGATGGCGGTGGCGGGAAAGTGCATGAGGCATGGATGTAGTGCCTACTTGGCCTACGTGAAGGATTTGGATACGCCAATGCCACAACGGTTTGATATACCAGTTGTGTGTGACTTCCCAGACGTGTTCCCAGAAGATGTACTAGGTGTGCCACCGGACCGTGAGATTGAGTTCCAGATTGACTTGATACCGGGTGCCCAACCTGTTGCTAAGGCGCCGTATCAGTTGGATTCGACCGAGATGAAGTAGTTGATGGAGCAATTGAAAGAGCTACTTAATAAGGGGTTCATTCGACCGAGTATCTCTCCTTGGGGGTGTTGCGGTCTTATTCGTGAAGA
Source organism: Flaveria trinervia (assembly GCA_025506515.1). Classification (NCBI taxonomy): domain Eukaryota; kingdom Viridiplantae; phylum Streptophyta; class Magnoliopsida; order Asterales; family Asteraceae; genus Flaveria; species Flaveria trinervia. The sequence continues at coordinate 87,545,191 of CM046450.1, forward strand.
AAAAGGACGGTAGTATATGGATGTGTATAGACTACCGTGAGCTGAACAAGTTGATAGTGAAAAATTGATACCCCTTACCAAGAATTGATGATCTGTTTGATCAGCTCCAAGGTGCCAGTTGATTCTCGAGGATAGACCTTCGATCTGGTTATCATCAGTTGAAGGTGATGGAGAAGGATATTCCTAAAACAGCTTTTCACACGCGGTATAGACATTACGAGTTTTTTGTTATGTCATTTGGATTAACCAACACTTGAGCTGCTTTTATGGACTTGATGAATCGAGTGTGTCGGTCAATGTTGGATAAATCAGTGATTGTGTTTATCAATGATATCTTGATTTATTCGAAGAGTGAGGAGGAGCATGCCGGTCACATTCGAGAGGTGTTGGAGATGTGAGAAGGGAAAAGTTGTATGCTAAATTTTCTAAGTGTGCATTCTAGTTATGCGAGGTTCGGTTTTTGGGTCATGTAGTGAATCCCGAGGGGATTATGGTGGACCCGGAAAAGGTGGACGCGCTGATGCAATGGTAGTCTCCAAAGACACCATCCGAGATTCGTAGTTTCTTGGGTTGGCGGGCTATTACAAAAGATTCATTCAAGACTTCTCTAAGATAGCTTCTCCGTTGACTAAGTTGACCCGTAAGGATGTAAAGTTTGTATGGGGTCAAGCTCAGGAGAAGGCATTTGAGGAGTTAAATGCGAGGTTGACTCAAGCTCCTATCTTGTAGTTACCCGATGGAAGCGAAGATTTGGTGGTTTAATAAGATGCTTCTTACTCGGGGTTGGGATGTGTGTTGATGCAGAGAGGAAGGTTATAGCATACACATCGTGACAGCTGAAAGTTCATGAGGTCAATTATCCTACTCATGACTTAGAGCTAGCAGCCGTGGTCTTTGCGTTAAAGATTTGGAGGCACTAGCAATATGGGACGAAAAGCACATCTTCACGGACCACAAGAGCTTGAAGTACTTCTTCGAGCAAAAAGACTTGAATATGAGGCAGAGGAGATGGTTGGAGCTCATAAAGGATTATGATTGTGAGATCCATTACCATCCGGGCAAAGCAAACGTGGTGGCAGATGCCCTTAGCCGAAAGGAGAGACCCGAGCCGATTCGGATGAAGGCTTACCAGTTAATTATGACCTCTGATATGATGAAGCAGGTCAAGGAGTTTCAAGATAAGGCATTGAAGGAAGATCATCTTAACTCTGAAAGGATGAGATGTATGGTTACGGAATTGGGTGAAAACACATTTGGTGTTAGAACCCGATTAAGACGAACGTGGATTCCTCGTTTTGGGGATCTACGTGAGAAGATTATGGATGAAGCTCATAAGACTTAATACTCCATTCATCCCGGTGCTACAAAGATGTATCAAGACATGAAGAAAGATTATTGGTGGCTGGGTATGAAGCGTGATGTAGTGGAGTATGTGAGTAAGTGCCTTAGTTGCTTGCAAGTGAAGGCGAAGCATTAGAAGCCATATGAGAATATACAACCTTTGGACATACCCGAGTGGAAGTGGGAGCATATCACCATGGACTTTATTATGAAGTTGTCGCGTACTGTGAAAGGGTATGATGCCATATGGGTGATAGTTGATCGTTTGACGAAGAGTGCTCACTTCCTACCGATCCGTGAGATGTATTCTTCCGAAAGTTTAGCGGATCTATTCATCAAAGAGATTTTAAATCACCATGGTGTACTAGTGTCTATCGTGTCGGATCTTGACACCTGGTTTACATCCAAGTTTTGAAAGAGATTTCATGATGCTATGGGTATGAGGTTACATATCAGCACGGCTTATCATCCCCAGACAGATGGCCACTCAGAAAGGACCATTAAGACACTAGAAGATATGCTTCGGGCATGCGTCATTGACTTTGGAGGAAGTTGGGATGACCACTTACCATTAGCCGAGTTCTCATATAACAATAGCTACCATGCTAGTAATTGCATGCCTCCTTATGAGATGCTATATGGTAAGATATGTAGAACACCCACTTGTTGGGGTGATATTGGCCATAAAGAGTTAGGGAGTGTCGAGGTAGTTGAGGCTACGACTGAGAAGCTAGAAAGGATCAAAGCCTTTATGAAGGCAGCTAAAGATAGGCAAAAGTCGTACGCCGATAAACGACGTAGACCAATTGAGTTCCAGGTGGGTGAAATGGTTATGTTGAAAGTCTTACCTTGGAAGGGCATCATTCGGTTTAGGAAGCGAGGCAAGTTAAGCCCAAGATACATAGGGCCTTTTTGAATCATTGCTCGAGTAGGAGAGGTGGCCTATAGGTTGGAGTTGCCTAGTGAGTTAAGTGCAATTCATCCAACATTCCATGTATCTCACTTAAGAAAGTGCTTAGCCGGGAAGGATATGGTGGTGCCACTAGAGGATATTGAAGTGGATGAACGGCTCAATTATGTGGAGCAACCAATGGCGATCATCGATCATAAAGAGAAAAGGCTAAGGAATAAGGTAGTTCCCTTGGTGCGTGTATAGTGGAAGCACAGGAAGGGATCATAGTCCACTTGGGAAGTTGAGGAGGAGATGAGGCAGCATTACCCTCAACTATTCAGCAACTAACACGTTTCAAGGATGAAACCTAAATAAGGGGGGTGGACTTGAAACGCCCCGAATAAAGTCGACTCGAGCCAATTAATAATAATAGGCTTAGTGAGGATTATTTAAATAAAATAAGCAGGTAATGGAGTACAGACCGAGTAGACTTCGCGGGTTATGTGTTTGGTGAGTTTAAGGTCCCGAGAACGCTCTATATATATAAATGATCAGCTTGAGCAAACTCTCATTTGCAACTCAACACCCCAATTTCTAGAGAGAGAGTGTGTAGAGAGAGAAAATGGAGAGGTGAAGATTTAAAGCTCGATTTATCATGGGATTCAAGATTGGTGTTCGTGGGCATCCAAACAACAAGAAAACACCAAGAATCCAGGTAAGAAACATCATTTAATCGTCCGTTTTGATGTAAACCCATATTCTAGGGCTTGGGTTTTAAAAAGTGGCAAAAATTCACCCAAAACTCACGTTTTTGTTTAAGAAAACATGTAAGAAGCATAGATATAGCTTATTGGGTGATAAACCAAGGTTTTGGATGTAAAAGATTGAAGTTTTGGATAAAACATGGGGTGGTTCGTAATTTTCAACTCGTTCTACGAAAGTGGGTATTCGTCCAGCGAAATTATGTATTCGTCCAGCGAAATTATGTATTCGTCTAGCGAAACTATGGGTCTTCCTGCGAAATTATAGTTTCGCAGGTAGTTTCGCCGACATGGTTATCCAACGAAAGTTGAGCGAAATTGGCAGCAAAACTAGTAGCGAAGATGCCAGCGAAATTGCCAGCGAAACTGCTAGCGAAACTACTGGCGAAACTAGCAGCAAAACTGTTGATCTGTAGCAAAATTATCAACGCAGAAATTAACTCCTTTGAGTGTTAACTTATCTGTAGGTTGTATAGTGCGACCCTTGTTTTGAAAGCTTGATTGAGAAGCTACTCATCGAGTACAGGTGAGTTCTAGATCCCCTATTTAAAGGATTTGAACTAGTTTGGGGCTGGAATGCATACTAAATATACGATTTAAATGACCAAGATTTAAAGAGGTTTTAACGGGAAGATTGATTTTTCTATAAGGAAATGTACTATATAAAAGTGTTAAAATAAAAGTTTTTCACGCTGACCTGGCAGCGCAACCCCAGCCAGGGGCGTTGTCCCTTGGACCTCACTAGGGGTTGCTACCCCTAGGACCCCGTTGTAAGGGGTTACCACCCCCGAACCCCCGTTGTCCCGCTGAGGATCAGTTATGTTTTATGATGACTTATGTTGTTATGCATATGTATATGTATGTGAATGTATGATGCATGATGTTTATGATGCATGATGTTTATGATGATGTGGGATGATATATGTTATGTATGATGATGCGTGATGATGTTATGCTTATGTATGATATGTTTTCTTATGTTCCTTACTACTTATTATGATGTGACTTTACGTGGTGTGATTATGATAATGAACGTAAAGTATTATCTTAACAAAGTGGAAGATTTAAGATAATGGAAGTGGAACATAATGAATGAATGAATGAAAAGCATTGCAATCAATTAAAGGAGGTTCACAACTCATTGAGAGTTGTTAGCTCAACTATGTGTTTACAACGTGCGATTTTGGCTAACTCATAAGGGTTCATACACACAGTAGGAGTTAGTCTTGGTGACTGCTCGAATATGTGCGATTTGGTAATTACTGTGTGTTATGTAGCGTATGATTTTGGCTAACCCATAAGAGTTCACACACATAGGGGAGTAGTCTTAGTGACTACTCTATATGTGCGATATGGGGTCCTTCTCGCTTAACCCTAGACGATATAGCTTTGTGCTTAAGATGGGGGTTAAGCATACGACAGGACCTAGATAGAAGTAAAAGATAATATGTGTACGTAAAGAGCGATAAGTACGAAATGTGCGAAACGTGCGAAATGTACGAAACGAACGATGATGAAGATAATAACTATTACCTGATGTACGTATGATGTGTGATCACGTGCGATAGTAAGAAAATGTTTTAACGAATGAAAGGTAATATTATGTTTTTGTAAAACTAGAACTCACTCAGCAATGCTGACTTTTATGCATTTTCTAGTTGGCAGGTAATAGTTGCTGAGGATGGCATGGGGTGGCTACTTGGCTCTTTTGGATGGCATTCTTTTGTATAACGTTTTTGTATTGTAATACGAACGAACGATATTTTGTAATGAACGATGCATTATTTTTCAAAAGTGTTTATTTAAAGGAAATGAAATGTTTGTTTAAAGTATTTCCGCTGCATGATTTTAGTAAAGTTAATGTATTTATATGTTTTATGTGGATTGATTGATCAGTTGTGAGCGTCCTCGGAACGGGGCCTTACAGACAAGCCCCACATGTGCGACTCGAGGTCAAACGGGTGAAATATTTTCCTAGCCACAAACATCATCACGACCTGGTAAGTCGTGACGGGAGGCAACAAACGCAACACAATTATCTTCGATCGTGAATTAGTATGGTTATTACTTATGAATATAAACTAGCTATCTATTTCAATGCACTTCTTATGTTATACAAATGTTATTGTTTATGTTAAACACAAACTTTTGAACTCACCAACAATTGTGTTGACACTTTAGTATGCTATTATCAGGTTGCCAATAAAAGCACATCGCAACTCCTACATGCATTCTAAGACTTCATATTGGAATATAAAACTTGGTTTTTACTTTTGATTTTAATTATCAGATTGGCGCGTGTTTTGCCAAATCACATTTTATATACTTTGGGTTTGTCTTATTTACAAAACGCTTCCGCATAGTTTTAAAATTTGGATTTTGGTTGGTTTTAATTTAATTGTGGCATATAATGTCGTTCTAAGTAACTAGTGGCTGTAATCCTGGTTTGTTCACTTGCCTCACGGTAAAACCCCGCACGTGGATTTTGAGGGTGTGACAACTTAGGTAACATATATGTACCCAGAAGATTTTCAGTTCTATAGTTCTCAACTTCTCTTCGCCATACTTTTCATTTAGTTCTTTTATTCATTTACATATAAATAATTTCACAGTTACACATACAAAGATATGCTTACATATGCGTAAGCATGTGGGCTAAATCTATATAATAATTATACAAGTGACTAGTGGTGGTTACATATATTTAATTAGTTATATAACTACATATATGTAAAATGTGGTGGCTATTAGGTTAGAAAAATGTGATATTATGAATGCCTTGCAACATAGGTTGGTTATTAGCTACGTATACATAACCAATATGTATTTTTATGAATGATTAAAAAAGACCCAAGAGGATGAAGTCAGTTTTTCATCAATATGAAGATGATGAAGGTAAAATCAACTATTGATTTTTTAAATTTAACATATGAGAGAGGAAAGAGAAGAGTGAATGTAAGAATCTTCGTGGTGGTTACCAAATCTAACATTTTTTGTTTCATATTACCCTTATGTCATTATATATTCTATTCTAATTTCAATTTATCTACTAAAATATCATTGTGTATATTAACTATTGATCAAATAGATCAATGGTTTAGATTTATTTTCTTGATTTTCTATTAAATTATGGTTTTCTTATGAACCCTCATATATATATATATATATATTATATATATATATATATATATATATATATAGGAGAGGGATCAAATGAGAACTAGTTTTTTGTGAGAACTCTAAGAACCAATCTCAACCACGCTGGGTAAGTCTTCTGGGAATACGTCCGGAAAGTCTCACACCACTGGTACTTCAGATAGTTGTGGTGTTGGCGCGTTCACATCCTTTACGTAGGCCAAGTAGGCACTACATCCACGCCTCATGCACTTTCCCGCCACGCTATCGAAATCACCTTCGGGATCGTCGTGACGCGATCACCATAAACCGTCACCTTATTCCGTCAGGTGTTGTCAATCGGATCATCTTCTTGCGACACACGATGTTTGCTTCATAGGTTGCTAACCAGTCCATCTCTAGTACTACATCAAATCCACCTAGGGGTATCATGTGTAACCTAGTAGGAAACCTATGACCTTCTAGTTCTATGGCATAGTCCTCTATCACATCAGTAATTCTAGTGGACTTACCAATAGCAGTTTCTACATCAAATGGTGCACTGACCTTTCTACTACTAACAGGCAACTTAGCATAGAAAGTAGTGAAAATAAAACTCCTACTAGCACCGGAATCAAACAATACAGAGGCACAAGTTTGGTTACTAGAAACATACCTGACACAACATCGAGATCAGCTCTGGCTTCCTCCCGAGTCATAGTGTAAGCTCTAGCACTTGTCCTCTGCCCTCCTTCCTCCGGCTTCTTTCTTTGCTCCAGAGCTCTCCGCCCTCAGCTTCTTACAGTCTCTAGCGATGTGGCAAAGCCGGCCACACCTGAAGCATACGTTCATTCCCATCCTGCGCTCACCAGTATGATTCCTTCCATATTGCCACACTTCTTCAACCCTGCGCCAAATGTGACCATACGTCGGTCACCCACCTTTGCCACCTTATTGTTTGGAGCGGTGTCCAAACCGTTTCCCATTCCAGTTCCGGTCACCACCACCCTTCTTATTCACCTCAGCCACCACCACCTCGCGCTCATCATATAATCTGCCAGCCAAGTCAACCGCCGACCTAAAAGTGCTCGGCCGGGAGGCGATCATATGTCTACAGATATCCGCTGGTAGCCCTTGGATGTATCTTTTAATCTTTCATGACAGTGGTGTCACTTGATCGGGCACCAGCCGCGCCATTCATTAAATTAGTGGTGTACTGCTGGTGTGTCAACGTTCCCGCCTCCAGCTGCAGGAAGTCTCTTTCTACCTTGTCCATCTCCATGTGACGACAAAATTACTCAATCACTAACTTCATCGGTTCAGGCCATCTCATTCTCCCAATGGCCCTGCTACCCTCGGCTTGGACAATGTTGTCCCACCACCACAAAGCCGAGTCCACAAAAGAGTGGGTAGCGAATTTCACATTCTGATCTTCACGGCACTCACTGATATCGAGGACAGCCTCCATTTCCCTCACCACCGGTGAGCAGCTGCAGCAGTGCCGTTCCCATCGAAAGTAGGGGCTTGCATCTCATTAACGCCCCATAGTTTCAGCCTTGGGTCGCCTCTGGCGCATGCTCTTCTTCTTCCTCTTCCTCATCATCAGAGAGAACTGTTTTCGGCTCTTGTTGTTCCCGTCCTCCCGAGGACCTGTTTCTTTCCTTTCTTCCCCTTCCCTTACTGCCTTGATCATTTCGGTCACCACAGACGGTAGAATCGTCTGCATGACCTGGTGAACTTCTTCCACCACAGCCTCCTTTACTGAGGCTCTCAGATTGGCGCTCTCGTCGCCACCCTCCAGAGGAGGGGTCTCTGGTTCTTCATGAACCACTTTCTCGACTCTAGGTGCCTCTCTTGGGTCACAGAGCAGCATCATGACCTCCACCACAAGAGGCTTTTGAAGTTCTACCGCCAGCCATCCTCTAAACGCACATTATAAGATTCAAACATTGACGCGGTCATTCAAGGTAACACTCAGTTTATGTCAAGTATAGTAAGTCCCTAATTACAGTGGCCAGTTGTGATTAGCCACTTACTTTACTCTTCATACCCCAAGCATCTCCTGTCCTGACTTAATCAATATCTAAATCTACTAAGAGCACATAATCAAATAGCATGCGCACATAATACCGGTTAACATAAGGAAAAGACATACTTGATGGCACGTAGCTACTCGGGCTGACATCCCTCCATTTGTCCCATTTTCAATTTAAGTTTAGGTTTTAAAAGTTTATATAACCCAATTCTTTTAAACTTTGGCTCTGATACCAACTTGTAAGGCCCCGTTCCCGGGCACCTCACAGTTGGTCAATCACAGCAGTTAAAAAAACACTAAACATAATAATTATACAAACTTAAGCAACGAAAATAATTTATCAAAAACCATTCATTTCATTTAGAACACTGTTGTTAAGCAATACATCATCATTGTACTGTATACAAAAGAATTGTTTTAATGCATTACAAAACAACAGCAACATAGAATACGAATGGATGTTAGTCTTTCCCTGCCGAGTAGCTTCACCCTTGTGCCATCCTCAGTAATAATTACCTGCCAACTGAAAATGTATAAAACTCAGCGTTGCTGAGTGACTTCTAGTTTTAAAATTAATAAAATACTTTCTATATGTTGTATATGAAAATACTCTTTTCTGTAAAATACAACTCTATACTGTATATCTGAGCACGCATTAACTATATGAACAATTACAATTCGTTCTCATTACTGTATGCCTTGTCTGTTCTGTAAACTTTTATCTTTATCTTTCACTTTCTGTATGGACCAATGAGCAATACCCCAACTATATGTGCGATGGAAAACGGGTGATGGGCCATCTATATCCCTCGAAAGGGTCAACTATATCCCTCAAAAGGATCAACTGTATCCTCGAAAGGGTCAACTATATCCCTCAAAAGGGTTCTGTGTACTGTGTACAAGGCCGACCCAATCACCCAGGACATGCTACAAAGGTCCTGTCAATCTCAACTAATTGGCCTGTGTGCATTATAGGGTAGCTAACCCGCAGCACAGTTGATCTAACGACAACATGGTTGTATACCTCCTGTAAGCTTGCTAGACTTGTTAACATTTTCATTAATGTTCCTCTTCTTTTCTTTATTGCTCTTTCTCTTTATTATTACTATATACTTTACGTTACGATAATAAACATACCACGTAAAGTCACATACTATAAGTAATAATAACAATAGTAATAACAATAATAAGGAACAATCATAACCATGCATGAAACATCATCATAACTAAGCCCCAGTCAACTCTCGGTTAAAATCCTAAAAGCACAGACTCCCAGAAAATTCTGTAAAAAGTTTTTAAGTGCTTAGGCGCTTTGGCACTATTTGGGCGCATGAGCCCTGTTTGGGCGTTTCATCACTATGTAGGCGCATCAGCCAACACTTAATTGTTTTATCACTTAGGCGCTTGAACTATTCAGGCGCATGGGCACTATTCGTGCGTATGAACACTTAGACGCATGGGTTATTTGGACGCATGGACACTTAGTCGCATGATCCACTTGGGCACATGGGCACTATTGGGGCGCATGGCCCTACACTTAGTCGTCCGACTAATATTTCTAGGCGCATGGACCACTGTTCAGACGCATGGGTTGTACTTAAACATTCTAAGGTAATCTTAGACGTATGGGCTACTGTTCAGGCGCATGGATTACAGTTAAATCTTTCTAAGGCGTTTTCAGGCGCATGAGTCTTATCTAAGCGCATGGACCTCTTGTGTAACATGTTCCCAGTATGTTTTCAAACCCAATCATCGAACCCATCTGTTCTAAGCTTAACATGGCTATTCTAACAGGAATAACCTATAAGCATTCAAGAATTAACATCCAACATCCATAATACAAAAGGGTAAACATACATAAACATTTGAAATCGTTTTAATACATTTTCAGCCCCAAAGATGTTTAAACAAGTAAAAACCAGGATCTAGAACTCACCTGATACAACTTGGGTGTTTCTTCGTTTCTAACCCACTTGCAATGAGTTCAAACACCTAAAAACAACACCAAACACACACACCCGAGCATATACACAACATGTAAGCACATAAGCATGTAACCGGGATAAAACCCGTCATAAACACATAAAAACCACAAATTCTTACCTTGAATTCGACTTCTCTTCTTCTTCTTTTTCTTCAGCCAAGAGTTCCTCTGCTCTCTCTCTCTCTCTCTCTCTAAAACCGAAGAAAATTGTGATGTGAAGTGAGGTTGGGTGGCCATGCCCACCTTTACACCAACTTTTCAAAAATTTGTCCTTTTGGACACTTTCTGTCCTTCCACTTGGACTTTATTGCTTTTCTTTCATTTATTCTTCATGTCTTGTCTTTTTAAAATGACTGGCTGTTACAAGTCCACCCCCTTATATAGGTTTCGTCCCTGAAACCTGTTATTCCTCGAACAGATGAGGATAATGCTTCCTCATCTCCTCCTCAGTCTCCCATGTAGACTCGGATCCCTTCCTATGCTTCCACTATACACGCACAAGAGGAACCACTTTATTCTCAGCCTCTTCTCTTTATGATCGATGATTACCGCTGGTTGCTCCACATAATTGACCATTTCGTCTACTTCGATATCCTCTAGTGGAACAATCATGTCTTCATCGGCTAAACACTTTCTCAGATGAGATACATGGAATGTCGGGTGAATCCCACTTAACTCATTTGTTAACTCCAACCTATAGGCCACCTCTCCTACTCGAGCAATGATTCGGAAAGGGCCTATATACCTTGGGCTCAACTTGTTCCGCTTCCTGAATCGGATAATACCCTTCCAAGGTGAGACCTTCAACATAACCCAGTCACCCACCTGGAACCCGATCGGTCTGCGTCGTCTATCGGCATACGACTTCTGCCTATCTCTAGCTGCCTTCATGAAGGCTTTAATCTTCTTAAGCTTCTCGGTCGTAGCCTCGATTACCTCGACGCTCCCTTTCTTTCTTTGACCAATATCACCCCAACAAACGGGTGTTCTGCATCTCCTACCATATAGCATCTCGTATGGTGGCATACCAATGCTGGCATGATAGCTGTTATGTATGAGAATTCAGCTAATGGTAAGTGGTCATCCCAACTTCCCCCAAAATCAATCACACATGCCCGAAGCATGTCTTCCAATGTCTGAATGGTCCTTTCTGACTGACCATCAGTTTGGGGATGATAAGCCGTGCTAATATATAACCTCGTCCCCATGGCATCGTGGAATTTCTTCTAATTTAGAGGTAAACCGGGTGTCACGATCAGACACAATGGACACCGGCACACCATGACGAGTTACAATTTCCTTGATGAATAGGTCAGCCAACCTCTCGGATGAATATGTCTCGCAAATCGGTAGGAAGTGGGGATTCTTCGTCAAACGGTCAACAATCACCCATATGGCATCGTACCCTTTCGGAGTACGTGGCAGCTTCGTAATGAAATCATGGTGATGTGCTCCCACTTCCATTCTGGTATATCCAAAGGTTGGATCTTCCCGTGCGGCTTCTGATGTTCGCCTTTACTTGCAAACAAGTAAGGCACTTACTCACATACTCCACCACGTCACGCTTCATACCCGGCCACCAATAATCATTCTTCATATCTTGATACATCTTTTTGGCACCAGGATGAATGGAGTATCGAGTCTTGTGAGCTTCATCCAAAATCCTCACATGTAGATCCCCGAAACGAGGAATCCACACCCGTCCAAATCGAGTTTTAACACCAAGTGTGTTTTCACCCAATTCCCCAATCAGACCTCTCATTCTTTCAGAGTGTAGATGATCTTCTTTTAATGCCTTATCTTGAAACTCCTTGACTTGCTTCATTACATCAGAGGTCATGATCAGTTGATATGCTTTCACCCAAATCGGCTCGGGCCTCTCCTTTCGGCTAAGAGCACTAGCCACCACGTTGGCTTTGCCCGGATGGTAATGGATCTCTCAATCATAATCCTTTATAAGCTCCAACCATCATCTCTACCTCATGTTCAGATCAATCTGCTCGAAGAAGTACTTCAAGCTCTTGTGCTCAGTGAAAATGGTGCACTTTGTCCCGTACAGATAGTGCCTCCAAATCTTTAGTGCAAAGACCACGGCTGCTAGCTCCAAGTCATGAGTAGGGTAGTTGACGTCATTAACTTTCAACTGTCGGGATGCATAGGCTATAACCTTCCCTCTCTGCATTAATACACACCCCAACCCTGAGTAAGAAGCAACTGAATATACCACCAAATCCTCGCTTCCTTCGGGTAATGACAAGACAGGAGCTTGAATCAACCTCACCTTTAACTCCTCGAACGCTTGTTCTTGAGCTTGACCCCATATAAAATTTACTCCTTTCTGGTCAACTTGGTCAGTGGAGAAGCGATCCTGGAAAAGTCCTAAATGAACCTTCGATAATACCCCACCAACCCCAAGAAACTACGAATCTCGGATGGCGTCCTTGGAGACTTCCATTGCATCACATCCTCCACCATAGCAGGGTCTACCATAATCCCACTAGGATTTATCACATGACCTAAGAATTGAACTTCGCGTAACCAGAACGCGCACTTGGAGAATTTGGCATACAACTTCTCCCTTCTTAAGGTCTCTAACACCTCCCGAATGTGATCAGCATGCTCCTCCTTGCTCTTCAAATAAATCAGGATATCATCAATAAACACAATTACTGATTTATCTAACATTGGCCGACACACTCGATTCATCAAGTCCATAAAAGCAGCTGGGGCATTGGTCAGACCAAATGACATAACAAGAAATTCATAGTGACCATAGCGTATGCGAAAAGCTGTCTTAGGGATATCCTGCTCCTTCACCTTCAGCTGATGGTAACCAGATCGAAGATCTATCCTTGAAAACCATTTGGCACCTTGGAGCTGGACAAACAGATCACCTATTCTTGGTAGGGGGTATCGGTTCTTCACCGTCAACTTGTTCAGCTCTCGGTAGTCAATGAACATCCTCATACTACCGTTTTTCTTCTTCACAAACAGGACCAAAGCACCCCAAGGAGAGATACTCAGCCTAATGAACCCCTTATCGAGCAACTCTTGCAATTGCTCCATCAGTTCCTTCATTTCTGTCGGAGCTAAACGATATGGTGCCTTGGCAACGGGTTCAGCACTAGGTATCAAATCAATTTGGAACTCAATCTCGCAATCAGGTGGCACGCCGGGTAAGTCTTCTGGGAATACGTCCGGAAAGTCTCACACCACTGGTACTTCAGATAGTTGTGGTGTTGGCGCGTTCACATCCTTTACGTAGGCCAAGTAGGCACTACATCCACGCCTCATGCACTTTCCCGCCACCGCCATCGAAATCACCTTCGGGATCGTCATGACGCGATCACCATAAACCGTCACCTTATTCCCGTCAGGCGTTGTCAATCGGATCATCTTCTTGCGACACACGATGTTTGCTTCATAGGTTGCTAACCAGTCCATCCCTAGTACTACATCAAATCCACCTAGGGGTATCACGTGTAACCTAGTAGGAAACCTATGACCTTCTAGTTCTATGGCATAGTCCTCTATCACATCAGTAATTCTAGTGGACTTACCAATAGCAGTTTCTACATTAAATGGTGCACTGACCTTTCTACTACTAACAGGCAACTTAGCACAGAAAGTAGTGGAAATAAAACTCCTACTAGCACCGGAATCAAACAATACAGAGGCACAAGTTTGGTTTACTAGAAACATACCTGACACAACATCGGGATCAGCTCTGGCTTCCTCTCGGGTCATAGTGTAAGCTCTAGCACTTGTCCTCTGCCCTCCTTCCTCCGGCTTTTTCTTCTCTGCTCCAGAGCTCTACGCCCTCGGCTTCTTACAGTCTCTAGCGATGTGGCCAGGCTTGCCACACCTAAAGCATATGTTCATTCCCATCCTGCACTCACCAGTATGATCCCTTCCACATTTTCCACACTTCTTCAACCCTGCACCAGATGTGACCATACGTCGGTCACCCACCTTTGCCACCTTATTGTTTGGAGCGGCTCCATGACGTCCAAACCGTTTCCCATTCTAGTTCCGGTCACCACCACCCTTCTTATTCACCTCAGCCACCACCACCTCGCGCTTAACATATAATCTGCCAGCCAAGTCAACCGCCGACCTAAAAGTGCTCGGTCGGGTGGTGATCATATGTCTACGGATATCCGCTGGTAGCCCTTGGATGTATCTTTTAATCTTTCGTGACAGTGGTGTCACTTGATCGGGCACCAGCCACGCCATTTCATTAAATTTAGTGGTGTACAGCTGGTGTGTCAACGTTCCCGCCTCCACCTGCAAGAAGTCTCTTTCTACCTTGTCCATCTCCATGTGAGGACAAAATTACTTAATCACTAACTTCTTCGGTTCAGGCCATCTCATTCTCCCAATAGCCCTGCTACCCTTTGCTTGGACAATGTTTTCCCACCAGCACAAAGCCGAGTCCACAAAAGAGTGGGTAGCGAATTTCACCTTTTGATCTTCATGGCACTCACTGATATCGAGGACAGCATCCATTTCCCTCACCCACTGGTGAGCAGCTGCAGCAGTGCCATTCCCAACGAAAGTAGGGGGCTTGCATCTCATAAACGTCCCAAAGTTGCAGCCTCGGGTCGCCTCCGGTGCAGGCTCTTCTTCTTCCTCTTCCTCTTCATCAGAGAGAATCGTTTCCGGCTCTGGTTGTTCCCGTCCTCCCGAGGACCTGTTTCTTTCCTTTCTTTCCCCTTCCCTTACTGCCTTGATCACTTCAGTCACCACAGATGGTAGAATCGTCTGCATGACCTGGTGAACTTCTTCCACCACAGCCTCCTTTACTAAGGCTCTCAGATTGGCGCTCTCGTCGCCACCCTCCAGATGAAGGGTCTCTGGTTCTTCATGAACAACTTTCTCGACTCTGGGTCTCCCTGTCTTGGGTCGCGGAGCAGCACCATGACCTCCACCATGAGAGGCTTTTGAAGATCTACCGCCAACCATCCTCTAAATGCACACTATAAGATTTAAACACTAACGCGGTCATTCAAGGTAACACTCAGTTTATGTCAGTATAGTAAGTCCCTAATTACAGTGGCCAGTTGTGATTAGCCACTTACTTTATTCTTCATACCTGAAGCATCTCCTATCTTGACTTAATCAGTATCTAAATCTACTAAGAGCACATAATCAAATAGCATGCGCACATAATACCGGTAAACATAAGGAAAAGACATACCTGATGGCACGTAGCTACTCGGGCCGACATCCCTCCATTTGTACCATTTTCAGTTTAAGTTTAGGTTTTAAAAGTTTATTTAACCCAATTCTCTTAAACTTTGGCTCTGATACCAACTTGTAAAGCCCCGTTCCCGGGCACCTCACAGTTGGTCAATCACAGCAGTTAAAAGAACACTACACATTATAATTATACAAACTTAAGCAGCAGAAATAATTTATCAAAAACCATTCATTTCATTTAGAACACTGTTGTTAAGCAATACATCATCATTTTACTGTATACAAAAGAATTGTTTTACTGCATTACCAACAACAGCAACATAGAATACAAATGGATGTCAATCTTTCCCTGCCGAGTAGCTTCACCCTCATGCCATCCTCAGCAATAATTACCTATCAACTGCAAATGTATAAAAGTCAGCGTTGTTGAGTGACTTCTAGTTTTAAAAGTAATAAAATACTTTCTATATGTTGCATATGAAAATACTCTTTTCTGTAAAATACAACTTTGTACAGTATATGCGAGCACGCATTAACTATATGAACAATTATAGTTCGTTCTCATTACAAACTTTTATGCCTTGTCTGTTCTGCAAACTTTTATCTTTTTCTTTCACTTTCTGTATTGACCAATGAGCAAAACACCAACTATATGCGTGATGGAAAACGGGTGATGGGCCATCTATATCCCTCGAAAGGGTCAACTATTTCCCTCGTAAGGGTCAATTGTATCCTTCGATAGGGTCAACTATATCCCTCGAAAGGGTTCTGTGTACTGTGTACAAGGCCGACCCAATCACCCAGGGCATGCTACAAAGGTCCTGTCAATCTCAATTGATTGGCCGTGTGTGCATAATAGGGTAGCTAACCCGCAGCACATTTGAGCTAATGACAACATGGTCGTGTACCTCCTGTAAGCTTGCAAGACTAGTTAACATTTTCATTAATGTTCCTCTTCTTTTCTTTATTACTCTTTCTCTTTATTATTACTATATACTTTATGTTACGATAATAAATATACCACGTAAAGTTACATACTATAAGTACTAATAATAATAGCAATAACAATAATAAGGAACAATCATAACCATGCATGAAACATCATCATAAATAAGCCCCGGTCAACCCTCGGTCAAAACCCTAAAAGCACAAACTCCCAGAAAATTCTGTAAAAATTCTAAGTGCTTAGGCGCTTTGGCACTATTTGGGCGCATGAGCCCTGTTTGGGCGTTTCATCACTATGTAGGTGCATCAGCTAACACTTAATCATTTTATCACTTAGGCACATGAACTATTCATTTTATCACTTAGGCGCATGAACTATTCAGGCGCATGGGCATTATTCGTACGTATGAACACTTAGTCGCATGGGTTATTCGGACGCATGGACATTTAGGCGCATGAGCCACTTGGGCGCATGGGCACTATTGGGGCGCATGGGCACTATTGGGGCGCATGGCCCTACACTTAGTCGTCCGACTAATACTTCTAGGCACATGGACCACTGTTCAGGCGCATGGGCTGTACTTAAACATTTCTAAGGTAATCTTAGGCGTATGGGCTACTGTTCAGGCTCATGGATTACACTTAAATCTTTCTAAGGCGTTTTCAGGCGCATGAGTCTTATCTAGGCGTATGGACCTCCTGTGTAACATGTTCCCATATGTTTTCAAACCCAATCATCGAACCCATCTGTTCTAAGCTTAACATGGCTATTCTAATAGGAATAACCTATAGCATTCAAGAATTAACATCCAACATGCATCATACATATGGGTAAACATACATTAACATTTGAAAATCGTTTTAATACTTTTTCTGTGACATCCGGTAATTTCCGTTACCAAACTCCGTTAGTTCCGTTAAGTCTTGTATACACGTGTCGTGAGCACACACTAGTTGTCGTTTAACGTTGGTGACCTGATAATAATGAATAATGTTAATTTGATGTGAATCTAAGTGATTATGTGAGTATTGGTTATGTTTATGTGTTTACACATTTACAAAAGGTTAATTAAAGAATTTATCGCGTAACGCGGAAACGTGCCTATTTATTCGTATGTCTTGTGTTTTTATAAAGATAAGATATATAATGAATTTTTGTAAGTTTATATCTTTATATTATGAATTAAAAACACTTTACAAAGAGTTTAAAGCTTAGTTTTTATAAAATACAAATTACAAGGGTTAAAAGGGTAAATATGTAAATAAATTTAATAAAACAACCCCTAGCCTCCAAGCCCCACCTTCGGCCGCGACTTCACTCTTCTCCCTCTCCATCTTCGAAAATCAGCCAAGAACAAGCATTTCGTGTGATTTTGGTTCAATTACAAGACTATACACTTAGGAAGCATCAATTTCAAGCAATTACACGTTTAAGGTTAGATTTTTCATGTTTTGTGATGTTCTCATTATGGCCGAACCTTAGATTCGAATTTGATCCTTACTAGGTCGAATTGGATGTTTTTGATGATGTTTATATGTTAGTTAGGTTGAATGCATGTTAGTTAACGTCGATCATGGATGAATTACATGTTGTTAGTGGGTTAATCATGGATTTTGATTCTAGACAAACCCTAATTTGATTTTAGGCATGATTATGGGTGAATGATGGTTGTTTGATGAATGTGTGGTGATTAATTAGTTGTATGAATGTTAGGAATCATGAATCTTGCAAGAAATTGATGATTTAGGGTTGATGTTCATAGGTTACTAATAATAGTAACTTATTTGCATGAAATGTTGAACTATGGATTTATGATGTTATGGATGTGTTCATGGTGATAATTAGATGTTAGATTGTTGTTGTGATCATTGGAAATTCATGAAAACATGTTATAGTTCATACATTACTAAAGATAGTAACTTTTGGATATGAATTGTTGAATTATGATGTTTGGATGTGGTTGATCATGCTTAGATGTTAGTATGAGCTTGAATTGGTATATTATTGATGATTCATGTATGCTTTGGATGTTTGATAGATTTGGATGTTCTTTCCCAAAAGGGAAACTTTATTTGTGTAAACGTTGAAGTATGATGTTATGATCATGTTTGCGATGATAGGAACCTGCTAGTATGTTCAAGGATAAATTCTAGTGTGATAGAACGTGCTAAATTAGTTGTATGGCATGCTTGGATAATCATGAGTGATATTTGGACTTTGGTGATCATGTATGGTTTGGATGTTGTGTAGTAGTAGGACATCATGCTTGGGTCTGGTAATTGATTGTTGTGATGTTGTGAATGCAATGCATATGCTTAAAGAATATGGTTATGATCATTATACACGCGTGCGGATCTGAGGCCCCTACTTAGTAGGATTGGCAGGGTTTAGGATGTGAAGTCGTGAGTGGCTTCACATGGCATGTGATGAATGGTTGAACTTTGTGTGACATGTTAGTTGTATTATAACTAATGGATATGTTAATGTTCTAGATTCGCATGACTTGTATAGTACTTGATAGTATGATGATCTAAGTGATACACCTGGTTGATATAGCATATGTATGATACTATTTGAATGTTAATCATGTATGTTGTATGTGCTCATTGGCTTTATTTGAATTATACCACATAATGTCACAAACGGGTCAACTAGGTCAAACGTGTCTATTTTTCTGGAAGCTTGAGTCTTTGGTTTGGTATGATTAGGGTTTCACATGTCTTTTATTTACACGTACTTATGTACTCACATGATCTAGGTAACCTGTGAAGATTGGCTATCCTCTCGTTTCTCAAAATAACCCTAAGTACCCTTGCATACATCAGGTGAGTTCATGCCCCACTCTTTTCTAATCTCTTTTCGGGGAGATAGCATACTGGTCTTTACACGACGCTTTATTATTTAAGTTGTGTATAATATTAATATAGTGCTGTTTACCATGGGAAAAGTCCTCACACTTTTGAATTGTTAATATTTAATAGCGGGGAAACTTGGGTAGTACTACTGGGTCTGACGAGCCCCCCTGTGTGACTCGAGGTCAACCGGGTGCAATTTGTCCTATTGAACATTGTCACGACATGGTAAGTCGTGACAGGAGGCAACAACTATCACAGTCAGCTTCAATTGCAAAATCACTATGTATTAATATTTACTGATAATAGACTAGCTATCTATTACCATGCACTGCTTATATATATCACAACTGTTTACATGTTTATTGAACTCAAACTCTTGAACTCACCAACCTATGTGTTGACATTTTAGTATGCTTTTCTCAGGTCCTTAGCTTGCTTGCCATAGGAGCACTGCACGGGTCATTGCATTTTAAGACACGATGCTTCAAAACAATTTGACATTTTAACATTATAGTTTACTCTTTTGGGTTGGCACTTGTTTTTGCCATAGTTATACTTTATTGACTTGGTTTGTTTTCAAAACGCTTCCGCATTGTTTAAAGTTGGTTTTTTTTGGTTGATTTGTTTAAATTATGGCATTTAGAGTCGTTCTGAGTAACTATTGACTGTGATCCTGGTTTGTTCACACACCTCGCAGTAAAACTCCGCAAGTGGATTTTGAGGGTGTCACAGATTGTATCAGAGCCATTGGTTATAGGGAACTAGGTTGCATACACACTAGACTATAACCGCACACAGTTAATTAGTTACCTGTGCCTTACTCCTATTTACTGTATACTCATTGGCATACACGTCACACTCTCTGCAGCATGGCATCGTCTTCAAGAGCTCCGGTAAACCCCGAATCACCTACACGATCTGAATCCCCACCTCCCGCACCTGTACCTGATGATGGATTCGATTGGCCCCGTCTGGCTTATCCCCGAGAGGAGATTGACTGGGATCACCATTCGCATTGATGAAGCGTGACCCTCCGCGAGACTGGCGTTCTTATCCTAGGTTTGTTGACCACATCATGTTAGGGAGCGCGTACCTGTCCTAAAGCCAAGGACTAGGAACAATGCAACCACCCATGCTTTCACTCCCACGAACGGCGCAGTCCAACGAGCAACTGATTGCTGCACTAATGGCTGCACTGGATACTGAACAGCATCGTGTAAGACGACTCACAGGTGATGTCTGTACACTACATCAAGAGGTGTACAACCTGAGACATCAATTGGACGAACTCAAGGAAGACACGGGAAGATGCTGAACGGTTGTCACCATATGCAAGATGGTGTTATGGCACTCCAAGGACGCGTGACTGCTCGTGAACAGTGGGACGCCATAGCTGATAATAGGATTGCCATATTAGAAGCTCAACTAGCAGCACTCCAGATTGCTATAGCTCCTGCTCCTGCCGCAGACTCTGAGGATGAGGAGGATCCCGAGGAGGGACCCGAGGAAGAGGAACCGGAGGAGATGGAGGATGATAGTGATGGGTCAGACATTCTCGATTGACTTCTTATATGACTTAGACTACGTATGTTTTCTTTTTGAAACCTATGTGGGAAGGGTTGTTTCCCCACACGAACGACAAAACTTCAATTTTGACATTGCTAAATACATTATGACTTATTGCAATTTATTTACTTTGGTTATTATTTTTGTTATGAATGTTGTGGTTGTGATGATATGTTATTTCTTTCATTTACTGTTTACTACGCTCCAATGAGTTAAATGTGTATGATGTTACTCATTATGTATTGTGAATATAAAGTGAACAGAATGGACGCTCGTGGACGTGGACGTGGACGTGGTCGTGGCCGCGGACGTGGACGTGGACGTGGCACGGAGAATAGGTGGTGGTGCTATTAACATGACTCCTGCGGAATTGGCTGCTCTAATTAATGAGCATGTTCAGGCGGCAGTGGCTGCTGCCCACGCGGGTCAGCCAGCAGGTAAACAATGAACAGAAAAACAAATCTGATATCCTTTATAACTGTAGGGGATGTTTGATTAATGTGTGGTGTTAAAACAGGACCACCAGTGTGTACATACAAGTCCTTCATGGACTATAAACCACACACCTACAGCGGTACAGAGGGTGTTGTAGGGCCGTACGCTGGTTTGAGAAGACTGAGTCCGTTTTCTCCAAATGTAACTGTCCACCGGCGGATCAAGTAAAGTATGCCACGGGACTTGGGAGGGTGCTGCCTGTCTTGGTGGAACGCGCAAGTCCAGATGCTTGGACAAGCGATGGCAAATGGACTTCCCTGGAATGAGTTCAAGGATATGATGATCGAGGAGTACTGTCCTCGAAACGAGGTGCAAAAGTTGGAGATGGAATTCTGGCAGCTCAAGATGAAGGGTTCAGAAATTGAGGCTTACACGACCCGTACTCATGAGTTGGCTACATGTGTCCAGGAATGGTTAATGAGACACATAAGAGAATCGAGCACTACACACGAGGATTGGTGCCTGAAATCCAAAGTATGGTAACAGCTTCTAACCGACTACGATTCAGCAGGCCATCCAAATTGCCCATAAACTTACTGATCAGGCGGTGTAGAGCAAGGGCGGTTACCCAAACGGGGCGCTGTGGTGAGCGTGCCCGACAACAAAAGGAAGTGGGATGCTCCCAGCAACAGCAATAACAATCATCATCATCATCGTCTGGCGGTCAGCACAATCCCAACAGCAGCAACAGCCAGTTCAGCAGCAGTAGCGGCGGTTCGATAATAACCGCAATTTCAACCAAACTGCCCCAATAACCAAGGACCCAGCGGTTACGGCGGCAGACATCCAAATGCCCACGGTGTAACTACCACCATGTGGGACGGTGTGATAGCTTCAAGTGTTAACGTTGTGGAAAGATTGGACACGCTGCGAAGGATTGTCGTGGTGAACTAATGAGGAGGCCACAACAATCTCAAGAAACTCCCAAGGGTTATTTTGAATGTCGGAAAGAAGGGCATTACAAGCGAAACTGCCCACAACTAAGGAGGAACGGAAATGGCAACAACAACACCAACAACCATGGTAACAACAACAACAATGGTAATAATAACAACAATGGTGGAAATGGCACTGGAAATGGGGGCAATAAAGATGGAGCCAAAGGGAGAGCCTTCGTCATCGGCTCAGGTGAGGCTCTAAATGATCCCACAACTGTTACTGGTAGATTCCCTATTAATGGTTGTTTTGCTACAGTACTATTTGATACTGGAGCCGATAGGAGTTTTGTGTCCTTAAAGTTCTGTAGTCTTTTAAGTGATATACCCTCTGCTTTAGAATCTAATACACTGTGGAATTAGCCGACGGTAAACAAATCCATGTAACGCATATCCTTAAAGACTGTAGGATAGAACTGCTGGTCATACTTTCGCTATAGATCTCATGCCTGTTACGCTGGGGAGTTTTGATGTTGTGATAGGCATGGATTGGCTCTCTAGCAAGCAAGCGGAATCATATGTCACGAGAAGATTATACGAATCCCGGTTGGTGATCAAGTTCTTACCGTCAAGGTGATAGGAGTGGTGCTGTGATAGGCATCATCTCGTATGAAAGCTCAAAAGTTGTTACGAAAGGGCCGCGTGGCTATCCTAGCACTTGTAACCGATAAGCAAAAGGAAGAAAAGAGAATGGAGGATATTCCCGTAGTACGCGACTTTCTGGAGGTGTCCCAGAAGATCTTCCTGGATTACCACCGCACCGCCAAGCGGAATTCCAGATTGAGTTGACTCCCGGCGCAGCTCCGATTGCTAGAGCACCTTATCGATTAGCACCAAACGAACTACAGGAGTTGTCGTCACAACTTCAGGAGCTTCTGGATAAAGGCTTTATTCGACCTAGTACATCACCTTGGGGAGCTCCTGTACTCTTTGTTAGAAGAAGGATGGCACATTCGGATGTGCATCGATTATCGAGAGTTAACAAAGTAACAGTCAAGAACCGATACCCTTTACCTCGTATCGACGACTTGTTCGATCAGCTTCAAGGATCAAGCTATTACTCGAAGATTGACTTGAGATCTGGTTATCATCAACTCAAAGTTCGAGAAGAAGACATTCCCAAGACTGCATTTCGTACTCGTTATGGTCATTATGAGTTCTTGGTCATGCCTTTTGGTTGACGAATGCACCTGCTGTGTTCATGGACCTCATGAACCGCGTGTGCAAACCTTATCTGGATCAGTTTGTCATTGTATTCATCGATGATATACTGATATACTCTAGGACCAGGAGGAGCATGAAGAGCACTTACGAATGATCTTGGAACTGTTGAAAAATGAGCAGCTGTATGCTAAATCTCAAAGTGTGACTTTTGGATAAGAGAGGTACAATTCCTAGGTCATATTGTTAATAGAAAGGAATACACGTTGATCCTGCCAAAATTGAGGCGATAAAGAATTGGACTACACCCAAAACACCAAGTGAGATAAGACAATTTCTAGGATTAGCAGGATATTACCGCCGATTCATAGAAGGATTTTCTAAGATCGCACAACCTCTCACACCTTGACTCACAAAGGAACGACATACAAATGGACTGAGAGTCAAGAATCAGCTTTCCAATTATTAAAACAAAAACTCTGTACTGCCCCAATATTAGCATTACCTGAGGAAACAGATGACTTTGTGGTGTATTGCGATGCATCCATTCAAGGATTGGGTTGTGTCTTGATGCAACGAGACAAGGTGATAGCTTACGCCTCGAGACAACTAAAGGTTCATGAGAAGAACTATACTACCCATGACTTAGAATTGGGTGCAGTAGTTTTTGCCTTAAAGATCTGGAGACATTATTGTACGGTACCAAGTGCACTATCTACACCGATCACAAGAGTCTTCAACATCTTTGAGCAAAAAGAGTTGAATATGAGGCAGCGACGTTGGTGGAACTACTAAATGATTATGATTGCGCAATTAGGTATCATCCGGGAAAGGCGAACGTAGTTGCCGATGCTTTAAGCAGGAAGGAAACAGCTAACCCCGATGGGTGCGAGCTTTACAGCTTACTATCAGTACCCAACTGCCCGAACAAGTTAAGGAGGCACAAATAGAAGCTTAAAAGTGGAAAATATTGGTTCTGAATTGTTAAGGGGAATGGATAAGCAGCTAGTGATGAAAGAGGATGGAATTCGGTATTTCATGGATAGACTTTGGGTGCCTGTTCATGGAAATCTGAGAGATTTAGTTATGAGCGAGGCACACAAATCTAAGTATTCTATACATCCTGGATCCGACAAGATGTATCATGACCTAAAGGCTCACTATTGGTGGCCTAACATGAAAGCGGATGTAGCTACGTTTGTGAGCAAGTGTTTGACCTGCTCGAAGGTAAAAGTGGAATATCAAAAACCATCCGGACTATTACAACACCCGAGATTCCAATGTGGAAATGGGAACAAATCTCCATGGATTTTATTACCAAGCTACCCCGGACTAGTACTGGTTGTGACACGATATGGGTTATTATGGATCGATTGACAAAGTCTGCTCATTTTCTTGCAATAAAGGAAACCGACAAGATGGAGAAGTTAACTCTCCTGTACCTCAAGGAGATCGTTTCGAGACACGGGGTACCGATCTCAATTATCTCCGACCGTGACGCTCGTTTCACGTCACATTTCTGGCAATCATTGTAGAAATCCTTGGGTACACATTTGGATATGAGTACTGCATATCATCCACAGACGGATGGTCAGAGTGAGCGTACTATACAGACGTTGGAGGATATGCTACATGCTTGTGTGATTGACTTCGGGAATAACTGGGAAATTCACCTGCCATTGGTGGAGTTTTCTTATAACAACAGTTATCACACTAGTATACAGGCAGCACCTTTCGAGGCGTTGTATGGGAGAAAATGTCGATCACCGGTTTGCTGGGCAGAAATTGGTGATAGTCAGATAATAGGTCCCGAGTTAATTCATGAGACGACTGAGAAAATTATACAGATACGGAACCGTATGGCTGCAGCGCGGGACAGGCAAAAGAGTTATGCTGACAAGAGACGGAAACCTTTAGAGTTTCAGGTTGGTGACAAGGTTTTGTTGAAAGTTCACCATGGAAAGGCGTAGTTCGGTTTGGTAAACGAGGGAAACTAAATCCGAGGTACGTTGGACCATTGAGATAGTGGAAAGAATAGGTCCAGTAGCCTATCGATTAGCCCTACCTGATTCGCTAAGTGGAATTCATGATGTATTTCACGTGTCAAACTTGAAGAAGTGCATAACTGATGAAACGACGGTCGTACCACTAGAAGAAATTCAAGTGGATGAACACTTGCGTTTTGTTGAAAAACTAGTTGAGGTGATGGATCGTGAGGTGAAAACACTTAAGCAAAGCAAGATACCTATTGTTAAAATCCGTTGGAATTCGCGACGTGGACCGGAATTCACATAGGAACGAGAAGATCAAATGAAGCTTAAGTACCCTCAACTATTCAAAGGGACGATGCCAGCAGACGAAGGTATTGATTTAAATTTCGGGACGAAATTTCTTTTAACATGGGGATGATGTGACAACTCATCCAAAACTCACACGATTTCGATTTCTGTGTGCCAATGCAGTAGACCAGTGATGGAAACCAGTGATGGAACACTCTCACCATGTAAGGCAATTTTCGGGACGAAAATTCTTTCAACATGGGGATAATGTGACATCCGGTAAATTTCCATTACCAAACTCCGTTAGTTCCGTTAAGTCTTGTATACACGTGTCGTGAGCACACACTAGTTGTCGTTTAACGTTGTGACCTGATAATAATGAATAATGTTAATTTGATGTGAATCTAAGTGATTATGTGAGTATTGGGTTATGTTTATGTATTTACACATTTACAAAAGGTTAATTAAAGAATTTATCACGTAACGCGGAAACGTGCCTATTTATTCGTATGTCTTGTGTTTTATAAAGATAAGATATATAATGAATTTTATAAGTTTATATCTTTATTATGAAGTTAAAAACACTTTACAAGAGTTTAAAGGTTAGTTTTTGTAAAATACAAATTACAAGGGTTAAAAGGGTAAATATGTAAATAAAAATTAATAAAACAAACCCTAGCCTCCAAGCCCCACCTTCGGACGCGCGACTTCACTCTTCTCCCTCTCCATCTTCGAAAATCAGCCAAGAACAAGCATTTTCGTGTGATTTTGGTTCAATTACAAGACATATAACACTTAGGAAGCATCAATTTCAAGCAATTACACGTTTAAAGGTTAGATTTTCATGTTTTGTGTGGTTCTTCATTATGGCCGAACCTTAGATTCGAAATTGATCTTACTAGGTCGAATTGGATGTTGTTTGATGATGTTTATATGTTAGTTAGGTTGAATGCATGTTAGTTAACGTCGATCATGGATGATTACATGTTGTTAGTGGGTTAATCATGGATTTTGATTCTAGACAAACCTAATTCGATTTTGGGCATGATTATGGGTGAATGATGGTTTTTTGATGAATGTGTGGTGATTAATTAGTTGTATGAATGTTAGGAATCATGAATCTTGCAAGAAATTGATGATTTAGGATTGATGTTCATAGGTTACTAATAATAGTAACTTTATTTGCATGAAATGTTGAACTATGGATGTTGATGTTATGGATGTGTTCATGGTGATAATTAGATGTTAGATTGTTGTTGTGATCATTGTAAATTCACGAAAACATGTTATAGTTCATACATTACTAAAGATAGTAACTTTTGGATATGAATTGTTGAATTATGATGTTTGGATGTGGTTGATCATGCTTAGATGTTAGTATGAGCTTGAATTGTATATTATTGATGAATTCATGTATGCTTTGGATGTTTGATAGATTTTGGGATGTTCTTTCCCAAAAGGGAAACTTTATTTGTGTAAACGTTGAAGTATGATGTTATGATCATGTTGGCGATGATAGGAACCTGCTAGTATGTTCAAGGATAAATTCTAGTGTGATAGAACGTGCTAAATTAGTTGTATGGCATGCTTGGATAATCATGAGTGATATTTGGACTTTGGTGATCATGTATGGTTTGGATGTTGTGTAGTAGTAGGACATCATGCTTGGGTCTGGTAATTGATTGTTGTGATGTTATGAATGCAATGCATATGCTTAAAGAATGGTTATGATCATTATACACGCGTGCGGATCTGAGGCCCCTACTTAGTAGGATTGGCAGGGTTTAGGATGTGAAGTCGTGAGTGGCTTCACATGGCATGTGATGAATGGTTGAACTTTGTGTGACATGTTAGTTGTATTATAACTAATGGATATGTTAATGTTCTAGATTCGCATGACTTGTATAGTACTTGATAGTATGATGATCTAAGTGATACACCTGGTTGATATAGCATATGTATGATACTATTTGAATGTTAATCATGTATGTTGTATGTGCTCATTGGCTTTATTTGAATTATACCTCATAATGTCACCAACGGGTCAAACGGGTCAACTAGGTCAAACGTGTCTATTTTTCTGGAAGCTTGAGTCTTTGGTTTGGTATGATTAGGGTTTCACATGTCTTTTATTTACACGTACTTATGTACTCACATGATCTAGGTAACCTGTGAAGGTTGGCTATCCTCTCGTTTCTCAAAATAAACCCTAAGTACTCTTGCATACATTAGGTGAGTTCATGCCCCACTCTTTATCTAATCTCTTTTGGGGGAGATAGCATACTGGTATTTACACGAACGCTTTTATTATTTAAGTTGTGTATAATATTAATATAGTGCTGTTTACCATGGGAAAAGTCCTCACACTTTTGAATTGTTAATATTTAATAGCGAGGAACATGGGTAGTACTACTGGGTCTGACGAGCCCCACCTGTGTGACTCGAGGTCAACCGGGTGCAATTTGTCCTGTTGAACATTGTCACGACATGGTAAGTCGTGACAGGAGGCAACAACTATCACAGTCGGCTTCAATTGCAAAATCACTATGTATTAATATTTACTGATAATAGACTAGCTATCTATTACCATGCACTGCTTATATATATCACATGTTTACATGTTTATTGAACTCAAACTCTTGAACTCACCAACCTATGTGTTGACATTTTAGTATGCTTTTCTCAGGTCCTTTGCTTGCTTGCCATAGGAGCACTGCACGGGTTATTGCATTTTAAGACACGATGCTTCAAGACAATTTGACATTTTAACAATTATAGTTTACTCTTTTGGGTTGGCACTTGTTTTTGCCATAGTTATACTTTATTGACTTGGTTTGTTTTCAAAACGCTTCCGCATTGTTTAAAGTTGGTTTTTTTTGGTTGATTTGTTTAAATTATGGCATTTAGAGTCGTTTGAGTAACTATTGACTGTGATCCTGGTTTGTTCACACGCCTCGCGGTAAAACTCCGCTAGTGGATTTTGAGGGTGTGACATTTTCAGCCCCAAGATGTTTAAAACAAGTAAAAACCAGGGTCTAGAACTCACCTGATGCAACTTGGGTGTTTCTTCCTTTCTAACCCACTTGCAATGAGTTCAAACACCTAAAAACAACACCAAACACACACACACCCGAGCACATACACAACACGTAAGCACATAAGCATGTAACCGGGATAAAACCCGTCATAAACACTAAAAAACCACGAATTCTTACCTTGAATTCGACTTCTCTTCTTCTTCTTTTTCTTCAGCTAAGAGTTCCTCTGCTCTCTCTCTCTCTCTAAAACCGTAGAAAATGATGATGTGAAGTGAGGGTGGGCGGCCATGCCCACCTTTACACCAACTTTTCAAAGATTTGTCCTTTTGGACACTTTTAGTCCTTCCACTTGGATTTATTGCTTTTCTTTCATTTATTCTTCATGTCTTGTCTTTTTAAAATAATCGGGTGTTACAATACATCTATATATATATATATATATATTATATATATATATATATAATTATATATATATATATATATATATATATATATATGTATATATATATATATATATGTATATATATATATATGTATATGTATATATATGTATATATATATATATGATATATATTGTATATATATGTATATATATATACACACATATATACATAAATATGTATACATATACATATTCGTATGTATATACCTATATATATATACATGTATATATACGTATGTATACATGTATATATACGTATATATGCATGTATATATACGTATATATACATGTATATATACACGTCTATATACACGTATATATATTCCTATATATACGTATATATATACCTATATATATACATATATATACGTATATATACCTATAGATACGTATATATGTATATACGTATATATATATACCTATATATACGTATACGTATACATATATACACGTATACATATACGTATAAATACGTATATCTATACGTATATATACGCCTATCTATATACATACGTATAGATACGTATATATATACATACGTATAGATACGTATGTGTATATATATATGTATATATGTATATATATATATATATACACGAACATATATATATAGGGATGCATTCAAATGAGAACCAAAAATTTGTAAAGAACCAAAGAAACCATTTTTAGCCACTCATTTTTTCTTTCTAGTTTCAAAATTTTTATTTGTAAGGGTATTATGGTAATTTTTGATGTTAATTTAGTTACTTTTTTTTTTAATAATTTGACTATTGTTTGTGTTCGTAAGTGAAAAAATATGCATATATGAATATGCATCTATGCATACATGTGTATGTGCATCTATGCATACATGTGTATGTGCATCTATGCATAAAATTCAATGCAAAATAAGCTTTGAAGTGTATCTTTAAAATACAAAACAACTTTAATAGACAAACGAAAACATAAATGGACAAATTCATAATGGGAATCAAAACCTAAACGGTGATAAGACTTTTGATTTAAAATTTGTAATTTTATGGTAAAGAAATATTATAAACAAATATGCTTTGAGAAAAATTTAAAAAAATGAAATAAAATATGTGGCTAGAAATGGTTCTTTTGGTTTTTTAAAAAATGATGGTTAACTTTTTAACAATAAAATTAAGAATATGTGGCTATAAATGGTTCTTTTCGTTTTCCAACTTTTTGGTTCTCATTTGAAAGCCTCTCTCTATATATATATATACACACACGTATGCATATATATATATATATATATATATATATATATATATATATATATATACATATATTTATACATATACGTACATATATATATATATATACACATATGTATATATATATATATATATGTATCTATACATATGTATATATATACATACATACATATATATATAATATATATATATATATATGCATATATATATATATAAAAAAAATATATATATATTATATATATATATATGCATATATATATAAGTATATATACATATATACGTATATGTATATATTTATCTATATAGATATATCTATACGTATACGTATATACATATATATACATACATATGTGTATATATATATGTATGTATATATATATATATCTATATATGTATGTATGTATCTATATATATATATAGGGTAAAGTTCTAATGAGAACCCTTAGTTTTTATGAGAATCCTTTAACTCTATTTGATCCATTGATTTGTTTTGAGATAGATGAGATCATGCCATGTGTCCATTGATTTATTAATAGAAAAGGGCAATTTGGTCAGTTAAACAACTCCAAAAAAGTCAGGTTGAATATGATGGTGACAAGTGTCACCACCTAAGTTTATTTCTCCTTATATATATATATATATATATTATATATATATATATATATATATATATATTATATATATATATATATATATATATATATATATATATTAAAATAACTTTACACCCATTTGTTTTTATATATTCATAACTTTTTTATACTATATTGTTTTTTTGTAAAAATTACACCATTAAATTCGTATTCTTTTTCTCTTTAATTTCTATATAGTCTCAATAGTTTTTGTATGCTATAGTTTAGATGTCTGCAGTTACATCACTGTAACTAGCATTTACAACACATAAAAACCATTTAAAACACCTAAAACCATTTTACAATACCTAATTACATGTTACACTAGTATAACGAAACTACATCATTGTAGTCAAACTAAAATACAATTAGTAAGCTAAGAACATATGCACTAACAATATAACAATAAGTAGCATGATATCTCATAATATTTATAGTCATTACATCATGTTTATTTGAATAGCAAAAAAATTTCACTAAACAATTATGTGTAAAACATCAAGTAAACTATGAAAAACCTAATATTAACCAACATTACATGAATGTAAACCAATGTAAACTGATGTAAATCAATATTAATTAATATAAAGCAATCTGTAAGACAAATATAAAGTGATGCAACATACTACTACATTAATATAATTAAGTGTAACACCACTGTAAGAACCTAAAACCATTTAAAACACCTAAAACCATTTTACAACACCTAAAGTACATCTTTCGCAAGTATAACGAACTACATCACAATTAGTAAGCTAAGAACATATGCACTATAGCCAAACTAAAACACAATTAGTAAGCTAAGAACATATGCACTAACAATATAACAATAAGTAGCATGACATCTCATAAAATTATAGTCAATTACATCATGTTTATTTGAATAACAAAAACATTTACTAAACAATTATGTGTATAACATCAAGTACACTATGAAAAACCTAATATTAATCTATATTACACGAATGTAAACCAATGTAAATCAATATTAACCAATATAAAGTGATGCAACTTACTATTATGTTAATATAAATAAGTGTAACACCACTGTAAGAACCTAAAACCATTTAAAACACCTAAAACCATTTTACAACGCCTAAACTACATCTTTCTCAAGTATAACGAAACTACATTACAATTAGTAAGCTAAGAACATATACACTAACAACATAACAATTAGTAAACAAGTATGTGTAAAGCGTCAAGCTACACTATAAAAAACCCAATATTACACCAACATTACACCAAGGTAAACCAGTGTAAACTGATGTAAACCAATAATAAATAATATGCATCAATCTATAAAACAAATATAAACTTATGCAACTTACTGATCTATTAATATAAATAAGTGTAGCACCACTGTAAGAAGGTATAACATAAATGTAAAAATGTGTAATATAGAATATTAAGAATATGGATCAATGAACCTAGATCTAAAAATAACAAAAAATGAAAAAACCTAGATACATAAAACAAATTAATGTACCCAGATCTTTATGTACTAATATCTTGATGCAACTTTTGCACCTTCTTCTCTAACTCGTTCCCTCCTCCATACAACCTAAGATGGTTGATGAATCCAAATCTGAAACATAGTGTGAACCCCAGATCGGAACCCAGATCTGAACCAAGATCTAAACTTCAGAGTAGTGGCGGCAGTAGTACGGTGGCGATGGTAGTGCGGTGGCGGTGGTAATGCGATGGCCTTGGTAATGTAGTCGTGGTGATGGGATTTGCGATGGAGAAAGAGAACCAAGATAAGAGGTGGTACCTTCATTTGGCTTCTAACAAACCTTCAATCGGCTTGTATCAGACCTCTCATCAGTTTCTATCGTGGTGAGGTAGTGGAGTGATGATGGAACAAAGATTGGAGATCAAATGGAGATTTATGTTTAAAATAAGAAAGAAAAAGATAGTGTGGTATAAAGAAAGGAAAAGGAGAAAGAAAGAAAGATAAGAAGAGAATGGATGGTAGGTGAGTGCTGACACTCAAAAGTCAGAAGTTATACAAAACCAAAATTACAATTTTACCTTTGATATAATGACCACCATTCAAATAGAATATTTCATCTTTGATGCCAAATGAAAGGATGTGATTTAGTTAATGGGTTCTTATATTTTTATTGGGTTTTCAAAAGAACCCAGACCTATATATATATATATGTATGTATATATATATATATCTATATATATATATATATATATATATATATAATATATATATATATATATAGTATGTATATATATATATATGTATGTATATATGTATGTATGTATGTATGTATGTATGTATGTATGTATGTATGTATGTATGTATGTATGTATGTATGTATGTATGTATGTATGTATGTATGTAGTATGTATGTATGTATGTATGTATGTATGTATGTATATGTATATGTATATATATATAGGGGAGGGTTCAAATGAGAATCACCTTTTTTTGTGAGAACTCTAAGAACCAATCTCAGCAACTCATTTTTTATCACATGCAAATGTAACACCCTGAAATTTCTATTTAAACGAAAGGAAAAAAAAGTAAATAGAAAAAATAGAATTGTGCACAAGTAGAGGGGGATAAAGTGTACAAAGTACAAATCTTATTATTTTAAGATATTTAAGGGCATGGTCGCCCATATCAAGTAGAAAGCTGCTTGATTTCGGAAGAAGAAGAAGAGAGAGGGGGAGCCCGGTTCTAGAGAGAGAAAGAGGAAGAAGAAGCTGAAAAAGGTAAGTCTTCTCTTGTCTGAGCTCGGTTTCAGTTGGTTATTGAGTTCTTGATCGAAGTTCCGGTTGTTTAGAGTTTACTTTCGGGATTCAAAGAGCTGAATCAAAGTGGGTCTTGAACCGGAAGAGTGCTGCTCAAAAGCTGCTCAAGGTGAGTTTCTAGAACCCCTCTTTTACTGATTTTTAACTGATTTGGGGCTATTATGCATACTAAATAAACATTTTGAAAGAAATATTGGGTTTACAGCTTTATGTTTGTATGTTGTATGGATGTATGCATGTTATAGTGATGATTATGGGCTAGTGATGATGTTTAGCATGCTTAGATGGCCTTAGTATGTTAGATCTGTGTTTGGGTATGCTTAGAATGATAATCAGGTGAAATTGGTAGCATAGAAAAGATCGCAGAATGTTTGATGGACATGAACAGTGGTTTATGCGCCTAAACAGTGTCCATGCGTCAAGCATGAGAGACCAGACGCCTAAGTGTTGGCCATGCGCCCAAGGGTGGGTCATGCG